>OX578151.1:105299473-106499473 GCA_951213105.1 Amaurobius ferox
TTTTTTGATAAATTTATATGAAAATTTGCAATATCTCGAGAACAGTTCATACCAGCGTTCCAAAGTTTATGTCGATCGTTTTCTAAGGGAAAATTACATAAGAAATGTTTATTTGTGTAACTTTATTAAAGATTTTGATTTTTTGACGATTTTTTCAAATTTTAGTTGAAAATTTAGGGGGGTTCTGAACATTCGATTACGTTTAAAAACAATAGGCTTCCAGTATTCACCAATTGTGATTTTTGTACCAAATTTCATTCGAATAGCTTTATTTGTTCGTGAGATATCGTTTCCACGTACTCACTGACACACAGAGACACACACACACACACACACACACACACACATACTTTCACACGACACACAGACATCATCTCAAAAATATTTGATTCGTCATCAGGGATGCTTGAAACGTGCTCTCTCGTCGAAAACTCGAATTCGAATTTTCAACCCCGTCACAATACTTTCCTTATACATTATGTATATAAGGAAAGTTAAAAAAAATGTGAGATGAACTTTCAAAATAATCCAACATGTTTTCTTGGAGATGCGTCTTACCAATGATGCAACTTTCAGTTAAATTTCGCGCATTGATTAATATTTCTAGCATTTCCGAGTGTCCCTGATTAACGGGAGAAGTTCTTGAAGTTCTGAAATGGCTTTGGGAAATCGGGATATAATTTAATAAAAAGTTCTGTTAAAAATGGTTCTGATAAAATAGTGGCTAAAATAGATGCATGATTTTTCCATTCTCTGTTTGTTACATGTTCTTTTTATTACCAAAAAATTTGTCCGTTTCCGAGTTGTGCAGGTTCCATTTCACACAGGGGAAAATAACATAAATTTCCTAAATTTTCAGACGGGGCAAAAATAGTTTCCGCTTATTACAGTATTCCGTTTCAAACAAGTTCGACTGTACGATAAAGTCGAGTTAGTTAACCACATTCCAGTTAGTTAAATAAAACTCCAGCTAGTTAAATCGCACAAACTAAAATTTGTTTATAGTCAAAATCACGTTATTGTACAAAATTACATCTCAGACCAATAGTTTCATCACGGCAGATTTAAATCTTCGTGACAGCGTGATGCTTTTACTCCCCATAAAAAAGAACACCAAATTTCAACACAAATATCCAGGTTCTTTCAATTTATTGGCTACGCTTTTTTCCTAACGGGAAATAGGACAAAAATGGACAGTTAGGACAAAAGGAGACCTTGAGCTCGTTATAGTTACCATATGCAAATATGCATAACGTTCGTGTTTGTACTTCGTAGCGTCACGACATGTGATTACAATACAACCGTGACATCTCTATTGTAATAACCGTTGAAACTGGAGTTTTACGTGTGGAGTTGCCATTGAAGGAAATCTAAATACTGTTGCCGAAACGTGGAATTTCTAGAATGTTTTAACTCTATACCGTATCTGGTAGTTTGAAAGGGAAAACTCTGATGTGGGCAGCATATGACTTTCCTTATATAATGCAATGAATTTACTACTTTTACAGCACAAAAAAATATAGGTTATTCTTATAGTAGATACTTATATTCTTTCCAAGATATTGAATTTTCGTTAATTAGTCGCCATTTTCATCGATTTAGCGTCATTTTTATCCATTTGGCAAAATTTTCGCTAATTTGGCAACATTTAAAAAAGTCGTCAAATTGGCGACATTCCACCAAATTCGTCGCCAAAATCACGCCAAGCATTATGGACGGAGAAATAATTTATTCTTATATCAGATAAATGATTATTGGCGTGCAAATACAAACAATGTATTACTCAAAGTGTATTACTCAAAGTATATTACTCAATGTATTACTCAATGTATTACTCAAAGTATATTTTCTTATGAATGGAACGAACTAGATCCACGAGAATGATGTCGCCAAATTTATCGCATGATATTACATATGAAAAGTGAAGATGTTTCTCAACAGTTAATATATTTTTTTAATTTATGGGATTTTTTATATATTTATTTGAAAAATGTTTGAAAAACAGCTCATGCTAGCGTTCTAAAGTTTGTGTCAATTGTTTTCTAAGGAAAAATTACATAAGAAATGTCTGTTTGCGTAACTATATTAAAGGTTTTGATTTTTTGATGATTTTTTCAAAATTTCACTCGAAAATTTAGGGGGTTCTGAACATTCGATTGCGTTTAAAAACAATAGACTTCCAGTATTCACGGATTGTAATTTTTGCACCAAATTTCATTTGAATCGCTCCATTCGTTCGTGAGATATCGTCTTCACAGGCTCACTGACATACACACACACACAGACATCACCTCAAAAATGTTCGATTCGTGATCAGGGATGCTTGAAATGTGCTCTCCCGTCGAAAACTCGACTTCCAATTTTCGACCCCGTCACAATACTTTCCTTATACATTATGTATGTAAGGAAAGTAAAAATACGGAGTTATCTCTAATCAGGTGGAGCAGACATGGTTTTGTGTGGATAAAATATTAAAATATCGGATTTATGGCCAATATATTTCAAAAACGAAGAGCCTGATTTGAAATACAATATATACTTGTAGATTATTGTTCATAACTAGGGCTTTAAGTTTTGGGGTTATAAATATTATAAACTTTTAAAATGAAATTATTTTAATTTTCAACTTGCTCTTCAACAAAATTCTTCAAAATTCTTCAAAATTCTTCAACTAATACAATTGCTCGAAAACTATACGTGTATTGAGACAAGATCAGTCTTGCATAAAGCATTGATTATGAAACACTTTCCAACTGAAATGCACTTTTATTCAAACATCTCTGAAATGCGATATATTCAGCGCTGATATATTTTAAATTATCACTGTGCTACAGTAATTTATTATATTTGAAAACATAAAACTTCATCGAAAAAAATGAACTTTATTCAAATGACGTCATCGGAGTATAAATCCTCAATTACTTATTGAGAATCATGTTCACTTTTCACATGTAATACCATGCGATAAATTGAGTGACATCATTCTCGTGGATCTAACTCGTTCCATTCATGAAGAAAGATACGTTCAGTAATACTTTTGTATTTGAACGCCAATAGTCATTTATCTGCTGTAAGAATAACTTATTTCTCCGTCCATAACGCTTGGCGAGATTTTGACGACGAATTTGGTGGAATGTCGACTTGGCGACTTTTTGGTCGACTTTTTTAAATGCTGCTAAATTGACGAAGAACTAATAATAATGACTGGATAAAAATGACGCTAAATCAATGACGACTCATTGATGATGACGACATGGAAAATGACGACTCATTGACGAAAATTCAATATCTTGGAAAGAATATAAATATATTTTATAAAAATAATCTATTTTTTTATGTAAATGTAGTAAATTCGTTGCAATATATAAGGAAAGTCATGTACTGCCCACATCAGATTTTTTTTATTTTGAAGTGGGTCACGTGATCTCTTCATATAATATGGGTGCAATTATTTTAATTTTTATTTTAGAAACTACCGAACATATTTTGCTGAATTTTTTTTGTATAATCCAGTTGGTAACACATCTATTTAAACTTGAGTAAAACCCAAGGATACAGCACAACTTAAAATAGGAAGGCCACTTATTGAACTTCTTAGAAGACGTACAAAATAATTACAAAAGCCAGAGCGCTTTCAAGCGTATAAACGCCCTTCAACAGTGGCAACACAATGTGTAAAACATTCAATCGTTCATATATAGCGACCAGAAACACGGCAAAATTTGCATAAATAAAAATGTTAAAGTACAAGGCTATTAATTAATAATTAATCTCTAAGATCCAAATAAGCAAACATGCAACGATATTTTAAAGTGAGCCAATTACAAGCAAAACACAAATACGATAAAACTACAAGCTCGAAAATTCAAAAAATTTTAAAATGAAGTCAAATGTAACTATAAAGAGGCTTGAATTGCATAGAGTCGAAAATGAGTCACGAGGCAAAACTTAAAATTTGAACTGGATCAAAATTACAAATCGAGGCAAGATAAATATAAAAGAAAAGGGATACGTAAAGAGGAATATTATGAGGGTTATAGCAGCGGATTAAAAGAAAAGCTTTTTCAAAAACAGGTAGAAGATTATCATTTGCGACACACTGAGCAAGAGCTGTGTTGTGTCCTTGAGTTTTATTGTTTTTTTATATTTTATGGGGTAATTTAAATATTTTCTAAAATTTTCGGAAAATTTGTGAATTTTAACTTCTCTTAAAACATGTTTAAAAATTTAGGTCCCATAGAGTTCAATGTATTTCATTTTTTGATCTGGGTGCATTCCACAACTAATTGGGTGATATTATTCATTTACATTTACATATGTCCCACAGACCATCTCAACAACATACTGAAATTTCATTTAGATAAAATAATTTTTACGGCAGTTATCGTTCAAACGGACAGACAGAATTAACAGTCATAAACACTTGTCTACTATGTAGGACAGTGTTAAAAACACATTATTGATCCAATAACTGGATTTCCTATAGAGCATTTTTATCATTTACTATTTATTGTTTGTTCGACCCAGACCGCCCGATCTACAAGAAGATGTAAGTTAACTGTTTGGACGGCTGGGACAGTGCCTCTCAATTTAGACCAACACCCGGTGGAGCGATTTCCACAGGGACCGTACCCTCCATCTCCTACCGCCAACATCTCGGAAAGACTTACGAATCCATATATTTAACGTGCTCATAATCCACGTGAACACGGGGACAGTTTGGGCAGAGTCGGAAATCGAATTCGGGTTGGCCAAATGCAATCTCCGTGCTTTAACAACTGAACTGTCCCACCTCATCATTTACAGTTTAGATAGACAACGATGTTACTAATTTAAACCCCCTAACGACCCATATTTTGAGTTATTCCCAAAAGGCGTAACATTTCCATGGCGGGCCCAGAACGGGCTAGCTCGAAAAGATTCAAAATGGAACGAATTAAAATGCAGCGCAAAAGCCAAAGACATGGCAAATTTCGTGTTACTGTAATGAATAGAACTGGATTAGTTTGGGCTTCAAAGGTTTAAATCATGCAGACAAACAAATAAACAATAGATACAATTAAATAAAAGGGTGTGATAAGATAATATAAATCATAAAGATTAATTAAAAACACATTTTCTGATCTTTTGGAACTTTCCACTCCTTCTTTTATTATTTTTTGTCTTTTCCAATATATTTGACATTATATTTCGTTAATATTACACTTAATTTATGTTTTTAAGTCTTCCGTTCACTTTTTATATTGAAAAATGAAGCATGTGTTGGTGAAAAATGTTCCTAACTATAACGAAAACTCTCATCTCTTAGCTACCGCTGGCAAATGTCTTTTTAACTGCTGTTTCTTCTTGATGAATAAATGAATGTTGACAGGTGTCGATATTTCTATGAATATTTTTACTTTTCCTACAATCAATTTTTTTTTAAAGAAATAGCTTGTACTGCGTCTTTTTCATTCTTTAAATAATATATTTTAAAACAATATTTTAATATAATAAACGTATTTGGTTAACGTACATTTGGAGCTTCACATCCATTTGGGACTTCACAATATTATATTCACACCCAAAGCAACCAACACACGATTGGATCGAGTTTCTTACCAGGTACAAATGGTTCATGTTTCGAAGGATAAACGATTGGTTCGAGTTTCGTAGAAGGTACAATTGGTTCCTGCTCCATACTGTGTACGATTAGCTCCTGTTCCGCAGGGGGTACGATTGGTGTGAGTTTCATAGGTGGTACGATTGGTTATATTTTTGTAAGAAGTACTATGCCTCAATTTTTGTAATTAGTACCATTGGTTCTAGTTTCATAAGAGGATCGATTGGTTATAGTTTCGTAGGAGATAAGAATGCCTCAATTTTTGCAGGAGGTAGCATTGGTTCGATTTTTGTACAAGATACAAATTCAAATTAAAAACACTCCAGGCCATGAAATGTGCTGATTCGATACAAAAATTGAAATTTTCACTCCAAAATTGCATAAAAAATAAAAATTTAAATACGTTTGCAACCAAATAAGGAAGGACACATAGTAAAGCATTCTAAACCACCAAGTTATTCAGCAGTGTGTGCTATCCTTAGTTGCCGATCTGACTTGAGAATGTAACAAATTCTTGTCGATGCTGAAAAAGTTTGCAATTCGTTTTTAAAACCGGCAGACCAGTTTCTTTTTTGGAGCAGATGTATTGTAATCCCTCTTTCATTCTTGGCGATTTTAGATGAGATTCTGGCATCCCCTGCTATGATTTGAAGAACATTCCATTCTTGCAACCCTTTCCGAGTCTTTTGTCGTTAAGGTAAAAATCGCAGCATTCTATGCTAGTAACACTTTCCTCTTGTTTGTCTCCATTTTGCCGTTCTTCGTCGCCTTTTTTCGCTAAGGCAAAATCTGTCCTTTTATTACCGTCTGTGCAACAATTTATCTGGACAATTTAAGCATTGTCTTACGCCAGCTAAAAAAACATCACAGAATCCGATCCCGTTGGCTGTCGAAAGTCGTACGTAGCAACAGCTGCTTGTGCAACAGGTGTTCTGTGGCTCATAGAGCACAACATGAGAATTAGAAAATTAAAAAATTTTCTGATTTTTACCTTGGCAACAAAAGGGCGATTTTTACCTTGGAACAAAATACGCGGAAAAGGTTGCCAGAATGGAATGTTGCGATTTTTAACTTGGCAATAAAAGGACGAAAAAAGACGCGGAAAGGGTTGCCAGAATGGAATGTTCTCCAAATCATATCAAGGATTTCCCCGAATCTCACCTAAAATCGTCAAGAATGAAAAATGGATTATTCTATCTGTTCAAAAAAAAAAACGTGTCTACCAGTTTCAAAAGCGAATGGCGAACTTCTTCAACATCTGCACCTCTTTTTTGTATACTTGTTGTAATAATGTCTTGCCTTTATTGTAGTTTCGTTCGCTGATTAAAAATATTTCCGGTAGTCAATATTGGAAGTTTTTTTTTTTTCATTTATCGGTTGGCGCGCCTTCTCGGTGCCTTTGTGGACGTTATCAGACCTTGAGGCATTTCTGTCTGCCAATTGTAAAGTTTGTTTTTGAGCGTCATTTTCGTATTCATCAATGCGATTTTGGCCGTAGATGAGATTGTAATGTCGGGGGATCCTTTTCATGACGTCACGTTTGGGGCGTTATTTGCGGATCATTTTACTTGTGTGATTCGGCTCAGTTGGAAGAAGAAGAATTTGAGCGAAGCATTTGGACCTAAGATGTTTAGATGAAAATATATACCTGAATTTCCCCGTTGCGGCGTTTGACGGAATGTGAAGCGAAGTGACTCGCGTTGTTGAACTGTCACAAAGTTATAAATGTCCTTTGAATGACAATTTTCACACTGGATTATTGAATCTTATCTTCCGTGTTTGTAATGTGTATCTCTAGATGATGTGGTTTCAGTTTCAATTTTGCGCCATGTGGATCTTAATACAACGATTTCTTTTTAAATACGATCACGTAAATGTTTCTGATCCTAATGGTGTCTATACAATTACATCTAATAAAACCATTTTATTCTTATATTATTACCAATATTACTATATTTACTACTACGATTATATCAACAGCATGGCCTTTCTTCTAAATACATGATCAACGTATTACCGTAAATTTCCTATAAAGCAGCTTCTTCTGTTTGCGCTGAAATAAATCCCACCACGGCGCTCTCAACAGCATTTGCAATGACTATACCTGCTATATCATTGTTGCTTACACATGTTGATAAATACTTCTACATAAAGTTTTAAAATCGGGAGAAAAAAACACACCACATCATGGTAAAAACTCCCAGCCTAGTATGAAAAACAAAACCCCCCTCCAAACGATACTGGTGTCCAAAGTATTCTTACAAACATAAAAATAATGATATTTCATGAAATACCCAATCAATCGGATATATTTTTAGGGAAATGAAGAAAAGGCAAACCTAATTAAAATTATCCAATCGAATTTCGATATGCAAATAAAGGCTTTACGTCATCCAAAGGCAGCGCAAAAGCATTGTACAAATCATTTTTCTCTGGGAACTTCTGCAGTTCAGGATTTGATTTCGATATTCATCGACGTGGAACAGTTTTCTAATGACTTTAAAGTAACGTTTAAGAAAATCTTTCAAGTGGTTAGCTGTCGGCCGTTTAGAGGCTGGACAGACATTGATGGAAGGCGTAAGGTGGCAGAATGTTTCACAGCATAGTCTCTGCCTTCTGGAAACAATTTTAAGACTTTGGAACTGGTATTAGGAAATCTAGGCAAGGTCGTCGAAGAATAGCCACTGATTAACAAGATCGGAATCTGTCTGTAACTATTCGTCGCATTAGGAAGTCGACTAATAAGCATCTGAATTTAGTACTTGCAGCCGTCAAACCTTTCTTCAAACTTTATGTATCCCGTTTTAAACATAGTCAATTAAAAAAATTGACTGCGACTAAAATTGGATTACGTGTGATTAGTTAGAGGCTTAGGATACTTTAGCAGTGTACGTAGATCTAACAGTGCAACTCTGGTTTTGCGAAAATTTTTCAAACCTTTTTGAGATTTTATAGTTTGAGGTTTATATGTTTGAGTATTTTACCATGAAGTGGTACTATTGGGATATATGCTGTATTTGTGAAATTTCAATTTATTGTGTTTTTCTAAACCCTCATGCAAAATTTAAAATCGCTTGATGTCCTATATCAGGCGCTATCCATTACAGAAAAGTATTACAATATTTTGTTAGTGGCGGTGTCGACTGCAGCTATCTTTTTATTATTATTATCATCATTATTATTATTATTATTATTATTATTATCATTATTATTACTATTATTATTATTATTATTGAGAAATAAATTCAAATCATATATTATAAACATTTCGTTAACGTCGCTTCTTTTCCTATATCTATGTTATTATCTCTCTTTGATAACATGTCTCATTCATTCTTTTAGTCATTATTAAATCTAAACTTATAGAGTGACTCTTCTTAATCTCGCAATAAAGCATGTGTCTGTATAAAATGCCTCCAGCTATAACCAATTCTGTCTCTTAGCAACCGCTGTCAAATATCTGAATTACTGTTTGTTAGTTCTTCCTGATGAACAAATGAAGTTTTACAGCTGGCGATTTTTCCATGGCTTTTTACTTTCCCTGGAACACATGGTAATGTATAAGAAAATGTAAGGAGTTGAAAAATTGGAACTGATCGATAAATATACGATATTTCGATAAATATACGTGTTTGGGACCTTCCTAGATTATGCCTGCACTATTTTAGCAATAATTCAACTTGATTTGATCTCTAAAAGTTTGATTTCTACATTTTTGCATATACATCGACAGTTCTGACATGAATATTATGTTTTGAATTTCACGAAAAGGAGTCCATGAAGGAAAACTCGTCTACAGATAAAGTTGTCTCTTACTCAACGTTACTTAACTTTCGTTTCATTCTTGGCCCTTCCTGATGAATAAATAATGTACGCAGGTGTAAATATTCATAACATAATATAAATAGTTATATTTTTTTTCTCTGAGCTTCTTGCATTTCCTACAATACGTAGTATAGTAACCTCTACCCTGGTATGACACTCCACCTCTGGAGGATCTTTCCCCCCCAGAGGCTTCCTACGCTGTAGGCCTTCCTCTTTCCTCTCTCTCTACTCTCTTCGTCTTCTTCTCCTCTCTTTAGGCCCTTATCTGGGGGATTGTCCCAGTCTATTACAGGTGTTTGGCCACATAACTGTGGCATGTTCTCTCCCTCGTTCATAGGTTCCTTCCATCTGCTCCACATGGAGCTGGTGTTTAAGCGCCGCTGAGGTGTTGTCTCAGCACTGTTCTCTCCCTGTGTACATCGCGTGGCTGGGGAACTGTCCCAGCACCGACTGTGGTGTAACCTCCGTCATCTGTATAACTTTGTTCCCTGTCCAGCACCCTTGTAATATAACTTTCCTTTTCAGATCCCAGCTCATAAAACATTTCCTTTCAGCTCCTAATATTCCTTTTTCAGCATCTAATATTTCTTTTTCAGCATCCCACGCTTTCATCCTAAGTAAGTTCTTCCTGGGTTATTTCTTTATTAAATCTGTGTACTCCAAGTTATGAAACATGCTTCTTCCCCTTTTCTTTTCAGGAACGAGCAATTCAAGCCACCCAGGATCCCTTGCCTCTCAAGTCATCCAGTATCCTGTTTCGCGTCCAGCGGGTCGCAGTTGGCTGTAGTTAAGCCGCGACCCCCCGCCCCTCCTTTTAACGTTTTCCCTTTCAGATCCTCCCTCCGGTAAGTGCCCCCTCTGTTGCGCGCCCTTCCCTTGTGCTCTTAGTATTAGAACTCTCTCTCTCGTAGCCCTAAGCACCTAGCCTTAGTATTAGCTCTAAGTATTTTAGCTCTAGTTTAGTTTATTAGTAACTAGCCTTTTCTCTCTCTGCTGTCAAACTGGTCCCTTTGAACTCTACCCCTCCCTAGCTTCCAGATTCCTCCCTAGCCTCTTTCGGCGCTCAAGCCTCTTACAGCCCCTCCTCTTCCTTTTTCCCTCTCTGCGCGCCCCTTTCTTTGCTGCCCGGCCCCTTTTTGCCTCTTACCTGTCCTCTTCTTCCTTTTCTAGGCTAAGTTAACCTGGCAGTACAGGTATAGGTCCGGGTTACGACAGCGCCTCTTTAAGTTGTATGCTGCCTCTGCATAACTACCGAAGGGTAGAAAGTTGGAATCCTCTACAAAAGTTACTAAAACCCTCCACTGCATATCTTTCTCGCTCTGTTTTGACACATCTGGCCAGCCACTGCAACTGACATTAGACGCTCACGTCCTTGCATCCTCGTCATAGTCTCCCCTCTCCGTCCTGGAGTCGGGATCTCGTTTTTACTTTCCAGTGCGCGGGCATCCTCAATTTGGGGAACTCCCCAGAGGAAGTCTGCATGTCACTTTCTCGTGCTGCTGCCCTGCGTGGTGGGATGAGTGTGGTCAAGGGTCCATTTGCATATTTGCTTTGTCTATATTTGTTTGTGTCTATACACAGCCTTCGGCACAGTTTGCATCACACGCCTTGCCTCCATGGACCTCAGCCGGGTCGTCTTTGGGCGACCTCCAGTCGTGGGGAATCAAACCTGTAGGTCGAGAGGCAGATCAGGTCCTCACGGCTGTTTCCCAGTATATCTATATTAAGAAAGGTAGCTATCGCCGCTGTTTAACAAATTTCGCATTTTTCGGGTTTCGCTGTCTCGTACTGCAACAAGAAAGATCAATCATGCATAAAGCATTGATTATGAAACATTTTTCAAATTCAATGCAATTTCATTTAAACATCTCTAAAATGCGATACATTCCTCGGGGATATTTTAACAATTATCACAATATTACATCAATTTATTATATTTGAAAACTTAAAAGTTCATCGAAAAAAATGAACTTCATTCAAATGATATTAAATATAATTTGCCTGGCTTCTCGGGAATGTTTTTAACGTTATCATAATACTACAACAATTTATTATATTTGAAAACTTCATCCAAAACAACTGAAATTTATTCAGATGACGCCATTGATATATAACACGCCTGGCTCTCTCTATAAAAGCAGCATTTCATTCATAACAATTTCCCACTCATTTCATTCATCACAATACTATAATAAATTATTTTATTTAAAAACTTAAGACCATGGAGGAACAAGTAATTAAACCCAATGCTTAAAACTTCATCGAAAAAATCGTCCTTTTCTCTGCAAAATCAATTAATATTTCCTTCATCTCAGCTATGCAGACTCCATGAGCTAAATAATTTTGTGTTAAAGAAATGCAGTAGTTCTTATACAACTCATTCTACATATTTTGCTGTTTACATTTTATATAAGTGAAAATAGGCTTCGCTGCAGAAATGATCAAAATTGGATGATCATTTAAACTCAAATATATTGTAATTGCGTTGTTTCAGTATGTAGATGCACAAAATTTAAGCAAAAATAAAGCGGTTTTAGGACAGATACAACACTCAATATGAATTAAAAAGCACTTTAAAAATCATGATTTTGAGACAAGATGGATGCCATATTTCGTTTTGAAGTGAGTAACGTGATCTCTTCATACAATGGTCACGTGATCGCTTCATATAAGAGGTGTAATTATTCTTTTAATTTTTATTTAAAAAACTACTGAATACATCTTGCTAAAATTTTATATATTTTATGGGATAATTTGAATATTACCTAAAATTGTCGAAGCAATTTGGGAATTTTAAATCCACTTAAAATATTTGAAAAATTGCGTCCCATAGGGTTCAATGCATTTCAATTTTTCAACTCGGGTTCAATTCAAAACTAATTGTGTTATATTATTCATTTATATTCCCATAGGTCCCACAGACCGTCTGAACAACATATTAAAATTTCATTTTGATTAAGTCATTTTTACAGCAGTTATCGTGCTAACGGCAGACAGACAGACAGACAGAATGAACAAAGTCATAAACACTTTTCAACTTTGTTGTAAAGTGTTATAAATTGTAACATACAAAAACATAAATTCTGGCAAGTTTGCAGAGTCCATTTCGACCTTTAGAGCTTGCAATTTCGCCCCAGGAGCTCTACGGTAGAAAGTCGGCTGGCCATTTCGGAGATCCAGGGTTCTATTCCCGGTCGCGGCAGCAATATTCTTTACAATGGCGCCCGAACAAATCAACCCTGTAGATTAGTGCAAAGATATCGGAGGTCTGAAGACCCCCAGATCGTGCGACTCACATAGTGTGCTTCTAATAGCTAGCTGCACGGCCGGGAAAGGATACCTCCTGCTGTCAGTAGGCACCCAAGGTCTACCATCCCGCCAAACGAACATTTATTTAGGTCTGAAAAGATAACAATTGATGAAAAATGTTGTGGTTAAACAGACAGCTTTACATTATATTCGAACTTGACAAGCACGGCCAGTTTTCTAAAAATGGGAAAAGGGTTATTACGAGTTTAGAAAAATATATCATTGAAAAATAAAATTTAGATTTAGGTATATTAGCATAATGAAAAATGGAATAAAATTCAAGAAAATAATAAAATTTTAAAAGTAAAATTTAGAAAATATATAAAAAGAAAATATATGAAAAGGAAAAAAAAGAGGCATATGAAAAACAAGAACAGAAATTTGGAATAACATTTAGAAAAAAAAAATTAGAAAATATACAAATAAAAAGGATCAAAAGAAAAAGAAATAACCGAGAAAATAAAAACAGTCAACATAGTTTTTTCTTTCTTTCATAAACAGAAAATATAGACGGAACACAATAAGTTTATATAAGTTAATAAGAATGACATAAAGGGATTAATTGATCAAAATGAATTGAGAGCAGAATCTACTCATAAGCTTAGGTCACTTTATTAGAAATTTCTATGGCAACAAGAATACAGTTTTTAATTTTATCTACTGAAGAGGGATTTGAACGAACTTTGGAGAACCATGTAGATTTATTAGAGGGGGAGGGTTTGCAAAGATGAAAATTTTTAGAGAAAGGACAATCGAAAATGTAATGATCAAAGTCACCGAATTTATTGCAAATACAGTTAGAGGTGAATTTAATTTTGAAAAAGTATAGGTAATCAAGAAAAGGGCCATTACCAGTAAGAAAGTAAATGAGGTATTTCTTAAAAATTTGTAAATTAGGATTCATGATAAGGAGGTAAGACAGGATTCTAGCCGGATCACCAGTTCTGGTGAAAATATAATCATTAAGATAACTTTGCCAAAGATTAAGATATGAGATTTATAAAATTTTGAGAGAAGCGAGTAAGGAAAGGGAATAGTAAGAGGGGAACCAGAGATAGCAGCAATTTTGGCATGGTAATCCGCAATTTCATTTCCAGATATTGTTACATACAATGTTGGAGGTCTGAATACCCCAGACCGTGTCGGAGCCCAGTCGTGTCGGAGCCGGACTCATATGTCGAATGTCTGAAAGTAATCCTAATACGACTAGTACTGATTCAGTGGACTCTGGAAGATTGAATGCCGATTTCAAACTGAATGGATAACAACCAAGCAGGATATTAAGCTGTTGAAAACCTAGACCATCCGATACGTCCTAGAACATGAGCAGTTGTTTAGACGGTCGGGAGATATCAATCAGTTGAAGACCCAGACCACAAGACCAACCCTAAGGCTTATGGCAACTTAATATGTGGCCGGGGATATTAACCTGTGTAAAAATAGTAGTAGCAGGTGACTAACCTGGGGTAAGAATAGCAGGAGGTGGTCAGTCAGATTGTCATTTGCCCGCCAATGTGACATTAGAGAGTGGAGAATACAGAGTCCACTTCGACGATAAGAGTTTGCAATTTTCGTCTGAGAAGCTCAAAGATAGAGCGTCGGTTGCCCAATTCGGAGATCCAGGGTACAATTCCTGATTGAGACAGCAAGGTTCTTCACACGTTTTAAACGCCGGCCGTCCAAACAGTTGCTCATGTTCTCGGACAAGTCGGACGGTCTGGGTCTTCAACACGTTTTAAGCGAAATATTAGGAAAACACGCTGAAATAAAACGTTTTTTGATTTAAACCTTAGTTTAAGAAATATTTAATGTCAAAGACAAAGACAGAGTGTGTGAGCTGCGACTTCATATCCTGGACAGACAAACAATAACAAAACAATAACAAATAATATTTTTGCAAGCATGTACCTACATCGTTGAATATTTGCAAGATGGAGCATTTTTTCTAAAACTTTCCAACATTTGTTGAAAAGTATTTATGACTTTGGTCCTTCTGTCTGTTCGCTCGCACGATAACTGCTGTAAAAGTGACTTTATTGAAACGAAATGTAAGCTGTTGAGACAGTCTGTAGCATGTATGGGGATGAAACGGATAATATCACCCAATTAGATTCGGATTTAACCCGTGTTGATAAAATGAAATACATTGAACTCTATGGAACTTGATTTCTCAAACATTTTCTAAACACGATTTAAATTCCCAAATTACTCTGAAAAGTTTAGGAAATATTCAAATTATTGCGTAAAATGTTTAAAACAAAATTCTGCGATATATGTTGGATAGATTTTAGAACAAACTTTGAAATAGTTACGCTCATATTATATGAAGAGATCACGTGACTCGTTGCAAAATGAAAGATAGGTCCCTTTTCTTCCAGCTGTGCAAAGCGTAGATATTTAATGATCATTTACAATTATATTACTTTCCTTATATGCATAGTATAATGTATAAAGAAAGTATTGAGATGGGGGCGAAAATTCGAATTTGACTTTTCGTAGTGTTTCAATCATCCCTGAACACGAATCGTACGTTTTTGAGGTGATGTCTGTGAATGTGTGTGTGTGTGTCAGTGAGTCTGTGGTGGCGATGTCTCACGAAGGAATGAAGCAATCCGAACGAACACATTTTTTCAAAAATTTCATTGTGAACTAATAAAATAATTTATTTTCGTTCATAGTGTCTGCATACATTCATTTTACACTTATGTAGGCAGCACAAGACTTTTTCTGCTGACTCAAATTCAATTTCACTTTATTTTTTCCATAATAAATTAAATCGCACAAAATGACACGGATAATTATTTAAAATTGCTCTGGATTTGCTATTTCAGCTCAATTTTCGTTTTCATTTGAAAATTTGATGACGTATTTTCAAAGGTGACGTTGCAAAATTGTGAAAAACTAAAATGTAATCTTTGGCGATTTTTACAGACCAATTCACACACACACAAAAAAAAGAAAACGTTGTTTTTAAACAACGTTTTTTGTTGTTTAAAAACTTTTGTTTTGTTTTGCACCAAAATCCAATTCGAACCAGATTAAATTTGTTCAATTAGATTTTGAGCTACAGCAGATACATGCATCGCACAAACAGACGCGCACACACGCAGACATTACGTTAAAAATAGCTTTTTCATGTTCTAGCGTACTCAAAACATGTAGATCCGTCGAAAACTTGAATTGCGATTTTCGACACGATTCCAGTACTTTCCCTATACATTACCATGTAGGAAAGTAATAGCAGATTTTCAAATTATACAATGTTAAATACTCCCACTTTTTGGAAATTTTTAAGAAATTCCTTTCCCCCAAAAAGACAGATTTTTCCTGCCTTTGCAACTCTAATTTCCGACCACTGGGATGCAATAGCAGAATTCACATTTTTTAAGAGTTTTTGACTTAAAGCGCCATCTATCAGCAAAATACTGTATTTTTTCTCCATGCTGTATTACATTCCTAAATAATTGTTTAAAAGAATGCAATTGTTTATTGCTATTATTTTCCAATGTTTACTTAAATTATATTTTTCAGATCTTGTTTAATACGAATATTTTACAACGGTATTAATTCTAATAGTAAAACTAATAGAACATTACAGTAAATTAACTAATAATAAATTATAGACGATAAATAAAATCGTTAGGAAACTTAGAGTGAATATAGAGCTAAAACATGTAACTAGATAGAAAAATTCGTAATTTATATTGTTGCGAAGTACCCTGTGGAATCGTGGATGTGGATATAAGAATGAGTCCAAATTTCTTGATAACTAACACGCTTATTCACAAGCACAGCGTAAACAGGATTAATATGCAGTAAAACAGCACGTAAATGCTCCACTAATTTCACAAAACAACTGATACAATTATGAAAACATTGACTAAAATCATTTCACAAAACAGCAGCTACTATTCTTAAACAAATGACAAAAATCACCGTTCAATATAGCTCATATCTTGTCAACTGCTCTCCAACGAAGTGACGACTCCTTTCACAGACTCTCTATAGAAATTTCTGGAAATCTCTCATATCTCGTAGAGTACTGGTTATTTCGAGGTGTTTCTCGAACCATCGGAAAGTCGCTAAATGTTGGCGATGGTAAATGTTCGCCAAATGTTGGCAAATTGGCGATAAATCGACACATCTGGCAGCCTCTATTCGAACTTCGGCCATGCGGCAGTCCTAAATTCACGTCATGGGAAAGGATGTTTGTAAGGGTGTTTTCTCCGTCTGGTCTTCGAAAGGGACGAAAGTGAGGCTCCAGAACATTTTACAAGTATGTAACAATATGAACTAAACACGAAATTCTTAAAAGTTAAGGTATTTCTGACATTGTTTCCAATGCAGAACATTAATAATCAATAGAGATATATTTTAGTTTAAAATTCTTTATGGATAAACAGCGTATTAATACGGTATGTATTGATAATATCTGCTGTAGGATTCCACATGATCAGCTTGAGTGACCTATTGTCTTAATTCTAAAAAAATTCTAAATTAGTGTTGACTTATTTTTAATATATTAAGAAAGGTTTTTTAAATGACATGCAAATGATTTCTTATAAAATATACATTGGTTTAATCCTGGTACCGGACTGTGAGAATGATGGTAAAAAATAGCGAATAACTCTGCTACTCGTTATAGATTGATGTGAAAACTCACTCGAATATTTTCTGTTTTTTATTTTTATTTTTTATTGTATCAATTTTATTTATTTATTTAATTCATTTATTTATTTAGTTATTTGAAATTTAGGAGGTTTCCATAGATCAATAGAATGCTGCTTATTTCGTCCAAATCGGAATACAAACGACAGGTTATCGATAGCTAAGCAATTGAACGGAACGTTTGCAGTCCACCGGGCAAGTATATGGTCTGCAAAATCGATAAGAGCATATTGGCGTATAGCGTAGATGTTGACGCACAGATATTGCAGATTTGAAACTAAAATATTTTACACTTTCCTACACCGGCCATCCAAATTGATGCTCAAGCCCTCGTGTGAGTCTTCAATTCTTCTACCAAATTTTTTCATAATACAGCTCATATATATATATATATATATATATATATATATATATATATATATATATATATATATATCAATATAACTTTTTCTCATCTAAAACAATTTACTGAAAATATACCCAAAGGCGCTAAGCTGCTCAAACAAGTACATTTCTATACTACATAATAAATAGAAAAAGAAAAATGAAGAATGACATTGTATCAAAATTTCGCCGGGGGGGATTGTGACCCCCACTTCCCGGTTTAGCCATCTTTATGTCATGACGACACTCCCGGAAGCAGATACAATGTCGCCAACCAAGTACATATACTTAAACTATAAATGTAAAAAAGAAAAGATTTGAAAAACCTATACAGGCCCTACACCTATACAATAACAACGAGCATTACCACATCCAAACAGAAACACTAAATACTATGAAAATAACTTACATCCAATACCAATATACCAAGAAAAACAAGCCCCGCGTACATCTCACCGAAAAGCAAAATACTCTTACTTTGTACAAAAAGATTTCTTTCAGACAGTTAACCCTGACCTCCGCAATGCAGCTGCTGTTCATTTCCATCACAGACTGGAAGTGCTTTCCCATTCAAATACAAGTCGTAGCACCCACATTTATATATATATATATACTTTGGACAACCAGAGCATGAAACTAACTGCCCTCCTTTATGAATTATTTTGGATATGTCTCTAATATTTGCAATTCGTCAGGGACGTAGTCTCTTGAAATACCCACGACAGCCGTGTCCACGAGAATTACTTTCTGTTTATAGTCGGGAGATAAAAAATTTGTTACTGTCAGTTCACGTATCCTTCCGTACGCCTTCCCGGATCCTCTTTCAAAACACCCGCTACGGGCGGACAGAGAAAACGTTTTCGGCAGTGTCTATGGTACACTCTAGGATGTCTTCTGTTTCTGTTCCAAACAAAGAAACCTCTTCTATGGTTGTCCTTAATTCATCATTTTTGGAAGTCTAGATCAAATCCGTGTTTTCTCTAAAATGTCCAGTCCAAGGATGCATAGGTCATAGCAACATGATAATAAAGGCTCGCCCCGACAGAAATAATAGTTCCATTTCTCCATTTACATTCGCTGTTTCTCCAGAAACTGTGCGCAGAGAGATGGATTATGCCGCATAAAGAAGTTGACCCGGCGAGATACTTCATTTTCAATGATTGTCACGTTCGCACCCGTGTCTGGAACCATTTGGCATTCGATGGTGTTTATACGACTCATGACGTAAAGTCTATTACCTCCTTCGTGTCACGATGAAATCTGAAAAGTCTTTAAATACACATTTTATACATACGGCAACCTTGCAGCTGACTAATTTTCCACTGGCATTTCGAAATGGAATGTCATACGATTTTCTTGCCCAGATAATGTACACTTTCTACTTGTATATCCTCTTTCTCCGTACGTTCAGCACAAGAGTCATTTCGCAGAGAGACAGATGACCGCTTTAATTTATCGTTACTTTGTCTCTGCAGCATGTCTTTTATTTTCCTTTATAGTGCGTTGCATAAAAAATTCTGAAGTACTGGCAGCCACACCAGCTCCACGTACAATTAATTGATTGATGAAACCGGTGAGATGCTTGTCGAGAGAGCCTGAAACTTGCTGTCTATGAACAGTACAGCTCTCAGGTCCTTGCATTCGGCCATAAGAACGGCATGCTGGATTTCTGATTCACGAATGGCATCTATGAAATATTGTGCTGCAAGGTCTTCACGAACATCCATAGAGCATTCTGCAAAAAATATTTGAGAAAATATTTCAATATCTGACGCTTTCAACTCTTTCCAGACTTTTGACGACGAGACTTTAATTGGACTTTGCTGTTTCCTTTCAAATTATTCTCCCCACAGTCGCCAGGTCATTCGTCAGGGTTCCGAAGTTCAGACGTTTCTCGGTCGGGAGCGTCTGTAAAATATCAGCCACAGGACCTCGACGGGAAGTAGCGAACTGTCAGGCATTTGTCTTGTCGTCCCAATTCGATTGCTTATGTGATGATATCAAATTGTTCCTGAAAATTCGTCCAAATGCCTTGACCGTCATATGTTGGAGATTTTAGTTTGGCCAATGATGGCATGCAGAAATCCATATTAGCGACTGACCACAGCCAGCAATCTTCTTCTGAGCTTCTTCACAGTTTCAGTCACGTCGCAGAATTTCTGATGAACCTTCTCCCGTACTATTATAATGTCCACTTATACTGCTCTAGTGTCCTCTTTCACCTCTTCTTCAATCTCTTCTTATCATGCTTTCATTTCGCTTTGTGTAGTTGTTATTTCTTTCATGATTTCGACTTCAAAGGATGTAATTTCGTCTTTCATCTCGGATTAAATTTCGTATTTCAATTCGTTTTGTCTCGCTTTCAATTATTCCTTAATATCGTCTTTCAAAGCTTTAATCGATTGTTTCATCTCTTTATTCGTCGTTTCTTGTCCGGCTTTCATAGCTTCTTACATCTCGCCTTATCCGGCATTCATCGCTTCTTGTGCAGCTTTCATAGCTTCTTGCCCAGCTTTCATCCCGGCTTGTACGGCTTTCATTGTTTCTCTGACCCAAATTCTGGATGAGTCCAAATTTCTGGATAACTAACACGTTTATTCACAAACACAGTATAAATAGATACAATTAAACAGCACTATTCCACCAATTTCACAAAATAACGATACTATTCTCAAAACATTGACGATAGCCACAGTTCAAAGTACCTCATATCTCGTCAACTGCCCTCCCACTAAGTGATGACTCATTTTCATAGAGTTTCCATAGAAACTTCTGGAAATATTTTATTTCACGTAGAATATTGATTATTTCGAGGCGTTACTCGAAGCTTCAAGAAGTCGCCAGTATTCGCCAAATTGGTGATAAATCACCAAATCTGACAACCTATTTTGGAACTTTAGCATATAGCAACAGACTCATATGAGGGGAAAGGATGCCTGCACGGATGCTATCCCCGTCTGTGCTTTGAAAGAGACAAAATCCGAAAGTGAGAGGGGGAAAAGAGAATTAGAAGAGTTTTACAAGTTCGTAATACTGTCCCTCCTTAAGACTGACTGCACGAACCGACAGTATCAATCTATTGTGATCCAAAGTATAATTTGTAGCTCGTGACTTATAGAAAATAGTCATTCTAGACAAATTATGTTAAACGCGTAATTAGACGAGGTGCGGATAAAGGTATGTGAAATATTTTTTCCTATCCGGGAACATTTACTCCTATGTAGGATACATTTACTCCTATGTAGGATAATCTTCTAATATCAGAGATTGTATAAAATTCAAATAATTAAATATGTTTAAAATATTTTATATGAAAGCGTTCCGGATTCACATGTGACAGAATTATTTTACAGTCGGGATGTGGCCCTCTGATCCAGATAGAATTGTTCCAGAAGAGTAAAAATACTCCCTGTCTTATTTTGAAAGAGTAATTTGCTTTCCAGAGGAGTAATTTATAATAAATGAGCAATTACCCTCGAATTTCCAGATATTATGAAAACAATTTCAGGGTTATCCAACATAAAATATTTTTGACTTTTATTTCTTTAAAAAAATATTTAAGAAATGTTCTCTTTATGTGTACTTGGCTGAAAAAAAAACAAAATACATTATGTATTTGACAGAATCAAAAAATTCTTGTAAATTTTATTGTTAAACCAGCAAGATTTTCTTAAACTTTTATTACGAGTGGTTCAAAAAGTAAGGTAACAAGTCCTATGAGAGAAAAGGTTTATTCACAAAGTCAAAGAGTTACACAAAGTTAGCAAGGCACCGGTACATATTATTTTTCCGCATAGTCACCATGGTTGTCGAAGTATTTGTTCCGTCGGTAAACCAATCTCTCGAAACCGGCATAGAAGAAATCAGGGTTCAGGTCGCGGAGCCACTCAACGACGTCTTCCTGAACTTCGGCATCGGTTGTGAAAAGACGACTTACCAGGTGCTTCTTCAACGGTCCGAAAAGATGAAAATCGCTCGGTGCGAGATCCGGGCTGAAGGGTGGGTGTTCCTGTACATTCCATCGGAAACGCTGTACCAAATCACGTGCAACCGAGGCCGTATGCGGTTGGGCGTTGTCGTGCAACAACACGACACTTTCGAGATCAGTCTCGGTCGTTTCCTGCGAATTGCCTTGTGCAACCATTCCAGCGTGGTACAATAACTGGCAGCATTGACGGTCGCTCCTGAGGGTGAGGAAATCAACCAGCAGCACACCCTGCTGGTCCCAAAAGACTGTGGCCATAACTTTCTTCGCGGATGGCGTTGTTTTGAACTCATTATGGGGTGGAGATGAGGGGTGTCTCTATGACATTGATGCCTTCTTCGTCTCAGGTTCCACACGATGCACTCAAGTTTTGTCCCCTGTAACGTAACGGTGCAGAAATTTCGCCTGATACCGCATTAAGTGCTGGAGAGACAACCAAATTCGCGTAGCTTTATTCTCGTTTGAGAGTTTCCGCGGTACCCAGCGAGAACACGCCCTCCGGTAGCCCAATTTTTTGTGCACGATATCCATTACACTGCCAATGGAGATGTTGAGTTCTTGTGCAATCTCCCTCACATGAATGCGACGATCGGCACGAATCAAACCTTCGGCACGGCACATGCTATCATCTGTGGTGGACGTGCTTGGCCGCCCTGGCCTTTGCTGGTCTCGCACATATATTCTGCCTTTATCGAATTCCTTGCACCAAAACCACACCTGTTTTCATGACATTACACTCGCTCCGTAAACTTCCACTAGTTGCCGATGAATTTCAGCTGGGGACGTTTTCTTTAAACTCAAAAACCTTATTACACTTCGCACTTCAATTGCCGACCATGTATCCGTCAACGCCTCCATTTCCTGAGATTTCGGAGCGATATGGCACAACTAGCGCCATCTACCGGTGGCGTTTGAATGCTGGGATCGTATCTTCTATCTAGACATGGGGTTTAATTCGCACGCCGAATTTGTGCACCCTTGAGAACTCTTATTGCCTTACTCTTTGAACCATCTACGTATATATCAAACTCATTTAAATTAAAGTTATTAAGATTACCATCTTTATCTCAACTAAAGGATGAAGCAAATGTTAATTTTTAATTTAATTTAAATATTAAAGAAGTGAATTTAGAAGCAAGTGCATCAATCGAATTCTAATTTATTGTTTTGGAATGGTTGCATTTCTAAATTAAATACCCAAATCATTATTTTAATATCATTATTAAAAAAATGGCATTCACTTAATAATAACACGTTTGAAAAATAGTTTCTGTATAAAACCCAAAATAACATATAATTTAGCCGATACAAGCATATTGCGAAAGTGAAAAATATTTTCACAAAAATAAAAATGAAACTACGGATGATCGTGTACAAATGCAATTTTTCACGAAACCGCTGCAATATATACCTCCATTTCATAAGTTTGATAAACGGCTATTATACAATGCGTAAAATAATTATAAAAATTTAGTCGATGCAGACGGATTGCATAAGTGAAAAATATTTTCATAATTATACGAAATACTCTGAGATGCAAGTTTAGTTTGTTTTCTGTAGTACTGCTGCAAATTAGCCCTTCATTTTAATAATGACAAGTGTAATTTTCTTTTTTTATATATAACACGATATTGTTATAAAAATTTTTGTCGATTAAACAGATTTGAAAAGTGGAAGAAAGATAAGGGTTGGTCATCTCTTGCGCAGATATGTCAACCAGTTGATGAAGATATCCGTAGTGAAGAAAGAAAATATCAGTAGTTAAGGCTTTTTCAGTTGTCAAGAAATAAAATATATACGCTTACATAACACAAAATTGCATATACATAAAATTATTTGAGCATATGTATAATTATTCACTAATATAAGTAGATATAAGTTTTTTATTCAGTGTAAATTACTTTATATTGAAAACAAATATTTAAGTTTGGTAAAAGAGTTCATTAAATATAATAATGAATATTGATCTTTAATAAAAATAGAATATAGCAGTGCTAAAAGATGGATATGAATATATAGAAGATGGATGGAAAAATATAATTATGTACTCTCGGCAATTCACGAGAACAGATTGAATTGTGTAATCGCACTTTTTATGCGAAAATAATTCTAAAAAATAACCGTTTATAGATTTATGCCGAATGACAACATTTTAGAGAACATATTTATTACTTTCATAAAAGTAGCGATTTTATATCACACTCGGTCGTAAATCCGCTTTGTTACGGCAATACCGTGCATGAGGCCGTAAATTACATTACCCTAGACAGAGAGACAATTTTCCGTAGGAAACTATGCAAATTCCGTAATCCGTAGTATGAGGTTGTATCTCAAAGAAACTAAGGAGAATCCGTAGTAATCGGCATCTCTGCTATTGGGTGGAGCAGTGGGAATAGTTGTTTGCACGTGTGATTTTCATAATCGCACGGAAATGGAATACCAGAAGTTTGAGAAAACCCCGATCTCAAAATTAATGTCTGATTTCAAATTCGTAATATTTTCGGGAAATGCAATCGATTTCCGTTTTTGCGACTTCCGAAACTTCTGTAAAAGTCGAAATTGGCGATTTTTTTTTTAATCTGAGTATTTCCCTATTCATTAGCGTGAAATACGCGTATAGAGACGTTTTCTGCGAGGATCTATCTTATTTGTTTCAAATTCGCTGCCGCCTTACTTCGACGCAGTTTCCTGGATTACAATAAGTGCACAGATTATATCACAATTTAAACCAAATCATTATTTATATACAATAAACTTTTTAAATATTACTGATAGATATCCATAGTACCCAAATATATTCCACTTGGATTTTTCGTAATCTCATACTCTAAGTAGAATATAATGCTATCCGTTCTGGAATTAATTAGGACCGTCCAAACACAGTTTCAATTGAAAAAATTACGTATGACCTGGCTGTCTGTAAATTAAACAAAATGAAATCTCGATTTGAAACGACCGAATTAGTAATAATATGATATCCACATCGAAAAGTTATTTCAATTTCCACATTTTTCCTTGATCATTTTAGAACCTGCGGAAATAGAGATTTTGAATGAAACCGCCTGCCTTAAAATTTACCTTTCACTTTCATGTTACTGCATATAAAAGCTATTTCAATGCCCCATGAAAACTCGGAATGTTAAGAAAAGAGGTGGACATACACAGGCGTGCGTACATTTCTTATTTACCATGATATATTTTAGATATTTGTTAAAAAATGCTTTTCTCTATAATCTAACATAACTGTCAGGGTTTTCAATTTGTTTAATTTTTTATAGGAGGCAGGGTCGTCCTTAGCCTTACATGTGCTCCTGTACAAACGCTTACAGGGCCCCCTTTACACTTCTTAGAAAAGATATATGGGTCATTTTCTATTAACAGGCTTTTTCATCTTTCTTGTTACAACATATTTTTTTCTATTTCTATTCCGTAGGAAACTAGGAAAATTCCGTAATCCGTAGTATGAGGTTGTATCCCAAAGAAACTAAGAAGAATTCGTAGTAATCGGCATCTCTGCTATTGCGTGGAGCAGTAGGAATAGTTGTTTGAATGCGTGATTTTCACAATCGCGCGGAAACGGATTACCAGAAGATTGAGGAAACCCCGATCTCAAAATTAGTGTGTTTTCAAATTCATAATATTTTCGGGAAATGTGACCTATTTCCGTTTTTATGACTTCTGAAACTTCTATAAAACATGAGATTGGGGAATTTTTTTTTCCATTTTCGTATTTTCCTAGTCTGTGGCGCGAAATAAGCTAACAGAAGAGTTATCTGCTCAAATCTACCTTACTTGTTTGTTTCAATTGGCTGCAGTCTTACTTCGAAGCAGCTTCCTGGATTATAGTTAGAACGATTTATATAATTGACCGATTAAACCAAATCATTTTTATATATAAAATACTTTTAAAATATTACTGATAGATGTCCATAGTACCTGAATATATTTCTCTTTGATTTTTCGTAAATTCATACTGTAAGAAGAATATAATGTTATCCGTTCTGGGCTTAATTACGACCGTCTAAACACAGTTTCAATTGAAAAAATTACGTATGACCTGTCTGTCTGTAAATTAAACAAAATGAAATCTAGACTTGGAATGGCAGAATTAGTAATAATATGATATCCACATCGAAAAGTTATTTCAATTTCCACATTTTTCCTTGATCATTTTGGAACCTGCGGAAATGAAGATTTAGAATGAAACCGCCTGCCTTAAAATTTACCTTTCCTTTCGTGTTATTGCATATAAAAGCTATTTCCACCACCCTATCGTTATTCATACGTCATAAATAACAAAATAAATTCAAATATATCATTCTATAGGGGATAGCATCCTCTACAAACGCATATGGTTAAATGCTGCAGAAGGGACTGTCTTCATTTTTAAATCGGCACCAACTTCAAACTTTCCGATGGCAACACCCAATTTAGACAGCATATTTCGAATCTATATCAAAATGTAACGTAAGGTGTCAAGTTCAAAGTTATTTGGTCCTGCCGTTTTTGAAGTATGTAAATTTTTATGCTCCTAATGTTAAATTAGTTGCCCAGATTTTTATTCACATTTTTCGAAATAACTTTCTGATCAAGCTAATTTTCTTTTTATTACCGTACTGTTAAGAGACTGAAACAAAAACACCGTAATTTTTCCTATTTTAAACAACTATTTGTGGGACATATGAAGAAAAATTGCGTTTTAAAGACATTTTGGAAATTAACACTTTATGCATTTTAATCGGCAATGCTTTTCACCAAATTGCAATGAAAACAATATTTGTATAAAAAATGTAGTACAGATGTACTCCCAAATAAAATTAACGTCATTCTGCGACTTTTTAAATACGAGTATTATCGTGGATCGAGGAAAATACAGAGAAGAAAAAAAAGGAAATTTTATACAGTCATATAAAAATCTTTCTGAAACTATTTGCATCAAAATATGTTAAAGTACCTAGTCATGTTTTTTTCTTCGAATATTAATTCCATATTTCATATTGCATGCGAGAATTGATATTGAAAATGCAAAAATACATTATTAATCGGTTAATGATAAAGCAGAATATTTTGGATGATATGGATAATAGTTTGGAAAACTAATTTAATATTAAGAGCTCACAATTTTATTTATTCATAATTTAAAAACCACTGTATCGAAACATTGCATAAACGTGGAATCGCTGAGGTTGAAGGGGATTCTTTTTTAAGGAAATTCGAAATCTAAGTCAAATTTGTGTGTTGTAAATTGAAATTTCGGAGATATGCACATTTTGAAGGGTCTTCGTGGAAATTTTATGCAGATGAATTTTCAGAAAATATTATTCCCTATAGATAACTTCTTTAGATTTATCTACGAACGACGCATGAATAGCGAGGGGTGGATCTTATTTTTGCAACTGTACTGTCGCGAAAAAGAAAAAAAAAACTAAATTTGCATATTTGCGACCTCTTATGATAGAAATCCCAACAGCCCCAAAACCTTTTCCTTAAAGACAAAATGATTCTATATATTTTTAAATTCTTTTCACTTATTTGACTGAAATAAAAGGTATAGATATATAGTATAGACTGCTATTTTTACTCACATTTAAAGTTCGATAGCTGTGTCGGGTAACTTGAATTTCGGGTAACTTGAATGTCGGGTAACTTGAATTTCGGGTAACTTGAATGTCGGTTAACTTGAATTTCGGGTAACTTGAATGTCGGGTAACTTGAATTTCGGGTAACTTGAATGTCGGTTAACTTGAATTTCGGGTAACTTGAATGTCGGGTAACTTGAATTTCGGGTAACTTGAATGTCGGGTAACTTTTAAAATTACGATGATTCGAAACCAAAATCGCACGACAGCTTGTCAAGACGATCAAAGAACGAATAATCGAAATGTGGGAATCTGGCAAAAGCGTCAGAGAGACTAGCCGCATTTCACAAAATTCGGATTCTACAAGAGAAACAAAATTATTGGATGGCAAGAGATTTTAATAGTTTAAAGTCGAGCCCCGCCCATAACTAAACCACGCCTATTTCAGATAGTATATATCGAACATTTGTAGAATCCTAAAGATGCTGAATTGAAGAGGGTTTGACATTCTCAAGCACAAGGTGGAAAACCAGTAACGTATTTTTATAAATATCAAAAGGCTCTCTTCATTAGAACAGTTCTAATCAAGCAACAATAATTTCGTTCTTCAGTTGCTGTTTTAAATGTGGTGATGATCCTCCAATCATCTCAATATGTAAAGCATAGGCAAAGGTACGGAGGAGGGAGAGACTACAGGACGGCCGGACTCACCCTAATGAAACTGACTTAAATTATACTTATAAAATATATATTTTTTTTTTCGTAAAAATATAAGTTGTTGTTGAGACCCAGACCGTCCGACCTACCAGAAATGTGTAAGGTAACTGTTTGGACAGCCGGGAAATGCCACCCAATTTAGACCGGTGCCCAGTGGGGGAGGCGTCCACAGGGAACGTATCCTCCTTCCCCTACCACCAACCTCTCGGAAAGACTTACGGACCCACATGTTTAACGTGATCGTACTCCGCATGAACACGGCGGCAGTTGTGACAGCGTGCAAATCCAGCCTTTAAACCACCAGGCTACCGCGCTCGAAATGTGCCAACAGCACGCGGTGTTCCCAGGTGGTCACCCACCCAAGTACTAACCGCGCCCGATGCTGCCTGACTTCGGTGATCTAACAAGAACCGGTATTTTCAGCACGGTACGGTCGTTGGCCCTGTAAAAATATAAGTGGAATTTTTGTACAATTCCTGACGTGTTATGTATTATTATATAATTGATATAATGAATGAATAGTAAGATAGTTTTAGTTGATCGAAAGTTTCTAGATGGCCTGGTAAATAATTCTACTACTAATCAATAGAGAGTCGCAAATCAAAATAAGTCAAGTTTTAAATAAAATTACTCAGAAACATAGCTATCTATGCTCGGGTAGTCTTAACCCTTTCCGAGGCCACTAGACAAAAGTGCAATACAGCCCCTCTCCCTACCCAATAAAATTTTATATTAAAAAAAGGGAACATTGAGCACAGAAGATGGGCCCCAGAGTTTTGCTGGATCCCATCATTTGCCTACTTCGCTTACTGTTAAAAATGGCCCTAGCTAATAAGCGTGTGGCAATGGCTACAGCTCAAGGCACATTTTATCACTAATAGTGGCGGCTCACGTATAGGCACTGTGAAACTGCAGTACCTCCTATTTCCTCTTGATATTATCGATAACATTTAATATAATGAGTCCCGTTTCTTTAATTCTTTCTTTATACTTGTACAATATATAATCCTTAAGCTTAATGTCTGTAGTCATCACCCAGTTTATGAAAAAAATACTAAAATCTTTGTATGGAACTGTGCGCTTCACAGTTCCAGTAGCGTGGTGTTTGACTGTTGTGCGCATGCGCACATAGGAAGCTGCACGCAAGTCTGCGAGGGAGAGAGAGCGCTGTCGTTCCCGCAGTGCCGCCCCTGAAGTGCTGGTGCAAGGTAGTTTTTTTTGTGATACTCCGCGTGTGTTGTGCTTAAAAACCTTCCAGCTATTCTATGCGATTCATTGTTTTTTTCAGTTTTTCGCGCAAATTAAAACAAGATGAATGGATTTCATTGTTAAAAGAATAATTCAAGCTTGAACTGTAACAATTTAGGTTAAATTAAGTAAAAAATGTTTGATTTTGTTCTTTTAGGATTTTATCAAGTTTCTGAATAAATTTTCTTTTTATACAGGTTTGTTTCCTTTTACACAATTTTAAAACAAAGGCTAAAAATTTTCTGGAGCAGCACCCCCACTAATATTAGCTACAAGCCGCCACTGTCATTATAAACATGTTAGCAGCTATAAAAGGAATATACATGGCCTTCTTTAACAAAGGCCTCAAAAAGAGCTGGTCCTTTTTTTGTTGAAGTGTATTATGACAGCAAGGAGTTCAAATTTGTTAGAGTCCTTTTGTTTTCATTTTGGAGAAAAATACTGTTATAATATTAACATTGATGGGAGGAAACTTACATACTGGAGACCAGGTACTTATTTTAGTAAGGCAAATGCAAGTAAATTTGACATTTTACCCCGTCCTTGTTTAGGAAGTGTAAAGCTGTGATTTCGGCATTAAGCCAGTCTCAAAAAGCGACAAAAAAGGTCTTGTCTCTCTTTAAAGAGATATAAACAGTGTTATTGTATTGGCACTCAGGAGGTGCGAAATGTTAGGGCCCTTCCGTTTTAGTATCGAAGGATAATAATACTATTATAATATTAACTTTCAGTGCTGAATTCTAAATTGGGTAATCAGCTTATCTTTTAAGAAGGTTAAAGCGTATGAATTCAACTTTGAGGGGAGCCCCCCTCCAGAAATGATGGAGATAAAACCCTTGCGTTTTAGGGTGGATAAAGTTGTAACATCGACGTTGTAATACTATTGCGATATAAAGTTGTAATACTATAAAGGGTCTCCCAAAATTCACGCAAGAAGTAATTTTGATAGAAAACACAGGTTTATAATTAAACATTGTAAATTTTTTATTGATTCATAAAGTATACAGTATAGGATTATGTATGGAGTAGCAAGCATATCGGGTAAATGGCCTCCACGGCTTTGCTGGCATATACGCACTCTTTTGTTGAAATTTTCCATGACCGTTTTGCATAAATGTGGCTGAATTTCGTTGATACAGCGCTCAATTTCCTCCTTCAAGGCGTGGGTGGTCGTGGGTTTGTTGGCATAAACCTTAGACTTCAAAAAAACCCAAAGAAAAAAGTCCAACGGCGTTAAATCGCATAATCTGGGCGGCCATTTCTGATCACCATAACGGGAAATTACACGACCAGGAAATGACTCATGCAATTCTTGAATTGTTTCTCGGGCTGTATGACATGTGGCACCGTCTTGTTGAAACCACATGTAGTCCACATCCATATCTTGCAATTTAGGCACAAAAAACTGGATTATCATGTCGCGATAGATTATTTTTAAAATATTGCTCAACAATGAAAACGCGTTGTTATTTCGTGTAGCGCTCCATTTTTAGTAACCCTAGACTGTCAGCTGTCACGTTGTCTTTTTTTTCCATTTCCAACACTTTATCGCACAAATGGCGCAAAATTCAAATTTTGCGTGAATTTGGGGACACCCTATAAAAAGTTGAAATACTATTACGATATTTACATTTATGGGGTGGGTTTTAAAATTCTCTTAAGCTCCCTTTTCGGGAAAGTAAAGGCGTGTGACTTCGACATTGAGAGCCCTCCTAAAATGATGGAGATGGATTCTTGGACTCTCCGTTTAAAAGGTTACACCCCTGATTTCGAAATTTGAAAGGGTCACTAAAATTTATCGAGCCCTTTTGTACTGCAAATAGAAATACTATGGTATTAACACACAAGGGACGCAAAAAAATCGTTTTACGCTGTTTTGCTTTTGTTTTGAAGTACGGTAGTAATTTGAATAGTATTGACATTAAAGAGGTTGGACCTAAAACGTTGGATCCAAGTTCTCTTTTCAGGAAGGTAAAGATATTTTAATTCGTATTGATCTAATCCCTCTTATTGAAATCTTTCAGTCTGTCTGAATAAACTCCTCTGCAAAAATCTCACTTGTTCCTCTTAAATTCTTGAAATTCGGTAAGCAGATTAGTAGTCGAATAACAGTAAAAAGTAATTCAAAAATTTAAATTATGTAGAAGGTGCGGGGAAAGAAAAACAGTCTGCCAAAAAGTAAAACGTTTTAAGAAATTGAGTGGGGTGTCAAAAGAACGGGCGCATCAAGATTTTATTAATTTCCTGCTAGAGAAGGGATTGGTAAAAATACCATTTTTTCCTTCCCTGCAATACATGGTAATGTATAGGGAAAGTATTGGAATCATCCCGAAAATCACAACTCGAGTTTTTGACGGATCTACACGTTTCGAAACCTCTAGAATATAAAAAAAAACTATTTTTTAGCGTGACGTCTGTGTGTGTGTCTGTCTGTGCGTCTGTGTGTCTGTCTGTGTGTTTGTGTGCCTGTCTGTGTGTCTGTCTGTCTGCGCAGATTTTATATCCACTCTAACTAAAAATTTAATGGACCGAATTTCATAAAATTTGGTAGGTAAGTCGCTTGTGGGCGAATCTGGTGATGATTAGAGTTGGGTACGATTCGAAATAAAACAAACCGCCTTTTTTGTGAAATGGCACGTAAAAGCTTGTATCCACAGTAGCTAAAAAACGATTGGACCGAATTTCACAAAATTCGGTAGCTAAGTCGCTCGTGGATTACCCTAGTGCTAATTAGATTTTGGTATGATTCGGAAAAAAATAACCTGCCTTTTTTTGCAAAATGACCCTCAAAAATCGCCAAAATCTAAAATATAAAACTACGTGTGCTCAAAAATATCCATTAAATGCTTGTTTAATACGTAATTCTTAACGAAGAAAAGAATAAGATCAACTCCATTACACTAGTACTAGCCGTTCTCGAGATATTTTAGTTTTTTCGTATTTTCTCTACGCCACCTTTGAAAATATGTCCAGTTATCAAATGAAAACGAAAATTGAATTAAAAGTGAATTAAATTTAATTCAAAAAAGAGAACGTGAACATAAGTCTGCAGGGAAAGTTATGTGCTGCCCATATCAGCTTTTTTTCTTGGTTTGGAAAAAAGTAAGTTACGAAAACATCTCAATTAATTTTCAGAGATACATTAACCAAACCGAAATGCAAGAAATATAAGGTTGTTTTAAACTGATAAAACAAAGAGGGGGTATAATAAAATGTTTGTGTATAGAGCTGTGGATATTAAAATAGCAATAAAAGTATGAGCTTACAATATCAGAAAACCTGAGAATCTAAATTAAGGTAATAAAGACCAAGATTTCATTTTGTCTTGAAATTTGAGGTACTTTTAACTCGTTTGCGTATTGGTCACATTCGTTTTACCCATAAGTACTTACTTTTAGAAAAAATTGAACCCTTTTGCAATGGTTGTCAAATCTCAGCAAGTATCAAGCATATTTTAATTACGTGTATTATGTATAAACAACTTTGTTTTAGGCATTTCAAGACTTATACTAGAATTTTGGCAGAATTTATTGGAGAAAATCCTCAATTGGACATTGGTTCTTTTCGATCATTTTTAACATCACCTTTTATAACTTTTTAGCCATTTTACATCTTGTTTGCATTGTTGTACATATTGCATTGTCATGTTTTATTCACACCTTATCACTCTTTTAAATTATACACTTGTTTTTAATCCATACTAAGGTATGTATCTCGGTACCATATGTCTGGTTAAGCATATCCTCTGTGGATCTTGTGCCAAAAAATCATAATCAATCATTCAATCAATCAATCAATCATTTTGTCTTTGTGGAAAAGAATAAAATGAGGCGTAAGAAAATATTAGTAAATTATTTAAGGAATTTAATATGCTACTGCAAAAAAATCAGACATATCCAAACAAAGGAAGATATCAAAGGTTTCGTTTTGGCATTCGTTAGAGGGAGGGACGGGGTGGGGAGCGGGGATAAAAATGATCAAAATTTTCGCTTTTTATTATTTGAGGAATAAGTAATGAACGAAAATATCTAAAACACTTCGAGGTATATCAACCTAATCCCAATACAATAAAAAAAATCTTATGTGGACAACACACGAATTTCCTTACATAATGCAAAGAATTTACTTTTTTCAGAGATACAATGGTGTACAAGATTCTCGTGGTTTTATATTGAACTAACCCCGCATAAATTGAAATTTGACGCTGTTGGCAATTTATTAGTTCATAAAGAATGGCTTATTCATACTCACTTGCAAAATCCTCATTAAAATGCAATTGACATTTAATTAATATCCTGCTAAATAAATGCTTATTGGCGAATTGCTTAGTACCATATACTACAAAGCTATTACAAAAGGTATCTTTTCTAGTGAAAGGAGCGAACAAGATCCACAACGATGATGTTAGTAGATTTGACGCATAATACTGAATATGGAAAGTGAGCATATTTGATGGTATTTATTAGTTTTGTAATGTTATGCAATTGTTTTTAATAAATTTATTTGAAAATCTGCAATATCTCAAGAACGATTCATGCTACGATGCAAAGTTTGTGCCCTTCGTTTTATAATGAAAAATTGGGTATGCAATTTTTACTTATTTAACAGCATTGAAGGTCTTGATCTTTTAATGATTTTTTTAGAATGAGTTCAAAAATTGTGCAATATCTGAAGAATAATTCATACTAGCGTTTAAATAATTCTTTTTCTAGCGGAAAAATACGTTCGTATTAAATTATTTTTAAACGGTTCATTTGCTCGCGAGATATTGCGTTCACGGACTCACAAACTTACCTTCCCACACACACACTGACGTATATACACATCACCTCAAAAACGTCCGATTCGTGGTCAAGGATGTCCTCGAAACGAACTTTTAAGTTGTTAACTGAATTTCGAATTTTCAACTCGTTCACATTACATTCCCTGTAATGGATGTAGCGAAGATAACAACATAGAAAACATGCGCAAACTAAAAAGTCTGATGTGGGCAGCACATGACTTTCCTTATATAATGCAAAATGAATTTACTACTTTCACAGTAAAAATAAATAGATTATTTTTATAGTAGTTATTTATATTTTTTCCAAGATATTGAATTTTCGTCACTGAGTCGTCATTATCAATGAGTCTTCATTGATTTAGCGTTATTTTTATTCATTTGGCGAGTTTTTCGTTAATTTAGTAACATTTACAAACGTCGCCAAGTTGGCGACATTCCACTAAATTCGTCGCCAAAATCTTGCCAAGCGTTATGGACGAAGAAATAAGTTATTCTTACAGCAGATAAATGACTATTGGCGTTCCAATAATAAAGTATCACAAAAAAAATCTTTTTTCATGAATGGAGAGAGCTAGATCCACAAGAATGATGTTCCAAATTTATCGCATGGTATTACATGTGAAAAGTGAACATGTTTCTCAATAGGAAATATTTTTATTTTATTTTATATGATTTTTTGATAATTTTTTTGAAAAATGTGCAATATCTCGAGAACGGTTCATGTTTGAGTTCAAAAATTTATGTCAATCTTTTTCTAATGAAAAATTACATAAGAAATGTCTATTTGCGTAACTTTATTACTGTTTTGATTTTTTGGCGAATTTTTCAAAATTTCACTCGAAAATTTAGGGGGTTCAGAACATTCGATTGCCTATAAAAACAATAAGCTTCCAGTGTTTACGGATTGCGATTTTTGTACCAAATTTCATTCGAATCGGTCCATTCGTTTGTCAGTCATCGTCTCCACAGACTCACTAACACACACACACACAGACATCACTTCAAAAATGTTTGATTCGTGATCAGGGATGCTGCTTGAAATGTGCTCTCCCGTCGAAAACTCGAATTCGAATTTTCGATCCCGTTACAATACTTTCCTTATACATTATGTATATAAGAAAAGTAATGAGGAGGTCGCAAAATGCAGAATAGTGAAAATTATAAAAAAATAAAAATAATCCAATGGTGTACTACAAATTTGGTCATATGCAGTCAAAGAAGAAAAAGCCAAGTTTCTAATTATTAAGTAAAACTTTAGCAACGTATATAAGCACAAATAAGAATAATGCAGAGCTCAACTTTTTCGAGGATGCGTTGGATCCTCTTTCTCAATGCAAGAGAACCAACAATCCTGAAGTTCAAAATAGGAATGGGTCACTATTTCTCCTTTTGCCTATGAATCTTTGACTGAAATTCTATAAATCTTTGACTGAAATGCCTATAAATCTTTGACTTGACTGTGTTTTACTAGTTGCCAATTAGGGCAAAAAAGTAAGTTATCAATGACTTTAAAAATAACTTATCTTCAGGTAGAAGAGGAAGAAGATGGAAATAATTTACTTGAAAATATATTCTTCTATAAAGCTGATAATCAATTTTAATTCTGATGTTTACATTTTAGAATTTATTATGCCACAAATGGGCCTAAATAGTTTGGAGTATAAATACATAACATGGTCGAGTGGTGTCATTTAAGCCCATTTATAATTCATGATATAAAATATAAAATTTAAATCGACATATTTGCTTTCTCGTCAATAACACAGAAACAATCGAATTTAGTCACACAGCTGAACAAGAATGACTGTAGATTTTACGTTTATCGCTTATGGCGCCATCTATCATCAAAAGAGTTTACTTTTTCTCCATGCTGAGTTAAAATTCTCAAATGCAGATGTATTTATTATTCAGGATGTCAGACCATAATTTAATTCCAAAAGTCAATGTTCACATCTATTTTAGAAAATAATATTTTGTAACGAATATTGGATCAATTGAAAAATATGTTGTAGGCAGCAGAGTATTTTCTGCCCAAACTGCACTGACTTCACCTCTTTCATGGACATAATATAACGCCAACAAAATAAAACAAGAAAGATCAATCATGCATAAAGCACTGATTAAGAAACATTTTCTAACTGAAATGCAATTTTATTTATACATCTCTAAAATACTATATATTCAGCATTCATATTTTTTAAATTATCATAGTACTACAAAACTTCATTATACTTGAAAACGTAAAACTTCATCAAAAAAAGCAATGCTATGAATCGTCAGCTTCTCTATGTAAAATCCATGAATATTTCAGTCATATCACCTTCCAAACTCCAGAGCTAGATAATTTTGAAATTTAAAAAAATCAGCAATTCTTATACAACTCATCTTACAACTTGATTTGTTTACATTCTCCATAAGTGAAAATTAGGCTTCGTTGTAGAAATAATCAACGTTTGATGATCATTTAAACTCAAATATATTGTAATTGCGTTGTTTCAGTATGTAGATGCATAGAATTTAAGCAAAAAAAAAAGCGGTTTTCGGACGGATACAACACTAAATATGAAATAAAAAGAACTTCAAAAATCATGATTTTGACACAAGATGGATGCCGGCCAACGGCCCTACCGTGCTGAAAACACCGGTTCTCGTTAGGTCACCGTAGTCAAGCAGCATCGGGCGCGGTTAGTACTTGGGTGGGTGACCACCTGGGAACACCGCGTACTGTTGGCACATTTCGGACGAGGTAGCCCGGTAGTTTGCACGCTGGATTTGCACGCTACCACAACTGCCGCCTTGTTCATGCGGAGTACGATCATGTTAAGCATGTGGGTCCGTAAGTCCTTTCGAGAGGTTGGTAGTAGGGGAAGAAGGGTACGGTCTTTGTGGATGCCACCCCCACTGGGTTCCGGTTCAATTTGGATGGCACTTCCCGGCCGTCCAAACGGTTACCGTACACCTTTCTGGTAGGTCGGATGGTCTGGGTCTCAACAACAACAAGATGGATGCCATATTTTATCTTGCAGTGGGTCACGTGATCTCTTCATATAATGGCCACGAAAATTAAATAAAAATATAAATCACATTTCATTCATATCAATCATATTTCAGATTGTAGAGCTAAATAATTTTACTTGGTGGAAATTAAGCAATTCTTATACAACTCATCTAACAATCGCTTGATTTGTTTACATTCCGTATGCTATGGAAATTAGATTTCGTTGTAGGAATAATCAAAGTTTAGGGATAATTTAAAAAAAAAATATTGTAATTGCGTTGGCACAGAATGTAGATACGCAGATAATATGCAAAAATAAGGCGGTTTTACCACTGATGTAACACTAAATATACATTTAAACGGTCTTTAAACATCACGAATTTTACACAAGGGAAAAAAAATGGATGCCAAACTTTATTTTAAAATGAGTTACGTGATGTCTTCAAATAATATGGATGTAATTATTATTTCAATTTTTATTTAGAAAACTACGCAACATATTTTCCTGAAAATTTTTGTACACATTTTACGTGATAATTGGAATATTTCCTATAATTTCCGAAGTAATTTGCCAGTTTTAACTCCGCTTAAAAATGTTTCAAAAATTATTTCCCATAGGATTCAATGTATTTCATTTTTTCAACCCGGGTTAAATACGAAAGCAATTTTGTGATATTATTCATTTTCATTCCCTTATGTCCCACATACCGTCTCAACAACATACTCTTTTTTTTTTTACTTGGACCTTTCGGTTATGGAATTTTTCGGCAACTGAACTCATGAAAAGCAGATTTTTCTCTACTGCTACATCATTTCCTATCTTCTTAAGTTAGGCAAACTTCTCTGAACTCAACTTCAGGAAGAAACACTTTCTTTCAAGACCACTGACTCCGATTGATGATGCCCCTCCCCTCATCACTGCATGAGGTTTATGGGTCAGTCCTGATTGGATGCATAATTGCCGCCCCCTTGCTTTCACGTTGTTTCTTCGGGTTGGTACGCAGCGAAACTCCTGATGACATTGTAAGATTCAGTCTGTATTCCATTTTTATTTATTGCTCATATACTAATGTGCCACATAATTTCACTTGTCGTCTGGCATCTATTCTTTACCACTCGCTTATATTATAATTTTAATTGTTAAATGGATAAATGGAAAAAAAAATATTAAACATTTTATCGTCTAACTCAAACCACTGACAGGCGCTAACAAAATATTTAAATTTGCTATAAGCTATAATTTTTCTCTTATGACAGAAATTTATATCGGTAAAGAAAAAAGGTACTGTATAACATTTACTTATAACGTTATAAAAGGGTCCTGTTATTTTTAAATGACTTTTCCTTATTCTAAATTCTATCTCACTTAATTATGTAAATAAGAAAGTAGAGCATTTATCGATTCTGTTAAGGATATTTTTGGTATCGGATTATCCGGCTATCCATATGCAAATTTCATTTTCACAATTTCAGGCTGTGTATGATAGTTCATTTCTGCCATCTTTCATTTACATTGCTACTGATAAGGACGTTATTATTGTTTGAAAGAGCTCTGGCATTCTTGTACTGTCGTCTATGTCAGTAATGATGTTTTAAGGGGACGGTGGACGTTGAAATTTTTTTTATTTATTTATTGACTTAGAAACGTGAAAATTTTTATAAATATTCCTCTTAACATTACTATATACAATACCTTTATTTTTTTTTTTCAATTTTGTTATAATCTTGTATTTGTTTTCAATTTAATTTTTTTAACGAAAATTTGAAAATACTCCTTGCGTGCCATTTGTTCACATTTTTGATTAATTTTACATTTTGATCCCTCAAAAGCACATTATGAACACATTTGGGTATTCATTTTTAAATCCATTAAAAAGTTCATTTTTTAAAAATATTTTCTGCATTTAAAATTAATTTTCATCATTTAATTAGGTTCTTATTCACTTTTAATTATCTTAACAAAAGTCAATTATAAAATGCATACCCAGTTTGAATAAAAAGTATGAGAGATATCTTCTTGTCAAATTCCATGCATCTCAGACAAACATTAAGACGCATGGAGCATTTTAAAAATGTAAAACCTTTCAAAATTCCGTTTCGAAAAAAAATGCATTCAACTTTTTGCTTACGGATGGGACAGCGTCCATCCTGCTGCAGCATGTGCAATGTTTCTGTCGGCGATTTCCATGGACGCCAATGCCTGCAAAGGGGGTCGAAGTGCTTGGGATAGAGTATGTCAAATACCTGTCTTTTTGAGAGGTTCTTCGTTTGGGATAGACGTTGTCCCACCCGTAAGCAAATGTTAAATGTGTAAAATAATGTTATTTATTAAAACTATTTTTAGACGATTTTTGCTCATTTCAACGTCCACCGTTCCCTTAAAATAAAGACATTTTACAATATATTTGTAGCCTTTGTAGAAAAGAATTTTGAATTTTGGAAACTTCAAGTTTCGTAGATTGGGTAAGAATTCCGAGTTACTTGCTTTTTTTCCAAAACTTTTGCACAGAGGAAGTTGCAGTTGAGTCATCAAGCTGAGTCATCCTTCAATAGGTGAGTTGGCGTCACGCTAAAGTAAGGGAATGTGAATGCGATAGTGTCTTGAGAATATAATCGTCTGTCTTGTGATTGAGTTGAGCGATTTATTTCAATTTATTGTACATGGCATTTGTTCTGTGACTTGGAAAAATAGTTATTAGTAGTATAAAAAGAGTTACTAGAAGTATATATTTCCTGTTTACGATTTTCTTGTTTACACGTATATTTTATTTTTCCCTCAGATGTTGGGGTTTGCACACAGATTGAATTGTGAATCATGTGAGTATGTCAGAAAATACCCAATATTATGCATACCTATTATTACGAACTTTAAAATGATCTGGAGCCACTTTTACCCCTCCTACTTACATCTCTTTCGAAGACCGGAAGGTGAAACACCCGTACAGACACCCTTTCCCATGACGTGAATCTAGGATTATCACATGACGAAGTTCGAAGAGGGATTGCCAGATTTGGCGATTTATCGCCAATTTGGCGACATTTGGAGACTTTCCGAAGATTCGAGAAACACCTCGAAATAACCAGTATTCTACGGAATATGATAGATTTCGAGAAGTTTCTGTAGAGAGGCTATAAAAGGAGTCACCACTCAATTGGAGAGCAGTTGACAAGATACGAACTATACTGAACTGTGAGTTACATCAAAGTTTTAAGAATAGCATCTGTAATTTTGTGAAATTAGTGGAGCATTTAAGTGCTTTTTTACTGTATATTGTCCCGCTATGTTTGTGAATAAACGTGTTAGTTCTCCAAATCTTTGGACTCAATCCTGTATCTTGAGCTACCATCTGCGATTCCCGAGGAAACGTCGTAACAAATTAGTGTAAAAAAGTGGGAAGGAGTTTTCCCCTTTTAAACAAATTATTAGGTATCAGGAAATGTTTTAAGAGATACGCTGATAAATACGAAAGATATGGCATAAAATGAAATGCAAAACAACTACCGTTAATTTTTTTTATTTATTTTATATGACCCATCAATGCTAGTCCCAAGTGATGGATTCGCAAACATAGCAAACAGAATTTAAGTCATAAAATTATAAAATTCAAATGTTTCATATCTTGGTACATTTTGCTCGTCAAAGAATCGAACTTTTTAAATTTTTACATTTTAATGCATAAAGAAATTTTTAGTAATTGAGAAATTTTTATTGGCTTCGTTATAAAATGTTAGATTCCGATGTCAGACAAATACGTTTCTGGATTTAAAACTGTTATTAGATCATTTCTTATCTAATTTGAATTATTTTTTAATTAAATACATCTACCACTAACCTTTTAGGATATTCTTATATAATAATTTATTTTATATAATTTACCTACATTAAAGTGCACTAGTCGAATTACGCTTGAGTTATCGTGCGTCTATTCCAACACATATATATAACCGATAAGATTCTATAAGGGCACATACCGACATAATTCAAAACTTATTCCGTTTAGTTTAAAACGCATATTATACTCATATTCTCGACTCCCAAAATATTCATGGAAACAATGTGACCGCTCAAATTTAATCTGTAAAAGTGGAAATTAATTGTCCGCAGAAGAATAGAATGTTAAATTCCGGCGCAAAATAAAGTCTCAATAAGAAAATCCGTTTAGTGTAAATTAATTTTTCAGAATAGAACTTTTTTTGACACGAAAAAAATTATAACTCTTTCGCTTATTTCTTTCAAAGGAATTTAAAAATATTTCTGCGCCATCTATTGTTAAATAATGAAATTCCAAGAAGTTTCTGGATAACATTTGTTGCTTTTCATTTGACATAAGCCCTTTCCGGTTACAAAAAAAAAAAAAGACAAAAGAATGAAAGGATTTTTTTTCCTACTACTTTCGGTAAGAATTAAAAAAAATTAAAATCCTATTTAATTTCCTATTAGGATATCCTCGAGATTGGAAAAAATAGCTTTTCTCTTTTTCATATATTTTATTCTCCTGCCAGAAATAATCCCTTCGATACAATTGTTCAGCGGACTGCTGAAGATTTCAATAAATAATAATATAGTTATTGATTGAGAAAGCAAATAGCATTTTATGTATTATTTAGGAAAATATGCCAAAATTGTTTGTGTTTCTCAAACACTACTTTCGTCCAAATTATGTTGAACTGGTATTCACTAACTCTCTTACACTCATAATAAACTAAACTCTAAACTAAACTAAAACTAAAACTTACACTATAAACTAAAACTAAAACTTACACTATAAACTAAAACTAAAACTAATTGTGTAAACTAAAACTAACTCTATAAACTAAAACTTACACTATAAACTAAAATTAAAACTAACACTATAAACAAAAACTAAAAGTTGAACGATAAACAAAAACTAACACTATAAACTAAAAGTGTGTGCACTAATTAATATGGTGATGGGGCGCCTACCCATCACGTCCACAAGACCCCTCAGGGGGTCCCATGGCGAAGGGGAGGAGATTTGCAGCTTCAATTTTAAAGAGCCCCCCCCCCCCGAAGGGTGGAAGTCTAACTTGGTCTCGACACGACAACATCCATGTCCGCTGGCGGGATTCGAACCCACAACCCGGCAATCCAGCGATCAGCCGGAAACGCATAAACTAAAACTAACACACGTGTAAAAATAAACTGCAATTTTTGCTACGTTATTGAAAAGCGAGAGAACTCTTGGTAGTAAAATAGTTTTCGCCTATTCATGGTATTTTATTTTGTTGTTCTTATTGTATGTTTCCATTCGTGTTTTATGTATGTAGTCTAACCATTGAAAAAAAAACTTTTTTTTTTGCATAATGAACGAATATATTTGCGTGTATGTGTATCTGTATAGTGTGTATGCCGTCTGTACCGAAAAATAGTAGCATCAGGCAGCGACGAAATTTACTAAAGATGTACTTCAGTTCCGCGGACAATGCGCAGCGGCGAGACTTTTTAAAAAATCTGAATTAGTTTAAAAGTTAAATCAGAAATTAAATCAGTGGTTTCTGAGCCAATTTCCTTTAGAGCAGATAATAAAAATAAAATGGCAGACATTTTCCGATACAGAAAAACAGCTGTTTATCTAATGAGGTGGATTTCATTTAACGGTTTTCTAGTTTTGTGAATATATATTCAAATACTTTAGCGTTGTATTACATTATCATTATATGTAGTGAGCTAGTGTGTTAGAAAAGGAGATTTTTACTTAAGAGTCAAGATCCAAAGTTAGGTCACTATGACTACTGGGATAGGTTGCCGTAAAATAGCTGACATAACAAACACACACAAAAAAAAAGGGGGCACGTGAATGTGGGCTTTTCCCGGGCGACCACCTGTGACCATTCCTTGACTATAATTGTTCAGATTAAAAATGGATATTAAAAGTAACTGATCTTTAAAATATATTTGCCCCATTCAGTGAGACGAGCACCTCAATACAAGACCGCGATCGCAATGTCAGTGGACTAAATGAAAAATTGACAGGATTAAAAAAAATTGAAATTGTGAAAGAAAAAATAGAAAAAAAAGATGGCTTCTTTCCCTACTTTATTATCTTGTTTTGAAAGAAATATATATTGTTATGACGTATCCTCTGAAATCGTGGGTGTACAGGGTACAAGAATGAGTCCACATTTCTGGATAAGTAACACGTTTATTTGCAAGCACAGCGCAGACAGGAATCACAACTAGCAAATAACAAGATGACTAAACAACTTTCAGGTAATTGAATACTCCACAAATTTAAGAAAAAGCTGATACTATTCTCAAAACATTGACTTATCTCACAATTCAATGTAGCTCATATCACGTCAACTGCTCTCCAACTGAGCGATCTTCTTTTATATACTCTCCGTAGAAACTTCCAGAAGGAGCTCCTATCTCGGAGAATATTTGTTATTTCGAAAGCTCCAAAAGTCGCCAAATAAGCGACAAATATCCAAAGCTGGAAACCACGCCATGAGTATTCAAAAATATTAACCCTGCACTGACGTAAAAAGAATGGCTGTCTATAGAGGTATTTTTCCCTTCTGATTATCAAAGCCTCCAGTAAAGGCATTTTATATGTTCGCAACATTATTGTGCTGGCAGATGTTAAAAATGCTATAGTTGATCATCTTGAGGAACTACATCTTGAACCCAATGGCTATATTCTAAACAACATTGCCAAATACAGCCTGGCACGTAATCCGTTTGGAATTGACTTTGAAGATTTATCAGACGACTTTTCAAGCATCGCTGGTCTCCAGGAAGAACATAGTGAAATCCAAAATTATGAAATTTTGCATCATGGTTTTCTCACCTGTCTTTATGCTCGGTTCGGGTAAAATTACAAAAAAAAAGAGCCTATGCCAGTGAGCAAAGTTAGGAAAACATTACTACCGTTTTGAACTACGTATTTAGGTGAAGATTACAACTAGCTACTTTAAGCAGATTACATCTAGAACATAGATTTGAGATAGAGCCAAAGACTGCTTAAAAAACTGTCAACATCCACTCATACAAAAAAATCTCAATGAATATTCACAATTATTTAAATTTATTTAAATATTTTGTTTCTTAAATGTAAGTTCTGAATATTATTTGCACAAGGAATTTTTTTCTAAATCTTCTTTTTATTTTATGATAATCCTAACAATTCCTTATTTAATAAAAAACAACATTGTATTAAAGAATGCATTTTCATGATGCAAATTAAAAAAAAATCTAATAATAGGTCTTGGTAGAAAATATAACAATATGTATATATATATATATGTTTTATGGTATTTTCTTGTTAATTTCTTCCTATTATCTGATATTTTACAGTGTAATAGATTCACGGGTCACGTAGTCATCTCCGAAGTTGACTTTGAGTCAAGAAAAATAAAAATTAAGAACTCCCGGGCTACAAAATGCAACCATCTGATTCGTTGAGAAAGCATTTAATATTCACTTTCCCTGCAATGTATGATAATGTTCAAAATAGGTATTTGAATCGTGTCGAAAATTGCAACTCGAGTTTTCTACATGTTTCAAGTATTCTAGATCCCGAACAAAATATTTTTAGTGTGACATCATGTGTGTGCACATCTGTCTGTGCAATGCATTTATCTACTCTATCTGAAAACCGAATTGACTAAATTCAACAAAATTGGACAGATAAATCCTTTTTGTGGTACCTGCTTTAAATCCAAGGTAACGCCGACTACATTTTGCTATCATTAAAACGTTTTATTTTGTTTAACAGTATTAACAATGAATTCGGTTTAACAATGCTTAACGCCAAAAATAGTCATTGCAAATAGATCGAAAACCGACCCATTTATGTTTGGCGCCGTGTCCGAGTTTCAACCTTTAGGGTCCCGGTAGATAGAGGGATTTCGGCCGAGTTCTGATAAACTTTATCCCTGTCCCAGAATTTGTTTACCCGGGGGAGAAATTGAAAATACAGCTTCGTTAAGTTCGGTGTAGTGTGACGATATTCCAAAGGAATTGATTTCGACGCCTAAACCACCGGCTTGAAGGTCTGGGAAGACTGAAACAATACACATAACTTCGAAAATATCCATTATCTTTGTACCCGGGGGATAAATCCAAAATTTGGTAAATTGAAATTCAAGTTTTTTTCTATAACTCTATACTATTAAGCTATATTTACCGCAAATAATTGTAATATGTAAACGCAAGCAGTCAAGGTCATTATATGTAACGTTAGAGAAAATTGTTAAATATAGCAATTTTTTCCCCTTCCATTAGAAATATTGACTATTTCTTGCTGAATAGAGTATAAAATGTACGAAACTGATTCATAGGTGTTGTTATTTGTAATAGAAACACAGTACTAGCAATGGATTCCACCCGCAATAGAAATCTCACTCAGAATAGCAATTCCAATACTTTCCTATTTCAAATATATAATGCACTGTGGGGAAAGTAATAAATGAAAGTATTATTTCCAGGATTTCCATTTTTTAAAGATATTACTTCGTTTACTAAACTGAAGTAGCTATATTTTTCAGTTGGGATTTGTGGATGAAATTTCGTATGGCTTTTGAGTATCGATTTTAGGTGCGTTATGGACTGCAAAGCGCTGTTATTACTTTAAATTGCCAGCGGCTAAGTTGTAGATTATTTTCTATCAGACATAAAATAGTAGGAACTTGTCATTTTAAATTTAATTCGGGAATAATATACATGTTCCAGAAATATTTTATGAAAATGTGTTGCTTTAAATATAACTAAAGCTATCTTACGTCTTGGACAGTTTTCATTCATACAGTAGTAATCAATATTAAAAGAAATATCAAAATTTTGCATGATTCGAATGATAGAATGTTCATATTTGCGTTAGACGTATTCATAGAATAATTTTGCGTTTATTAATTTTGAATAATGATCCGTGAATTTTGAAGTCGGCAGTCATGACTCAAAAGTGATATATTTTTAGAAACAACGCGAATATTATGAAAATTAAACAGAACATTTATGAATGTATTAAAGAAAGGAACAGGCAAAGTCGAGTGACTGTTCTAAGTTGTAAAAATGCAAACGCCTATATCGAATGATCAGATATTAAAGAGCCGAGATAAACGTGAAATAGACATACAAATTTATGGTACCAGATGTAAAGATACATCCTCTAAATACAGCAAAAATAATGCAACTCAGATGTCACGCCATGCAATGCCGGAAATTTAGAGGTTAAGAGGTGGTCCGTCCTATCAGTGGCGCACCCAGAATATTCCTAAGGGGGGGGCCATTGGTGCACAAAATTTTTATGAAGGAGGATGACTCCTCGATAAATTTTCCGAGAAAAAATGATCAGAGGCCATATCAATTAACAAGGCGGTTGTCTTTTTTTGTACATTTATTTTTATCAAATTACTAACAATTCTTTAGTGCAGTGCAAAAGAATTGAATGATTAGAAGAAGTAGTAGTAGATATTTATACAAAACAACACAAATTAAGAAATAGATGAAGATAAAATTATTTGTTCTGGTCTGCTTATACTGTATACTTGTTTTCAACCACTCTCTCATGATTACATATTGTTATATTATTCAATTATGATCTATACATATTCATAAAACGAAGTCCAGCCTCCTGTTTTTCTTTGTAGCCAGAGCATTAATTATCTGGTCTGGATCAATTTCCACTTCACGGTGAATGTTCATTGACGCCAGTCCATTCAGTCTGGTTTCACTCATACTGTTTCTCAAGTAAGTTTTCAACCTCTTCATTGTGGAGAATGACCTCTCAGCACTGCTTGTTGATACTGGGAGGGTGGCATACACTTTTAAAAGTTCAAACACAGTTGGAAAAGTCCTTTGGTCACAAAAGTTAAGCAGTTCGATTGGGCTTTTAGTTTTCTTGTTCAATGCAAAGACCTTCATGTACCACAGATGTAGTTCAGCTTTTAGAGTATTATCTGATCTGGGTCCTAAATCATCTGCAAATTTCCTTGATAAGGCAACAAATCTCTCGTTTTCTTCCAGTGTCGGCTGCCTTCCATTCGGAATGACAGATGCAAAACTTTGTAGAAATTCCTTATGTTTGAGAAATTTTTCATGGAGGTGAGTGATGAAATTATCAATCCATGGAATGAAAATAGAAAGTCTGTAGTATTCTTCAGGAGTCTGTACGTTGAAATTTGATCTATAAATTTGTCTGGTGGCACGGCGTGGTAGAGTAATGTTTTCTCCATGCTGTTCCAGCTTCTTAACAGCTTGTTCAAACAGATGGTGAAACTCGTTCTCTGCGTTCTCTCGAATTATAGATATAGCTTTCAAAACGTCTTCTACGTCACTCACAGCAGTTGCCAGATCAAGGTTAACTTCCTGCAGCTTTTCACTCAGACGAACACTGTAGCTGAGTAATCTGTCAGCTGAAACAAGTGCTATGACAAACTGTGATGTTAACATTGAACATAACAAGGTATGAGCCTCTGTTGATGTCTCCTTGTCATTCCAGGTAGTAATCTCCTCCAGAGCGTCGATTACTTGATCAAACAATGAAACCATAACTGTGACGGCATCATGTCTCTCCACCCAACGAGTAGGGCATAATTTCTTCAGTTTTTTGGCACTGATTTCTGTCTCTTCCTGATTAGCTGCATTAATTTTGCTGGTTAGAACAAGGTTTCGTTTTGGTGTGTTGAAAAAACTAGAGATTTTCCCTATTATTCCAAAGCTGTTTCGGATATCCGGAACTCTAGATGAATAAGTTATGGCTAAGTTCAAACAGTGTGATGCACAATGAACGTAGGGGGCTTTGGGGTGTTGCTCATATATAATTGCTTGGGCGCCATTGTACTCTCCACTCATTGCAGAAGCTCCATCGAACCCTTGTCCACGGAGGAAAGACGTATCAATGTTGCAGTCTGCAAGGCCCTTAAGAATAGCATCTGCAATTGCTCGACCTGTAGTTTCAGTCAGGGGCACAAACTTAAGGAAGTTCTCCACTATCTTAAATTCAATTTTATACTTATCATTTGTTTCAAACCGTTTCAAATAACGAACGCAAAGTGTCATTTGCTCTACCGTTGCAATATCTGTGGTTTCGTCACATAAAACCGCAAAACATTTGGCCTCATTCACCTCAGTTGCTATGTGCTTCACAATGGAATCATTGCATGCTGAAATAATCTCATTTTGTATATTCCAACTTATGTAAGTTGCATTTTTTGCACAACCTTGTAGATGAGTTTTCAGTATTTCTTCTCCTGCATCAACTCGGAGTCGCAAAAGGGCTCTAAAATTTCCTTCGCCTTGGCATGGTTCTGACAATACGTCCAAATCCCCACAGTCTCTATGCCCTCTCATGGCCAGCCCTTGCCTTCCACAAAAAATCACTGTTTTGATAATAGGTTTAAGAATAGCCCTATTCTGCAAAACTTGTTTTTGCTTTCCTCTGTCCATTACTTGATCCACAGGAACCGTTTTTCCTTCCGTGACCCTTAAGAACTCATCGGCTTTGAGAACTGAATCCTTATGATAGAAAAATTTTTCATGTTGACTGAACTTCTCCAAGGCCTTCTTCCAATTATTAAATCCTTTTGAAACAAGTTGACCTGTAGCTTGTGTGGATCTTAAACCGACTTCATGGGGTGCAAAGAGAACACAAAATTTGCAATAGGCACTGTCCTCTGCCTTTGAGTAAGCTAGCCAGTTATGCTTACTCAGCCAAGATGAGCAGAACTTCCGAGTGTGGTGAGGTTTTCCTTGACTTGATACAGCACTAGTGACAGTAGCAGGAAAACTGTAATTTGCATATGGTTCCCAAAGATTTTTTAGCGCTGTTATCCTATCTTCATCTGTGAGGTTAGATTTCTTGACATAATTAGAAATATCTGCAGCCAGAATTTCTATTTCAACTGTGTTTGGTATTGTGTTTTGTCCTACCTTTACCTCCTCACAAGCGTTTGAAGACAGCCCGGGGTCACGGCTGTTGCTTGCTTCGACTGCAGCCTCATCAATGTAACAAGAGCTCAGGGAAACGTCGTTGGGAACGTCACTATTTTCAATCTTACTTTTTTTTTTAAAATAATTTCCCAGTGTCTGTTGGCCTAGCCCTTTTCGTTTTTCACTCATTGTCTTTTTTTTTACCTTGCTCCTCAGTTATTCAAGAACAAAATTTGCTATATAGCCGAAATACGCACATAAACACACACACTGATCGTTAAAGATGCATTTCACTGTAAGATCAGTTGAAAGTTCAGGACCATTATTAAATTCAGCTATTCACCACGCAGGCCCTCGTTCCGAAACTACCAATTCACTGTTATCACCTTGTGTCGTAACGTCGCACTTTATTTCAACTCACAGCAACACTTAATTCGCGAAGCGTTGGCACGATCTATTTATTCACTTCCACAATTTTCTCACTGGGTAAACGAAATCCTCGAGTTTTCGAGCGAACAGCCGCTTCCCCGCCGTTCACTCTTTATATAGGGCCACGGAGGCGCCTGTGACGTCACTCTACACAGCACTGGTATAGTACGACTATAGCGAGAAGGCATTTGGGTCACGTGATTTTGGACGAGTCCATTAGTTAAATTCAATCACAGGTAGAAACGTCTTAAGAAGAACGGGTTTCCAGAATTGGCGCCTTTAGTGCGAATTAATTTATAATTTGTACAGTACGATAAAGAGCTTTATATGTATAATTACATTCAGTGTAAGTGTTGGGATATGCTGGAATTGTTTTCTTCACAATGATTAAAATTATTTATTACAATAATGGTTGTAAATGTTTTTTTTTTATACTTTCTCGAAGGCAGACCTAGTTCTCCCTTGTGCTGACAGCGCCCTTCGCGTTTTGCTTTGTCAGCCCAAGGGGGGGGCCAGGGCCCCCTCGGCCCCCCCCGTGGGTGCGCCACTGCGTCCTATGCACTCTAGCCCGCCAAGTGTTGCGAGAAATATTCAGGGTAAAAATTTATCTGTAGGCTAGTTACTACCCTGTGCAGCTTCATAGTAATTGCCCTTTGTTGAAAAAGATGCGATAAAACCTTGAAAAGCCATGAGAAATGGTTTTGAAGGAAATAATAACCACTCTGACTAAATTGAATGACTTTGAATGTGTCTTATATAAAACCTAAAACCATGTCAATCTGGTCCTAGCGGCGTCCTGTCTCAAAACAAAACAGCAGCCAACATCCCTAATCTACACCAACTACAAGACACTAAGGATTATGATATATATTTTATTTATTAATGACAATGAAATAATTAATTATGATCTATAGTATTAGAAGAGTGATGAATTCTTATAACCAGCTTCATAGAATAGTCCGTTCCTAAATTTTAAAGTTAATAAATGAAGTAAATTGGTATTTTCTAGGGGATCGTTACACCAAAACGTGAAATGTACAGTCAAAAAATTCGTTTTCTTTTTTCATTCTAATTTCAAATGTGCATATTCTTAAAAACTACTTCCTAAAATTATAAATTCCCATCTTGAGCCAAAGTTCTCTATAGAGATGATTTTATAAGTGTTATTTCATAATCCTCTTAATAAAATGAAAACTTTATTTGCCCTTTTGTCAGAGTACAATTTTCGCATTTGTTATTTTATTATAATTGCTCGGGATTTTTTTTTTCAATTTACAATAATCATAAATATTTTGGGTCTAGTTTGCAATGCAAGACTCACCTTTACTATGAAAACGCCCCCTAGAGGCGGTTTCTGCAAGGACGTTTGTCACGTGTTCATATTTTAAGAGTATATTTTTGTAAAATTATCGCATATTAAAATATTTAAAAAGTATTTTCTGTATACCAAAAAGAGTCTCAGAATATATGCCGGCCATATATTGTTAAACAGTGACTTACCCCCACAAATATAATTTTTCCAAAGACTCTGCTTCGTTTTCTGAACTGAAGAACCAATATTTGAGATGGGGTTTGCTGACGGTTGTTTGCAATCCTCTGAGTATCCGTCTAATGTTCGTTATAAACCGATGATTCCAGCTTATTTTGATATCAGTGAAAAAGGACACAATTATTTTCTTTGAGAAAACATAGAAAAGAAATAGAAAGATTATATCTCCTAACGATCATTTGGAGGCGAAATACTAATATATACAGGTGGCCATAATTGAAGTAGAGGTGTTTAGAGCCCGATAGTGAGAAAACTGCTGAGCTAATCTCAGTCAAATTTGTAGTAAATACTATTCAGACCACGGGGTTTGATTTTTAAAAGAAAACAAATAGTTCGGATTTTTCCCACGGCGAACCAAAATGGCGCTGTGAGGTCCATTTTTGGAGTATAATAGGCGTAGGAAGTACAGAAAGTACCGTTAATGCTGGGAGATATTGTACAATGCTGCTGAAGTTTGTTAATCCGCAACTCCAAGAGCGTAGATGTCTTGAATCTACGATATTTATGCAGGATGGAGCACCCCTCCCATATTTGATTGCGCGCACAGGACGTCCTACGACAGCATTTTACCAACAAGTTCTTCTCTGATTTTGGTATGGTCCTTCATTTACTTTAAACGAGGCTATGGTAGCCATTATGCTCTTCTGTGCTGTTAGGGCTCGATATACTTACTCATTGTAGTTCACTTCAATGTCTATAGACAGAAGTTTGGGATATAAAAGAGAGTCAGTATCCTCATTTGTTTTACCCATCTATCTCTCAATATGGAATGCACTGATTATTAACCCCAATAAGGGCAACGACGGACTGAACTACCCGATAAAAAATAAGGTGTTGCCGAGTAACAGAGTTCGTTGCGGTTACGGCGTAAATGAACAATGATGGTAGAATCTTCTTAAGTCGAATTTGGCCCATCACGGTGAGGAGTATCTCCCGGCCACGCCAAGCCATCAACTCGGACCACACTTTATCACTAATCCAATGGATAAATAAATTGAATACCTAGAGAATCATAATTTCTAACGATTCACGTTTACTCTTTTCTTATACACTAATAGTATTTATAATGTTTCACTGTCCCCCTAGGGAAAATTAAATAAGGATAATATAAATAACTTTATTACATCTCCCCACAAAGTATGAAAAAATGAAAATATAAAATAAAATAATTTTGTGTACTATAGATACCGGTAATATAATTAAAATATAACTAATATATAACTAATATATAAAATTATTTCACTTACTCATCAATATCTTTCCTTATCTAAATAAAATCCAGAAAGCTGCAGCTAATTGAATGCCGCAGCAAATGAAAACAGGAAGAACAAATTGCTTTGGACTCTCTTCTCATGGACGCATTGACTGAAATCGCAGTCAATCAATTCCAATATGTTAGGATAAGAAGTTGACAAAGATACCCGTTCGTAGGAACCTTAGTGATTATCAAGTGAATAAAACCAACAAATTACCGATTAACTAATTTAATAAGGAAGATCGATCATTTTCCACATGAAATGCAATTTTATTCAAACACCTCTAAAATGTGACGCATTCAGGGCTGACATTCTAAAATTATCACTGTACTACAGTAATATATACTTGAAAACGTAAATGAGTATCCTATTTATACGAAATAAACTTTATTCAAATGACGCCGTCGTGATATAAATCATCTGCCTCTCTATGTAAAATCAATGAATATTTCATTTCAAACTCTTAAGCTAAATAATTTTGTGTGAAAACAATTCATCGATTCTTATACAACTCACCCTACAATCGCCTGATTCGTTTACATTGTGTATGCTATGCTTTAGCGTTAAAAGTAGGCTTCGTTATAGGAATAAAGAAGTTTAGTGATCATTCAAAATAAAAGATATTGTAATTGCTTTGGCACAGAATTTAGATACATAGATGATACGCAAAAATAAAGCTGTTTTATGACGAATGCAACACTAAATATATAAACGATCTCTAAACATCTACGCTTATACAGAGCGAGAAATAATGGAAGCCGTCGTTAATTTTGTAACGAGTCACGTAATCTCTTCATATAATATGGGTGTAATTGTTATTTGAATTTTTATTAAAAAACAACAACCCAGCATACATTGGTGAAATTTATTTTACGCCTTTTAGGAGATAATTTGAATATTTCCTAAAATTTTCGAAGCAATTTGTTAATTTTAACTCGTTTTATAATATTTGAAAAATTATGTCATATGGGGTTCAATGAATTTCATTTTAAACCCGTTTTAAATCCGAAACTTCTTTAGTGATTTTATTCTTTTTCATCCCAAAACATTGTTGTTGACTAAATTACCTCCTGTTTCGACGGAGCAAATTCAGACCAGTGACGCAGGAAATGACGAAGAAAGACAAGACGAGAGAACAAAGTTATTACATAAAAGCATCACTGACGAAGGTCAGATGGGGTGCAGCTTCACATTTTGACGTGGACCCAGAAGGCGGAAGACTGACCTGATCCTCAAGGAACATCCATGCCTTATTCGGGATTCGAACCCGAGCCCACAAGACAGCAGCCGAAGACGCCATCCACTTCACCGCCTGCGCAGCATCCCAAAACATTCTACAAACCATCTCAACAACATACTAAAATGTTATTTTGATAAAGTCATTTTTACGGCAGTTATCGTGCGAACAGACAGACAGAATGAGCAAAGTCATAAGCACTTTCAAACTAAGTTGGAAAATGTTAAACTGGATATTTGGTGCATTTTTTTGTAAACTTCCATTTTATATGAAAAAATAAATGCACTGGCTTCCAAAAGTTAAGCACGGACGGTGAAATCAACAAATATGGATATGTAAAGCTTTGATTAACTCAAAATTGTGCATGGAGGTAGCTGGCATGGAGGTAGCATGGAGGTATGTGTTTATGTATTCAAGAGAATAAGAATTATGTACAAAGATGAAAAAATATTTACTTTTCGTTTATATGATGACGACACATTTGGGTCATTAACAAAATGATGTTTAAAGGCAAAGACACCAAACAAGACTTACATTAATATGGTATGTGACAACCCCAGATCTTCACACAAACTTTACAACGATTTCCCATGCTTTCCATGAGGTGATCAACTATTGCAGATGCGAGCAATGGCTATTCTTCCAATCGGGCAATTTCCAACTCTCTGGGACTGGCTGGTGGAGGTAAACGTGCAGAGGCAGCATGTCCGAGAGCAACCCAAAAATTTTCAACAGTATTGAGGTCGGGAGAATAAATAAGGATCAAGTGCTGCAACGTTCATCCTCGCAATGGGGTGTAGGACTTCATCCCGATACCGCGTAGCCGTCACATAACCGCCTCCAAAGATGTGCAGCTCTGTACGATATCCCATTGAAATTCCAGCCCCCAACATGACGCTCCCACCTCTGAATGCTTGATGTTCAATGATGTTCCTGGCCAGATTGCGTGTGCCTCGTTCTCTCGTCAGTGTAGTACAGAGAACGTATTGTTTTCAAGAAAATATTTGAATTCGAGGTTTTGATGCCAAACTATGTTTTAGGATCTCCCGACCTCGTTTTATATATTTTTTCAGTGATGTTTATCTGTGGTCAATATTTTATGTACACGGTAGTAGCTATTTTCTAGAGTATTTTCTTGAATTGTATTTTTAATAAAAACTCTCAGAGAAATCTAATATATTTTGTTACCACGCAACCCCTGGAATCGGTGGTGTATTCTTTGAATATTGAGTTTTTGAATAAGTGACACTTTATAGTGAAGCACTAGGGGTAAACAATAACACTATCGAGGTAAAATATATCTATCTTACAAGGCCACATACCGGCTATTAGGTACAATAAACAACAAATAAATGCTTATGTCATGTATAAAACCGACGATGCTGTTCTCAAAACTATAAGTCATTTCACAATTCACTTTTATCGTGTCGCGTCAACAGCAACTTCTGAACGATTACCTTATATACTTATATAACCTGTGTAAAAATCTGTTGAATAATAAAAATAATTCGGAAATTCCTTATACAATCTGGAAAACTCGAACAGTTTCGAAAAGTTTCCGAATTAAAGATATTACGCCAAAATTGTCGCCAAGATCGTACAATTCGGACATTGAAATAATAATTGTTGCCAAAAAATGTTGCTTTACTTTTGGGACAGCAAATTCGTGGTGAAAACATTTTAGGTATTTTTAACAGAATTTATTTTTGGAAACAAAAACTGCCTTTATGTTTTAGTTGAAATTTTTCGATACTATGTTTTTAACATAGCTTTTGTAAATTATAAATAACTCAGGAAGATTAATCTTAGTGAAATGTCAAGTACAAGAACAATAAAAATATCTAAAATACGAGTCTCCATTTGGCTTTCTAATACATTTATATTCCACTTCGTGCAACTTGAATCACATATTCACACATAAAATGCATCTGCTCAAATGACACCCAAGTTAATCTCTTTAAGTATTTCCTTAAAATTCTTTAAAAAGTGTTTTTCAAGTTGGCAATAGCTTTGAAAACCGATAAACTTGATAATTTCGACTTCTGCATGCTAATATGCTCATGTTCCTAATTTCTTATGTAAACTTCTATATCCTAATGTAAACTTCTGTATGCCAATGCAAATGCCACTTACCAGTCTGTAGAATAGTTCAAACCATTATTTTCCTCTGTAGATTGTACAGTACAATCACTGTTCTGGGAATTAAAACTATGTCCTATAGAAAATAATGATAATTCACTAAACATTGATGGTAGTGTACAATTTACAGAGGAAAATAATAGTTTGAACTATTCTATAGAGTGGTAAGTGGCTTTTTCAATGTCATAAATAAGTTTACATCAGCATATAGAAGTTTACATGAGAAATTAGGAACATTAGCATATTAGCATACAGAAGTCGAAATTATCCAGTTTATCGGTTTTCAAATCTATTGCCGACATAAAAAAACTTTTAAAGATTTTTTACGAAATACTTAAAAAGATAAAACTATGTCCTATAGAAAATAATGATATCTTTTTAAATATATCTTAACAAATATTTAAAATGTATTTTTCAATTCGGCAAGAGCTTTTAAAATCTATAAACTAGATATTTTTGACTTCTGCATGTTAATATGTCTCATTTCTCATGTAAACTTCTATATGCTGATGTAAACTTCTGTATGCCAATGCAAATGCCGTTTACCAGTCTATAGAATTGTTCAAACTATTATTTTCCTATGTAGATTGTACACTATCATCACTGTTCAGGGAATTATCATTATTTTCTATAGGACATAGTTTTATCTTTTTAAGTATTTCGTAAAAAATCTTTAAAATATGTTTTTCATGTCGGAAATAGCTTTGAAAACCGATAAACTGGATAATTTCGACTTCTGTCAGGAAGTAATGCTTTGAAAATTCAGAGAAATGAAACACTTGCCCATGCATCACAAACATACGCACACCCACAGACAGACAGTTTCCTCAGAGTGTTTTAACCAAGTCTGAAAATGTACTTTTTATTAAAATGATAAAATTTGAAAGTTTCCTGAAAACAATCATTTTTACTTTTGCTACAAAGTGTAATATGTGAGTAGTATTGTGACTGGGTCGAGAATTTCGAAGAGCGCGTTTCAAGTATCTCTGAACTCGAATTGAAAGGTTTTTGAGGTGATGTGTGTGTGCTTGTGTGTGTCTGTATCTGTCTGTATGTTAGTGTGTATGTATGTATGTTAGTGTGTATGTATGTATGTTAGTGTGTATGTATGTATGTTAGTGTGTATGTATGTATGTTAGCGTAGGTGTTGTTGTTGAGACCCAGACCGTCCGACCTACCAGAAAGGTGTAAGGTAACCCGTTTGGACGGCCGGGAAGTGCCACCCAATTTAGACCAGAACCCTGTGGGGGAAGCATCTACAGGGACCGTACCCTCCTTCTCCTATCACCAACCTCTCGGAAGGCCTTACGGACCCATATGTTTAACTTGATCGTACTCTGCATAAACACATCTTGAACTGTGGAGTTGTTGTTGGTGAGACCCAGACCGCCCGACATACCAGAAAGGTGTAAGGTAACCGTTTGGACGGCCCGGAAGTGCCATCCAATTTAGACCGGAACCCAGGGAGGCATCCACAGGGACCGTACCCTCCTCCCCCCACCATTAACCTCTCGGAAGGACGTATATACTGACATGTTTAACGGGATCGTCCTCCGCATGAACACGGCTTGAACTGTGGTGTTGTTGTTGTTGTTGAGACCCAGACCATCCGACCTACCAGAAAGGTCTAAGGTAACCCGTTTGGACGGCCAGGAAGTGCCACCCAATTTAGACAGGCACCCAGTGGGGGAGGCATCCACAGGGACCGTACCCTCCTACCTCTACCACCAATCTCACGGAAAGACTTACGGACCCAAATGTTTAACGTGATCGTACTCGGCATGAACACGGCGGCAGTTGTGGCAACGTGCAAATCCAGCGCGCACACCGCAGGGCTACCGCGCCCGAAATATGCCAACAGCACGCGGTGTTCCCGTTAGCGTAGGTGTATGAATGTATGTTGCTATGTGTGCGTATATATCTAAATCGGTGTGTGTATTCTTGAGTCTGTGGACGCTATATCTGACGAACGAATAAAGCATTTCGAAAATAATTTGGCACATTATTGTAATCTGTGAATATTATAACCCCATTGATTTAATTAAGTAATTTGTTACATTTGTAGAGGAATGTTTGGGAAATGCGCTGAAAATAAAAACATTTTTGATTTATCAAAATAAATGTAATTGAAATGTAAGTTTGCGTCCTGAACAAAATAGTAATACCACTAATTTTTGCAGGTATGTTTCTACATATTGGAAATTTTACAGGCATTTTCCTACATAGTTAAATTTTTTGCAGGCACGTTCCTACATACAGTAGTGGCCAAAATTGTGGAATACCTATTGAAAACAGTGTATTTTCGAGGTTTGATGGCTTATAATATCACTTTTTTTCTGGTACCAATATCTTAAAATTATATATCAATGGAAAGATAATTTAATCAAAATTGTAATGCAATAACATTTGTTCTGTTTCTGTCAAAAGTTATAGACAAATAACCAGAAAAAGGAAACACAACTTGCTTAGGTTGTATGAAGTAGATTTCCTTCATTCGAAATTAGCCAATGAGCATGAGTGTGTTATTTTCTTTTGGCAATAAGCCAACAGGTAACAGGACATTTATCAGTGTGTTATGTGATTGCCATCAAGTTGGTTGATTTTTTATGTGTTTTTTGATTTAATGAGTTTATAAAACGTAATAAAATTAAAGAAATGGAACAAACAGTTGACTGGTCAAACAGAAGGCAATAAAAAATGATACTATTGAACAAGGCTACAGTTATGAAGACATTAGAAGAAATATTGGGGGAAGCTTAACCAAAGGTGCCATTTCTAAATTTTTAAAGGGGTATAATGAGACTCAGTCACAACAAAACCAGACTGATAAAGGCAGGAAAAGGTGCACAACAGCAAGTGCTGATAGAAGAATTAAGAGACTGTGCTTAGGTGACAGAAAGCTATCTCGTTGTAAACAAGATAAAATGGCTTAATGCAATGTGAATTGGAGTGTAAAAACTGTTCGGCTCCGATTGCACGAATTTAGACTAAATGCTAGAATTCCATGAAAAAAGCCATTTTTTTCTCTCAAACAAAAGTTTAAAATATTAAACTGGGCTAAAACCCATGTTAACTGGACAACGGAACAATGGGACAATGTAATTTGGAGTGATGAGACCAAAATCTCCCTGTTTGGTAGGAATGGCGTAAAATACGTAAGGAGAAGAATCGGAGATGATTTGAATCCTGATTGCATTACACCTACCGTGAAACACCCAGTTAGTGTTATGATCTGGTGTTGTATGACATCAAGAGATGTGGGTAGAATTTGCTTGATCAATAGGAATTTAAATGCCCAAATATACATAAAACAAATACTTGAGACCAAATTACAGCCTTCTGTACTTGATCGTTTTCAAGATAATGAAGCATTTACATTTCGACGGGATTTAGCACATGTCATGTTGCTCATGTCTGGAAAGAGTAGTTTCAATATCATCATATTCATCTGTTGGAATGGCCTGGGAATAGCTTGGGAATAGCCTGGGAATAGCCCAGACCGTACCCCATCAAAAATCTATGAAGCCGACTAAAGAAACTTGTTAGTCAGAATCAACCCAGCAATAATATCCAATTTACAGCAGCAATAATTCAATCTTGGTTTCACATTATAACAGCTGCAGAACTAAAAACCTTTGTTCACTCCATGGGAAAGCGCTGTAATGCCGTACTTTAGGCTAAAGATTACTCATTGCATTACATTATTGCATTACAATCTTCATTAAATTATCTTTCCATTGGGATATAATTTTATGGTAGTGGTATACAAAATGTGGTGTTATTAGTCATCAAACCTGAAAAATAGACTTTTTCCAAAAGATTTACACAATTTTGGCCTATACTGTACTTAAATTTTTGCAGGAATGTTCCTACGTAGTTGTATTTTACAAGCATGTTCCTGTATAGTTGAAGTTTTGCAAGCATGTCCCACATAGTCGAATTTTTGCCGGACGGAGTCTTAAAATTCTTCTCTTAAAATTCGTCTCTTAAAATTTATATTTCCTTTCTTTTGCGTATGGAACAGGCGAGACAAGCTCATTACAACCACACAATGGTTAAAGATCAAGCGATTCCTGGTCAAAAAATAGGAAGTAATATATATTTGTTAATCCTTGAAGATAAGTGTAGGGCGGCCCAGTGGTTAACTCGGAAGGAGCGCACTCGGACGACCCGAATTCGATTCCCTGTTTTGACCAAACTGTCCCCGAGTTCACGCGGAGTATGTGCTCGTTAAATATGTGGGTCCGTAAGTCCTTCTGAGAGCTTAGTGGCAGGGGAAGCAGGGTACAGTCTCTGTGGATTCTGCTCTCAATGGTTTTCGATTTAGATTGAGTGCCACTTTCCTGCTGTCCGTACAGATACCTTCGGGTAGGTCGAACGGTCTAGGTCGAAACTGAATAATCCTTAAATTATGCTTTTACTGCCTTTACATATCAAGATTGGATTGGTGAAAATTTTTGTTAAAGGAATATGCAAATATGGACAAAATTTAATGTATGAAGCAAAATATCTCCTCGATAAGTGGTACCAAAGTAAAGGAGGACATATTTGTAGAACCAAAAATAAATCTTTTGGTGAAAGATAATGTCTTTGAGTCTGTTCTAAATTCTGCATGAAAAAATATGCGGCCAGAGTTTCAAGATTGTGGTTCCAAACTTTCTGGGTAATCATTGAGCTCAATTATAAAGAACATATAGATGAAGTTCTGAAAGGTGTATCATGGTGATGAAGGTGTATCATGTCCTCAGAAGCACACTTTCTGGCATCTCATTTGGATTTCATATCTCGAAATCTCGATGATGTTAGCAATAAATACGGAGAAATATTTCACAAAGATATAGCTGTAATGGAAACACGTTACTGTGGGTAAAATGGCTCTATAGATGTTAGCAGAATACTGCTGAACGCTTATCAGAGATTCTAAAGACGCTGTATACAAAACAAAATCATCAGCTAAAACAATCAAGCCATAAAAACATTTATTTATGTGCTGTAAATGTATTACAAATATTATATTGAAGGAAAATTGAATTTGAATTCTTTCAAAAACAGTGGGTGGTAAAAATGTGTGAGCTCGTTTTCAAATTCAACGTAAAAATAAACACCATAAATGCCATTCACTATATAAGAAACAGAAACCATGTGAACGAGTACCATCTCATGCGTAATTTTTCATTTCGAAATGAATGATATAACATTTAGAACTCGAGCAGGAACGGTTCTTGAAATATTACCTACTGGTCTACCGAGTGCAATTCTCGCGCGTTAACCACTAGGCTACCGAGCCCTCCGCGACAATCTCCATAACTTTCGTTTTATTCACCCAATTTAGACCGGAACCCAGTGGCAGAAGCATCCACAGGGACCGTACCCACCTTCCCCTACCACCAACCTCTCGGAAGGACTTACGGACCCACATATTTATCGTGATCGTACTCCGCGTGAAAACGGCGGCAGTTTTGGCAGCGGCGGGAATCGAACCCTGGTCTTCCGAATACAACTCCCGTGCGCTAACCACTGGGCTACAGCTCCCTAGCACGTAGAATGTGTAAACACATACAGCAGTTGTAAGGTGCGTGTATAAGAATTGCGGATTTTTTGTTCACTCAAAATTATTTATTTTGGGGGCTGGGATTATAAGTGATATAAATGAAATATTCATTGCTTTTATATTGAGAGGCGGATGATTTATATTTCGATGACGTCATTTGAAAAAAAAAAGTTTATTTTGTTTAAAAAGCACTGTATTTTTCAATTGAGTTTTAGCATTCAATGATAATAAATTACTTTAATACTGTGATAATTTAAAAAATGTCAGCGCGGAATCATCACAATTTAGAGATGCTTAAACAAAATTGCATTTTAGTTGAAATTTTTTTCTATAATCAATGCTTTATGCATGATCGAACTTTCTTGTTAAATTATTTAATTAGTAATTTGTTGTAATCATTTACGTCTAATTACTAAAATTCCCACAAACGGGAATATTCGTCAAAATTGCTTATCCTATCATATTTCAATCGATTGCTGGTGATGTCATTCCAAGAGTTCATCAGAGGATAGTTTAACATAATTTGTTCTACCAATTTCAATTTGCTGCAGCATTTAATTAGCCGCATATTTCTGGATCGTATTTCTGTAGTAGCATAACATATACGAAATAAACGAAATATTATTTTTATATAGTATATACTTTTATTATATTAACGCTGAATATAGTAAACTAAAATATTTTAATTTTTATTTTTCGTAGTTCTATTTTTTCTGGGGAGATACAATAAAGTTATGTTTTTATGATTAGCTATTGGTCGTCCAAATCATAAAATTACCTACGACCTGACAATCTATGAATAAAAGAAAGTGAAATTTACACTTGAAATAGCGGAATTAGTCCCAGTCTGAAATCTTCATCGAAAATATTCTGTACTTTCTGCATTTTCCCTTTACAAATTAAGACCACGGCAATAACATGCAGAATTTGGTGGGGAAAATATCATGAATTAAAATTTTCACAAGTAAACTATTTGTTATTTGATATTTTCAGATGGAACTATTTTTGTGTTATGTGTCGTCTACTAGTACACGTATACGTACACGCAGAATGACATACAACGAAGCCTAATTTTGAAGCTGAACATAGCATGCAAAATGTGTAAACAACTAAAGCAGTTGTAAGGTGAGTGTATAAGAATTGCGAATTTTTTGTTCACGCACAATTATGTATTTTTGGGGCCGGGAATATAAGAGTGATATTGTCGAGGGGGAAAATGAAGCATTTTATATACTTCATTTTATAAAAAAAGGGCCAATTTGTCCGGTAGAAAAGGAATTTTATGATATACTAAAAAAAATATTCTAAATTTTCTAAGTTCTCAAATTCTCACTGTAAAGTTCTTAAAACCTAAAAATATGTACTCCTGTACAAATATGTACTCCTGTAAAATATTAAAAATGGCACTTTCCTAAAAATAAAAATACATTAAAGTAAAAAGAAAGACCACAGATTTTAGGTTTTCAAAAATCTAACGTTTATTAAAATTTAAACATCACTTTTAAAGAATTTTCAAAACATTTTACATCTCATTAACTAAACAAATCAACTTAAACATCTCAAATAAATAAATAAATTGAATGGCCGGTCGTAAAGTGGTAGTAAAAATGTTAGAACATTTAATTTTAAAGTTAACAATATTAAAATTATACAATTCTTTGCCAAAACTAGAATTTGGAATAAAAAGAACATCAGTGAGCCCCAAAAGGGAATTTCAACAAAATTTAAAGATAACCTCAGGTTCAGGTGACCAAAATGTACAGGTCAAGGGGATCTTATTCTAGCCAACTTAATTTAAACTTTAAAATGAATGTCAAACTGACAGAAGCAATTAAAAATTAGAATTTAAACATATCACCAAGGGTTCAAGAAGAACGGCAGAGATCGGCGGGAGGGAGAATCACCAAACGTGCTGCAGATCCAGGGAAAACCAGAGGAGGAAAATCCATGGCACAGGATCTTATTTCTGCCCAGTAAAAATCTGGAAAAACGATCGCTCCACGAATTCCGAAGGGGATTCTTCAAATCAGCTGGACGTCCAGCAATATAAATCATTTCTCCAAGCTGCAGCACCGGACTTCTGACATCAGAACGAAAACCAATACACATATGTCCGTCTATTGGGCATGGAAATGTTGATTCCATTCCTCATGTAAAGAGCAGCATAACTCGGGTAAATAAACAAATTGCCGGCAAAACTTCCTGGGCAGACATCGCATAATTCGCGGAACATCTTGGATCAACATTTGGATGATAGGAACCGGAAGACAGGTATTCCAAATATCTCTAATCGGTCACTGAAGACACAATAATTTCAGATGATCTTGATTGTTTAGATTAAACATCGCCTTCCCGGCGGAAAAAACAGATTGAATACGCTACAACTTCATAACAGATCAGACGTTTAATTAGCCGGTATAAACATCTTATTTTATATGCAGCGTTAAGAATACGCACTTAAGTCATAGCAGGAAACATAAATCGTTAGCTAAGCATCGTAAATTAATAGCGAAAAAGGTTAAAATCGCGAAATAAAAGCATTCCACAGAATGTGTGCCTAACGCCACAGGACAGCTTAATAGCTTACATCCATTAGTTTTAATCAGAAGAGAAGAGAGAGAAAAAGAGCGCGAGTTTACTTAGATACTGCGAAACATCGCTGCCACAGATTGTAAACAAAATTATCGATGAACGATAAAATAATTAATGACAGAAGACTTTCATATCACGGTCAACCAATTAAAAACTCGAAATTTTAAAGAAGAGAACTGGAATTTCAAAGCAGACGAAAATTAAAAGAAATGAAGTGGAACGATTTGGAATATACGAATTCGGCAACAATTTAAATATGAACGATTTTAAAATATTTAAAAAGCTGAAAATAGAATAAAACTGAAAAATTGTGATGAATTAACAAATTTTCAACCGAGAGCAATAAATTTGGAATCAAAATAAAGGGAATAAAAAGGGCCATAAATGGAATTGCAAATTAGCCAATTTAAATAAATTTAAATTGCTAAAACTTAAAAAGTACGAACTTTCGCCGTTTTCAACACAAAACCTATTGAAAAGAACCTATTTGAAACAGAAGAATATCAAAACCTCAACAATTGGGAAATGGATAACTAAAAGAGAATGACTATGTAAATAAGGCCCCTGAACTCGTTTAGACTAAAAACAAAATTCCTAAATTTATTAAATATCCAAAAGTAATAACCCAACAATATAAATGAAATATTTATTGCTTTTATATTGAGAGGCAGATGATTTATATTTCGATGCCGTCATTTGAAAAAAAAATTATTTTGTTTAAATAGCACTGTATTTTTCAATTTAGCCTTCCAATGATAATAAATTACTGTAGTACTGTGATAATTTAAAAAAAAATGTCAGCGCGGAATACATCACAATTTAGAGATGCTTAAATAAAATTGCATTTTAGTTGGAAATTTTCTTTATCATCAATGCTTTATGCAAGGTCAAACATTCTTGTTAAATTATTTAAATAGTAATTTGCTGTAATCACTTACGTCTAATTACTAAAATTCCCACAAACGGGGATCTTCGTCAAAATTGCTTATCCTATCATGTTTGCATCGATTGCTGGTGATGCAAGTTCAAGAGTATATATAGAATATACTTTTATTATATTAACGGTCAATATAGTAAAATAAATTATTTTAATTTTAATTTTTTGTAATTCTATTTTTTCTGGGGAGATATTTATTAAGTTATATTTTTATGCTTAGCTATTAGTTTTCCAAATCATAAAATTACCTATGACCTAACATGAAACCAATGAAATTTGGTACAAAAATTGCAATCCGTGAATACTGGAAGCCTGTTGTTTTTAAACGCAATCGAATGGTCAGAACTCCCCCTAAATTTTCGAGTGACATTTTGAAAAAATCATCAAAAAATCAAAATCTTTAATAAATTACCATTACGCAAATAGACATTTTTATATAATGTTTCCTTAGAAAACGATTGATATAAACTTTAGAACGCTAGCATGAACCATTCTCGAGATATTGCACATTTTTCAAATAAATTTATTAAAAAATCCCATAAATTAAAAAAAATATGTTAACTGTTGAGAAATATGTTCACTTTTCATATGTAATATCATTCGATAAATTTGGTGACATCATTCTCGTGGATCTAGCCCGTTCCATTCATGAGAAAGGATATTTTGAGTAATACTTTTGTATTTGAACGCAAATAATCATTTATCTAAGAATAACTTATTTCTAAATTCATAACGCTTGGCGAGATTTTGGCGACGAATTTGTCGGAATGTTGCCAATTTGGCGAAATTTTCAAATGTTGCAACCGAACGAAAATCTCACTAAATGGATAAAATTGCAGCTAAATGAATGAAAATGACGACTAATTGACGAAAATTCAATATCTTATAGAGCATATAAGTATCTACTATAAGAATAATCTATTTTTTACTGTAATAGAAGTAAATTCACTGCATTATATAATGAAAGTCATGTACTGCCCACATCATATTTTTTATAGGCGACGGGGAAGAAATATGAAAAGCGAAAAATATCTCGAAACGGTTAGGCTTAGATTTCTGGCATTGATCGTATACTTATCATTGTCAAAAATCACGTATAAAACAAGCATTTAATTGTTACATTTGAGCATACGTTGTCTTTTAATTTAGATTTTGGCAATTTTTGCATGCCATTTTCTCAAAAAAAGCAAGTCTTTTCTTTTGGAATCATACTAAAATCTAAGCATTGCCAAAACACACTACAGATGATTTATCTACCAAATTTTAAGAAATTTGGTTAATTAATTCTTCAGTTAGAGTGGATACATACATTTCTCGGGCCACTTTGCAAAAAAAAAGAAGGAGGTTCTTTATTTTCGAATCGTACCGAAATTCAGTCAGCATCACGTAACTCACAAGTGATTTATTTACTAAATCTTGCGAAAGTTGATCACTTAGTTTTCAGCTAGAGTGGATACATACATTGCACAGAGACAGACACACATACACATAAACAGACATCAAGGTAAAAAAATTTTTTTAGGGTTTTAGAGAGTTCAAGACGTTTCGATCCGTCGAAAACTCTATTTGCGATTTTTGACACAATTGCAATACTTTCCCTATACATTACCATGTATTGCAGGGAAATTAAAAATCTGATGTGGACAGCACATGACTTTCCCTGCGGACTCAAATTCATATTTTCTTTATTTCTTTAAACTCATTGAATTGAGTTTAATTGCATAAAATGACACTAAATTGGCATTTTTAATTCAATTTCTGCTTTCACTTGGTAATCGAACATTTTTCCAAAGGCGGCATAAAAAATGCAAAAAATCTCAAATATTTCGAGAATGGTTAGTCCTAAAGTAATAGAGATGTTCTTACTCCTTTAACATTCTCAAAAATTACGTATAAAACAAGCATGTAATTGATACATTTAAACATACGCAGTCTTTTTTTAGATATTGGCGATTTTTGCAGGTTATTCTTTTCGAATCTTACCAAAATCTAATCAGCACCAGAGTATCCCACATGTGATTCATCTACCAAATTTTGTGAAATTTGGTCAATTTGCATTTTAGCTAGAGTGAATATGATATTTTTGCTGGGCATTTCGCAAAAAAAGGCGGGTTTTTTTTCGAATTTATCAAAGACTAATCAGCACCAGGGTCACATCCAAGGGTCTTACCTACCAAATTTTATGAAATTCGGTCCATTTGTTTTTGAGTTACAGTGGATAAATACATTGCACAGACACACAGGCAGACACACATACAGACGGCACGCTAAAAATAGTTTTTTCGTATTCTAGAGGTCTCGAAACGTGTAGATCCGTCGGAAACTCGAGTTGCGATTTTCGACATGATTCCAATACTTTCCCTATACATTACCATGTATTTCAGGGAAAGTAAAAAGCCGGCGAGCCTCGGATTACACGTTATGAAAAATTGGATTAACGAATTCAATTAATACCTGCTTTAAATCCAAGGTAACGCCGACTACATTTTGTAGTTATTAATAAGTTTTATTTTGTTTAATAATGTATTAACAATGTGTTTGGTTTAACAGTGCTTAACGCCAAAAATATTCATTTCAAATATACTGCTGGCCATCCAAAATGCAACACCATGAAAGACAAGAGATATCAAAGCCAAATTTATTGGACAAAGAAAATAAAGTACAAGGATGAATTGATTGGAAATACAGCCCCGTTCGACTTGCGTAACACGAAGAAATCAGTATTTTGTGCAGCCGCCATGGCTGACAATAACTGCTCCTACACGCCTCGACATTGGAAGAAAGAGACTTTGGATGTGTTCTTGGGGTATGTCAGTCCATACTGCTTCCACACGTTGCCAAACTTTATCTGTCGTAACAGCTGGTGGTGTTTGCGGGGCCAGTCGTTTGCCAATCATCGACCAGACGTGTTCAATGGGCGACAGATCTGAAGAACGGGCAGGGCAAAGAAGCAGTGGAACTTGGTGGGCAATGAAGAAATGCTGAACGATATGTGCCACGTGTGGTCTCGCATTTTCCTGTTGAAACTTGGCCGCAGGCAAGATTTGAAGATAAGGTAAGACAACAGGCTCCAAAACTTCAGAAATGTAGAGGTGGCTGTTGAGTGTACCGGCAATGCGTATTAGGGGGGTGCGGGAGTAAAATCCAATGCCACCCCAAAACATAACGCCAGGTGAAGGACCGTTTGTAGGTGGCGCTAGTAGCGCACATGATTTGCATAAGAATTAAAATTCTAATCATTTGTATGTTCTATCGAGGTCTACGTATGGTACAAATTTCATGCTTATTGGATGCTTCCTTCATGGTGTTGCATTTTGAATGGCCAGCAGTGTAGCTCGAAAACCGACCCATTTATGTTCGGCCACCTGTCCGAGTTTCAACCTTTAGAGTCCCGGTAGATAGAGGGATTTCGGCAGAGTTCTGAGAAACTTTATCCCTGTCCCAGAATTTGTTTACCCCGGAGGAGAAATCGAAAATACAGCTTCGTTAAGTTCGGTGTAGTGTGACGATATTCCAAATGAATTGATTTCGATGCCAAAACCACCCACTTGAAGTTCTGGGAAGACTCATAAAATACCCATAATTTCGAAAATATCCATTATCTTTGTACCCGGAGAATAAATCCAAAATTTGGTAAATTGAAATTCAAGTTTTTTTATAACTGTATACATTTAAGCTATATTTACCACAAATAATTTTAATATGTAAACGCAAGCAGTCAAGATCATCATATGTAAGGTTAGAGAAAAGTGTTAAATATAGCAATTTTTTTTCCTGCCATTAGAGATATTGACGATTTCTTGCTGAATAGAGTATAAAAAGTACGAAACTGATCCTTAGGTGTTGTTATTTGTAAAAGAAACACAGTACCAGCATTGGCAATTCCACCCGCAATAGCAATTTCACTCGGAATAGCAATTCCAAAACTTTCTCATTACATATATTATGCATTGTGGAGAAAGTAATAAATGAAAGTATTATTTCCAGGATTTCCATTTTTTAAAGATATTACTTCGTTTACTAAACTGAAGTAGCTATATTTTTCAGTTGGGATTTGTGGATGAAATTTTGTATGGCTTTTGAGTATCGATTTTATGTTCGTTATGGACTGGAAAGCCCTGTTATTACTTTAAATTGCCAGCGGCTAAGCTGTAGATTATTTCTTTCAGACATAAAATAGAAGGAACTTGCCATTTTTAATTTAATTCTTGAATAAAATACTAACATGATCCAGAAATATTTTATGAAAATGTGTTACTTAAAATATAACTAAAGCTATCTTACGTGTCGGATTTCCCACCATTTTCTCTTGTGCAGTAATAATCAATATTAAAAGAAATATCGAAATCTTGCATGATAGAATGTTCATATTGACGTTAGACGTATTCATAGAACAATTTTGAGTTTATTAATTTGAATATTGATCGGTGAATTTTGAATCCGGCAGTCATGACTCAAAAGTGATATATTTATAAAGTTTAATATAGTTTTAGAAACAACGCGAATATTATGATAATTAAGCAGAAAATTTATGAATTTGTTAAAGAAAGTAACAGACAACGTCGAGTGTCTGAATTAGTTCTAAGTAATAAAAATACAAACGCCTATATCGAATGATCAGATATTTAAGAGCCCAGATAAACGTGAAATAGACATACAAATTTATGGTACCAGTTGTAAAGAAACATCCTCTAAATACAGCAAAAATAATGCAACTCAGATGTCACGCCACGCAATGCCGGACATTTAGAGGTCTAGAGGTGGTCCGTCCTATGCACTCTAGCCAGCCAAGTGTTGCGAAAAATATTCAGGGTAAAAAATTATCTGTAGGCTAGTTACTACCCTGTGAAGCTTCATAGTAACTGCCCTTTGTTGAAAAAGATGCGATAAAACCTTGAAAAGCCAAGAGAAATGGTTTTGAAGGAAATAATAACCACTCTGACTAAATTGAATGACTTTGAATGTGTTTTATATAAAATCTAAAACCATGTCAATCTGGTCTTAGCGGCCTCCTGTCTGAAACAAAATAGCAGCCAAAATCCCGAATCTACACCAATTACAAGGCACTGAGGATTATGATATATATTTTATTTATTAATTACAATGAAATAATTAATTATGATCTATAGAATTAGAAGAGTGATGAATTTTATAACCAGCTACATAGAATAGTCCGTTAATAAATTTTAAAGTTAATAAATGAAGTAAATTGGTATTTTTAAGGGGATTGTTACGCCAAAATGTGAAATTTACAGTCAAAAATTCGTTTTCATTTTTCATTCTAATTTCAAATGTGCATATTCTTAAAAACTACTTCCTAAAATTATAAATTTCCATCTTGAACCAAAGTTCACTACAGAGATGATTTTATAAGTGTTATTTCATAATTCTCTTAATAAAATGAAAGCTTTATTTGCCCTTTTCTCAGAGTACAATTTTCGCATTTGTTATTTTATTATAATTGCTCAGGGTTTTTTTTTTAATTTACAATAATCATAAATATTTTGGGTCTAGTCTGCAATGCAAGAATCACCTTTACTATGAAAACGCCCCCTAGAGGCGGTCTCTGCAAGTACGTTTGTCACGTGTTCAGGTTTTAAGAGTATATTTTTGTAAAACTATCGCATATTAAAATATTTAAAAAGTATTTTCTGTATACCAAAAAGAGTCTCAGAATATATGCCGGCCAGATATTGTTAAACAGTGACTTACCCCCAGGAATGTAATTTTTCCAAAGACACTGCTTCGTTTTCTGAACTGAAGAACCAATATTTGAGATGGGGTTAGCTGACGGTTGTTTGCAATCATCTGAGTATTCGTCTTATGTTCGTTATAAACCGATGATTCCAGCTTATTTTGACATCAGTGAAATAGGACACAATTATTTTCTTTGAGAAAACATGGAAAAGAAATAGAAAGAGTATATCTCCTAACGATCATTTGGAGGCGAAATGCTAATATATACAGGTGGCCATAATTGAAGTAGAGGTGTTTAGAGCCCGATAGTGAAAAACCTGCTGAGCTAATCTCAGTCAAATTTGTAGTAAATACTATTTAGACCATGGGTTTGATTTTTAAAAGAAAAAAAATAGTTCGGATTTTTGCCACCGCGAACGAAAGTGGCGCTGTAAGGTCCATTTTTGGAGTAAAATAGGCATAGGAAGTACAGAAAGTACCGTTAATGCTGGGATATATTGTGCAATGCTGCAGAAGTTTGTTATTCGGCAACTCCAACAGCGTAGATGTCTTGAATCCCCGATATTTATGCAGGATGGAGCGCCCACTCCCATATTTGATTGCGCGCACAGGAAGTCCTACGACAGCATTTTACCAACAAGTTCTTCTCTGATTTTGGTATGGTCCTACATTTACTTTAAACGAGGCTATGGTAGCCATTATGCTCTTCTGTGCTTTTAGGGCTCGATATACTTACTCATTGTAGTTCACTTCAATGTCTATAGACAGAAGTTTGGTATATAAAAGAGTGTCAGTATATCCATTTGCTTTACCCATCTATCTCTCAATATGGAATGTACTGATTATCAACCACACTAAGGGCTACGACGGACTGAACTACCCGATAAAAAATAAGGTGTTGCTGCATAACTGAGTTCGTTGCGGTTACGGCGTAAATGAACATTGATGGTAGAAGTCGAATTTGGCCCATCACGGTGAGGACGATCCCCCGGCCACGCCAAGCCATCAACTCGGACCAGACTTTATCACTAATCCAATGGATAAATAAATTGAATACCTAGCGAAACATAATTTCTAGCGATTCACGTTTACTCTTTTCTTATACACTAATAGCATTTATAATGTTTCACTGGCCCCCTGGGGAACATTAAATAAGGATAAAATAAATAACTTTATTACATCTCCCCACAAAGTATGAAAAAAAGAAAATTTAAATTAAAATAATTTTGTGTACTATAGATACCGGTAATATAATTAAAATACAACTTATATATAGAATTATTTCACTTATTTATCAGTAGCAGTTCTGGATCTAAATAAAATCCAGAAAGCTGCAGCTAATTGAATGCCGCAGCAAATGAAAACAGGAAGAACAAATTGGGTTGGACTCTCTTCTCATGGACGCATTGACTGAAATCGCAGTCAATCAATTCCAATACGTTAGGATAAGAAGTTGACAAAGATGCCCGTTCGTAGGAACCTTAGTGATAATCAAGTGAATAAAACCAACAAATTACCAATTAACTAATTTAATAAGGAATATCGGTCATATATAAAGCATTGATAATCAAACGTTTTCCCACATGAAATGCAATTTTATTCAAACACCTCTAAAATGTGACGCATTCAGGGCTGACATTTTAAAATTATCACAGTCCTACAGTAATATATTATACTTGAAAACGTAAATGAGTATGCTAGTTATACGAAATAGACTTTATTCAAATGACGCCATCGTAATATAAATCATCTGCCTCTCTATGTAAAATCAATGAATATTTCATTTCAAACACTTAAGCTAAATAATTTTGTGTGAAAACAATTCATCGATTCTTATACAACTCACCCTATAATCGCCTGATTCGTTTACATTCTGTATGCTATGCTTTAGCGTTAAAAGTAGGCTTCGTTATAGGAATAAAGAAGTTTAGTGATCATTTAAAATAAAAAATATTGTAATTGCTTTGGCACAGAATTTAGATACATAGATGATACGCAAAAGCTGTTTTATGACGCATGCAATACTAAATATATAAACGATCTCTAAACATCTACGCTTATACAGAGCGAGAAATAATGGAAGTCGTCGTTAATTTTGTAACGAGTCACGTAATCTCTTCATATAATATGGGTGCAATTGTTATTTGAATGTTTATTAAAAAACAACAACCCAGCATACATTGGTGAAATTTATTTTACGCATTTTAGGAGATAATTTGAATATTTCCTAAAATTTTCGAAGCAATTTGTTAATTTTAACTCGTTTTAAAATATTTGAAAAATTATGTCTTATGGGGTTCAATGAATTTCATTTTGAACCCGTGTTAAATCCGAAACTTCTTTAGTGATTTTATTCTTTTTCATTCCAAAACATTGTTGTTGACTTAATTACCTCCTGTTTCGACGGAGCAAATTCAGGACCAGTGACGCAGGAAAGGACGAAGAAAGACACAATACGAGAGAACAAAGTTATTACATAAAAACATCACTGACGAAGGTCAGATGGGGTGCAGCTTCACATTTTGACGTGGACCCAGAAGGCGGAAGACTGACTTTATCCTCAAGAAACATCCATGCCTTATTCGGGATTCGAACCCGAGCCCACAAGACAGCAGCCGAAGACGCCATCCACTTCACCGCCTGGGCGGTATCCCAAAACATTCTACAAACCATCTCAACAACATACTAAAATGTTATTTTGATAAAGTCATTTTTACGGCAGTTATCGTGCGAACAGACAGACAGAATGAGCAAAGTCATAAGCACTTTCAAACTAAGTTGGAAAATGTTAAACTGGATATTTGGTGCATTTTTTTGTAAACTTCCATTTTATATGAAAAAATAAATGCACTGGCTTCCAAAAGTTAAGCACGGACGGTGAAATCAACAAATATGGATATGTAAAGCTTTGATTAACTCAAAATTGTGCATGGAGGTAGCTGGCATGGAGGTAGCATGGAGGTATGTGTTTATGTATTCAAGAGAATAAGAATTATGTACAAAGATGAAAAAATATTTACTTTTCGTTTATATGATGACGACACATTTGGGTCATTAACAAAATGATGTTTAAAGGCAAAGACACCAAACAAGACTTACATTAATATGGTATGTGACAACCCCAGATCTTCACACAAACTTTACAACGATTTCCCATGCTTTCCATGAGGTGATCAACTATTGCAGATGCGAGCAATGGCTATTCTTCCAATCGGGCAATTTCCAACTCTCTGGGACTGGCTGGTGGAGGTAAACGTGCAGAGGCAGCATGTCCGAGAGCAACCCAAAAATTTTCAACAGTATTGAGGTCGGGAGAATAAATAAGGATCAAGTGCTGCAACGTTCATCCTCGCAATGGGGTGTAGGACTTCATCCCGATACCGCGTAGCCGTCACATAACCGCCTCTAAAGACGTGCAGCTCTGTACGATATCCCATTGAAATTCCAGCCCACAACATGACGCTCCCACCTCTGAATGCCTGATGTGCGATGATGTTCCTGGCCAGATTGCGTGTGCCTCGTTCTCTCGTCAGTGTAGTATAGAGAACGTATTGTTTTCAAGAAAATATTTGAATTCGAGGTTTTGATGCCGAACTATGTTTTAGGATCTCCTGAACTCGTTTTATCTATTTTTTGAGTGATGTTTACCTGTGGTCAATTTTTTATGTACACGATAGTAGCTATTTTCTAGAGTATTTTCTTGAATTGTATTTCTAATAAAAACTCTCAGAAAAATATAATATATGTTGTTACCACGCAACCTCAGGAATCGGTGGTGTATTCTTTGAATATTGAGTTTTTGAATAAGTGACACTTTATAGTGAAGCTCTAGGGGTAAACAATAGCAATATAGAGGTAAAATATATCTATCTTACAAGGCCACATGATGGCTAATAGGTACAATAAACAACAAATAAATGCTTATCTCATTTATAAAACCGACGATGCTGTTCTCAAAACTACAAGTCATTTCACAATTCACTTTTATCGTGTCGCGTCAACAGCAACTTCTGAACGATTACCTTATATATACTTATATAACCAGTGTAAAATTCTGTTGAATAATAAAAGTAATTCGGAAATTCCTTATCCAATCTAGAAAACTAAAGCAGTTTCCAAAAGTTTCCGAATTAACGATTTTACGCCAAAATTGTCGCCAAGATCGTACAATTCGGACATTGAAATAATAATTTTTGCCAGTAAATGTTGCTTTACTTTTGGGACAGCAAATACGTGGTGAAAGCATTTTAGGTATTTGTAATAGTATTTATTTTAGGAAACAAAAACAGCCTTTATGTTTTAGTTGAAATTTTTGGATACTATGTTTTTAAAATAGCTTTTGTAAACTATAAATAACTCAGGAAGATTAATCTTAGTGAAATGTCAAGTACAAGAACATTAAAAATATCTAAAATACGCGTCTCCATTTGGCTTTCTAATACATTTATATTCCACTACGTGCACCTTGAATCACATTTTCACACATAAAATGCATCTGCTCAAATATGACACCCAAGTTAATCTTAAGTATTTCGTAAAAATTCTTTAAAAAGTGGCAATAGCTTTGAAAACGGATAAACTGGATAATTTAGACTTCTGCATTCTAATATGCTCATGTTCCTAATTTCTTATGTAAACTTCTATTTGCTAATGTAAACTTCTGTATGCCAATGCAAATGCCATTTACCAGTTTATAGAATAGTTCAAACTATTATTTTCCTCTGTAGATTGTACACTACCATCAATGTTCAGTAAATTATCATTATTTTCTATAGGACATAGTTTTAATTCCCTAAACAGTGATGGTAGTGTACAATCTACAGAGGAAAATAATAGATTGAACAATTCTATAGAGTGGAAAGTGGCTTTTTCAATGGCATAAAGATATTTACATCAGCATATAGAAGTTTATATGAGAAATTAGGAACATTAGCATATTAGCATACAGAAGTCGAAATTATCCAGTTTATCGGTTCTCAAATCTATTGCCGACGTGAAAAACACATTTTAAAAATTTTTTACGAAATACTTAAAAAGATAAAACTATGTCCTATAGAAAGTAATGATATATTTTTAAATTATCGTAACATATCTTTAAAATGTATTTTTCAATTCAGCGAGAGCTTTGATAACCTATAAACTGGATATTTTTGACTTCTGTATGTTAATATGCCTCATTTCTCATGTAAACTTCTATATGCTGATGTAAACTTCTGTATGCCAATGCAAATGCCATTTAACAGTATAAAGAATAGTTCAAACTATTATTTTCCTATGTAGATTGTACACTACCATCACTGTTCAGGGTATTATCATTATTTTCTACAGGACAAAGTTTTATATTTTTAAGTATTTCGTAAAAAATCTTTAAAATGTGTTTTTCAATTCGGCAATTGCTTTGAAAACCGATAAACTGGATAATTTCGACTTCTGTCAGGAAATAATGCTTCGAAAATTCAGAGAAATGAAACACTTGTCCATGCATCACAAACATACGCACACCCACAGACAGACAGTTTCCTCAGAGTGTTTTAACCAAGTCTTAAAATGTACTTTTCATTAAAATGATAAAATTTGAAAGTTTCGAGAAAACAATAATTTTTACTTTTGCTACAAAGTGTAATATGTGAGTAGCATTGTGACTGGGTCGAGAATTTCGAAGAGCGCGTTTCAAGTATCTCTGAACTCGAATTGAACGTTTTTGAGGTGATGTGTGTGTGCTTGCGTGTGTCTGTATCTGTCTGTATGTTAGTGTGTATGTATGTATGTTAGCGTAGGTGTTGTTGTTGAGACCCAGGCCGTCCGACCTACCAGAAAGTTGTAAGTTAACCCGTTTGGACGGCCGGGAAGTGCCATCCAATTTAGACCAGAACCCAGTGGGGGAAGCATCCACAGGGACCGTACCCTCCTTCTCCTACCACCAACCTCTCGGAAGGACTTACGGACCCACATGTTTAACTTGATCGTACTCTGCATGAACACATCTTGAACTGTGGTGTTGTTGGTGAAACCCAGACCGTCCGACCTACCAGAAAGCTGTACGGTAACCGTTTGGACAACCCGGAAGTGCCACCCAATTTAGACCGGAACCCAGGGAGGCATCCACAGGGACCGTACCCTCTTTCCCCCACTATTTACCTCTCGAAAAGACATATGGACTGACATGTTTAACGGGATCGTAATCCGCATGAACACGGCTTGAACTGTGATGTTGTTGTTGTTGAGACCCAGACCATCCGACCTACCAGAAAGGTCTAAGGTAACCGTTTGGACGGTCGGGAAGTGCCACCCAATTTAGACAGGAACCCAGTGGGGGAGGCATCCACAGGGACCGTACCCTCCTTCCCCTACCAGCAATCTCTCGGAAGGACTTACGGACCCACATATTTAACGTGATCGTACTCCGTATGAACACTGCGGCAGTTGTGGCAGCGTGCAAATCCAGCGCGCAAACCACAGGGCTTCCGCTCCCGTAATGCGCCAACAGCACGCGGTGTTCCCGTTAGCGTAGGTGTATGAATGTATGTTGCTGTGTGTGCGTATATATCTAATTCGGTGTGTGTATTCTTGAGTCTGTGGACGCTATATCTCACGAACGAATAAAGCATTTCGAAAATAATTTAGGACGATTATTGCAATCTGTGAATATTATAACCTCATTGATTTAATTAAGTAATTTGTTACATTTGTAGAGGAATGTTTGGGAAATGCGCTGAAAATAAAAACATTTTCGATTTATCAAAATAAATGTAATTGAAATGTAAGTTTGCGTCCTGGACAAACTAGTAATACCACGAATTTTTGCAGGAATGTTTCTACATAGTGGAATTTTTGCAGGCATTTTCCTACATAGTTAAATTTTTGCAGGCATTTTCCTACATACAGTAGTGGCCAAAATTGTGGAATACCTTTTGAAAAAAGTGTATTTTTGAGGTTTGATGGCTTATAATAACCCTTTTGTTTTGGTACCAATATCATAAAATAATATATCAATGGAAAGATAATTTAATCAAAATCGTAATGCAATAACGTTTGTTATGTTTTCTGTCAAAAGTTATAGCCAAATAACCAGAAAAAGGAAACACAACTTGCTTAGGTTTATATGAAATATATTTCCTTCATTCGAAATTAGCCAATGAGCATGAGGGTTTAGAGAGCCAATCAGGTGTCATTTTGTTTTGGCAATGAGCCAACAGGTAACAGGACATTTATCAGTGTGTTATGTGACTGCTATCAAGTTGGTTGATTTTTTATGTGTTTTTTGATAAGTTTGTAAAAAGTAATAAAATTAAAGAAATGGAACAAAAAGTTGACTGGTCAAGCAGAAGGCGATGTAAAATGGTACTATTAAGGGAACAAGCCAACAGTTATGAAGACATTAGAAGAAATATTGGGGGAAACTTAACCAAAGGTGCCATTTCTAAATTTTTAAAGAGGTATAAGGAGACTCAATCACAACAAAACCAGACTGGTAAAGGCAGGAAAAGGTGCACAACAGCAAGTGATGATAGAAGAATTAAGAGACTGTGCTTAGGTGACAGAAAAAACTATCTCGGTGTAAACAAGATAAAATGTCGCAATGCAATGTGAATTGGAGTGCAAAGACTGTTCCGCTCAGATTGCATGAATTTAGAATAAATGCTAGAATTCCATGAAAAAAAACATTTTCATCTCTCAAACAAAGGTTTAAAATATTAAACTGGGCTAAAACCCATGTTAACTGGATGACGGAACAATGGGACAATGTAATTTGGAGTGATGAGACCAGAATCTCCCTGTTTGGTAGGAATGACGTAAAATACGTAAGGAGAAGAATCGGAGAAGATTTGAATCCTGATTGCATTACTCCTACCGTGAAACACCCAGTTAGTGTTATGATCTGGTGTTGTATGACATCAAGAGAAGTGGGCTAAATTTGCGTCATCAATAGGAATTTAAATGCCCAAATATACATAAAAGAAATACTTGAGACCAAATTACAGCCTTCTGCGCGTGATCGTTTTCAAGATAATGAAGCATTTATATTTCGACGGGATTTAGCACATGTCATTATTCTCATGTCTGCAAAGAGTAGTTTCAATATTATCATATTCAACTGTTGGAATGGCCTGGGAATAGCCCAGACCATACCCCATCGAAAATCTTTGAAGCCGACTAAAGAAACTTGTCAGAATCATCCCAGAAATGAAACCCAATTTCCAGCAGCAATAATTCAATCTTGGTTTTACATTATAACAGCTGCAGAACTAAAATTCCTTGTTCACTCCATGGGAAAGCGCTGTAATGCCGTACTTTAGGCTAAAGATTACACATTGCATTACATTATTGCCTTACAATTTTGATTAAATTATCTTTCCATTGGGATATATTTTTATGGTATTGGTATACAAAATGTGGTGTTATGAGCCATCAAACCTCAAAAATACACTTTTTCGAAAAGGATTACACAAGTTTGGCTTATACTGTACTTAAATTTTTGCAGGAATGTTCCTACGTAGTTGAATTTTTGCAGGCATGTTCCTTCATAGTTGTATTTTACAGGCATGTTCCTATATAGTTGAAGTTTTGCAAGCATGTCCCACATAGTCGAATTTTTGCCGGACGGAGACATCTCTTAAAATTTTTATTTCCTTTCTTTTGCGTATGGAACAGCTGAGACGAGCTCATTACAACCACAAAATGGTTAAAGATCAAGCGATTCCTGGTCAAAAAATAGGAATTACCATATATTTGTTAATTCTTGAAGATAAGTGTAGGGCGGCCCAGTGGTTAACTCGGAAGGAGCGCACTCGGACGACCCGAGTTCGATTCCCTGTTTTGACCAAACTGTCCCCGGGTTCACGCGGAGTATGCGCTCGTTAAATATCTGTTTCCGTAAGTCCTTCTGAGGGCTTAGTGGCAGGGGAAGGAGGGTACAGTCTCTGTGGATTCTGCTCTCAATGGTTTTCGATTTAGATTGAGTGCCACTTTCCTGCTGTCCGTACCTCCGGGTAGGTCGAACGGTCTAGGTTGAAAATGATTAATCCTTAAATTATGCTTTTACTGCCTTTACATATCAAGATTGGATTGGTGAAAATTTTTGTTAAAAGAATGTGCAAATATGGACAAGATTTCAATATATGAAGCAAAATATCTCCTCGATAAGTGGTACCAAAGTAAAGGAGGGCATATTTGTAGAACCAAAAATAAATCTTTTGGTGAAAGATAATGTCTTTGAGTCTGTTCTAAATCCTGCATGAAAAGATATGCGGCCAGAGTTTCAAGATTGTGGTTCCAAACTTTCTGGGTAATCATTGAGCTCAATTATAAAGAACCTATAGATGAAGTTCTGAAAGGTGTATCATGGTGATGAAGGTGTATCATGTCCTCAGAAGCACACTTTCTGGCATCTCATTTGGATTTCATATCTCATAATCTCGATGATGTTAGCGATAAATACGGAGAAGTATTTCACAAAGATATAGCTGTAATGGAAACATGTTACTGTGGGTAAAATGGTTCTAAAGATGTTAGCAGAATACTGCTGAACGCTTATCAGAGATTCTAAAGATGCTGTATACAAAACAAAATCATCAGCTAAAACAATCACGCCTTAAAACATTTATTTATGTGCTGTAAATGTATTACAAATATTATATTGAATGAAAATTGAATTTGAGTTCTTTCAAAAACAGTGGGTGGTAGAAATGTGTGAGCTCGTTTTCAAATTCAACGTAAAAATAAACACCATGAATGCCATTCACTATATAAGAAACAGAAACCATGTGAACGAGTACCATCCCATGCGTAATTTTTCATTTCGAAATGAATGATACAACATTCAGAACTCGAGCTGGAACGGTTCTTGAAATATTGCCTACCGGCCTACCGAGTGCAATTCTCGCGCGTTAACCACTGGGCTACCGAGCCCTCCGCGGCAATCTCCATAACTTTCGTTTTCTTCACCCAATTTAGACCGGAACCCAGTGGCAGAAGCATCCACAGAGACCGTATCCACCTTCCCCTTCCACCAACCTCTTGGAAGGACTTACGGACCCACATATTTAACGGGATCGTACTCCGCGTGAACACGGCAGCAGTTTTGGCAGTGGCGGGAATCGAACCCAGGCCTACCGAGTACAACTCCCGTGCGCTAACCACTGGGCTACCGCGCCCTAGCATGTAGAATGTGTAAACACATAAAGTAGTTGTAAGGTGCGTGTACAAGAATTGCGGATTTTTTGTTCACGCAAAATTATTTATTTTGGGGGCCGGGAATATAAGTGATATAAATGAAATATTCATTGCTTTTATATTGAGCGGCAGATGATTTATATTTCGATGACGTCATTTGAAAAAAAAAGTTTATTTTGTTTAAAAAGCATTGTATTTTTCAATTGAGTTTTAGCATTCAATGATAATAAATTACTTTAATACTGTGATAATTTAAAAAATGTCAGCGCGAAATGCATCGCAATTTAGAGATGCTTAAATAAAATTGCATTTTAGTTGGAATTTTTTTTATAATCAATGCTTTATGCATGATCACACTTTCTTGTTAAATTATTTAATTAGAATTTGTTGTAATCATTTACGTTTAATCACTAAAATTCCCACAAACGGGAATCTTCGTCAAAATTGCTTATCCTATCATATCTGCATCAATTGATGGTGATGTCTGTCCAAGAGTTCATGAGAGGATAGTCCCACATAATTTTTTCTACCGATTTCTATTTGCTGCTGCATTTAATTAGCCGCAGATTTCTAGATTATATTTCTGCAGTAATTTATATACTGCTTAAACGAAATATTATTCTTATATAGAATGTACTTTTATTATATTAACGGTGAATATAGTAAATTAAAATATTTTAATTTTAATATTTCGTAATTCTATTTTTTCTGGGGATATACAATAAAGTTATGTTTTTATGCTTAGCTATTGGTCGTCCAAATCATAAAATTACCTACGACCTGACAATCTATGAATAAAAGAAATTGAAATTTACACTTGAAATAGCGGAATTAGTCCCAGTCTGAAATCATCATCGAAAATATTCTGTACTTTCTGTATTTTCCCTTTACAAATTAAGACCACGGCTATAACATGCAGAATTTGGTGGGCAAAATATAATGAATTAAAATTTTCACAAGTAAACTATTTGTTATTTGATAGTTTCAGATGGAACCATTTTTGTGTTATGTGTCGTCTACTAGTACACGTATACGTACACGCAGAATGACTTACAACGAAGCCTAATTTTAAAGCTGAACACACCATGCAAAATGTAAAAAAAAATAAAGCAGTTGTAGGTGAGTATGTAAGAATTGCGGATTTTTTGTTCCCGCACAATTATTTATTTTTGGGGCCGGGAATATATGAGTGATATTGTCGAGGGGGGGAAATGAAGCATTTTATATACTTCATTTTATAAAAAAAGACCAATTTGTCCGGTAGAAAAGGAATTTTATGATATACTAAAAAAAAATATACTAAATTTTCTAAGTTCTCAAATTATCATTGCAAAGTTCTTAAAACCTAAAAATCATCTGAAAACATTCTAAAATACACTAAATTCTTAAATAAACTGAAAGGGGACCTATTGACCGATTTCCCTAAATGTACAAATATGTACTCTTGTAAAATATTAAAAATGGCTCTTTCCTAAAATAAAAACACAATAAAGTAAAAAGAAAGAACACAGATTTTAGGTTTTCAGAAATCTAACGTTTATTAAAATTTAAACTTCACTTTTGAAGAATTTTCAAAACATTTTACATTTCGTTAACAAAACAAATCAAATTAAACATCCTAAATAAATAAATAAATTGAATGGCCGGTCGTAAAGTGGTAGTGAAAACGTTAGAATATTTAATTTTAAAGTTAAAACTATTAAAATTATACAATTATTTGCCAAAACTAGAATTTGGAATAAAAAGAACATCAGTTAGCCCCAAAAGGGAATTTCAACAAAATTTGAAGATTACCTCAGGTTCAGGTGACCTAAAATATATAGGTCAAGGGGGTCTTCTTCTAGCCAACTTAATTTAAACTTTAAAAGGAATGTCAAACTGACAGAAGCAATTAACAATTAGAATTTAAACATGTCACTAAGGTTCCAAGAAGAACGGCAGAGATCGGCGGGAGGCAGAATCACCAAACGTGCTGCATGCAGATCCAGGGAAAACCAGAAGAGGGAAGACGCTACAACTTCATAACAGATCAGACGTTTAATTAGCCGGGATAAACATTTTATTTTATATGCAGTGTTAAGAGTACGCACTTCAGACATAGCAGGAAACATGAATCGTTAGCTAAACATCGTAAATTAAAAGCGAACAAGGTTAAACTTCGCGAAATAAAAATATTCCACAGAATGTGTGCCTAACGGCACAGGTGAACTTAATAGCTTACATCCTTTAGTTCTAATCAGAAGAGAAGAGAGAGAAAAAGAGAGCGAGTTTACTTATATACTGCGAAAAATCGCTGCCACAGATTGTAAACAAAATTATCGATGAACGATAAAATAATTAATGACAGACGATTTTAATATTACGGTCAACCAGTTAAAAACTCGAAATTTTAAAGAAGAGAATTGGAATTTCAAAGCAGACGAAAATTAAAAGAAATGAAGTGAAACGATTTGGAATATAAGAATTCGTCAACAAATTAAATATGATTGATTCTGAAATATTTAAAAAGCTCAAAATAGAATAAAACTGAAACATTGCGATGAATTAACGAATTTTTAACCGAGCGCAATAAATATGGAATCAAATTAAAGGGAATAAAAAGGGCAATAAATGGAATTGCAAATTAGCCAATTTAAATAAATTTAAATTGCTAAAACCTAAAAAGTACGAACTTTCGCCCTTTTTAACACAAAACCTATTGAAAAGAACCTATTTGGAACAGAAGAATATCAAAACCTAAAGAATTGGAAAATGGATAACTAAAAGAGAATGACTATGTATATAAGACCCCCTGAACATGTTTAGATTAAAAACAAAATTCCTAAAATTATTAAATATCCAAAAGTAATAACCCAAAAACTCCTTCAAACGCCCACAAAAAAATTTTTCATTTGAAAAATGAAAAATTTAACCTAACACATGACAAAATCCGCGAAACGCAAGAGAGAAAAAAAATCAAAATCACAACTACATCTGTAACATGAGCCATATAAATCACATAAAAATCAAATTCCTTATAAGTAAATCAAAAATCAAATAATCACTTCACTAAACACTTTCATAATATAATATCAGATCATAAATTTCTCCTCTCTAAAACAAACTTGTAGATTCAACATTATACTCTTCAACGTCATTATAACTCCATATTAACACAAGTTCATCAATTCATTTTTAAAATGCTCCAAAAAATATGCCATCAAAGAGAAGTAGTAGAAAAATAATAAACAGAGCTCTATATCATTAGCTGTTATGAAAAAACATAAATTTTAACGAAAACTTTGGACCAGCCAAAGAATTTCAATAATCTAAACAACAAATTTTGAAATGGTACCTTAAATAACAACTAATAAATATAAATTAGCAAATTCATCACCAATCTCCTCCTCCAGAAAGAAAATAATTATTCGAAGCATAATTTCCAATTTAAATAATAATATCAATGTTGGCTCAAGTTACAAAAAAAAAAAAATTGTGGAATATTTACCCAAATAGCAAACTTAATTCCCTAACAATTTGGAACTGAACACAAATTTAAGCGACTTGTTTGAAAATTATACTATAAACTGATTACTTGGCAAATTAGGTCATTTAAAAGACAAATATACACTAAAATGACCTCATACATCATTTTACACTAATAACAATAAACGCGATTCCAATAAATATGGTGCAACCTCTTGCACTCTCAACAACAGTAGTAATCTCAAATATCATATCAATATCTGGAAATCTCAAAAAATTCTCATAAAAATTAAAAAATTAAGACAAGGGGCCAAGGGTTGTGTGTCCTCACTAAGGCTGTGAATCTTTTTTGAACCCCCAAAATTGCACAAAAATATCTATCGAGTGGTACATTTAAATTCACTAACAGCCAAGTGTATCATAATTTCTTTAAACAAAATACCAAAAGAAAAATCAAATTACAAATCCCCATTTAAATTTCAAAACCAAACAGAACGCAAATTGCATTGCACAATTAGAAATATTCCACATAAAAGAAAATTAATTCTTCTATAAATAAAATTAATTTTCTACTTTAACGACCAAAAATTTAAATACAGCATTAAAAATAGCAGATTCAGAATCAAGAACAAACTGATTTTGTCACCACTCTATTTGAGTGTGAAAACCGAACACATGTTCAATGTGAAGAACTAGACAACTCAAGTTGACATTTATGTCACACTCGTGTTGGAGTGTAAAAAACAACTGCATCCCCCATTTCTTCAATTAATCAACAACATTCCATTATCCATATTCACATATCAGTGAGCATTTAAATCTCAATTCCAAATCAGAACATAAAAAATTCAAAGTTGAATATATACTGCTTTAATTCAATATAATTTAAATTAATAAAAAAAATTCTCATTAAATTTACTCACTTAATTTTTCTCTATTTTAGCAAAACAAATTCTAAGTGTTGCTGGGAGCGTGGGTTACAAGAACAACAAATAACAAAAAGAACAATTGTTAATGAGATGGGTTTAAAACAAAAAATGTAAATTCTATAAAGTGCGTTCCTCGCATGTCTATAATTTCGTAAATTTATAAATTTAATTCACTTTCAAACTACTTCAAATAATAAAACTCAAATCAAATTAATTTAAATTAAGGAATGCTTAAATAAAAATTCTTAATGAAAAAGTCAAGTTCAAAAATTCTAAATTTCCTCAAAAAATTCTAAATAAAAATATTTAAATTAATCTTCAAATTTTAATTCAATATATTAAAATAAATTCCTCTATTTTAGTTCAAGAACATTCTAAAATATCAAGCCTCAGTTTAAGAACATATCAAAATTTCAACCGAAATCACTTTCAGAATAAACAGGTATGGATCTAATTTACTGAAATTTCATTTTTAAGAACAAAAATTATTAAGAACAATTATTACAATTAGTATGAATAAGCCCCCTAGACTGGTCAAACGGCGCCAATTGTCGGGAAGGAAAAGAGAGCATTATGATATATCAAAAAACATTCTAAATTTTCTAAGTTCTCAAATTAACACTAAAACCTAAAAGTCATCAAAATATATCTGAAAATGCGCCAGTTGACCAGTTATTCCTAAGTGCATAAAAATATGCTAATCATGTAAAATATTAAAATGACACTTTCCTAAAAATAAAAGTACATTAAAGTACAAAGAAAGAACACAGATTTTATGTTTTCAAAAATCAAACGTTTATTAAAATTTAAACTTCACTTTTAAAGAATTTTCAAAACATTTTATATCTCATTAACTAAACAAATAAAATTAAACATCTTAAATAAGTAAATGAATTGAATGGCCGGTCGTAAAGTGGAAGTAAAAACGTTAGAATATTAAATTTTAAAGTTAACAATATTAAAATTATAGTACAATTATTTGCCAAAACTAGAATTTGGAATAAAAAGAACATCAGTTAGCCCCAAAAGGGAATTTCAACAAAATTTAAGGATAACCTCAGGTTCAGGTGACCTAAAATATATAGGTCAAGGGAGTCTTATTCTAGCCAACTTAATTTAAACTTTTAAAGGAATGTCAAACTGACAGAAGCAATTAAAAATAAGAATTTAAACATATCACCAAGGGTCCAAGAAGAAGGGCAGAGATCGGCGGGAGGCAGAATCACCAAACGTGCTGCATACTGATCCAGGGAAAACCAGAAGAGGGAAATCCATGGCACAGAATCTTATTTCTGTCCAGTAGAAATCTGAAAAAACGATCGCTCTACGAATTCCGACTCCAAGGGGGATCCTCTAAATCAGCCGGATGTCCAGCAATAAAAATCATTTCTCCAAGCTGCAGCACCGGACTTCTGATATCACAACAAAAACCAAAAACATATGTCCGTCTATTGGGTACGGAAATGTTGATTCCATTCCTAATGTAAAGAGCTGCACAACTCGGGTAAATATACAAATTGCCGGCAAAACTTCCTCAGCAGACATCGCATAAATCGCGGAACATCTTGGATTAACATTTAGATGATAGGAAACGGAAGACAGGTATTCCAAATATCTCTAATCGGTCACTGAAGACACAATAATTTCAGATGCTCTTGATTGTTTATATTAAACATCGCCTCCACGGCGGGAAAAACAGATTAAAGACTCTGCAACTTCATGACAGATCAGACGTTTAATTAACCGGGATAAACATTTTATTTCATATGCAACGTTAAGAGTGCGCACTTCAGTCATAGCAGGAAACATGAATCGTTAGCTAAACATCGTAAATTAAAAGCGAAAAAGGTTAAAAGTCCCGAAATAAAAACATTCCACAGAATGTGTGCCTAAAGGCACAGGACAGCTTAATAGCTTACACCCTTTAGTTCTAATCAGAAGAAAAGAGAGAGAAAGAGAGCGCGAGTTTACTTATATACTGCGAAACATCGCTACCACAGATTGTAAACAAATTTATCGATGAACGATAAAATAATTAATGACAGACGATTTTAATATTACGGTCAACCAATTAAAAACTCGAAATTTTAAGAAGAGAATTGGAATTCCAAAGCAGACGAAATTTAAAAGAAATGAAGTGAAACGATTTGGAATATACGAATTCGGCAACAATTTAAATATGAACGATTCTGAAATATTTAAAAAGCTGAAAATAGAATAAAACTGAAAAATTGCGATGAATTAAAGAATTTTTAACCGAGAGCAATAAATATGGAATCAAATTAAAGGGAATAAAAAGGGCAATAAATGAAATTTCAAATTAGCCAATTTAAATACATTTAAATTGCTAAAACCTAAAATGTACGAACTTTCGCCGTTTTTAACACAAAACCTATTGAAAAGAACCTATTTGGAACAGAAGAATATAAAAACCTAAACTATTGGAAAATGGATAACTAAAAGAGAATGACTATGTAAATAGGACCCCTGAACACGTTTAGATTAAAAATAAAATTCCTGAAATTATTAAATATCCAAAAGTAATAACCCAACAATATAAATGAAATATTCATTGCTTTTATATTGAGAGGCAGATGATTTATATTTCGATGCCGTCATTTGAAAAAAAGTTTATTTTGTTTGAATAGCACTGTATTTTTCAATTTAGCCTTCCAATGATAATAAATAACTGTAGTACTGTGATAATTTAAAAAAAAATGTCAGCGCGGAATACATCACAATTTAGAGATGCTTAAATAAAATTGCATTTTAGTTGGAAATTTTCTTTATAATCAATGCTTTATGCATGGTCAAACTTTCTTGTTAAATTATTTAATTAGTAATTTGTTGTAATCACTTACGTCTAATCACTAAATTATCCACAAACGAGAATCTTCGTCAAAACTGCTTATCCTATCATATTTGCATCGATTGCTGGAGATGTCAGTCCAAGAGTTCATGAGAGGATAATCCAACATAATTTGTTCTGCCGATTTCTTTTTACTGCTGCATTTAATTAGCCGCAGATTTCTAGATTATATTTCCGCATTAGTTAAGTATATACTGATTAAACGAAATATTATTTTTATATAGAATATACTTTCATTATATTAACGGTGATTGTATTGAACTAAATTATTTTAATTTTAATTTTTTGTAATTTTACTTTTTCTGGGCAGATATAATAAAGTTATATTTTTATGCTTAGCTATTGGTTGTCCAAATCATAAAATTACCTTCGACCTAACAATCTATGAATAAAAGAAAGTGAAATCTACACTTGAAATAGCGGAATTAGTCCCAGTCTGAAATCTTCGTCGAAAATGGTCTTTACTTTCTGTATTTTCCCTTGGTCATTTCAGCAATTGCGAAAATAGTAATTTGGAATGAAATCAACTGCTTAAAGAACTTCCCCGTCTTTCATATTCATTGCAAATAAACCCTATTTCATTATCTCCCCAAAAACTCCGGACATTTCTGTGCCGATTTATTATCTTTGTTGATTAAAATTAATATTGTCAAAAAATGCATTTTACATTAAATTAATTATTTATTAGTATATTAATTATACATGTAATCTGTTCTAAAACTTACTGCTGTGTACATTGCGTTGGTGGCCGCAAAACCCACCTATTTCTGTGTTTAACGGGATACTAAGTTAACAAACTAAAAATTAAGGTTAATAGTAAAGGAACAAACATTTATTTATCACATACTCAATTTACACTCTTTAGTTTTACAAATTAAATAAATATCACAATAGAGGAATACATCTCAATGGTAGTTCGGGGGGTGTAATGCCAGATGAATTGATATTTGGTTGGAGCACGTGGTGGGATGCATTAATTAGCTTTTCCTTAAAAACACAAATTTAGACAAATAGGTTATCCTCATATAGTTTAATTGTACGGTACCTGATCTTCTTTCATATAACTTGGGTAACACCGATGTTTGTCACACTTTACACTTGCAATACCAGATGAACATGAGCTCTCCTTCGAATTCCTATATCAGAGACGCACACACAACTCTTAACTCTGCTACGGTCGCTTCTTCTTGACTAGTCTAACTCCAACAGCCTGCCTTGACCAATTCTGACCCCCACTTCGAGCAACTCTCACTTATATCCCTTTTTCGGTCGGCAGTCCACGTGCTGAAATCTAGAGCTGAGGGCTAATCCGTAGACATGGCGTCGCCGTCTCGGTTGCCGCCAAACGGCTTAACGTGGTATGTAAACATGGGCGTGGTATGTAAGATATGGGGCCACCTGTATATTATCGCCCATCTGCTTAGCGTGGGGATAATCCGCCCGCATTCCTGGTTCCATTATTTTTTAATCCTTCCAAATATTTATTACTTTACATTTCTGGCATTACATTCTCACCCCCCCCCCCCCGCGAAAAAAAAGTCCAAAAGTTACTCTCCCACAGTTTCACCCCAGTGGTAAGAAATTAAGTTCACAATGGTTCCTCGCAAACACATAAGTTCATCCATCGTGAGAAAGGCTGAGTTCCACTTTTTAGCCTCGTACAACTCATAGCTTTGATAGTTCTTTGTAGTTTCTTGATAGTTCCCTGTCAAGTTAGTCCATTATTCATAATTGACATAATGTACCATAAATTACATGAGGATTACCAACATTCACATTATTATTAAATTGTAAATTTTGATATATATTATTTGCAATGCATAATTTTCATTTCTCCTTTTACATAATTATTTACATACGACATATCATTACATAACAGCATTCATTACTTTATTATTATTATACATTTTCTTGTTATCATTTCATTTTGTAACATATTGTAGTAGTGCAACTATCAACTTCCGATTCTTGGTTATGGTTGAATTCCATACCACCATATTATTTATAAATTACTTTGTTATTTCACTTTTTTTTTTTTTTTTTTTTTTTTTTTTTTTTTTTTTTGAACTTGCCATATATGTAATGTCAGAAATACATAACATACTTTTGAAATATACTTATATCCACAATTTAAAACATAAAAACATATACATATACACTCAATTATCACTTTCTATTTATGACATTAATTACAAACTTTTTACATATTTTTCATATTCTTTGTTTTATGAAATTACTATTTACAACAATTCGAGGGCGAAAATTATACCCTCTGGCATTATAACAAACCTCATCATCATTTCTATTATTTTCACAGTTTAATTGCTTTTCTTTAGTGACCTTCCCTTCCTTAATCTGACTTTGATCATTATTTCTAATCACTTTCTCATTTTGATTTTTTTCTTTGTCCTGTGTGTGTGTGTGGTTTGATTCGCTTTCGTCACTATCTTTCAAATATTGTTTTCGCTCCGCTGCCATGTATAGTTTATTTATGTGCACTTTATAAGTTTTATTTTCATCACTTTTAAGACATATTATAACATTATTATTTCGGACTAATTTCGTAATTCTAAATGGTCCATCATATCGATCCTCTAATACCCTTGGTTTTAGGAACTTTTTTAGGTACACTGTCGCTCCTATAAATATATCGTTTTTTCTCACTATTTTATATTTCTTTATTTGTTTGTCATTTATCAGCTTTTGTTGTTCCGATGCGTCTTTCACGACTTTATCTATATTTTTTAAATGCTGTGCCACATAATTTTTATAATTATTTACATCACTATACATTATATCTATTTCTTCCTTACTTGGTATGTTTGTTTGTTTAATATTTTCAAATGGCAATGATAAATCTCTAAGATAGAACAGGAATGAAGGCTCAAATCCTGTATTACTGTTAATAGTGTTATTCACATAAAACTTAAACCATTTTAAAGATTCATCCCATTCAAACGTAGTCTTTGACAAACACATTATACATTGTTTCATGTCTCTGTGTATTCTTTCACAACGACCTAAAGAACTTGGGAAATAAACCGAACTGTATCGCCTTTCAATATTTAATGCATTTGTAAAATCTATGTATTCTTTACTTTTAAAAATTTGAGCATTATCGCTTTGAATAATAATTGGAACTCCATAAGTTGTCACGAAGTTTGTTAGCTTATTCACTATTGTTTTAGCAGTAATGTCTCTGACTGCATAGGCCTCAAAGTATCGTGAAAACATGTCTACAATTGTAATTACAAAATTATTTCCTCCATTACTGCGCGGTAGTTTTCCTACGCAATCCAGTTGTAAATATATTCCTGGTTTTAATATTTCTGGCATAGCCTGAAGTCTGGCTGGTGGTATATTTTTGTGTTTTACTAATAAGCATTGATTACAAGACTTACAAAAATTTTCCACGTCTTGGAAAGCCCCTATCCAAAAATATTTTCTTGAAAGTAATTGGTATGTCTTTTTTACTCCGAAATGAGGGAAATGTGCTATCTCTATTATCTTTCCCTTTAGCGAGTGCGGTATTACAATCTTATTCTCATTTATTTTCCTATACGTTTGTCTTTTATTTTCCTTCTTTACCATTAACAGTTTATTTTGGCTATCAATATAGTATACCTTGTTATTGTGATATCGGTTTCTTCCTTTTTGTAATTCCTCTCTAATTTTACTTAATTTTTCATCTACCATTTGTTGCTCTAATATTTTCTCCACATTTATCTCATCATTTTTAATTAAAGTATTTACATATTTGATTTGGTTGTCATTGTCAAATACATATCTCGAGCAATAATCACTTGCGTTATTTTCACCTTTTTGATATTTGAATTTAAAATCATACTGACTTATGTCAATTAGCCACCTCGATATGATATTTGGCATTTTATCTAATTTTATGTGGTACATAAGGGATTTTGCGTCACTCAGCAAGGTGAAACTCCTTCCGAACAGATATTCTCTGAAGTGTTGTAAGGATGCGTGTATAGCTAGCAATTCTAGCTTTATTGCAGGATAACGCTTCTCTGCCGGGTTCACAGGTCTTGAATAAAATTCGATAACATGATCGACTCCATTTACCCTTTGCATCAAAATACTACTAATTCCCTTACCTGAGCCATCCGTCGTTAAGACAAACGGGTTTACTTCATCAGGCTGTCTTACAACTGGTTCTTTAAAAATTGAATTTTTTAATTTTTCAAAAGCTCTTCTACATTCATTATTCCACTCGAACCTAACATTCTTTTTTGTCAAATTTACCAACGGTTCTTCAATTTGTGCATAATTTTTTATCAGACCTCTAAAATAGTTTGTTGTCCCAAGAAAGCTTTTTACTTGTTTAACCGTTTGGGGTTGTTTGAAATTTTGCACTTTTGCACAGTTTTTTATTGATGGGCTTATACCATTCGCATTTACTTTATATCCTAAAAATTCAATTTGCGATTTGCATATCTGTAACTTCGCCGGGTCGAGTGTTAAATTATTTTCTTTCAATCTTTGGAAAACAATTTTGATTTTCTCTAACATTTCGTCGTTATTTTGTGCGCATATGACTAAGTCATCTAAGTAAAAGTATATTTTTAACTCTGATAGATCTCCTAACACTTTGTTCATTAAAAGTTGAAAATATGCTCCTGAGTTTTTAAGACCAAACGGAATTCTTTTAGGATTAAAATTTCCCATAAAAGTTGTGAACGTTAAGGCCTTTCTATCTTGTTTTCTTAGTTCGATCTGAAAAAACGCCGCCTTCAAATCCATAACTGTATAAATTTTACTACCAGCGATATTTTGTAATATATCCTTCACCTTTGGTAAGTTTATTGGCAAAAGTGGTAAATACGCGTTTATGGCCCTATAATCAATAGCAAGTCTATATTTAGGTTCTTCATTTGGTTTACTTGGTTTCTTTACAAGAATAATGGGACTAGCGTACGTGCTTTGTGAACTTTCAATAATGTCATTTTCCAATAATTCCCTAATTTCTTTTTGCGCAATTTCTCGTACTGCTCTCGGAATTGGGTATGGTCGACTCTGAATAGGATAATTGTGCATAAGTTCGATTTTCGGTACTATTGCTGATGTTTTACCTAGGGTAGCATATGACTTTGAAAAAACCTCTGTATTGGTCATCATTAATGCAATAACTTTACTTCTATCTTCCTTATTTAAGTGCTGTACTTGAAAATCGTCTGGAGATATTTCTTTCTTTCTTAATTCCCGAATTTGTTGATAATCTGTTTTATTTAAATTTTGAATATTATTAATTTCCAACGTGGGTTTACTGCTTTTATTTTTTGTATCAACAATTTCGATTTGTTCTGTTATTATACCCACGTTCATATTTTTATTAAGTGTAATTTGGCAATTTTTTTCATTGTATAACAACATTCTAATCTTATTTTTATTTTCTATACTTTGGATCGCTTCATCCGTGATTAATGTTCTTGCCATTTTTATTGGAGAAAATAAAACATCCTGTCCCTCATTTAATTCCTGTGACAAAATCAATTGGACTGTTTCTGACTCCCCTGGCTTTAATGTTATTTTTCTTTTCAATTTAGCGAAAATCTGCTTTTCCTCTTTCTTTTTAACATTCTTATTCTTATTACTTTCATTAGAACTTGGTAACCATTTTTCATCATTTACATTATCGCGAGTGCTACAATTTTGCATATTAGCGTTTTTTCTATCGTTATCGCTTTCATTATCCTCGCTTATTCTATCTTCATTCTCATTATTGGATTCATTATAACAACTATTTATTTCCTCATATTCGTCGTCATCAGTATTATAATTTTCATAATTACTATTATATCTATTTTCATCGCGAATTCCCTGGCTTTGTGGTTTTTGTTTTGAATTCTGTATTGGGTTTGTATTTTCACTTTTATACAATTTAATCGCAGTATTCCCAAATTGTACTTCGTTATCTTTTGTATTTAAAATTGCTTTATGTGAGGATAAAAAGTCGTAGCCTAAAAGCATTTTATATTGCCCCTGAAAGTTCTGTTTTGTCACGAAAAAATAATTTTTGCATGCCTTTTCCCCAATTCTAAATGAAAATTGAATGCAATTTAAAAATTCTATATTTTCTTTAGTAAACGTCTGAAGTATTACTCTTCTGGTTATGTATTTTATTTTTACATTTCTATTCTGTTTTAGTTTTTGAAATGTTTCCAAATCTATAATACTAACTTGAGCCCTACTATCAATTACACTTATTATTTTTATTCCTTTGCAATCTATTTCTACCATCGGTAATTGTGGGCTAGATACGTTTTCACATTCGCTTGAAAGGATACTTTTGGTATCATATTTTGCTTTATCATTATTTTCATAATATTGTCCTCTCTCCAAATTTGTATAGTTTTGCCAGTCATCTCCATTTTTGTTATTTCTATATGTTTGTGAACCGAATTTATTTATTTCTCTGGAATTTGTACGATTCGTTCCTTGGTCCCAAATTCCAGCTCTTAGTTTAAATTACTATTATTATTGTTTCTCTCATATGTGTTTGATCTTATATTTCTTCCGTTGCGCCCCCTAAAATTTCCTCTTATACTTTGCCTCTCTCTATTTTCTACGTTGGTTTCTAATTGATCGTAATAATTTCTTTGATCATTATTATTTCCTTGATATTCCCTATTATTTCTATTATATCCTCCTCGTTCAAAATTTCTGCGATTTTCGTTTCTGTTTCCTCTGATATAATTTGTTTGCTCCAACCCATATTGCTGATAATTCATTCGTTTGGGATTCCTTGCAAATGCAGTATTACACTCATTGTACCAGCAATCTGAGAAATAATGTCCATTTTTTCCGCACCCTATGCAAAAAACAGCTCGTTCCATGGATTGATTTGGTATATTTTGCAATTTTAATTTATTAATTTCTAAAGTCAAATCTTGAACCTGTGTTGTAAGTAACATTTCTTTCAGTTCGTTATGTGATTCTTCTGGAGTCCTATCATTAAGAATTATTTCAAACAGTTCGGAATCTTTTATGGCATCTTCAAACCGCTGCGGATCTTTTTTCTTCACTTCAATTGCCAAATCAGGGCGTAATGCGCTAATGAATTTTCCCAACATTATTTTATTGGTTATTTTCTCTACCTCTCCATCTGTTGTATCCTTAAGGTTCAAAAATTTACGCGCTGCGTTTTTTATTTTTAGCACAAGCTCGTCCACTGACATATCAGGCGTTTGTTTTATTTTATTGAAAGCGTCCTGTTCTTGCGTTATCGTTATTCTGTTTGAAAATTTATTTATTAGTAATATTTTTATTTTATCAAACTCCTTTTCGTTTTGTAATTCAGGGTTTTGAATTAAAAACTGCATAGCCTTATCTTTTAATCTGGTTTTAATGATAGCCACTTTATGCTCTTCCTTCCAACTTGCTAACTCCGCTAATTCATCAAATTGTTTTATAAAGAAATTTATATCTTCCTCCTTACTCCCACTAAATAATGGCAGGATCTGCATTACTGGAATATCCATATTTTTATTTTTTCTATCCAATTTACTATAATTTTTATTTGATATTTTTGAATCTTCTTTCAAACTTGAACTCCTTGTTATAATTGAACTTTTCACCACTTTTTTAACTGGTCCCATTCCTATATCCCATTTTTCTAATTATACCTTTGATCTCATTTAAAAGAACCATTTTTTCCATTTCAATGATAAAACTTTACATAATCATACATATAACATAAGGAGAAATGAGAATTGTGCACAATATTTTCACAATCATCTATGTCGCCACCAGTTGTCCAACCTTATCAATATTTATTTTTTATTATTATTATTCCTTTTATTTTTATTAATTTCATAAATCCTTATTTTATTCCCGTTACTGCTAAAGTCACGAGCACCAAATGTGCCGATTTATTATCTTTGTTGATTAAAATTAATATTGTCAAAAAATGCATTTTACATTAAATTAATTATTTATTAGTATATTAATTATACATGTAATCTGTTCTAAAACTTACTGCTGTGTACATTGCGTTGGTGGCCGCAAAACCCACCTATTTCTGTGTTTAACGGGATACTAAGTTAACAAACTAAAAATTAAGGTTAATAGTAAAGGAACAAACATTTATTTATCACATACTCAATTTACACTCTTTAGTTTTACAAATTAAATAAATATCACAATAGAGGAATACATCTCAATGGTAGTTCGGGGGGTGTAATGCCAGATGAATTGATATTTGGTTGGAGCACGTGGTGGGATGCATTAATTAGCTTTTCCTTAAAAACACAAATTTAGACAAATAGGTTATCCTCATATAGTTTAATTGTACGGTACCTGATCTTCTTTCATATAACTTGGGTAACACCGATGTTTGTCACACTTTACACTTGCAATACCAGATGAACATGAGCTCTCCTTCGAATTCCTATATCAGAGACGCACACACAACTCTTAACTCTGCTACGGTCGCTTCTTCTTGACTAGTCTAACTCCAACAGCCTGCCTTGACCAATTCTGACCCCCACTTCGAGCAACTCTCACTTATATCCCTTTTTCGGTCGGCGGTCCACGTGCTGAAATCTAGAGCTGAGGGCTAATCCGTAGACATGGCGTCGCTGTCTCGGTTGCCGCCAAACGGCTTAACGTGGTATGTAAACATGGGCGTGGTATGTAAGATATGGGGCCACCTGTATATTATCGCCCATCTGCTTAGCGTGGGGATAATCCGCCCGCATTCCTGGTTCCATTATTTTTTAATCCTTCCAAATATTTATTACTTTACATTTCTGGCATTACAATTTCCATTTCCACTTTTTCACATAATGTATGTGCACATAAAATTTGATAGTTGCAGGTGGATTCAATTTTGTGTTTGTCGACTCCTAATACAGGCATGCGTGCACACAGAATAACACACAATGGAGCCTAATTTTAACGCTGAACATAGCTTGCTGCATGTAAACAAATAAAGCAAGTGTAAGGTGAGTTGTATAAGAATTGCTGAATTTTTTTCACGCAAATTTATTTACCGTTGGAGTCTGGAATATAAGTGATATGGATGAATTATTCATTGATTTTACATGGAGAGGCAGACGATTTATATTTCGATGACCTCATTTGAAAGTTCATTTTCTGTCACGTCTTTTCTGTCTTTACGAGTTTTCAAGCATAATAAATCACTGTAATACAGTAATAATTTAAAACATATCAGCGCTGGATGTATCACATTTTACGCATGTGTAAATAAAATTACACTTCAGTTGGAAAGTGTTTCATAATCAATGTTTCATGTATGATGGACCTTTCTTGTATCGTGTATATAGTGATTGAGTTTATGCCGATGAATTGGCCAATGTTTCATATGATATGGATCTGTAGGCATGGGAGAACTGCAGAAGATAAATTCTTTGAACCGGCAGAATTTTTCTTTTCTTTTAATCTTTTATGTTTTTCCCGCAATAAGAAGAAGTATAGGCTAGTATTTTTACCGAAACGGTATGATACCATATTTTGAGATAGTAAGAACAGTAACTACAGGAGCTCGAAGAAATTCTTCTGATTTTCTGATTTTAAGGATTTTTTGGATTATGTATTTCATGTGGCAGAGCCAATAAAGTTTTGAGTGCAAAACAGCGCTTAGGTATTTAAGTTTTTTTCGGCTTGGCTGGAAACGACATGCATTTAAAAATAGACGATCTTTACAACTTTGATTTTCCTCCGAAAATGGTTGATTTTGCTTTAGATTTGGATATTTTTATGTTCATGTCTTGGAACCATTTTTTGAATCTTATTAAAACCGCGTTTGTTTCATTTTCCATGGATTTCCTGGTGTTACCTTTCTTAATCAAGAAAAAGTCATGTGCTTATGTGACAAGATTTTTAAAGTTGATTGAATTATTTCTTTTAAACTGTTTTAGGATTGAATTTGCCAAAATTATCCATAATAAAGAACCCAGAGGGCAAATACGAGAAGTAGAGGACCAAAAATAATAGAAGAGCCAGTGGGCTAATGACAGCAGCGAAACGCTGCTCTAGGGGCTGCGTTTCGCTGATGGCATTTTTATTTTGTGGGTTCTACAGTCTAGGATTACATGCTTATTTTGTAAAAGACAGACAACAAAATTTTAAGTGGGACCGCACCAACGCTAATCATTAAAATTTAATGTAATTCGGTGCAGTCGTTCATCGTGACTTTGAGACCAACAAACAAACTTCCAGATTCTCAATTTTATTTATATATGTTTAAAACTATAAATATAATAAATACTATATTATAATACTACATACAATAATTTTAAATTCTTCTGAAACATTTTTTTATTGATTGATTAGTTAAAATATATCTTGTTTTAGAATGTCAAAACAAAACGCAAACTCTTTTTGAAAAAGAAAAATTAACGATGTTTTGAAATATACAACAAGTTTCTAATTATTGAGAGTTTAAAATTTTAAAGGACAGTTTTCTTCCGCTTCCAATTAGTCACAATTTGATTATCGCTGTCTGACAAGCAGATTTAATTGTAAATTTAGAATGTTATACAGAATGCAATATTAATGATGCTGATAGCATTGTCGATAGCTACAATCAGTATCGAATAAAAAAATGCCTTTTGCGTGGATATTAATTCGTTACATGGACTTAGAAAGAAAGATATGAATATCCTAGGGATGAAACGTTTGAAAATAATATAATGCTTTGAGAATTAAAATGTCGCTTTGAGAATTAATGCTTTGAGAATTAATGCTTTGAAAATAATATAATGCTTTGAGAATTAATGCTTTGAAAATAATATAATGCTTTGAGAATTAAAATGTCGCTAGCAGGCCCGTAGCCAGGATTTCATATCGGGGGGGGGGGGGGGGTGAACCTCATGCTTGAAACCGTAATGGACTTTTACCTTTCTAGCGTTAACTTTTTCAATTAGTACCGAACTGTAAGCCCCTTCCCCCCACCCACTTGCCATTGTTTTTACTTTCCTTATATACATAATGTATGAGAAAAGTATTGTGACGGGGGGGGGGGGCGAAAATTGGAATGAGTTTTCCGAGAACTTTTTTGGATGTGAAGATTTAAAAACGAAAGTTCATTCTTTTTAGCCGAAAGTGACTTTTGTTTTAAAATCTTTATAAAATATTAGAAATTGAAATTGAGATTTGAAATTGATATATTTTTACTCGCAATTGACTGCTCTTTCCGATCGTGTGATTTTCTTTTCTACGACGTCTGGATGGTGGAGGAAAAGGGAAAAAACGGTCGAAATCGCATAAAACATTCAATAACAAAAAAATTAATTTAAATTTTAAAAATCGGTTTTCACTTGCCACCTCCCCCCTCCCCGGGTCTCCGATTGCCAAATTTTGTAGCTTTGCGACGCGCGGTCGCTAAGCCTATAGTGTATAAGACACACATACACAAACACACAGACAGACATTGCTTTTATTATATAGAAGTGAGATCCTAGAAACATTTCAAAATAGCACGAAACACTAGGTGTAATATAAGCGCCGGATTTTCAAACTCTGCATAACCGAGGGGACTGACACTCAAGGCCCGTCTATGACAAAACAAAACAAAATATTATTCATCTGCAATTCGGTTCTGCATGGGCCGTGGGGGCTCGAGCCCCGGAGCGGAGCCCCCCACGAAGTCGGCTCTAGTGAGGGGTAAAAAAAAAACTTATCAAGTTTCAAGTATACACCTCTCTTAGCGGCGATTGTAAACTCAGGCGAATTTTAGCGGGAGATAGTATTATAATTAAGGCAATTCCACTGCCGCTAAAATGAGAACGCAATAACTATAAACTGCCTGCAGGCAGCATGTTAAAAAACAAGTAATGGAATATTTCATTTTTGGAGCTAAAAAGGTGCTTTACATTTGTGAAAATTGAAAATTGACACAGAGCTGAACGTCAAGTTTCATTCGTGACTAGAGATTTCTTTCTTTTTTCTTTTTAGATTTCGGGGGGGGGGGGGGGCTTCAGCCACTTGAGACCCTCCCCTGGCTATGTTCCTGGTCGATAGTGTTGGTAAAGTATCTGTTATTGTTAGTTGATTCAACAGGAAGGCATAGTATTTAGTATATGTATTTTTGATTATTTTTAAATTAAATGTCCACATATTAGGAGTGTCATTAACCAGTATTTTTTCATAGTTGTAGAATAGAATATAATAAATATGGAGATAAAAATAAATTCAAAGATAAAACAACTTTGAATACATAGGAATATGCTTTATTATTTCAGTTTAGCTTTGTATTGTATTAATAATTTATTTTTACAAAATTGGCAGTTTAAATAAATATTGTAAGCCTCTCACCATAAAAAAACATATAAAATGCAGGGCTACTTATCTTATCCCAGCGCCACCTGAATTATTGTCTCAAACGTATAACGAAGTTTGAAAGTTTATTAAGTTTTAAATCCTTACTTTTATCTCCATGATTCGTTAGTTAATAATATATTTATTTTCAAGTTGGCAACAATCCAGATACGTTCATGAATTGAATGTAATTTGAATGATTCGTGTAATTATATATTATTTCAATAAAATTCGTATCCGTCGCTCAGTTTAACCAATCGTTTTCAAGTACACAGACATTATTTATTCAGAACTGTTTTGCGGGGGGGGGGGGGTCGAATGAAATGTTAGGAGTTTCCTATTTGCACTTAATGTAAATAAATGAATAAATATATATATATATATATATATATATATATATATTGATCATTTCTATGTTGTCTGGGATTCGACCATTTTTTCCCCACGGGCATGATCGATTGTTGTTTCGGGCGTGCAGAGTCTCTGGGAGCGTTTTCATGAAGTCAAAGCTAGCTTCTAACCATTAAATAGGGGTCGCAATCCTTCTTGACCTTTCTGCAACCCTGTAAACACAATCATTCCACCTATAAATTTCCTTTTTTATTTTAAATCTTATATATATATATATATATATATATATATATATATATATATATATATATATATATATATATATATATATATATATATATATATATATATATATATATATAATCTGCTGACACCACTCAAAGGAAAAATAATGAGAAAAAAGACGAACCGCGTTTAAGCAAAATTTTCATTAGCTAGGAAGAACGCTCCGGTTTTTAATATGAACACAAAATTCTAGCAGCAGTGAACGTGGAAAGTCAATGGATAATCGGAAAAGTTTTGCATTCACGTGGAGGGTCATGAAAATGCTCATGGTCTGAGTTAGCATCTGAATTGAAATATTTAAAAGTGGTTGAAAGACGTTAGACTAACAAATTAAAAGATAGACTAACAAATTCGGCAGCAACGAAATAGACGAAATACGCCAATTGCAAATTTGTGGAGCATTATCTAATTAGGTAGATAATACTTGTCAAATCGTATCATCAGAAACTGTAATGCGGTGACACCTGCAATGCTTTTAAAAATACGTATTCTTTCTCGAATTCGAACGTGCACGGTCTTTAGTGTTATTACCCGAAATGTATAGCTAGGCAGTACCTTCGAGCTTCTTTTTCTTGTTCTTCGATCCAGACCGTTGGACCTACCCGATACCCGAAGTTGTAAGGTATCTATTTGGAAGGCCGGGGAGTGCAACCAATTCAGACTTACATCCACAAGGACCGTACCATATTTCCCGTATCGCCAACATCTCGGTAGGATTTGTGAACCATTTCAACAATTTTCATACTTTATGACTGATATGTATAGAAATAGAAAGAAAGATTTATTGAATGTATGTCGTAATACATTTTTCAAATTTGCATAATAATTATATTTATATAGAAGTGCAATAGAATATGAAATTATGTCCGTTTAAAATTCCTTTTTGCAATAAAAACATTTTATACATACACAATATATCTGTCCTATTTTATAACTGTCATCTGATACATTAAATCCAAAACCAGGGTAAAAGTTCCATATGTTCAACGAAGACTCATTTTATACTTAATATTTTTGTCCTATTTTATAAATGTCGGCTGATTACTTAAATCTTAAACCATAAAAAAAGTTCCATATGTTTACCGAAAATTCTCCTTAAGCATATAGTTAGGCCTAATAGACAATATTATTCCTCGGCCACTTGAGGAAGAGATTATCAAAACCGATATAATGGGGTAATTTTGAATCGTTTTACTGCAGTAGATAAAATTTATAATACATTTTTTTAAAGTTATTTTTGACATGAAAAGCTCGAGGCTCTGTATCGGAAGTTCGTCAGCAGCCTTGAATGCGTCCTGCCACATGGGTCCTGCTAATGAAATAACGGTTTGCAAGAAAATTTCATTTATTTCTAGATTCTACTAACAGTGCTCAACAGGAGAAATAAGTTACAAAGTTAATTAGTACGAAATGTTAATTCAGTACCAGAATAAAGATAAATAAAATTTGGCAATTTGATTATTGCTTGGTATTTTTTAGCTTATCTTGCGTTTGCTGTCATTTCTCAAGCCCGTCATGCCGATGAGTCTCCTCTCGTAATGGATCCTCGCTCTAACGCTTCATTTTACAGTCGTCTCTATCCGAATCTTACAAGCCGAATTACAAATTTCAAATCTCACCTTTTTGCGTTCCACGAGATCTGTTAAAATGGCCCTCATACCAGTGTCGACAACAAACGTCATTCTATATCATTATATATATATATATATATATATATATATATATATATATATAAAGATATAAATGGAAAGTATAGAACGGGGGTGACCATATGTCTTTCATAAAATGGTAGGGGTGGATTGCGTAATGTGGAACCTTTCCTATTGAAATCCACTCATCGTTATTTATGTATATATATATATAAAATGTATAAAGAGAAAGTAAAAAATGGAAAAAAGAAGGAAGGCTTAGCGAGTAGCTTACTTATAGGCGGTAAGGGGTTGTGACCTTACACCCTAGTTGTCAACATGCATGTCATGAATGCCGCGGCATTGTACTTCTGGACGCCAGCACTGACTAAAGCCAACCTCCGAAGTGACAATAACAATTATCACAAGACCTTTAGAGAAAAAAAAGTCCAATGAAAATACTTAGTCTATCGCTTTATCGTATACAAGTCCGTCAGACGGCTTGTGGCTTCCTAAATATAACTACATAGTATCGTTCTGCGGTCCGGTTATTAAGGTAAATCATACTCAGTTTATGCGATCCATCAGCAACCAAGATGATATAATATTGATTTTAATTTTAAACAATATTCATTGATATAATGTTTCATAAAAGGTATGGGATATTGCTGTTGGTATGCTTGTTGGAGAAATGCTTCGTCATAGTGAATATTGTTTAAAGTTAAAATTAATTTTAAACAATAATAAATACACAATAAACCCATAAAAACCCTATTAAATTTCGTCAAATTACAAATGGTTTTCAATCATATTTGACAACAGCTAATGAAAAACTCTTATCTATTTTGAAAGTAGTAATGATTAAGATTAAAAGTAAAGGTGCATATTTTATTAGTAATAGTGTAGAAGCTATTAAAGCCAACCTCCGAAGTGACAATAACAATTATCACAAGACCTTTAGAGAAAGAAAAGTCCAATGAAAATACTTAGTCTATCGCTTTATCGTATACAAGTCCGTCAGACGGCTTGTGGCTTCCTAAATATAACTACGTGGTATCGTTCTGCGGTCCGGTTATTAAGGTAAATCATACTCAGTTTATGCGATCCATCAGCAACCAAGATGATATAATATTGATTTTAATTTTAAACAATATTCATTGATATAATGTTTCATAAAAGGTATGGGATATTGCTGTTGGTATGCTTGTTGGAGTAATGCTTCGTCATAGTGAATATTGTTTAAAGTTAAAATTAATTTTAAACAATAATGAATACACAATAAACCCATAAAAACCCTATTAAATATCGTCCCATTATACAAATGGTTTTCAATCATATTTGACAGCAGCTAATAAAAAACTCTTATCTATTTTGAAAATAGTAATGATTAAGATTAAAAATAAACATGCATATTTTATTAGTAATAGTGCAGAAGCTATTAAAGAAATAAATGTAATTACTGAATATTTGTATTTTAAAAGTTTCGAATTTAATGATTTGTTTTCAAATATAAACATCAAAGACTTATACGATATAGTCATGGAGATTTGCGAAAAATACAACCTGCAGTCTATTATCAATAAATATAAATTTAAAACATTAGTAGAAATGGCTTTATTCGAAACTGTACTGTTTGATGGCACATCTTATTTTAAACAATTACATGGTATACCCATCGGGGGTGGTTGGTCATCAATACTTGCTGATATATATCTGAATAAATATGAAGATGGAACGCATATATTAAATGAAATCCTGTTCATTCGCTACGTTGATGATATTTTAATAGCGTGTCCATGTGAAGCATATCACATGGATTTTAGTTTCTATCCACAGCATTTAAAACTTACTGAAACTCCATACAATGTCAACAAAAGTATAAATTTTCTGGATCCAACAATATGCAAACAGCCAGGTGGTTTTACTGGTTTCCGTTTGTACGATAAACGCAACGACTTCTACTTCAAAATCAATTATATCATAAACTGGAACTCATGTATGCACAAAAATGTTTTTAGAAATATTATACTGGGACAATTAATGCGTAGTCAGAGTATAAACAGTAAAAAGGAAGATCGATATTTATGCGGTTTTCATTTCATACAAAACACCATCTCATAAGGTTTTCCTAAGTGTTTTTTATGTAACATTATCTACAAATTTTATAAAATAACTGTAACCGATTGTTACAGATTATATTTAAATAAAACTAATGGCAATATACATACTGGATTGTCACAGGTAAAGCGTAGTGATATCTGATATGGGACCTCTTGAATAGGGTCTATTGTGTAATACGGTATGGAAGATGTACTTCAACTTGTATGATACGGTATGCAAGATGTACTTCTACATGTATAATACTATTAACTGTCATTGAGGTAAATGGTTTTAGAGATAGACTTTGTTATTATTGTTATGTTAAGTGTCAATATTTAAAGTCTTCTTAAAGTAGAAGCTATGTAATTTTGCTCTTTTATACTAGTGAACATATTTCAAACATTTACTGTTAGTGATTTTTGATATGGCTGGATCTCGACAATTCTCTCTTATATTTGTTTGTGTATAATGTCTGGTTTTCATCTTAAAACTTTATACTTTCGTATTCTATGCAAAGCATGCTTAACCGGGGTGAGGGGGTCACAACCCCCCCGGCCATCTTTTGGTGCAATGCATCCATCCATACCTCTTTTCATTTTGAAAATATTTTTAATCCTCCTTTTAGTGCAGCTTTGCGCCTTTTAAGTGTGATTTCTGATAAATTTTTAATATTATATTTCACGGTATTTTCATATTATATATATATATATATATATATATATATATATATATATATATATATATATATATATATATATATATGTATACATAATTAAAAAAGTTTGAAAGTCCAATGAAAGAAAAGTGAGAAGCTGTAACTCGGAATTCACTCATTTTTTACATTTGCATATTTGCAAAGTATCCTTAATTTTTAACATTTTACAACAAAGTTGAAAAGTGTTTATTAACACTTTACAACAAAGTTGAAAAGTGTTTATGACTTTGTCCATTCATTAAGTCTGTCTGTCTGTTAGCACGATAACTGCCGTAAAAAAGACTATCAAAATGAAATTTTAGTATGTTGTTCAGACGGTCTGTAGGACCTATGGGAATGTAAATGAATAATTTCACCCAATTAATTTTGGATTGAACCAGGGTTGAAAAAATGAAATACATTGAGCCCTATGGGACCTAATTTTTCAAACATTTTTTAAGCGGATTTAAAATTCACAAATTGCTTCGAAAATTTCAGGTAATATTCAAATTGTTCCATAAAATATATAAAAAAAATCAGCGAAATATGTTCAGTAGTTTTTTAAATAAAAATTAAAATAATAATAACACCTCTTATATGAAGCGATCATGTGACCATGATATAAAAGATCACGTGATCCACTTCAAAATGATGTATGGCATCCATCTTGTCTCAAAATCGTGATTTTTAAAGTTCTTTTTAATTCATATTGAGTGTTGTATCCGTCCTAAAACTACTCTATTTTTGCTCAAATTCTGTGCATCTGTATACTGAAACAACGCAATTACAATATATTTGAGTTTAAATGCTCATCCAAATGTGATTATTTCTACAACGAAGCCTATTTTTTACCTATGTAAAATGTAAACAGCAAAATATGTAGAATGACTTGTATTAGAAATTCTGTATTTCTTTAACACAAAATCATTTAGTTCATGGAGTCTGCATAGCTGATATGAATGAAATATTCATTGATTTTACAAAGAGAAGGACGATTTTTTTCGATGAAGTTTTACGCATAGAGTTTAATTACTTGTAGCTCCATGGTCTTAATTTTTAATAAAATAAATTATTATAGTATTGTGGTGAATGACATGAATGGGAAATTATTTATGAATGACATGCTGCTTTTATAGAGAGAGCCAGGCGTGTTATTTTTTCTATGACGTCATTTGAATGAATTTCAGTTGTTTTCGATGAAGTTTTCAAATATAATAAATTATCGTAGTATTATGATAATTCTAAAATTATCACCGAGGAATTTATCACGTTTTAGAGATAGATGTTTAAACAAGGCAATTTATATTTCAATGACGTCATTTGAATGAAGTTCATTTTCTTTAATGAAGGTTTAAGTTTTCAGATATAATAAATTAATGTAGTATTGTGATAAGATTTAAAATATTACCGTGGAATGTATTGCATTTTAGACATGTGTAAATTAAATTGCTTTGAAGTTGGAAAATGTTTCATAATCAATGCTTTAAGCATAATTGATCTTTCTTGTTAAGTATGCTACGATATTTATAAAAAATTTACACACACACACACACACACACACACATATATATATATATATATATATATATATATATATATATATATATATATATATATATATATATATATATATATATATATATATATATATATATATATATATATATATATATATATATATATATCAGTTGATATACTTTTCGATTTTTTTTTCACATGTACTTGTGGCAACCGAATAAAAAATGCAACCTAAAGTTGAACATTTAAATCTTAAATTCATTAAGATGACCTGGCCGTTAATTCTCATACAGTGGATTTAGTATTTAATTGTACATTGATTGTTGTGCCACCATAAACCCTCCAATTATTTTACCTTTCGTGTGAGTCCTATAAAGGAATAATTAATTAATAAAATGCTAAATTGATCACCCCATTTAAACTTAATAATAAAACATTTATTAACGACATCAATACTTATTAAATTCATTATAAAATTAATTCTATTATTTCGGCGATGGAACATGTGAGACATGTGAGACCAGTATGGATAAAACTATTTAAAATATGTCTATGACCTTTTATTGTTATTGAGCACATGCCTTCCAGTTCGTCTTGGACTTTGATCATATCTCAAATGCTTGCATCAGTTTTCAGTACTGGTCATAACTATTTGGTGTGAAAGCCCCAGGCCGTCCGGCTCGTCCAGAGGACTTAGAGCAACAGATTGGAATAACTATTTGGTGTGTGGCTCCTCCTCGTACTCTGATTGCACTCACACATTTATATACATCTCCATTATTTTGGAACCTCTACGGGACACTCTACAAGTTTGTTAGGTTTTTCATTCTTCTCTAGTCGTGCTCTTAAGTCAACATCTTGATCGTCTCTCTTGGTATGCTCTTAAGTCAAAATTCCATATCTGTCTGATGGTCTGCTCTTAAGTCAAAATCGTGATAGTTGTCTGTTGGTATGCTCCTAAGTCAAAATTTCACAGTTGTCTACTGGTCTGCTCCTGAGTCAAATCGTCATAGTTCTATTCTGGTTCTCGGGTCACAGGCTGTGGTTCCCTCGGTGTGTGTAGGGGGGGGGGGGGTAACTCCGCCTTTACTTCTTTTTGGCGCTTATTGGTTACTCCTTTACCAAATGGCACCATTCCACATTTCATATGGCCCAGCTCAGCCCCTCTGGTATGGCACCCTAAATTTATTGTCTTCTGACCTTTAGGTTCACGGAGTGATAAACTTCGGTGCCAGCCAGACTATACTTATTGTCCGCCGTTTTGGGCACCATAAATATTCACATAAAAGTGTCTCATCAAATGTGAGATCTATTTCTGGTCTCACAGTACTCTCTTGTGCTAAAATTAAGAACATTTACATTCACAGAAATCTCATGTTCAGCTTATACAAAATTCTTACTCTCAACAGCAATGCACAGTTGAATTCGGGAAAGAATATGACTGTGTATTTTGAGAAGCATTGCAGGTATCACCGTGCTACAGGTCCTGATGATGCGACTTTGTGACAGATATTTATTACCTTTCACACACGCTTTCCTTGCAATATTGGTGCCAATTCCTGCACATTGGACAATGCTTTATAACTTTGCCATTGTAATTTTCAATCTACCTGGAACTGTTGCCGAGTTCATAATACTAACATTTTAAATTATCCACTAGGGGCGCTGTAATCAATTATATGGTCACTTGACTATGCATATACCTTTCTTCATAAATTTATTGGAGTTCTTAACAACTATGCCCAAGAACCTGTTTGTGCACTTATGTCGAGAACGACGAAATAACAGATACTAGTAAATAGTTAATAAATATTTATAGAACGACTTCTTGGCATGAAGCTTACAACAAAAATTTTAATCTGTAATTTTCGTTGCAATTTTTCTTTATTTGTAAAACGATAATATCTTTCTTGACTTTAACTGTCCTCATATAAGGTTGCTGGACAATAATGGGTTAATGCTTGAGAAGTTTGAAATTGCCAATTAAATTCGCATTTTACGAAGCTAGCTAAGTGGAGATAATAATTTCATATTCACCGTTAATAAATACCGACTATTAATATTCTCGCTTACAAAAGATGTGAGGTAATTGTTCCTCTAATTATCTGTCGTCCGTTTTACGATATAATTAAACACTATCTAGTAATTACTTATATGCATTAAGATAATATGCACCATAAATCACGGTTGGTTTCTATATGATTATTTTCCCAACAGACTAATAGGAAAATACTATCTTGATTCCTGGTATCATTAACGTCCGCCATAGACAACAGTAATGTTATAATCGCAAATGTCAAATAATTAGTATTCTATTTAGACGAATTGCTAAAAGCTCTATTAAATTATACTTTTACTTTCTTTTCCTATATGCAAAGTATAATATGCAGGGAAAGTGTTGTGACGGGGTCGAAAAGACAATTAAACACTCAATATGCATCACGAGAATATACACCATAGAGAGCGTTTGATTTTAACACTTTACAACGAAGTTGAAAAGTGCTTATGACTTCGTTAATTCTCTCTGCCTGTCTGTCTATTCCGTTAGCACAAGAAATGCCGTAAAAATGACTTTATCAAAATGAAATTTTAGTATGTTGTTTAGACGATCTGTGGGACGTGGGACCTATAGGAATATAAATGAATAATATCACCCAATTAGTTTTGGATTGACTCCGGGTTGAAAAAATGAAATACATTGAACCAACCCTATGGGACCTAATTTTTCAAACTTTTTTTAAGCGGATTTAAAATTCACAAATTACTTCAAAAATTTTAGGAAATATTCAAATTATCCCGTAAAATATATAAAAAAAATCAGCAAAATATATTCAGTAGTTTTTTAAATAAAAATTAAAATAATAATTACACATTTTATATGAACCGATCACGTGACCATTATATGAAGAAATCACGTGACCCACTTCAAAATAAAATATGGCATCCATCTTGTGTCAACATCGTGATATTTAAAAGTTCTTTCTAATTCATATTTAGTGTTGTATCCGTCCTAAAACTGCTATATTTTTGTTTAAATTCTGTGCATCTACATACTGAAATAACGCAATTACAATATATTTCAGTTTAAAGGATCATCGAACTTTGATTAGTTCTACAACGAAGCCCATTTTTCACTTATGGAAAATGTAAATACCAAAAGATGTATGCACACACACACACATATATATATATATATATATATATATATATATATATATATATATATATATATATATATATATATATATATATATATATATATATATATATGTGTGTGTGTGTGTGTGTATGTGTGTATATATATATGTGTATATATATATGCATATATGTATATATATGTATGTATGTATGTATGTGTATATATATATATGCATATATATATATATATATATATATATATATATATATATATAGTGCGTATGTATATCAGTTGATAAACTACCCCGTGATTTTCCAAGGATACTCATTAGTGCTAAAATTAAGAACATTTACATGAACGGAAATCTCATATACAGCTTATATAAAATACCTACTGTCAGCACCAATACACATTTCAATTCGAGAAAAAATATGACTGTGTATTTTGACAAGCATTGAAGGTATCACCGTGCTACAGGTCCTGATGATGCGACTTTTTGCTAGATATTTATATTCTCCCATATACGTGATGCGATTTTTACACATTTGTGCCGATTTTTACACATTATGACGTTTTATAACTTTGTAAATGTAATTTTCAGTCCAACTGGCAATGCTGCCGAGTCCATTATACCAACTTTTTAAATTCTCCACTAGAGTACCTGTAATCAATTGCATGGACACTTGACTATACATATACCTTTCCTTACAAATTTATTGGAGTTCTTAACGACTTCGCCAGAAATTCTGTATATACACTTATATCAAAAAGGGAAAATAACAGATACTCATAAATAATTATTAAATATTTATTGAACTACTTTTTAGCATAATGCTTACAACAAAAATTTTTATCTGTAATCTTCATTGTAGTTTTTCTTTATATGTAAATCGTTAATATCTTTATTCGCTAAGACATTAACTATCTTCATATAAGAATGTTGGACATTAATTGGTTAATGCTTGAGCATTTTGAAATTGCCAATCAAAGCATTTTACGAAGTTAGCTAAGTGGAGTTAATAATTTCATATTCACCGTTAATGAATCCCGACTATTAATATTCTCGCTTACAAAAAATGTGAGGTAATTATTCCTCCCATTATCTGTCGTCCGTTTACAGATATAATTAAACACTATCTAGTAATTACTTATATGCATCAAGAGAATATGTACCATAAAGCACGTTTGGGTTCTATTTGATTACTTTGCCAACAGACTCATAGTGATACACTATATTAATGACATTACTAACGCCCGCCATAGAAGATAGATTTTAGAATACTAAATGTCAAATAGGTTGTATTCTAATTAGATGATTAATTAAAATCTTTGTTGAATTAAATTTTTACTTCCCCTACATGCACGTTATAATGTACAGGGAAAGTATTGTGACGGGGTTGAAAAGTTAATTAATAATTTCATTACATCACGAGAACAAGCATCATAAAGCACGTTTGTTATCTATTTCATTACTCTTCGTACAGACTCATAGGGATATACTATCTTTATTAATGGTATTATTAAGGTCCGCCATAGAAAGCTGATTTAAAATACTAAATATCAAATAGTTTGTATTCAAATAAAGTAAATTACTACAGATCTAAAAAATTATATTTTTATTTTTCCCTGGAATCGAACTCTAGATCTTCGAACAGGCCAGCCGATGCTCTACCATTCAGCTATTGGGACGAAATTGCAAGCTTTTATTCTCTGAGTGGACTCTCTAGTATATGCACCATGAAGTTTGGTTTCTGTTCGATTAATTTCCCTAAAGACTCTTAGGAATATACCTGGTTCCGGGTATTATTGTTATCCGCCCTAGAAAACAGTGATATGAGAATCTTAAATTGCCAAATATTTAGTTTTCTAATTATGTGAATTATTAACACATCTATTAATTTTCAGTTATTTACATAATGTAGTAACACATAAGTTTTATCCTACATAAGTTTTATACTACAAAGAACCGACAATTTATTACCGGACACTGGTTTCTGAATTGCAAAGTAAGATTCCGCAACTGGTTACTGAACTATAACTTAAGGTTCCATAACTGGTTACCGACCTATAATGCAAGGGTTACGTTACTAGTTATTGAACTGTATGGTAGTTAAAAAGTTGCTCGCATTAAATTTTCAAATTATTTTCATAAATATTTTTCAGTTAGGTGACATTAATATACCCTCAATATCAGATATATCGCTATTTTTTATGCATCATACAATCATTACAAATATCTTTTTGTTATTCGAGGCAAAGCGAGAACAGCAAGGCCCTTCATTCTAACTGCAATTGTCGAATTATAATGAGTTTTATAGTATGCGTATTTCTTCCGGAAATTTTTAACGATTCTCTCACAAAAATAACCAGAGAAATATTGCTCTTAAATAAGCGTTATTTTATTCTGAGAAAACGCATCGTTTGTTATGCCATTCACGAAAAAAAAAGTCTGTAATAATTGTTTGACGTGTTAAAAACCAACAGACAATATTTCTGATATATTTTTGAGGGTATATTATTGCTACCAAACTTACATAAGTTGTTCAATTTCAATTTCTCGGTAATTATAGAATTTTAAAATTTGATGTCTGTCACTTTTTAATCGCATAATTAATGCAATAAGACTAATAGTGTATTTCCCAAATGATTAAATATCCGCAGCAAGATCAAATTATTTTTTCCTTATTAATGCCATCGCATTATAAGCTGCTACGATAATCGGCTTTCTCCTGTGCTTGTTGGCAGTAAGAGATAATTATTTCATATTTCCGGTTAATAAACCCTTTTCTCTAATTTACAAGACACCCTCAGAAGGGCGATTATGAGATAAACGCATTGCCATCGTCCGTGAAATATTTGCGTAATGTGTAAAAGGAGGCAATAAAGTGTAAATATCAGACACTACCAATGCTTGTTTACTTAAGGTACAAATAAGTGTTGATATTGCATGCAATATATTGTTCTCTCGAATGTTGTTAACTTTCTCACCATACATGGTAATGTGCACGGAAGGTATTAGAAAGGAATTAAATATTAGAACTAGAGAATTCAATATATTTATAATGTCGCATAATAAGAGGTGCGAGGGAAGAATAGCACCAAAATGTGGCGTTAAAATAAACGCAGGCAGCAAAATGTGGCGCTAAAATAAACGCAGACACCGAAATATGGCGTTAAAATAAACGCAGACACCGAAATATGGCGTTAAAATAAACGCAGACACCGAAATATGGCGTTAAAATAAACGCAGACACCAAAATGTGACGTTAAAATAAATACATACACCAATATGTGGCGTTAAAATAAACGCGAACACCAAAATATGACGTTAAAATAAACGCAGACACCGAAATATGGCGTTAAAATAAATGCGGACACCAAATTGTGACATTAGAATAAATACAGACACCAAAATGTGGCGTTAAAATAAGCGCAGGCACAAAAATATGACGTTAAAATAAACGCGAACACCAAAAGATGGCGTTAAATAAACGCGGACACCAAAATATGACGTTAAAATAAACACATACACCAATATGTGGCATTAAAATGAACGCGAACACCAAAATATGACGTTAAAATAAACACAGACACCAAAACGTAGTGTTAAAATAAACGCAGACACCAAAATATAACGTAAAAATAAACGCGAACGCCAGAATATGACGTTGAAATAAACGCAGACACCGAAATATGGCGTTGCAATAAACGCGAAAATCAAAATATGGCATTAAAATAAACGTGAAGACCAAAATAGATCGTAAAATAAACGCGGGCACCAAAATATGACGTTTAAATAGCCGCGGACACCAAAATATGGTGTAAAATAAACGCGGACACCAAAATATGGTGCTTAAATAAACGCGGACACCAAAATATGGCGTTAAAATAAACGCGGACACCAAAATATGACGTTAAAATAAACACATACACCAATATGTGGCGTTAAAATAAACAAGTACACCAATATGTGGCGTTAAAATAAACGCGAACACCAACATATGACGTTAAAATAAACGCGGACAACAAAATATGACGTTAAAATAAACGTGAAAACCAAAATATGGCGTTAAATAAACGCGGACACCAAAATGTGACGTTAGAATGAACACAGACACCAAAACGTAGTGTTAAAATAAACGCAGACACCAAAATATAACGTAAAAATAAAAGCGAACGCCAAAATATGGCGTTGAAATAAACGCAGACACCGAAATATAGCGTTAAAATAAACGCGAAAATCAAAATATGGCATTAAAATAAACGTGGAGACCAAAATAGATCGTAAAATAAACGGGGACACCAAAATATAAAGTTAAAATAGACGCGGACACCAAAATATGGTGTAAAATAAACGCGGACACCAAAATATGGTGCTTAAATAAACGCGGACACCAAAATATGGCGTTAAAATAAACGCGGACACCAAAATGGCGTGAATTAATAATTGATTTTTTATTTTCTTGGGATCGTAATAGTGCCTAAGATTTCAATACGCACCTTGCCTGTTTCATAAAAAAAAAACCCATATATGCAGTCCGGTATAAACCTGTAAAGAATATAATTATTATAAATAAATATTAAATTTCGCTACTTTGAAATGATGTGACATTTTTTTCTCGACTTAAATATTTATTAAGATTATTTTTGACATTATTAAAACTATTACTCAAATTTTCATATGCACTGTACACTTCATATTTCTGAATGATAACGTCGGTTGAAACGAAGGATGACAGTCGAAATTTTTAACAGTTGGCAGGCGGTTTCTGATGAGAGGTGACAAGCGGCATCAGAACCAAATTCATGATTATAATTGAATGCCATCTTGAATAATAAAATGGTTATTTAAATATTAAGGCGTCCATGGCCTCCATAGATGCTGGCAATTTCAGGTTGTCAACACACTTTCTTTACATCAATTTATATCACTATGTCTCACTTATGAATATATGATGTCTAAAAAATTACTTTTTAAACAAACTCTTATTTTTAATATATTTTATCATACAGATTCTGAAATTTCAGTTTTTGTTAATTTTTGAATGCCATTTTGAAAACAGCTAGACAGTTCTGATTTTATAGAAGAGCAAAATCTAACCAATAGAGGTCCCTTTCACTACCAGTGTTCAAAACATTTCTTCATAAAGTTTCTGATCTATATATAGAGTGAATACAGATAACTAGCAGTCACAGACATACACACAGATGTCACTTCTCTAAAAATCTAATGTGGGCAGCACATAACTTTCCTTATATAATGAAATGAATTTACTACATTTACAGTAAAAAAATAGATTATTTTTATAGTAGATATTTATATACTTTCCAAGATATTGAATTTTCGTCAATGAGTCGTCATTTTCATTGAGTTACCGTCCTTTTTATCCATTTGGCGAGATTTCGTTAATTTAGCAACATTTAAAAAGTCGCCAAGTTGGCGACATTCCACAAAATTCGTCACCAAAATCTCGCCAAGCATTATGGACTGAGAAATAAGTTATTCTTACAGCAGATAAATGACTATTGGCGTTCAAATACAGAAGTATTACTCAAAGTATCTGTTTTCATGAATGGAACAAGCTAGCTCCACGAGAATGATGTCATCAAATTTATCGCATGGTATTACATGTGAAAAGTTACTATGTTTCTCAATAGGAAATATTTTTTTATATGATTTTTTATTAATTTTCTTTGAAAAATGTGCAATATCTCGAGAACGGTTCGTGCTAGCGTTCTAAAATTTATGTCAATCGTTTTCTAATAAAAAAAATACATAAGAAATGTCTATTTGCGTAAATTTATTTTGCGTGAATTTGATTTTTTGACGATTTTTTCAAAATTTCATTCGAAAATTTAGACGGGTTCTGAACATTTGATTGCGTATGAAAACAATAGGCTACCAGAATTCACGGATTGTAATTGTTGTACCAAATTTCATTCGAATCGGTCCATTCGTTCGTCAGTTATCGTCTCCACAGACTCCCTGACACACACACACACACAGACACACGCTTTCACACACACACACACACACACATATCACTTCCAAAATGTTCGATTCATGATCAGGGATGCTTGAAACATGCTCTCTCGTCGAAAACTCGAATTCGAATTTTCGATCCCGTCACAATACTTTCCTTATACATTACTGTATGTAAGGAAAGTAAAAACAGTTAATTTGTGTTCCAGATTACTTAAAACGTGTAAATATTTCGAAAACATGAATTAAAATACTAGACACCATTATTTATACATTAACATGCATGGTGGGAAAAGTAATAGTCGGAGTTTATAAGAAAATCGTGAGTTGTTTACATCAACTTCTTTAAATTAAATTTATCTCCCGTTATTTCAAGTCATAAAAGAAAACTACTATTTCAGAAACATGATTTTCTTTATAAATTCTAAAGCAATTTGTGTCTTTCATGCTATCAGATCACGTCAGCAAGAAACCGAAGATCTGTTTCTTCGAAACAGGATTAAAAGATTGGGCCGATGACCGGAAAAACATGACTGGGCGTTGCCATAGAAACGAAGTTACAGAAAGCTTTCTAATGAAGTTTGATCTCTTGCACAAAACATATTTTAAGCATTTATTTTAATGTGAATAACATATATTATTAGGACATCTCTGGCTGAAATCCGAGCGTTGCGAAAAATGTAAATAATTTAGACTATTTATATCTATGAGCCCAATAGATATAAATCTGATGTGGGCAGCACATGACTTTCCCGCCAGACTCAAATTTAGTTTCTCTTTATTTCATTAATAATATATTAAAGTGAGTTGAATCGCACTAATTAACACACATAATTACTATTTTAAATGACGCTTAATTTACACTTTTAAATTTTTCGTTTTCATGTCATAACTGGACGTATTTTCAAAATCGCGTTCGCAAAAGTGCGAAAACACTTAAATATCTGGAAAACAGCTAATCTTAGAGTAATATGGTTGGTTTTACTCTTTTTATCGTAAAAAATATTTTATCGTCAAAGCATTTAATTGATACATATCAGAATACTTAGACTTTTACTTTTGCATTTGAGGATTATCACAGCCATTTCGCAAAAAAGGCAGGTTCTTTTTTCTTTAATCGTACCAAAATTTAATCAGCACCAGAGTAACTAACAAGTGACATATCTACCAAAATTTGTGAAATTTGATGAATTTGTTTTACAGCTAAAGTGGATAGAGGCAATTTTTTGCGAGCCATTTCGTAAAAAAGGCGGGTTATTTTGTACCAAAATCCAATCGGCACCAGGGTAACCCACAAGTGCCTTATCTACCAAATTTTGTAAAATTCGATCAATTAGTTTTTCAACTAAAGTGGATACAGGCGATTTTTGAAGGCCATTTTGCAAAAAAAGGGAAGTTGTTTTATTTCGAATCGTACCAAAAACTAATCAGAGACAGGGTCACACACAAGTAACTTACCTATCAAATTTTATGATACTAGGTCTATTGGTTTTGAGCTAGAATGGATACATACATTGCACAGACAGACACACAGACAGATAGACAGACACACACACAGACTCACGCTAAAAATAGTGTTTTCATGCTCTAGAGATCTCAAATCGTGTAGGTCCGTCAAAAATTTCAGTTGAGATTTTCGACATAATTCCAATACTTTCCCTATATATTACTATGCATTGCAGTGAAAGTAAACATCTAATGTGGTCAGCACATGACCCTCTCAGTAGATTCATATTTACTTTCTCTTTATTTCCTCAATAATTCATAGTATTGAGTTATATTGCACAAAATAACACACAAAATTAATTAAAATTACACCGAATTTGCACTTTTAATTCAATTTTCGTTGTCATTTGGTAACTGGACCTAATTTCAAAAGTGGCGTAGCGAAAATACGAAAGAACTAAAATAACTCGCGAACGGCTAGTCCTAGTGTAATAGGGTTGGTCTTATTCTTTTCGTCGTTAAAAATGCAATATCCATTAAAACAAGAATTTAATGGATATATTTGAGTATACGTAGTTTTCTATTTTAGATTTTGACGATTTTTGAGGGACATTTTGCAAAAAAGGGCATGTTATTTTTTGCCGAATCCCACCAAAATCTAAGCAGCACCAGGGTATCCCATAAGAGACTTATCTACTGAATTTTGTGAAATTCGGTCAATTAGTTTTTCAACTAGGGTGGATACATGCAATTTCTGAGAGCCATTTCGCAAGAAAGTCGGGTTCTTTTTTTTCGAATCGTACCAAAATCTAATCAGCACCAACGTCACACCCAAGTGACTTAACTACCAAATTTTATGAAATTCGATCCATCAGTTTAGTGGATACATACATTGCACAGACAGACAGACACACAGACGTCACGCTAAAAATAGGTTTTTCGTATTCTAGAAGTCTCGAAACGTGCAGATCCGTCGAAAACTCGAGTTGCGATTTTTGGCATGATTCCAATACTTTCCCTATATTACCATCTATTGCAGGGAAAGTAAAATGGAAACAATTTAAAAAAATCTGATGGGGGCAGCACATGACTTTCCCCGCAGACTTATATCCAAGTTCTCTTTATTTTAATTAAATTTAATTCACTTTTAATTCAATTTTCGTTCTCGTTTGTTGAATAGACTTATTTTCAAAGGTGGCTTAGAGAAAATACGGAAACAACTAAAATATTTCGAGAAAGGCTAGTCCTAGTGTAATGGGGTTGGTCTTATTCTTTTCTTCGTTAAAAATTATGTCTAAAACAGGCATTTAATGGATATATTTAAACATACGTAGTTTTTACTTTAGATTTTGACGATTTTTACGGGTCATTTCGCAAAAAAGACTTATTTTTTCCGAAGAGCACCATATTCTAATCAGCACCAGAGTATCCCATAAGCAACTTATTTACCAACTTATTTACCAATGCGGTCCATTAGTTTTTCAGCTAGAGTGGATATAGTCTGCTGCGGGCTATTTCGCAAAAAAAAGGCGGGTTTTTTTTATCCAGAATTGTACCCAAAACTAATCAGCATCAGATTTGCCCACAAGTGACTTACCAACCAAATTTTATGAAATTAGGTCCATTAGTTTGTTAGTTAGATTTGATACAAAATCTGCACAGACACACAGACAGACACACACACAGACGTCACGCTAAAAATAGTTTTTTCGTATTCTAGAGGTCTCGAAATGTGTAGATCCGTCGAAAACGCGAGTTGGGATTTTCTGCATGATTCTAATACTTTCCCTATACATTACCATGTATTGCAGGGCAAGTAAAAATTTTGTCGAGAATAAGGTCCAATTCATGGCTATATAGAAATAATTTCAATATTTTAATATTTTGATTTTTTTTTGTGAACAAAATTAATATTTTGTTTGAGCAAGTGTTTAATACACTTTACTCACTTTTTCTCGAACTTTGAAAAATAAACATCATCAGTAAGCTGCAGAAATGTGTGATAAGGCTTTCACACCTCTGTGTTAAAATTGTATATTAAAGTATTGTTTTATTTCTGTGTGATTGAAAGTGTCAATTTCGAAATATAGATGTCTTTTCTACATGTTTTCAATTACATTGACTTTTAAGGGAAGTGAACTCTAAAATCGCAAAAGTGTTTATGTTCCAGAAAAATAGTAATAGTTTTGTATTTTCTCTTCTCAGTCGCTAGTTGGGAACTTGCAGGTTGTGCGCACGCGCGCGTTTGAAAAAGGATTTTGGAAGCAGTGTGGAAGGAGTCGTGGAAAAATGTAGACGTGTGTGTTTGATTCGCGTATGATCGCGAATTTTAAGAAAAGGTGGATTAATTTTGAAAGTGGAAGGATGTGATTAAAATATGTAACATAGTTCGACAAGTTGTGCGTAGAGTCGTTTGGCTCGGTTCAGAGATGAGTCACTCGTGTTTTTAAATGAATCAGCCTGGTAGTAATGGAATAATGAATCTTGTGAAAAGAGAAAATGGTTCTTTCACTGGTCGGCTTGAATCGCTAATAGGGCTAGAGGGAAAGCTCATTTTACAGCGATTTGTATTTGCCTGACTCCTCCTTGTGTCCTAAGGTACGAATCAACCAATCTCCGTAACCAACCAAGATGTCGAATTCCGCCAGCATGATGTTGTGTAGTCAAGTTTCCCGACCATTATGGAATTTGTTCTGCGCAAGAATCTCGATGAGTTTATGCCGAGAGTCCATCCTGATATCCTTTCCCATGGTACAGAATTGTAAATGTTATATTTAAAAGAGACGAGGTAAAGTTTTATATATATTTAGTCTTCCACCTAACGAATAGAGTGTTAATTGTCAAATCCTTGTGAGCATCGAGTCATTGATGATGTTATATGAAAATGTCGTATATGTTCAAAGTATACAAATGTGATATATAAATGTCAAGTATAATATGAGGAATATTGTGTTTATTTTATGTATCAGAAAATATGTGTATTCTCTTGGTTCCTCTTCCTCCAGGGGTGTTCTTAATGGTCACCCTACCGAGTGTAACTCTGAGTTATTACGAGAAATGCTTGTACTCCACTGTTTTCGATCAACTGCCTTGTTATTTCATGTTTAATAAATGTGTTTGATTTCAAAACTTTGTCTTCTCTGTCGAGTATACCAAAACGTTTGCGACAGAATTGGTGCCGTTACTTTTCTCGGTGAGTGGGGAAGAGCTGAGAGAATTAAAATTTTTAAAAATTTTCTTAAGAATTGAAATTTTGAAGGTTAAAAATTACCGTTGTGCTAAAATGAGTGTTTTCTTAAGTAAACAGAGTTCCATGTTCTGCTTTCGGTGTTCTCAAAAACGAGTGTTCTTGGAATTTGATATGTGCCATTTGATAAAAAAAAAAATTGATTTGTTTGCATATTTATGTCATTTGATTTGATAAAAACTGGTTTTATTGTAAATGCTGTTTAAGAACATTGCAATTGCATATTGTGTTAAACTATACGAGTATATTTGATTGTTATGCAAAATGGCTCCAATTACTAGAAACAAAAAAGTAAATGTCGGTAAGATGAGTAAAAATTCAAGTAAAAAATTAAATTCCTCCTTGAATTTGTCGCTTGATATTGCTACTGAGTCGGATACTGTTAATTCTAAAAGTAAAGTTAAAAATGTTAGCCACAAAGCTAAATCTAATGAGGAAAATATATCAGATAAATCGCCGGTATGTCTGAATTCTTCTTCTGGCACTTTGCCAAATCAAAACAGTGCTTCATCGGTAAATGATAACATGTTAAAATCATTCCATATTTTCACACCTAAGTTCGCACATCATATTCCAAAATTCTCGGGAAATTCAGAGCTTTCGTTGTCACAGTTTTTGGAAAAGTTAAATTTAGTAGCCACTCATGCAAACTGGAGTGAGTGTGACAAATTAGTTTGTTTGAGATTGAATTTAGAGGGGGAAGCAAATAGATTGATTGAAGAGAATCCAAAGCACAGAAATTGTAAAAATTTGCAGGAAATTATTCACATTTTGAAAGATCATTTTGAAGTGACCGAAAATGTTACTAAAAACATAATTTCACTCGTGAACTTTACACAGAGACCAAATGAGTCGGTTAAACAGTTTTCGATGAGAATCGAAGCTGCTTCATTTAAGGTTGTTCCGGAAGATGTAGATTCCGAAAGTGAGAATAAAATCAGGCAAACACTTTTAAAAACTTCATTTATTAATGGTTTATATCCGGAACTAAAAAGATTGGTGTTGTCACAAAACCCTAGAGATTTTTATTCGGCTAGAAAACTTGCAATTCTTGAGGAATCTATTTTAAATGAAAATAATGCTATGTACTTGACTAATCCGGTACTTACAAAAAAAGGTGTTCTCACACCAGAAAAATATGTTCTCACACCAGATCAAAGTGAAAGTATGTCAGATTTAAAAATAAAAGTGTTAGAACAGGAAAGGGACATTGAATTTCTTAGGGGTAAAATAGAAAAATTTAAGTTTAATTCAGATAAAGTTAACGAAAAGCGTTCACCGCGTCCAAAGTGTGACAAATGTGGTAAATTAGGTCACGTTCAAGAACAGTGTTGGAAAAAGGTTTTTCAAAAAAGAGATGTGTACGGTATAAAATGTAGGAAAATTTATACCAGTCCTGGAACTAGGTATCACCAGGGTGAAAGACACAGAGGGCAAATGTCTGCAAATGAGTGGAAGTATAGAAAGCAAGGAACGCAAAATTATAAAAATAAGGAGTCATATAAATCTTTGCAAAATTCCAAAAATCATTCTTCTGGGAATCAGAGTAGATATCCCATGCACAATTATAATAATAGAAAAACTTTTGATAGGCAAACATCACATTTTGAGGAAAATAATATTTGTCATAATATTACAAATTCTTTGTCATCTTCTTCTATTATAAAAGGAAAATTAGTGAGCAGTGAAGTGTCAATATTGATTGATACGGGTAGTTCAATTAATTTAGTGTATGAGGAAGCTTTAAATACTGTACCCATTGCACATATGTTGCTAACATACAAACCAACAATTTTGCGTAGCTTTAGTTCACAAGATACTAAAGTTGAATGTTTAGCCACTATTTCACTAAATTTGGGAAAAGAAAGATTCCCTACCGAATTTTTTGTGTTAAAATCACCAGCTCCTATTTCATATAATGTAATCCTTGGTAACAAGTTTTTACATAAACATAATGCTATTATAGATTATAATCACTTCTGTTTTAAGTTTTCAAACTTTTCCATTCCTTTTGTTGGTTATCAATGTACGAATAATTTACTTTCGATTTCAAATCATGAACCGGCAAATGAGTCGGAAATTGCAGACTCAAACCTAAGTAGTGTCGCAAAGCGTATTGCTGTGCCTGACTCGCAGATGAGTAGTGGAAAAAATGTTCGTGTGGTAGAGGACTGTAAACCGAAAGAGTTCCATACGAATGCATGTGCCAAATGCAAAGCAGATCTGGCACCGGTAGTGAATGAGTCTCAGGTCATTCGGGAAGAGTATGTGAGCAGAAATTTTTCGGAAAATAATGTAGTGCCACATTTGGGTAGTGAAGAGGTACATATTAACGATTTGGAAAATGGAAGCAAATCTTTTAGAGATTTGGTAGTAAATGCACAGAATGTTACTTTGCATATGGGGGAAAAGCAAAATCATGTTAGAGGTGGTACTGAAGTTAACTTTGTCATTCAACACAAAAACAATCCATGTAATCAGCAATTGGTCCACGTTAATAGATTAACTCCTTTACCTCCTAGACGTAGTGAATTGATTTCTGGCACATATAATGATAACATTGATAATTCTTCAACTCAAGAAACAAGACAATTTAAAAGTAGATATTTTCTAAACCATCAAAATAGGGTTAAAACTCAAAATGTTCCTAATTCACACAAGTATGACTTGCGCCCAAGAGGCCAATTTATTCATTAAAGTTACTTGTCAATTAAGGCAATATGTCAAGAGAGCAATTGGCTCAAAAGTAAAGTAAAATGTTTGAATTATGAAATTCTCACGTTTTCAAAAAAAAGACTGATATTGTTGTGAGATGGACAATTATGTTTCATAATATTATATTTTCAATTGTTTCACAAAATGTTTTGCAAAACTGTATGCTATGTTAAAATGGATCCAATATTTCTGAACTTCTGTGTAATTTGCTTTATGTGTCAGTTAGCTGAATGTTCTGTACTGCAAGTTCTGTGCCAGTGCAGCTTTCTGAATGTGAGTGCCATGTTAATCAGGTTGAAGTAGTGTTTTAAAATTCTAAATACTTAAATAATAATTTTTTTTGCTTTACTTTAATGATAAGCAGTAATGTTTTAAAGTAATTTTAAGATAATTAAGTACTTGATGGATTAGAGTTTTGGTAATGATTTTTAAGGATAACTGATAATTTTTATCTCTGTTTTATTTTATGAATGTGTGAATGATTTTTTTTAATTTAAAGGTCTAGTAAATTTTAGAAATTTTTTTTTGTCATTTGGTGTTTGTTGACTTATTGGTTGGGGGTACCGCCACCTCTAGGTTTGCAACTTTCTAATGAACTTGTTTCTTGCCTGGGTGCCTGATCAACATTCTTGGTTTGAAAATTTGTCTCATTTTCTAAATTAGTAAATTTTTTAAATGTCTTTTAAAGTAATTTGTTGGCAAGGTTGGATAATAGTTAATAAATTGATTTCTGTGAAAAGTAAATTTATAGAATTTTAATTGTAAAATTTTTGAAGAAAGAAAACTTTTTGTTTAGTTAAACTTTTTGTGAGTTGAGTAAATTAAATTTTCATGTCTCTGTGGTACTCACCAGAAAATGTATTAGTGTTTAAATTTTAAAAGGGGCAATTTCATCATTTGTGTCTTGTTAATTTGGTGTTGTCTTGTAAAGGTCTATGCTTGTATTGAGACTTAATTTTTTTTGACTCACGAGTCAAACTTTAGGCCACTCTTGGATTTTGGTTATTATGCTGGTCATGATCTTGTTTGTTTTTGTTTTTTTCTTTGATGTACATGTACATCGCTCAAAATTTACACTAAATTCCTCTCAATGGAACATATGTCATTGGGAACTTAATGCAGGTATTTTCCTAGTATTGTGTGGAAAAATTCCCCGCTTTGCAGGAAATTTTTCTCCCGGGCCCCGAAGGAGTGTGATAAGGCTTTCACACCTCTGTGTTAAAATTGTATATTAAAGTATTGTTTTATTTCTGTGTGATTGAAAGTGTCAATTTCGAAATATAGATGTCTTTTCTACATGTTTTCAATTACATTGACTTTTAAGGGAAGTGAACTCTAAAATCGCAAAAGTGTTTATGTTCCAGAAAAATAGTAATAGTTTTGTATTTTCTCTTCTCAGTCGCTAGTTGGGAACTTGCAGGTTGTGCGCACGCGCGCGTTTGAAAAAGGATTTTGGAAGCAGTGTGGAAGGAGTCGTGGAAAAATGTAGACGTGTGTGTTTGATTCGCGTATGATCGCGAATTTTAAGAAAAGGTGGATTAATTTTGAAAGTGGAAGGATGTGATTAAAATATGTAACATAGTTCGACAAGTTGTGCGTAGAGTCGTTTGGCTCGGTTCAGAGATGAGTCACTCGTGTTTTTAAATGAATCAGCCTGGTAGTAATGGAATAATGAATCTTGTGAAAAGAGAAAATGGTTCTTTCACTGGTCGGCTTGAATCGCTAATAGGGCTAGAGGGAAAGCTCATTTTACAGCGATTTGTATTTGCCTGACTCCTCCTTGTGTCCTAAGGTACGAATCAACCAATCTCCGTAACCAACCAAGATGTCGAATTCCGCCAGCATGATGTTGTGTAGTCAAGTTTCCCGACCATTATGGAATTTGTTCTGCGCAAGAATCTCGATGAGTTTATGCCGAGAGTCCATCCTGATATCCTTTCCCATGGTACAGAATTGTAAATGTTATATTTAAAAGAGACGAGGTAAAGTTTTATATATATTTAGTCTTCCACCTAACGAATAGAGTGTTAATTGTCAAATCCTTGTGAGCATCGAGTCATTGATGATGTTATATGAAAATGTCGTATATGTTCAAAGTATACAAATGTGATATATAAATGTCAAGTATAATATGAGGAATATTGTGTTTATTTTATGTATCAGAAAATATGTGTATTCTCTTGGTTCCTCTTCCTCCAGGGGTGTTCTTAATGGTCACCCTACCGAGTGTAACTCTGAGTTATTGCGAGAAATGCTTGTACTCCACTGTTTTCGATCAACTGCCTTGTTATTTCATGTTTAATAAATGTGTTTGATTTCAAAACTTTGTCTTCTCTGTCGAGTATACCAAAACGTTCGCGACAAATGTTCGATAGGAAAACACACTTTCTAAGTTAATAATTTTGAATTAATAAATATTTCTTTTATAGTTTTTGAGGAAGTTGAAGAAGATTTGGCAAGTTGAAGAAGAATGAAATGTTTCAGATATTAAATTTTGCAATGTTTATATATCAAAAATTAAAAGTGCTAGAAACAGCAATTAGAATAATTTGTATTACTTTAAAAGTCCTACCAGTATATATAATTATATTTCAAACAGAATCCTTAGCTTTTGATCTAAAATAAAATTTCTTTATTGTAATACTTGTTAAATGTTTCGAATTATGGAAGGTTAAAGTTAAGTTTAGAGTTATGGAAGGTTAAGTTTAGAATTATGGAAGGTTAAAGTTAAAAGTTTTAAAAGTTACAAGTTATTTTAAGATAAAGTTAAAAATTTAAACTTTAGGCTAAATATAAATTTACAAACAGTAAGAATGCTGTGGCGACATGAAATTGCAGGCAAAACTGGGCTGGCAGTAAAAACGTGAGCTAAAGCATAATCATTGTTCTCGAAGATTGTGGGCTCGCCAGGGGAGACGAATCAGTAGCCTCTAAATCACTTTGGAAAAATTGCCAAAGCAATAACCAAAGTAGAGTGAAGGCGCCATCTATCGTCGTTCGGCGGAGTAGGTTAGGAAACTTCAACTTGAGGAGTTGAATATCTGGGTGCTTCTGCTTTGAAGCCGAAGTTCCAGAAAGAAGATCCTTAGGTCTTCTTTTCCTGAGATAGGAAGGTGTGGAAGAGTCATAGCTCTCTTAAGCAGGGTTTGCTAGTGTTCTTCCTGAAAATATTTGGTATAATTTTCCGATCCTTACAGATTTGCCTTTTTTTAATCAATCGAAAGGCATGGCGGTTACCCATATTGAAATAATTTTTATTTTTCTAGTCATCCTTATGAGTACCATCAAAGCGTTTTCGAAGAGTTTATTGAAAAGTTTTAGCAACGTAATCTCAATTTTACAGTTTATCTAGCGTTAAAATGCCTGCCTGTTTGTTTTCACTTTGTCTGCAACGGATCCAATTTCTCGAATGCCCGTTACTAAACTCGTTATTGCTTGTTATGAGATTTAGAGCATAGGTATTTTCTCTGAAACTCTTCAAAGACACTCACATAAAATGGCTGGAGAAATATCGCTCTAAAAATCGTTCTGTTCTTGAAATGATAGAAAAATGGAGCAAAAATATTTTTTTCTAATGATTAGAAAAAATCAGTCGGTATGTCTTATATATTTTTGAGGGTGCAGTAGCATTGCCTAACTAAAAATAATACTACTATTTCAATTTCTCGGTAAATTATATCATCCCAAAATTTGATGTTCGTGACTTTTCGACAAAGCGTTCTAACTACAAAGAGCCAATGAACAATTCAAAAGAACAAGGGCACACAAAGCGAAACAATTCGCGGAACGGATAGAATTGGTGCTTGAAAAAAACCCGTAAAAATGTCGTTACAGGACGATACAAGGACCCTCTTCCACTTACGAAGACAAGGGAAGTTGGCACCGTGAGAGAAATCTCCTTGTGTATCAGCTCTCTATGTTTTCTCTCTCTGTCTTTCTATGTCTGAGAAATCTCGGAGAGAAAAATTTCAATGCTCAAGATTTCTCTGATAATTTCTCAAGATTGAACAAAATTGATTGCTGTGACCTTTGTACAGAATTTGAGAAATTAGAATAACCAACTTGCAAACAATGCGAGACAGAAAATTAAATGTCAATGACAATGTTGCAAATGAGTAAAAAATTAGACGCAATCGAGGACAGGACCTCACAAAACGCGCGTATATAAAACAATGAACTTTTAGAACGTCGTATTATTAATATCAAAGACTGTAGCGCGGTGACTTCTGCAAGATTTTCAAAATACGTCCCATTCCTGCTCGAGATGAAGCGTGCATTGTTGATGACGGAGAGCAGTTTGAATATGCCGTACATTAGATTCATTCGACAATAACCCGATTGTGTCAAATAAATACTGTGCCAAATAAATTTAAGTTCCATTCCTACCTATTAGGAAATACTTTACAACATTTAACTCGTTTTTTTCTTTTATCTCGTTTTGTTGTCGAGTGCCTGTCCTAACTTTTGAAAATTATCCAGAGTAGGAGCTCTGCAATCTCTTCTATTCGATTACTTTACACTCACATGATACCTAACATGCGCTCTCATGGACTTTTCCCTACAATGTTATTACGGAGCTTAAGAGATTTTCTAGAAAATCTGTTCATATAGGACTCTTTAAGTACAAATTTTAAAAAGCCATCCCTCCATTTTCAACAAATTAAAATTCACAGAAGCTATAATAGAAAATAGTCAATTAATGGATTTCTAAATGTGTAAAGGGCATGTATAGAAGAATATTTGTCACATGGTACCTGTAGTGCTTCCTTTGTGGTGCTGAAAATCCATTATAAGTGACAATGGATGTTGTCAGTTAACTAATATCAACTAAACTTGTCTGGTTATGAAAGGAAAGAAAAGAATTGATGTTTAGCAGAGCACGTGACCATTTTTCCTCTCTGTTTCATCGCAGTTACATGAAAGATGAATAGAAACAAACAATATGCTTTATCTTCTGATCGATGGACAGGAGAAGGCGACAGAAGAATCCATTATTATTTTGTTCGATACTATTCTTTGTGGAAAGAACAAACACGTAAAGTAGAATATATGAGTTGAAGATAGAGGCGTGATTAATAAAGAATCTAATTAAATTATTTTATGCAGTTACACGTATAAAGGTACACTATGTATACAGTATTTCAAAACTATTTGTACAGATTTTAATAGGAGATAGGAGACACTAAATCAAACCTTTTCCGTTAATAAATGTATGTTCGCAGCCGTCACCCTTTAGGGCTATAGGAAGCTTTTTAGTAGAGCAGTAATTGGCTATTTCTCGCCAACGTTCTCATTTGTAACGCTGACTTCGCACTTGTAAGAAAGAGCATTTCATGAATGCTGTCATGAATTCAGTGTGCGGGGTCTTTCAATTGAAACAGAAGAGCTGATGTAAGAATGTACCATGAACAGTGCTCTAAGACATTTTTTGGCCTCACTACACATTTTAACACTAAAAAGTAACAGAGACGCCGCACCGAGTGGTTGTAACTAATGACCAAAAATATTTTTTTTTACTTTCTGGGAAAATAGTACTAACAAATTTAATTTAAATTTATATTTAACTTATTTTAAATCAAATACTCATAATATTAATTACAAACGGAATTTTTTTTTCAATATAAAATATATCTTTTATAATAAAAATTAAGAACCTACCTTTGACACACCTTTGTTCCAAATATAACGAAAAAAGAATCCTAATAAACAAAAATTAAAAATTTGCATAAATCAGTTGAAGCAGTAAATTTAGTGACGAGGATAAGATTGATTATTTTGATACAATAAATTAACTTTGGCTTAATTTTTGTCAGCACATGTATCTTCAACAGTTAGAAGTACTGGTAGAAAATGTAAATCAAAATGGCAAATTTGATTCATGATACGTTTTCTTTTTCTTACAAGCTGCAGATGATGGTTCATTCTTAGTATTTTTACAAGTAATATATTTTGCATTTGCATCCATAACCTTCTTTTTCAATCATTTGTTCATATTTGGAGAATAACATTGAAAAATAAATTTGAAAAAAATTAAAAATACATTGAAATGATAGTCAGGCACCAGTCAACTTGACTATGTACTCAATCTGACGAACGCCGCGGACTGCAAATGTTTCCAAGAGGTGTCTTTTTATACAATGACTTATTATAGTAAATAGACCGTATATGATACTTAACAATTACAACATCATCGTCATCCACCTAGGAACACCGCGTGCTGTTGGCACATTTCGGGTGCGGTAGCCAAGTGGTGTGCGCACTGGATTTGCACGCTGCCACAACTACCGCCGTGTTCATGGGGAGTACGATCACGTTAAACGTATAGGTCCGTAAGTCCTTCCGAGGGGTTGGTGGTAGGGGAAGGAAGGTACGGCCCCTGTGGATGCCTCCCCCACTGGGTTCCAGTCTAAATTAGGTGGCACTTCCCGGCGGTCCAAACAGTTACCTTACACCATTCTGGTAGGTCGGACGGTCTGGGTCTCCGTCATGAACCAACGGCCCTACCGTGCTGAAGACACCGGTTCTCGTTAGATCACAGAAGTCAAGCAGCATCGGGCGCGGTTAGTACTTGGGTGGGTGACCACCTGGGAACACCTCGTGCTGTTGGCACATTTAGGGCGCGGTATCCCGGTGGTTTGCGCGCTGGATTTGCACGCACCACAACTGCCGCCGTGTTCATGAGGAGTACGTTCACATTAAACATGTGGGTCCGTAAGTTCTTCCGAGAAGTTGGTGGTAGGGGAAGGAGGGTATGGTCCCTGTGGATGCCTCCCCCACTGGGTTCCGGTCTAAATTGGGAGGCACTTCCTGACCGTCCAAACGATTACCTTATACCTTTCTGGTAGGTCGGACGGTCTGGGTCTCGACAACAACATCATCGACATTTCTTACGTAACCATGGCGGTCACAGAGATTTACTACGAAATCTTTAATGCTGTGACGCGGAAATGAGCGCACGTATATGAATTTGTTTGTAAGAACTACGTTCAATCTATTAAAGTGCTCATCAAATGCTTCGCCAAAAAGCTGAAGATCTCTGATCCAGAAAAGACCGACTGGATCAAGGATCTCCTAACATTATGCATTGTGGTGGATTTTCTATTTTAGAGAGCCCCAGTCGTAGGCATCTTGAAATCCTAACTTACTATGCTAACATTTCCAAAATGTTAGCTGTCCGCAGAGGCAACAGCGATAGCAAACCTCTCATAATAAATTTTTCCCCGAAAAATCCAATGTTAAAACGAGGATAAAAATCACTACCTAATCCAAACAAAGAAAGCATTCGGGGACACCCCTGCTGTCACAATCCTCCAAGAGATCTGCATTCAAATCTACTTCACCCCTCTAAAACGTGAAACTTCTGTAGAGATGGCGAGATGAGAAATCTACCCCCTCCCTCCCAAGTGCAAAGTCAACTCTTTTTACATAGATTCCAATTGCGAAGTAATCATAGGAGAACTTAAACAGCCCATTTCTATCCCAATCGAATGGAAAATGGTCGGATATCAAATCAAAATTTCCCCCTTTATATCTGATGACTATAGTGAGGTACAGGATTACATTTCCAAAAACAAATTTATTTTTCACTTGATCAATCTCATGAAGAACAGGTCAAAGAATGTTGTGTTCAAAGAATTACCAGTGAATACTAAGGGGGAAGACCGTCATAAGGCGTCAGCTCCATACAGCTTGCGGACAATTAGAATATCATAACCGAGGAATCGAAGAAGTCGTAACCCTTTGCCCCTCTTTCTAGTTTGTCTTGAGCCAAAGGAGGGATGGACGGAAATTTCCGATATTCTCGAAATTCTCTCCATGCAAATTGAAGTTCAAGACTTTAGGCAAAAGGGATTTAAACAATGTTACAATTGGGAATTTTTAAAAATTTGAGTGACTGCTGTAACCTTCCTGACTGAAGTGTGGTGAGGGTCACGTCCCGTGGGAATTCAAAAAGTTCAGAGGACCCCCAGTTAAATGCTGCAAATATGGTGCAGACCATTGCTAATTTAAAAACAATGTAAAAAAAACCGTGAAACAGAGATAAAGCAAAGGACAAAAGTTAAGAACCAACCCCCCTCCCAAGCTGTAATGCAACCCCCCTCCCAAGCTCCTGTGCATGTAATTGTTGATTAATGAATTTATACCGAATAGGACTGCGAAGGGCTTATAACCGCATTGTGTTGAATAAATCACTTCTCAATTCAATTAAGTTTCGATTACTAGCCATGAAATAAAGTATTTTCGACCCTAAACAAACCTCACGGTTACCTACAAATTTGAAACTTTGTATATATATATATAGAATCGACCGCATGACAGAACGTAATTGAGACAATTTTCGATATATATATATAGAATCGACCGCATGACAGAACGTAATTGAGACAATTTTCGAATAAGACGACATATTGTGACTATAAGCGTCATATATTGCTAAACAAAAAAAAGCAATTGTAACTTAATCTTTAAGAGTGTTAGCTGCTTTTGTTAATGTAGTTAATGCCTTTAAATGCGTAAATACTAGTTTAAACACTAAATTTCGCCATCTTTACTACCAAACCGTGAAAGAGTAATGTGTCACTGTGGTGAGGTGAAATTGACACATAAATACAAAAAATACAGAATTATAAATACACTAAATATTACTCACCACTAGTGTCACTCAGCTCAACCGCGTTTCGTATAGTGGGGTCCAATTGGACCTAAGTACATTGCATTCCCTAATTAAAGAGTCTATCCCTTTTGTGACCACTTAACAATTTATTAAAAAGAGCACATGAAATATTTAAATTGACTCTAATATTAACATACAATCACGATTACTTCCCAATTACCCAGTTTGACCTCAGGGTGTACGGTTAATTTTACATTAATTTGTTTTTTTTTAAATTTTCCAAAACTTGCATTTAATTACTTTTTTTAAAAAAAAATTCCTTGGGCAAATATCACATGAAACTTAAAGTTAGACTTAAACACTGGAGATCACATCAAACACTGTTAACACATTACTAAGAAAAACATTTAAAATCAAATATAATTCACCATACCTTCATTACAGAAGAAATGACACTCAAATGGGTGCTGGTAGTAATCCCTCTGCACATTGGAAAATGGGTGGCAATATTATTTGACTGGCTAGTTCAGTATTGGACATTTCTTAACTGTCACTGTCAGTCGGATCAGCTCGGTTTAAGTTAAACAGGTGACGATAGTTCAGACAAGGATTATTCCTGAGATGGGCACAGTATCCACTTCAATTTTCCTCCTCTTAACGTTGGCTTATGCCCAGCGGTTCATAAGATTTTACATACAGGCGTTACCGGAAGGTCAAGAGCATTTACGTAAACTATCATCGTCAGCAGGATCAGTCCGGCTAAGGCTGAGACAGGGAACTCTCCACCTCCTATCGTTGGCTTAGGCCCAGCGGTTCATAAGAACTTGCGTACAGGCGTTAACGGAAGATCAAGAGTAATTACGTAAACTATCATCGTCAGCAAGATCAGACCGGCTAAGGCTGAGACAGGAAATTCTCCACCTCCTAACGTTGACTTAGGCCCAGCGGTTCATAAGAACTTGCGTACAGGCGCTACCGGAAGGTCAAGAGAAATCTCGGCTCAGTAGAAATCATCTGCTACGGACCTCGTCGATTCCAGTCGATTGTCACCCAGTTGACGCGCGTCTGCTGCATAGGAGCCAGGGATTGATGCTCCGCAAACACTCCGTCCATGCAGTACCACAGTTGCCACGACTTGAATGTAGCTAAGGGAGCAAAGGGTCCCACACCACGTCGTTCAGAGGCAGAGCTGTGTTGCACTGCGAAACCAAAAAAATGGCGACTTTCTTTACTTCACTGGTCGCCACCACCAAAGAATTTGCGCCCTCGCGCTGAATTAGGCTCTGGCTCGTTTGGCTACGAGTCGCCATCATCACAGGACACACAACGTCGGATCCTAGCAGAAAGCATTGGCCGCCCTAGATAGGGGCCACGGATACCGAACCTGAAATGCAGCAAGTGCATGCCGGATCGGGCTTCACAAAAACACAAGTGCCACGCACTTGGAGTGCTATTCTCTGGAGATCAGAAAGGCATCTGAATTTTTACATTTTACTAAAAAACTTCCAGAATTTTAAAACGAGGGGAACGAAACAAATAGGGAGGAAGTCCCCCAATTCCCATTCGTTGTTTCCCAAGCGCAATAAAAAAGGCGGTCCAATTTTGCCTCACACCATTGATCTGCGAAGAGACGCTCATTTTTTTGCGCTCCACTAAAATTCACGGACCGGCGGGACTACAAACCCGGTGGTCCAAGGACCGGGCCACGACGATAGCCACACCTGACAGGGCTATAAATTTTCAGAGATTTGCAGCTCAACTTTGACATTTCGTTGCAATTAATTCTCTGACTATTTACAATCCATGTCAAATGCGCATACAAACCAAAGGCGCCAAAAATCCCAATCTCGCTTTGTGCAGAAGCATCACTATACATAACACAATGCATACTATATATACATTTCAACTAATATTACACTTGCCTATTTTTTTACCCCGAGGCTAAGTACAAACATGTGGAAATGCCTCATGACAGTCACAACACATCAGTTAGAAAGCATTCCTATCGATCAATGCCTTTAAAATAACATCAAATAAATTGAAACTTTGCTGTTTGTGTCACATTATTGACTAAAACAAAATTATTTATTTATTTTGATTTCCACACAGGAGTAAAATTCTATAAAAAGCCCATAAACATTTTAAACAATATCCTTTATAATTCTTTAGTATTAAGAGATAAGGAGATTATACAGGATACATGATCCATGACTCCTAAAAGATAACCTTATAAACGGAGATGAGTAAATCCGGCAATTATGTAGCATGAAATGACATAAAAATAGTTACATGTAAAACAATTTCAATATATCATTACATCATAACAACTAAAAAGATAAACTGAGACAATGAAAAAGATAAAGGTGACTGTAAAAAATAGGTAAAAATTAGATATCACTACGGGAAAAAAATCCTCAATTACGTAAATAACCAGTCTTTGTTAGCTCTGAAAAAGAAACGATAACAATGCTTTTAAAAGATTGAGGAAGAGGATTGTAAAATTTAGGAGCTAAAAAGAGATAAAATGCCTAAAACTTAATAGAATTGGCTCATGGAAGTCTGATAATACCCCGCCTTAGCCCAAAGTTTTTTTGACTACAACCCGCATTCTTACTTTTAATATAAAACATATTAAGAGCTTTGTAAACATAAAGATACCTAAATAGCATAATCATAGAATCAAAGAAAAGAGGAAAGCATGATGTCTGACGAGGTTTACATAGAATAGTCCTAATAAATAAATTTCGAAGCAAAATAACAGGCCTGGATGTATTCAGATAAGTCCCACTAAAACAGGTTACGCCATTATGAATCTGACAACTGGCGTAGAAAACAAAATTTTCTGATATTGAACTTTAATTGTTTACTAAGACCAGTAATATGAGGCTTTCAAGATAGCAATTAATCCATGGTAATATCAAGGTATTTATGCACGCGAAATACATGAAATTTCTAATATTCAAAACTATTACAAATCGTTTATTTTTTTTTGCTAATAAAACGTACGACATCCATAAGATTGATACTGTAGATGTCGCATTGTACTACACACAGAATATTAAATTATTTAACTATTCTTACTGTCGTGGTTTTAATTTATGTAATATTTCACATAGTTTTTCCAAAAACGTGAAATATTTCGGGGGGGGGGGGGGGAGGTTCCTGTCATAGTTCCAGTATGACTGTCACTGATCGTTACAACGGTATTCGAGAAATGCAAAGCTATCAAATAAAGTTTGTATCGAAATCTGAGGATTTAAATTTTCTGAAAAGCAAGCTACTTCTTTAGTGCAACATAGAATAATTGATTAAAAATAAAGCATTTACCAGTGTCATGTGCAAAACAATAACTGTCTTCAGGACAAAATGACAGCGCAGCTATCTCAGCGAAAATTAAGAGAGATTATTCCCTTGCTTTCATATCGAAATCTTTCATATATGAATATGAGAATACAGAGATCGTTTCAAATACGAATAGGCAAAAATTAAGAGTGTTAATTACTCAACCGATAATGACCAGATAACGTTCGATTCTCAAACTGAAACAAATTTCTCTACAAGTTTACTTCCTTTGAGGTCTATAACTTAACATCTACCCTTAAATATCCTAAAGTTTTGATGTGAATACGGTCTATGTTGGGGGTATCCGGCTGAAATCGGAGCGTAATAAAAATGTAAACACTGTGGACGCTTATATACTCGCCTAATAGATAAAAATATAAACAATTTATACTTTTTTGCCGAAAATTAGGTTGAATTCATGAATATACAGAAAAAAAATTTCAATATTTTAAATATTTTTAACTGTTTGCTTTTAATAAAAAAAATAATGTCTGAGATAGTTTTAGCTTCAATTTATTTACCTCCACTTCTTACCTGTCTTCTTCTTCTACCCAGACCCTCCGAACTACCCGAAGCTTTAAGGTAAGTCCGACCCAAAGTGACTGGGACCCAGTGGGAGCTGCATTCGCAGGGACCGTATCCAATACCTACCACCAACCTCTGGAAGTTCTTACGGACCCACATATTTAACGTGCCCGTTCTTCGCGTGAACACAGGGACAGTTTGGGCACTCGGGACAGTTTGGGCACAGGGACAGTTTGGGCACTTTGGGAACTCGGACCGTCCGAGTGCAATTTCCGCGCGCTAACCACTGGATTGTCACACCTTAGAATTATCTTCTAAACGATAAAAGAATTATAGAAATAATTACTAACAAATATGATTAATAGTATATACAGTTTTACGATCCATAATTCGTTTCCGTAGCTCTTTTATGGACTGTCACCTTGTCAAATTTAAAAAGATTGTAAATTTCCTGTGTTTAAAGTTTCTAATGCTTATATCACAGAAATTAAAAGTTTTTGTTATAAGCAGTAAACGAGTATAAAATATTTACACGGATATATAATTGGATTTTGGGTTATATTTGTAGTTTTCGACATATTGGCCAACACACATTTTGGTGCCTTAAAAGTTAGACATATTCTTGAACATATATATAGGACGTTGATTCCAGAAATTACATCAGTTTTGCCCTATATCAGCTGTAGTTCTAAAGATACATCATAGCCACCTTATATATTAACTCAAGCCCGTTGAAATTCGAGATTCTTAACCGGACGATCTGCTTCGAGATTCTTAACCGCATGATCTGCTTTGAGATTCTTAACAGCATGATCTGCTTCGAGATTCTTAACAGCATGATCTGCTTCGAGATTCTTAACCGCATGCTCTGCTTGAATATTTTTAACCGCATGATCTACTTCGAGATTCTTAACCACATGATCTGTTTCGAGATTCATAATCTGCTTCGAGCTTCTTAGCAGCATGATCTGCTTCGAGATTCTTAACCGCATGATCTGCTTCGAGATTCTTAACCGCATGATCTGCTATTTTTCACATGATTTTGAAAATATTGGTGCTATTAATACTACATGCTATTAAAACAACTACGTATCACTAAATGAGTTTTTTTCCAATACCCAAATGTACATAAAATTCTAAGTTATTCAACATACATATATGAAGCTTGTTGTTGTTGTTGTTGTTTCTAATGACCTCTTGTTTCGGTACAGCCGAGACAGGACCAGTGACGCAGCAAAGAACAAAGAAAGACACACAAGACAAGAGAACAAAGTTTATTACAAACAAGCAGCACTGACGAAGGTCAGAGGGGTGTAGCTTCACATTTAGTCGAGGACTCAGAAGGCGGAAGACTGACTTGTCTCGATAAACATCCATGCCTTTCTCAGGATTCGAACCCGAACCCATCAGACAGCAGCCGAAGACGCTATCCACGTCACCGACTGGGCGGTATGAAGCTTCTTTTATAGGGCTTTCTATACTGAGAACAACTTTGAAAGTCCGCGGAAGGTTCCAGCATTCCAGCGGTAATCTGCCATCATGTAGATATACCAAATACTCCGGTATTTCTTCCATAGGTTTTATGTCCTGGTGAAATACTTCTCCTTGCACTTTGCTGAAACCTCTAAGATATTCCGAAAAGTGATTTAAATGACTTTGTGTAATCGACATTGATGCTCATGCAACAGACAAGCTTATTAAACTTGGAAAGCATGTTCAATTCTAATTCAGAGTAGCTGCCTGCCTGATATTGACTGGGAAAGTTTTGACAACTAGAACACATGAAGATCAGGTAGAAGATTTAATCTTTTCCATTAAATTTGTGAAATGTGAATTTTTAATAAGCTATCTGATCTAGAAACCATAAATATTTCTGCTTTCAGTATTTCTGTACTCAGTCCAGGAAATTTACTTTATGTAGCCAAAGTACAAACATTCTTTGTTCAAAGTCTTCACAAATGGCTTCATCATGCAGACGGCAGGATACTTTTGTTTCTATCAATTAAGGATTTAACAATGAAATTTTGTTCCCCAACTAACATGTCATTTATCAAAGGCCACTCTTTTCTTAACCAGTAGTCATGCTTAACTCAATTTTCATGCTTGGTTAGATTGTATCTTAAAACTAAAGCTAATATGATCAAAACGATCCAATTATTGAAACTAGCGCACCAAATATGCCTAAAAATAGATTAAACTTTCAAGGTGCTAGAAAAAAATAATGCCATGTTTTTGTTGGACTTTCTTATAATCTCAATATTTTAATATATTGAGTTACTTTGAAACAGTGGTTATAATTTTAGTGTTTTAACCAGCCATGGACATTAATCGAGTAATGTGTAGCCCTTTAAAAGCCTTATAAAACAATTTTGTTGGAATTTTCTACAGGATGTTTTTTCCACAATTTTCTATCTCCATGGTATTCGATACACCGTCAATTTTTCTTTGTGTGTGTTTCGCAATTGTCGTGATTATTTTGAATTGCATATCAACATGCTTTTAGGTATGTACAGCACTAAAATGATATAACCAACAGGTTTTGGAGGCCAAAAACAGCCTCTTTTGTCAACACGACCTTCACTCGTGAGGGCTAGATCAACAACTGGTGTAAGAGCAGCAAATGTGACTGAAACAAAGAAAATGGGTGCCAAAAGCAAGAGAAAGAAAACGATGTAAAAAGCAAAGGAGGAAGGGAAAAGAGGTAGGAAATAAAAAATAATTTCGTAATATTCCAAAAGGAAAGTGAACGTCCTACAAATAATTCAAAGCATTTGTTCAGTGAGTAAAACTACAAACAACAGAGCCCTATTCAATTAAAGACGTAAACTAATCGCTATCGGAAGTTACATAAATTGACAAACCCGCAGTAAAAATAACATATTCTAAATAAATAAGAAAAATAAGTAAAACGGAAAATGATTTAGAGAAGCTAAAATAACTAACATCGTCAAGAAACTGATTTTCAAGTAAAAAATGAAAATTGCCGATATAAGAAGAAAGAAGTAAGCGACGCCGAAAAATTTAACTAAAGATTTCGAAGTAGAGGAAAAGAAAGGACGAATTAATAAGGAAGTTTGACTGAAACAATAAGGAAACTTTTAATAATGTCCATTTCAAAAAAGGAATTCGGAGTAAAAAGGATCTCCGCTTTGGAAAAAGTTCAGTTGGAAAATGTTCAAAAAAGTTCAGTAATTGCAAACAGAAGTGTCTTGTTTAATTTTTCGTTCTAGTTTGCTTTCTTATTATTATTATCACCATAATTTTCATCCTTTTTCTGAATTTTTGCTTTTTCCTAAGTTCTGACCAAAAGCTCAAAAATTCTTCCAATTTTCTGACTATGCTAGATGAGATGCTGATGACGTTGATTAACTCTTTTAGCTTTCAGTACTATTTTCTATCCTGCTTATGTTTCGTATTTGTTTAGAATATGGTATTATTACCGCTGGTTTGGTCCTCTTATGTAGCTTCCGAAACCAGTTGTTGTTTTCAATTAAATAAGGCTTTTATGTTCATTGTTTTACTCACTGAACAAGTGCATTGAATTTTTTGCTGAACTTTCACTTTCCGCTGCACTTCATTTGCCTTTCACTTTCCTTTGTGTCATACCACTTGCTCCTGTCTCCTGGTTTTATACCTCCTTTCTTTCTCTCACTGTATGTGACCTCCTTTCCGGCTTCAGTAACAATTGCTCTTCTTACATCAGTCGCCAATCTAGCCCTGACTGGTGAAGGTTGCCCTTATTGTGTGATCTGATGAAAAAGCTAGTTTCTTGCCTTCGAAACCAGTCGATACTGTTATTTTTGCATTATATGCTTCTTTCACAAAAGTTCAGTTTTATGCTTTCACGTACTCAAATAATAAACTTTTATAAAAAAAATTAGCAGAAATTACGGCAGGCTCTTTTTGTCCTAAATACATTTATTTTACACATAATTAGGTAATTTTTAAACAATAACGGATATAGTGCTTAAACTGTTACAGTATCCCATTTTTACTTTCCTTATATACATAATGTATAAGGAAAGTATTGTGACGGGGTCGAAAATTCGAATTCGAGTTTTCGACGGGAGAGCACGTTTCAAGCATCCCTGATCACGAATCAAACATTTTTGAAGTGATGTCTGTGTGTGTGTATATGTGTGTGTGTGTGTGTGTGTCTGTGTGTGTGTGTGTGTGTGTGTGTGAAAGTATGTGTGTGTGTGTGTGTGTCAGTGAGTCTGTGGAGACGATAACTGACGAACGAATGGACCGATTCGAACCAAATTTGGTACAAAAATCACAATCCGTAAACACTGGAAGCCTATTGTTTTTATACGTAATCGAATGATCAGATCCCCCCTGAATTTTCGAATGAAATTTTGAAAAAATCGTCAAAAAATCAAAACCGCTAATAAAGTTACGCAAATAGACATTTCTTATGTAATTTTTTATTAGAAAACGATTGGCACAAATTTTGGAACGCTAACATGAACCGTTCTCGAGATATTGTACATTTTTCAAAAAAATTATGAAAAAGTCACATAAAAAAAATTTCCTATTGAGAAACATGTTCACTTTTCATATGTAATACCATGCGATAAATTGAGTGACATCATTCTCGTGGATCTAGCTCGTTCCATTCATGAAAAAATATACTTTGAATAATACTTTTGTATTTGAACGCCAATAGTCATTTATCTGCTGTAAGAATAACTTTTTTCTTAGTGCATAACGCTTGGCGAGATTTTGGCGACGAATTTGGCAGAATGTCGCCAACTTGGCGACTTTTTTGAAATGTTGCCAAATTAATGAAAATCTCGCCAAATGGATAAAAATGATGCTAAATCAATGAAAATGACGACTAATTGTCGAAAATTCAATATCTTGGAGAGAATATTAGTATCTACTATAAGAAAAACCTATTTTTTTACTGTAAAAGTAGTAAATTCATTACATTATATAAGGAAAGTCATGTGTTGCCCACATCAGATTTTTTACTTATATAATAACAAACATTTCCACACATTACTAAATAAGTATTTACTATTTAAATATTTTGAAACCATAGTACTAATTTTAATTTTTTACACCTTCTGAATCAGCTCCCATTTCGAAATTGTACGTATTTGCTTAAAACACTTTTATTTATCATCACAATACACAGAATTTATTATAATGCAATTATCTATAAAGATATTTTCTTTTCAATTTGTTTTCCATTAAAATAAAAGACAATCTCATTATTTTGGAAAATAAATATATTTTCTCTTGCGTCATTGACTTATACCCTTATGGCACTGACGATGTGAAATTAAAATATGTTTCGTGTTATCGATAAGAATAATGTCTGCGAAAATGATTTGTATGTTGCCATTCCCGGAAAAGAAAATTTCAATTTTTACGAAGTAGTTGGATTTTTCTCAGCGCATTTCTGTTTTCTGTATTTTACTATACATGGGATGTATAGAGAAAGCATTAAAATAGGGCCGAATCTCAAGTTTTTGACGAATCTACAAATTTCCGGGTATATAGAACACGAATCCAGTCTTTTTTACATTGTGTTTCTCTTAGTGTGTATGTGCAATGTAGGTATCCACTCTTGTTCTAAAACTGTTTGAAAAAATTTAATAAAATTAGGCAGGCAAGTCACGTATGACCCTCACAGCAAAGATCGTCACATGTGTGATAGTGACATTCTAGTCACGTGACACCTGGGTCACAATGTGGCATTATATTTCTGACTTCTATTCGACGTTACGTATTAGTAAATTTGCAACTTCATTGTGACTATATTTTGTGACGTTTCTACAATTTAATTAACACGTAACAATGTGACGACATTGCAATGGCAATTACAATGTGACGTAACAAACAAGTTAATGTGCGACGTCACAAACGACCATGAAAATGACCAAAATGACTTCGCTGTGACCTCAATATGACATTGCCGAGACGTACTGCGACGTCCTGTGACGTCCCAAAGTCACAGTGTGACGTAAATCTTACGTCACTGCGAAAACAAATGCTGTTAGGGGAATTACCCTGTTGATAACTCGATTTTAGGAAAAAAAATCTGATGTGGGCAACACATGACTTTTCTTATATAATGAATGAATTTACTACACTTACAGTTAAAAAAATATCATTCTTATAGTAGATATTTATACACTTTAGAAGATATTGAATTTTTTTCAATTAGTCGTCATTTTCATTGATTTAGCGTCATATTTAACCTTTTTGAAGAGATTTTCGTTAATTTAGCAACATTTAAAAATGTCGGCAAGTTGGCGACATTCCGCTAAATTCGTCGCCAAAATCTCGCCAAGCGTTAAGGACGGAGAAATAAGTTATTGTTCAGCAGATAAATGACTATTGTGCGTTCAAATACAGAAGTATTACTCATACTATCTTTTCTCGTGAATGAAACGAGTTAGATCCATGAGAATGATGTCACCAAATTTATCGCATGATATTACATATGGAAAGTAAACATGTTTCTCAACAGTTAATATATTTTTTTTTAATTTATAGGATTTTTTGATAAATTTATTTGGAAAATGTGCAATATCTCGAGAACGGTTCCTGCTAGCGTTCTAAAGTTTATGTCAATCGTTTCCTTAGGAAAAATTACCCTCCCCTAAATTTTCGAGTAAAATTTTGAAAAAATCAGCAAAAAATCAAAACCTTTACTAAAGTTACGCAAATAGACATTTTTTATGTAAGTTTTCCTTAGAAAACGATTGACATAAACTTTAGAACGCTAGCGTAAACCGTTATAGAGATATTGCACATTTTTCAAATAAATTTATCAAAAAATCCCATAACTTAAAAAAAATATTAACTGTTGAGAAACATGTTCACTTTTCATATGTAATGTCATGCGATAAATTTGGGGACATCATTCTCGTGGATCGAGCTCGTTCCATTCATGAGAAAAGGTACTTTGAGTAATGCTTTTGTAGTTGAACGCCAATAGTCATTTATCTGCTATAAGAAGAACTTATTTCTCCGTCCATAACGCTTGGCGAGATTTTGGCGACGAATATAGCTGACAGTCACCAACTTGGCGACTTTTTGAAATGTTGCCAAATTAACGAAAATATCGCCAAATGGATAAAAATGACGACTAATTGTTGAAAATTTAATATCGTGGAAAGGATATAAGTATCTACTATAAGAAAATCTATTTTTTTACTGTAAAAGTAGTAAATTCATTGCATTATATAAGGAAAGTCATGTGTTGCCCCCACATCAGATTTTATCATTAATTAAGTTCAAATTATATTTTCTTTGGAAGACATTTTAAACGGACACCTAATTGCTAATATTCTCGCTTTTAATTCTTCTTTGTTTGACTCACCGTTTTCTAAGCTGGTGTGGGAGTACTTGAAAGGATACAGGGGCTCTCTAAAATATTTCAGCAATGGCGAACTTGAGCAAATTAGTCGTTTTTTCAAAATAGATTATTTTCTTTATACTTTGGACTAAAAATAAATAAAAATTCCAGTTATTTAAAAACAAATCCATATTTTAAAGATAAAACAAATACAGCCAATTTAAATTTTTGTCCATTATTCTGGTTTCAAATTGTTTACTTCCTGAAACTTTGTCGAAATTGAAAAAATATGTGCAATATATGTGTGAAATATGTAGTATTTAGGTAATAATTGTTTACTTCCCATATCTGACGAAGAATGGTTACGAAGAACGTATTAATAGGAAATCGAATTCACTTTCAATATTTATTAAACTCAAAAACTTCCCCTGACAGCTATACAAGCCAATATTCGGTGCGACATAGAGTTGCTTATGTCCCGCTGCAGAAGGTTCTGCCACAAATGTTGCAACTGGTCAGCTAATGTAATGGTATTGTGAGAAGACTACAGTTACAGTCCCAGCATGTCCCACACGTGTTCTATTGGTAACAGATCTGGAAACCTAAATGGCCATGGAAGAGTATAAAATGCTCGAAGACATTGTTGAGAAACTCGATCAGTATGTGGAAGAGAGTTTAAAGCCTGAAAAATGTGATTTCTATTTTTATGAAATCGAATTTTAAACACTTTCAATATTTATTAAACTCAAAAACTTGGGAGAGGAAGGGTGTTTAGCTGAAAGCTATTAAGTTGATGGATAGAAATGAAATATATGGACAAATCAATCAGGGTGTTTAATTGAAAGAAATAGAAAAATAAGGGATACCATACAACAATTTGACAATCAGTAGGTACAATTGAAAGAAAATAGCAGCCGTTGGTTACTCGGGATGAAAAATGTTGGAAACTGCTGGTTTAAACAAATGTTGAAACAAAATGTACAAAATGAGATAATTCAATTGCCATTCCTTTATATCCAAATACCTGGCTGAAAACGCCAACTGAATTGAAATCCTATTTAACGCTGCTTTGAAAATTCTATTCTACACTGGCAGAAAATAAAATTCCAACACCAACGAAGTTTGGGAGGCTCGTTTGCACATATGAAAGGTGACTCCTATTCAAATTTCGAGCTAGCCGAATAAGAGTGGCTCCAGTAGCGCCGCTATGATCATGCAAATCACGTGTGCTTTAAATACTCGGTGTAAACTTCGTGTTGTGAGCTAGGTTAGAGTCAAGAATGTCTTTAAGGAGACGAATAAGGCGGTATCAGCAGCTTAGTGAGTTTGAACGAGGCCGTATAATAGGGCTACGAGAAGGTGGATTTTCTTTCCGCGATATTTCAGAAAGACTTGGTAGGAATGTATCCACTGTGCATGATTGTTGGCAGCAGTGGTCACGGGAAGGCACTGTCTCAAGAAGACCGGAGTCCGGCCGCACATGGGTCACTACTGAGAGGGAAGACCGCCGTATTCGCCGCATGGCTGTGGCGGCTCGTATTGCTCCTGCAGCAGCAATTAGAGCTTCTGTTGGCCCCAGAGTGACACAGTGAACTGTAAGAAATCGATTACTTGAGGGACAGCTCCGAGCCAGACGGACTGTAGCGTTCATACCACTAAATCCGAATCACTGCCATCTGCGACGTCAGTGGTATCAATTTAGAGCTCATTGGAGGGCAGATTGGAGATCTGTAATATTCTCAGATGAGAGCCGTTTCTGTCTTGGCGCCAGTAATGATCGTATGTTGGTGAGAAGGAGGCCAGGTGAGCCGTTGGAACTAAGCTGTCTGCTGGGTAGACACTCTGGGCCTACACCAGGGGTAATGGTCTGGGGAGTCATTTCCTATGACAGCAGGAGCACTCTCGTCGTTATCCCAAGCATATTGGCAGCAAATTTGAACATCAGACTGGTGATTGAACCGGTTGTGCTGCCATTCATGAGAAGTATTCAAGAGGGTGTTTTCCAACAGTATAACGCTCGTCCTCATACCGCTGCTGTCACCCATCGTGCTCTACAGTGTGTCGGCATGTTGCCTTGGCCTGCGAAATCACCAGATCGTTCTCCCAACGAGCACGTATGAGACATTGGAAGCGTCATACAGAACCAGCATTAATCGTTGCTGATTTGGCTGACCAAATGCAATGGGCATGGAACTCCATCCCATAAAATGACATGCGACACCTGTACGACACAATGCATGCACGTTTGCATGCTTGCATTCAAAATCGCGGCGACTATAGCGGTTATTAATGTGCCACCATTTCACATTTGAAATGGCTCTTCTCGCGCATACTTTAACTTATGACCTTGAAACTTTAATCAAATAAGTATGTTTCATACACAATTGCTTTGCCTAAATTTCATTCCTCTAAACTAATTTCTTCTTGGTGTTGGGATTTTATTTTCCGCCAGTGTATGTATCTAAAATATATTCTTAATGCAAAAAATACACTCTGTTGCAAAAAAATACATATGCACCCATAAGATATTGAGCTACTGCCGCGAAACTTGGCATGTACGTATCGTTTGAGGAGATATGTAAATTATTAGAATTTGGGAGCAAATAAATGTTTTTTTCAAGTAATAGTGGCAACAAGAAGATGACATTTTAGTAAGAAGTAAATTCTCCCCTGACAGCTATACAAGCCAATATTCACTGCGACATAGAGTTGCTTATGTTCCTCAGCAGAAGGTTCTGCCACAAATGTTGCAACTGGTCAGCTAATGTAATGTTATTGTGAGAAGAATACAAATTTCCGTACCAGCATGTCCAAGACGTGTTCTATTGGTAATAGATCTGAGAACCTGAATGGCCATGGAAGGATGTTAAATCCTCGAAGACGCTGTTGAGAAACTCGAGCAGTATGTGGACGAGAATTGTCTATATATTAAATGGAACCCGGACGGCTGACAGCATAGGAAGAACAATCGGCTGCAGAATATCTTCAAAATATAAGCGATCTGTGAGATTGAGTGGTAGGCCCCTTAATGGACGTCAACGCCTAATACCACATTCTGACAGTCGTCTCGGAATAGTGTCCCTTGATAAAGGATGCATGGAGGAGAGCAAATAAAACTAGCCTCCCTTAGGCCTATGGTGCAACTTCTAAATCCGACAAATGTTCGTAGCCCCGTCAAACATGTCTCAAACGTATCTTTGTAAACAACTTGCAGTATCAAAGCAGAAAATCCAGTTTGAATTAGCTGTGAGTGAGAACACCGGTCCGTTTTAATGCTGCACACTGCGTCTTTCTCATGCGCGTTGAATGAGCCCTATAACTTCATTGAAGCTGACAGTTTGATCATTTATTTGCATAACTCTTTAAACGACATTTGCTTGCCGAGTTTCGCTGTTGTAGTTCAATTTTTTATGAATGAATATATTGTTTTGCAGAGTGCATTTCCTTAAAATTTTAAGAATTGTCTGGAGCATATTTGTATGAAAAGTTTCTCTTTTAATTTGTTTTCCATGAAACTGAACTATCTATATAATGCAGAAGATAAACACATTTTCGTTGAAAGTGAAAACTATATTTCCCCTTTGGGCACCGTGAATATATAATTGAATTATATTTTGTATTTTTATCAAATATAGTCTGCGAAACAACGTTCTATGTTGCCATTCTCGAAAAACCATATTTTATTTTCGGTTATAAAGAATAAATATATTTTCTTGGTAGAGTGGATTATTTTATGTTTAAAACTAGTTTTAAAAAATCAATGTGAATATCCAGTATCGCCAACGTATCAATATTTAGAACCAGATTGACGAAAATATCACAAAAATTGTAAAAGTGCAATTCAACGTACAATTCAACGTTAAATACAGTATGTCATGGATCTTAAGCGTCCGCTTCGACAATTAGAGCTTGCAATTTATTCCCAGAAACTCAACGGTAGACATCGCTTGGCCAGTTCGTAGACCTGAGGTTCGACTCTCGGTTGGGATAATGTTCTTTACACTCATATACATCAATCTTTAACTGCGAAAAAAGCAAAATCATTGCATTATATAATGAAAGTCATGTGTTGCTCACATCAGATTTTTTTGTTTGAAGTTGACTCGTCTTGCTGGGATATTTCTGTTGTATTTTGGCGCACGCCGATCTCGTGTATTACCTTTTGTTACGGATTGGATGGACTGTTTTTCATTATCTTTTCTGATTGGCTCTCTCATGTAGAATCTTTAACCAGAACTTGGGTATATAAACCTCTGTTTCTTCTATGTGTGCTGCATTCGTCTTTTTGACTTCGAGTGTGTTGGTTCCCTTCCAATAATGAAGGGGGTCTAGTGTATCCTCGAAACAGCGGTATAATGCATTATTGTTTTATTTGTGCTTAAAGGCGTTTAACGTTTCTCTTATCATAAAGTGATTTTTATTTGTTGCCAATAAATCATATTTATTACTTTGTTTCAGTTTTTGAATTATTACTTTCCTTATATACATAATGTATAAGGAAAGCATTGTGACGGTGTTTTCGAGTTTTCGACGGGAGAGCACGTTACAAGCATCCTTGATCACGAATCGAACATTTTTGAAATGATGTCTGTGTGTGTGTATGTGTGTGCGTGTGTGAAAGTATGTGAGTGTGTGTGTGTGAAAGTATGTGAATGTGTGTGTCAGTGAGTCTGTGGAGACGATATCTCACGGACGAATTGAGCGATTCGAATGAAATTTGGTACAAGAAATCACAATCCGTGAATACTGGACCCCAATTGTTTTTAAACGCAATCGAATGTTCACAATCCCCTAAATTTCGAGTGAAAATTTTAAAAAATCATCAAAAAATTAAAAGCTTTAATAAAGTTGGGCAAATAGACATTTCTTATGTAATTTTTCCTTAGAAAACGATTGACATAAACTTTAGAACGCTAGCATGAGCCGTTTTCGAAATATTTCACATTTTTAAATAAATTTATCAAAAAATTCCATAAATTAAAAAATATATATTAACTGTTGAAAAACATGTTTACTTTTCATATGTAATATCATGCGATAAAATTGGTGACATCATTCTTATGGATCTAACTCATTCCATTCACGAGAAAAGATACTATGAGTAATAATTTTGCATTTGAACGCGCCATAGTCATTTATCTACTGCAACAATAACTTATTTCTCCTTCCACAACGCCTGGCGAGATTTTGGCGACGAATTTAGCGAAATGTCGCCAACTCGGCGACGTTCTTAAAAGTTGCCAAATTAACGAAAATCTCGCCAAATGGATAGAAATGTTGCTAAATCAATGAAAATGCCGACTAATTGAAGAAAATTCAATATCCTGGAAATAATATAAATATCTACTATAAGAATATCATTTTTTAACTGTAAAAGTAGTAAATTCATTGCATTATATAAGGAAAGTCGTGTGCTTCCCACATCAGATTTTTTGTCTTTATGTACGATATTAATGCAAATCTCCCCCTTATTAGGTGACTTTCAAGGTAGTGTTGGAGGAGAGCCAGCTCAACCGTGACCGCAACAGACATGTGGCTTTGAACTGTTTCAGCTTTGTGTAGTTTCCCTACCAACGCATGGTTGAAGTGGTATCGATTATTGAGACCATCATCCGAACAACAGCGTTGAGATTAAACAGCTGTCCAATCCAACTTCTACTGCATCAACATTTCCATGTATGTTGCCATTTTTTGTATTTCGCTTAAAGAAACGCCTATGCAGTGAGTATACGGATTGCTAGTCGCTGAAAAATAAATGGTAGCTAACAAAGTGCCATAAGTACACACTTAAAATTACTGAACAGATTTTATTAAGTACAATGAGCTAGGCCGCGATGTTCGCAGGTTTTTCCTACGTCCGGTACAGAACATCATCTTATACCGATTGAGCAGTGAAAATATTCAAATGAAGTTGCGTTATCGACTCAATTTTGAGTAATTGGCCAGCCGTACTTCAGGCAACCACTCTTTGGTACGAGCTAAAAACCGGAAAATCATAAGTTTGGACAGGTCTGCACTAAGTTCATGAAAGGAAGTATCTTGAGAGATTTCAAGTGGTTAGCCGAACTTGTCAGTTATTACTTTGATTACAAAGGTGCGATAGTAGAACGATGTTGACAAAAGTGGGTTCAAAGGGGCTGACATAAGTAGCAAAAAGATACTCCCTAAGAAAACAAATAAACTCGTTTAAAATGCAATACTGAGTGCAGCCAGAGCGTTAGCGACGGCTGCACTCAGTGATTGATTACAAAGGCACGATAGTAGAACGATGTTGACAAAAGTGGGTTCAAAGGGGCAGACATAAATAGCAAAAAGAGACTCCCTAAGAAAACAAATAAACTCGTTTAAAATGCAATATTGAGTGCAGCCAGAGCGTTAGCGACGGCTAGCAACCCAATCGACAATCCAAAGATTTTAAATTTCGCTACACATTATGCAGTAACAAAATTTGGGAACGACAATAGATGCAGGACAGGTTCCTTGGTGTTTCTTAAGATAGTGGTGAGCAACCCTTAGTCAGGGACTCCATTTAGTGTTTGCTAAGAGGTCCCTGAAATGTTTTATAGAAGACAGAGAGGATTCACAAAAAGTAGTTTTATTTTGGGTTTAAATATAAAGATTTAAGCTTAAATTCCACATTTGGACAGTCAATATTTTGTATAAGTAATTATTAACAATGTTTCCATGTTTCAAAAATATCCTACATACTATTTTTACTTTCCTTATATACATAATGTATAAGGAAAATATTATGACGGGGTCGAAAATTCGAATTCGAGTTTTCGACAGGAGAGCACGTTTCAAGCTTCCCTGATCACGAATCAAACATTTTGAAGTGATGTCTGTGTGTGTGAAAGTATGTGTGTGTGTATGTGAAAGTATGTGTGTGTGTGTGTGAAAGTATGTGTGCGTGTGTGTCAGTGAGACTCTGGAGACGATAACTGACGAACGAATTGACCGATTCAATCGACATTTGGTACAAAAATTCCAATCCGTAAACACTGTAAGCCTATTGTTTTTATACGCAATCGAATGTCCAGAATCTCCTTAAATTTTCGAATGAAATTTTGAATAAATCGTCAAAAAATAAAAACCGCTAATAAAGTTACGCAAATAGACATTTATTATGTAATATTTCATTAGAAAATGATTGACATGAATTTTAGAACGCTAACATGAACCTTTCTCGAGATATTGCACATATTTCAAAAAAATTATCAAATAGTCATATAAAGTAAAAAAAAATATTTCCTATTGAGAAACATGTTCACTTTTCATATGTAATACCATGCGATAAATTGGGTGACATCATTCTCGTGGATCTAGCTCATTCCATTCATGAAAAAAGATACTTTGAGCTATACTTTTGTATTTGAACGCCAATAGTCATTTATCTGCTGTAAGAATAACTTATTTCTTCATTCATAACGCTTGGCGAGATTTTGGTGACGAATTTGGTGGAATGTCGCCAACTTGACGACTTTTAAATGCTGCTAAATTAACGAAAAACTCGCCAAATGGATAAAAATGATGCTAAATTAATGACGACTCATTGATGATGACAACATGGAAAATGACGACTCATTGATGAAAATTCAATATCTTGGAAAGAATATAAATAACTATTATAAAAATAATCTATTTTTTTTACTGTAAAAGTAGTAAATTCATTGCATTATATAAGCAAAGTCATGTGCTGTCCACATCAGATTTTTTGCTAGATGAAACATTTTGACATTTTAAAGTGCTAACTGTAACTAATATTGGCGAATGTAAAATAAATGCATTGCGATTTAATTATAATTTTAGCATATTACTTTATTTATATAGAGAGCGTGGTCCCCCTACATAAAATAATATTTCAGTGGTGTCGCATAAAGGAAAAGATTGCGCATCACTGTCATAAACATATTATCAAGAACCCAACATGGGAAGAACCGTCTTCAGTCGTTGCAAACTCAGAAATTCTAGACGGTGTCCTAAAAGCGTCGTGAATTGTTTAGCAATGAATACATCTTAGTTGTCACACTTAGTAGTCATCATACATCATAGGTGATTACCATATCTGTGATGATGGAAATTTGGTCAGATCTCTAAGTTGGATTCCATTGTCGAGCAGCACGCGACCACAAGAACACAGGCCGTCAATTTCGATTAACAAGAGCAGCACGGGGACATCACTTCTGATGTAACACTCTAGGGAGTAATTTCCTATGACAACGTACCTTCTGTAGTGTCACTACTTGGTACTTTAACAATACGCCTATAAATTGACAATATTCTGCATCCAATTGTATTGCATACTCGTCATAACTCTCGTTGGCTGTTTAAATACTAATTGCCCTTGAAAAGTTTCAAAGTGATTGATAACACTATTTGTTTCAGGTTTCCTCAATATATACGTCACAGAGTGTAACTTGTATTGTAGCCGGAGTTCAAACGACAGATAGCCACATAACTAACGATGGCTTGAATGTAAATCAACCAATTCCTATAAATAAATTTAAATTTGTATTCTAAAATATTTTATAAATGAAGTATTCGAAACCAATGTTCTATGCAAATTATGTTGCCATGGCAACCATCTAGTCAATGTCCGTATGATGGGCGTATGAAGACGAAGCTTTTTTATTAGTCTGTCATAGTGTCCAAAATGTAACCAAGTTAGTCTTGCCGATAGCAATGTTCATCACATAGATTTTCAACTCAACCAATATCTCGAAATAAACGACTATACGAAATAAAAATTAATAATTAAAAAATAAACGAATTACCTATATACTTATTGGAGGGGGTGATAGATTTCTTCTCCTGTTTACATAGATCATTTTATTTTCCTTCAGGCACCCAAGATGTGTAATTTACTTATATTTCGTATTTTCTCCGGAATATCGTTTGCAAAAAGTAGTCCGACGTCGCCATTCTAGGAAAACAAATTTAGGCGATAGAGATTAATAGGTTTTCTAAGTAGCAATTCTTCCATGTTTGGAATAAAATAAAATATAAAATGATAATATTCAATATTGAAAAAACTTTACTATTTTACAATGTATAAGATGGGCATGCTGTTAATTATTTATATATTTCCGTAGTTTTGATCCTTTTTACTTCGTCAATTTATTTTTTTTTATTTCATTATACTATTGTATAAAGTAACTGACCTAAACATGTTCGAACTTTCCCTAAAGATTTTGGAATTTGATATTTTTACGAATAAGCACTTTTAAGACACGTTTCGGAGACGAGGTAATAATATGGTGGAGGGAGGGGATATTTTCACTATCAGAGATCACTATGTTTATGATTATTTATTGACAAAGGGCCAATTTCATTTGGCCAGGCCGGTGGATGGGAACCGGGCCGTTTGGTTGAATTGGGTTTTGGCCCGTCACCATTCCATCTCACGGATTCGGTACTGCATCTCGATTGCCGAAAAGATGTGTAGGGATAATTTGTAATTGAGTTGTTCGGGGGTTTTGGTCTTATATTAAGACCGTTGTGTTTTTAAAATTTTAAATTGTATTTTGTTAAATTAGGACTTATTAATCAAGATTGGTATCACATCTCCATTCAACAGCTAAAATCAAGGACAAAACGTTTTTAAAAAAAATCTGATGTGGGCAACACATGACTTTCCTTATATAATGTAATGAATTTACTACTTTTACAGTAAAAAAATAGGTGTTCCTTATAGTAGATGCTAATATTATTTCCAAGATATTGAATTTTCGACAATTAGTCGTCATTTTCATTGATATAGCGCCATTTTTATCCATTTGGCGAGATTTTCGTTAATTTGGCAACATTTCAAAAAGTCGCCAAGTTGGCGACATTCTGCCAAATTTGTCGCCAAAATATCGCCAAGCGTTATGGAAGGAGAAATAAGTTATTCTTACAGCAGTTAAATGACTATTGGCGTTCAAATACAAAAGTATTACTTAAAGTATCTTTTTTCATGAATGGAACGAGCTAGATCCACGGGAATGATGTCACCCAAATTATCGCATGGTATTACATATGAAAAGCGAACATGTTTCTCAATAGGATATATATATTTTTTAATTTTATATGATTTTTTGATAATTTTTTTTTTAAATGTACAATATCTCGAGAACGGTTCCTGTTAGCGTTCTAAAATTTAAGTCAATCGCTTTCTAATGAAAAATTACATAAGAAATGTCTAATTGCGCAACTTTATTAGCGGTTTTGATTTTTTGACGATTTTTTCAAAATTTTAATCGAAAATTCAGGGGGGTTCTGAGCATTCGATTGCGTATAAAAACAATAGGCTTTCAGTGTTTACAGATTGTGATTTTTGTACCAAAGACTCACTGACACACACACACACACACTTTCACACACACACACACAGACATCGCCTCAAAAATGTTTGATTCGTGATCAGGGATGCTTGAAACGTGCTCTCCCGTCGAAAACTCGATTTCGAATTTTCGACCCCGTCACAATATTTTCCTTATACATTATGTATATAAGGAAAGTAAAAACGAAAGGTCTTTTATTTGACACATCCTAAAAGACGTAGAAAATATGTTTAAAACTGCCAGAGCGCTTTCGGACGTATATACGCCCTTCATCAGTGGCTACATGAATAATAAAAACATGGAATGTTTATATATAGAGAGACCAGTTTAAAACAAATCTGCAAAAAATATAAAATTGTAAATGAACTTACTAAAAATAATACAAGAAATATACACGGAAATTACAAAATATGTTTAAACGCTTACGAATTTTGAAATATTACAGGAAAAGAACTAATACAAATTTTAGAGAAAAATCAAGCATGATATTCCTGAGAATGACGTCACAAATAACTTTTAAGAGGTTTGAATTGCATAGAGTCGAGAATGAGTCGCCAAGCATAACTTAAAATTTGAACAGGCTCAAAATTACAAATTGATTCACTGCAAATATAAAAAATCTGATGTGGGCAACACATGACTTTCCTTATATAATGTAATGAATTTACTACTTTTACAGTAAAAAAATAGATTTTCTTATAGTAGATACTAATATTCTTTTCAAGATATTGAATTTTCGACAATTAGTCGTCAATTTCATTGATTTAGCATCATTTTCATCCATTTGCCGAGATTTTCATTAATTTGGCAACATTTCAAAAAAGTCGCCAAGTTGGCGACATTCCGCCAAATTCGTCGCCAAAATCTCGCCAAGCGTTATATACTAAGAAAAAAGTTATTCTTACAGCAGATAAATGACTATTGGCGTTCAAATACAAAAGTATTATTCAAAGTATATTTTTTCATGAATAGAACGAGCTAGATCCACGAGAATGATGTCACTCAATTTATCGCATGGTATTACATATGAAAAGTGAACATGTTTCTCAATAGGAATTTTTTTTTGTATGTGATTTTTTCATAATTTTTTTGAAAAATGTACAATATCTCGAGAGTGGTTCATGTTAGCGTTTTAAAATTTATGCCAATCGTTTTCTAATGAAAAATTACATAAGAAATGTCTATTTGCGTAACTTTATTAGTGGTTTAAATTTTTTGACGATTTTTTCAAAATTTCATTCGAAAATTAAGGGGGGTTCTGAACATTCGATTACGTATAAAAACAATAGGCTTCCAGTGTTTACGGATTGTGACTTTTGTACCAAATTTGGTTTGAATCGGTCCATTCGTTCGTCAGTTATCGTCTCCACAGACTCACTGACACACACACACACACATACTTTCACACACACACACACATACTTTCACACACACACACACACACACACACACACACACACACAGACATCACTTAAAAAATGTTTGATTCGTGATCAGGGATGCTTGAAACGTGCTCTCCCGTCGAAAACTCGAATTCGAATTTTCGACCCCGTCACAATACTTTCCTTATACATTATGTATATAAGGAAAGTAATAAACAGGGATTCATAAAGAAGAATACTACGTGGATTGTTACAACGAGCCAAAAGGAAAGTGTTTTCAAGAAAGGGAAGAAATGTATCTTTAACCACATATTGAGCAAGAGACGTAGAAAGTTTACCAGATTTGACATCGCGAGCATGTTATTCTAAACCATAGGTTCTCAACCTGTTTTTGCCCACCGCCCATGTTGAGAATATTTATTTTCATAATGCTCCCCCAATTTTTTCTACTTGAGAATCTGAAACAGCTATTTCCACGATTATATTTAAACGTGTAATATTATATACTATAGTCGTAAGATAGGATATGGCCCTATCCTATTTCTGAGTTTAAAGAAGACTGTTTCAATGAGAACAATTAAAACGCATACTTAATTATATTGAAAAGTATTTTTATTAACATTCAAAAGACATTGAATTTATAACTTATCTAATGAGAAGGTTGAATTTGATGCATTTTAAGGAGTTTGTTAATATCAGGCTCGATTTTACTTAAAAACAACCGTAAGTCACCGCATTCAGTAACATGGAGCCGATTTCTCTTTTTAGTTACCAACCTTGCTACAGCACTAAATCCACGTTCAGCTAAATAGGAAGATGGGAATGCTATCAGAAATCGTTGAACAATCGACCATAATCCAGGGTACAGTTGCAAAATCGGCTTCTGCAGCCAAAATTCTCGGTAGCCATTCTTGAATTTAATTTTTAATTCCTCATTTGCGTCAGTTCTATTAGTTCTTCTTCTACCTGGGATGATCCTGCTGTGTTGACATTTGAAAAAGGATCCAAAACCCAGTCTGGTATGTCCATGTTTAAAATGTCCTGGTATCGTTCCTTGAAATCACTGTGGAGGTTTTCCAAATGTTGACAGTAAACAAGCAAGTCGTCGTGCTTGAATGATACTGCTGATAAATTTGGGAAGTTATTGAATTCGCGTCTGCCGATATTTCTTTTGTATAATAGCAGTTTGGACACGAAAGCAGCAACGCTATTTTTTGTCTTAATCAAGTTGAAGTCGTCGCCTTGAAGTTGGAGATTGACATCATTTAGCAATTTATACAGGTCTGTCAAGTACGCAATATCGTTCTTTGATGAGATAAGGTTGTCGCGCAATTCCGTGTCTTTGTTTCCTAGGAACTCTATCACAGACCCAAACAGATTGCAAAATCGAGTCAAACAAGTACCTTTTGACAGCCAGCGCACCTCTGTGTGAAGCAGCAATCGGTTGAAATCTTCATCATTGGCAATGCAAAGCTGACTAAATAATCTGTCATTCAACGAGTTACTTCTGATTTTATTAACTGTTCTGGTAACATATTGCAGTGATGTATGGAGGCGTTCACTCAAAATTTTCGCAACCAAATGCTGGCGATGAATTACGCAATGCACAGCAAGCACGTCAGGAACTTTATTTTTTAAGCACGCTATGAAGCCTTTGTGACGCCCTGTCATAGCCGGTGCGCCAACCGTAGCAACTGACAAAATATTATTAAAAGGAATTTTTTTTTCGTCACAAAACTTTTACAGTGTATTAAATATGGTTTCTGCTTTTGTATCTGTTTCCAAATTCGTAGCAAACAATAGTTTTTGACATATTTTCTCATCTTTGATAAACTTCACGTATGACAATAACAATGCTTCATTGGTTGGTAAAGTGGACTCATCCAGCTGAATTGAAAATTGACAAATCTGCAGATGATTGCACAATGATTCTTAAATGTTTTCAGCCAGCTCATCAATTCGTCTTTGCACAGAACTATTGCTCAAAGGAATTTTTCGGATAATATCTGCAGCTGGTTTATGGAGCACCGTGGTTATTACTTCATTTACTGCTGGTAAAATTAAATCTTCCTCAATAGTATGTGGTTTGCATGTTTTAGCAATCAACAATGAGATATTGCACGAAGCTCGAAGTCCGTCATCGTCTTGCTTAGAAGCTGATGAAAACTGTTTTGATACAGTTGGCTGAATTTCGTACTTCTTTTTCATGTCTTGAAAATAGGTCACATCATTGTCTTTCTTATCCGGGTGTATTTTATTAAAATGTTCTTGAAGCCTAGAAGGCTTCATCGCTTCATTTGAAAATGTGTTTTGACAAATAAGGCACATTGGCGATGATGGATTTGTGGGATTTTCGATAAATCCGTACTTAATATAATCCACACTATACTGCCGCCTCTTCTTTTTTGCTTCCGACATGGTTTTTACTTTACAGATTCGTGAGTAGTATTAGTGTACTTTTAAAACCCTGTCATCAATTGCGCGCGATAATGCTAATGAAAAAAAAATGAACAATCACTGCCTTTATATAGGTTGGAGACATATAACACGTATCGACAGGAATAAGATAAACATGTAGTGACTCGTTTATAACATCCGGCGCCGAAGTAAAGCGCGGAGGCAAGGGTGATGCGGGAGCAGAGTGCGGGTTAGAACAAGCACAGATAATACTGTCAATTCTATCACGTTATTTAACAAAAACTTGTTATAACTGAATTGCTACAAGCATATTTTTTGCTATTTTTTATTAACAGGTTTTGTTAACTTTACCTGTTTTTATATATGAGATAATTCACGTGAAATTGGAAGATTTGAAAATGTTTAATTCAAATCTAAAATTAAAATTTTTTATATCATCCAATTTAATGTAGATCTGAATGTAGTGGAATCTTTAAGTTCAATTTCCATCCACTTCCCGAACTACCGAAATATGTGAATTTTCGCACACGTGATAAAAATGATTAAAATACATACAATAACAAAAATTAACCAATATTAAAGTTTACTTTAGTTAGTACGTGATTTTTTTTTTTGTCTTTTTTAAACTACAAGTATATTTTTTTAATCTACCCACCGCCCCTCCGTACTATCTAAACGCCCCCTAATTTTGTCTGGGTCTTCTACTGCCCCCCTGAAAGTCTCAAACGCCCACAAGGGGGCGTTATCACCCACGTTGAGAACCTATGTTCTAAACGGATGCCAACAGTACGTTCTGTACTACCAATGTAAAAGTTATAGTCACCAGCAGGGGATAACAAGGGAACGATATACACCCCAGCAAAGCTTTTAAAGTCATCAAAATTCCCAAATTTATCGGATCGAATAAGATTAAATAAAGTGGTAATATTAGAGTGAGCGGGTTTGAAACCAAATTCATGACAGAAATGAATAAAAGGACAGAAAATCCTGGGATGGTAAGCAACACTAGATTTATGGACTAAACGATCTTTAATAGCAACAAATTTAGTATCAAATTGAGTAAATTTAAGGTGAACGGTGGAAGATCTTATAAATAAATTCAAAAGAATAAGCAGCCTCATGACCAAGCTTAAAAATAAAATTAATTTCATCAGTTAAAGCGGGGATAGAAGAGCAAACATTAAATGCGCGATTAAAATACGCGTTAAAAGAAACTTTTTAAGAGGATACAAGATGGAAAGAATTAGCGGGGATACAGGAGTTAGTAAAAATGCATTTACGGAAAACGGAAGTATGAAAACCAAAATCAGAACGGGTGACCAGAACATCAAGGAAAGGCAAGGAACAGTTAGAGTCATGCTCAACAGTAAAATTAATCGAAGGGTAAAAATCATTAATTTTATCCTAAAGGTGAAGGAGATCATTTAAATCACGATCCCAGATAATAAAAACATTATCCACGTAACGGCACCAAAGAATAGGTTTAATTGTTAAAGAAGACAAAATCTCATTCTCGAGCTCCTGCAAAACGGCCTTAGCCAAAATACCAGATAAAGGGCTACCCATAGGGGCGCCAGAAGTTTGCAAGAAAACAGCGTCACGGAAAGCAAAGTAATTTGTCTCCGCAATAATATTCAAAGCAGAAGTGATTGCGTCAATAGTGGGGGTTTTACATTGGTGACTATGAAGTATTTTGGCAATAATATGAAAAGTAATGTTAACGGGGATACTAGGGAAAAGGGAAACGACATCAAAACTATGGAGAGTACTAATAGGATAAAATTTAGTCTTAAAAAATAAATTAATGAAATTTTCAGTAGAGCTGATGGAAAAACTACGATTACTAAAATACGGTTTTAAGAAATGGGCAAGGGATTTCTCTAAAAAATAAGTAGGTCCAGTACATTTAGAAACAATAGGGTGCATGGGATGATTTAATTTGTGAAGTTTTATTTAACCAAAAATCTTAGGGAGTTGATGCGAAGTGCGAAAAACGGCACATTTAATATTGGGAGGAAGATCTGTGCATTTTTTAAGATTTGCGATCCTAGTATTACTCAACGTAATCGGAAATTTTTTGACCTGGTTGCAGTCCATCTCGTCAATACACTTCTGCATTGAATTAACATAATCAGTTTTACTGCAAAGAACAAGTTGCTTGGTCTTGTCAGCAGATAAAATAACATGGTCGGGGTTGGATTTAAGTTTCTTAATTTCAACTATTTCAATGTTCAAAGCAATATCAAAACTAGAATGCCTATTTTTACTTTTAAGTTTATATCTTTTTGAAAGACAGAGATAGTCCGATATAAAACAAACCGGCCACGATCTTTATGGCCTTGAGCCACATTAAGAAGAGCATCTTCCGCAGGGGAATTAAATTAATAAAATTGGGATTAATACAAGGATATGAAAATTTTGGGCCTCTCTCAAGAGCTTTACGCTGAATAGAGGAAATATCAAAGGATGTTCAATTTACGAACGGAAAAGGTAAAGGCTTTTTTAACTGAGGAAACATTTTAGGTTTTAAAGCGAGAATTTCTAAACGGGAATATTTAAACACAGAGTGCCCTACCACGTGCAACAGGTGCAATCTTTGCACCCAGATGATTATCCCCGCCGGGCAGCCTTTGTGCAGTGGATGCTCGGGATGAGGAATAGCGATCCACGATTACCTGCATTAGTTTTATTTAGCAATGATGCAACGTTCAGCAGAGAAGCCATTTTCAACATGCACAATCAACACGCGTGGTCTGCCTGTAATTCCCACTGCACAATCCATCGTAAACACCAGCATCGATTTACCGCGAACATCTGGACAGGTATCCTTGGACAGGTATCCTCGTCGGCCCGTACATCCTGCCAGACCGTTTGTCCGGCGCAACATACCGTATCCTTTTGGAACACGTGCGGCCCAGTTTATTGCAGGCCGTTCCGCTTCCCATCCAGAGCGACATGTGGTTTATCAATGGAGCCCCGGCACACTTTTGGAGCACCCGGATCACTGTCCGGAACTTCTTGAATGCCACATATCCCGCACGCTGAATCTGACGTGGCGGACCTGTGGCGTGGCTTCCTCGCTCACCAGACCTCAATCCACTGGACTTTGTCTTCTGGGGCAACATGAAATCTTTAGTGTACGAGACGCCTGTGGACTCGACGGAAGATCTCGTCGCGCGCATCGTTTTTGCCGCAGACCACAATAACACAACAACCGGAATCTTCGAGAGGGTGAGTCAGTCATTCCTTCGCCGGGGTGAACGGTGCAACGACACGCGTGGTAGCCACTTTGAGCAGTTGCTGTGAGTTTGTCGCTGCACAATAAATCTGTTTGTGCAACGTTTGGTATCATTCATTCGCTTTCCCAACACTGGTGTACGTACAGGTTCGAATTCTAATTTTACTATTTTCTGCCTCTCTAAGTGCATTGTGACCCAATGTTGCATGGTAATTATTACTCGTTTGGTGGGGTACCATCACCCCTCTGCTTTTGTAAAAACAATTCCGACTCACCCTGTATATATATATATATGCTTTTCTGGTTACAACTTTAAATTATTTAGTCTTAATCTAGTTCAAAGAAACAGAACTATTGGATAATTATGATTTGTAAATAAATGACTCGCGCATCTTTCAATGTGCACCCATAATAATGAAAGAAAGAAACAAAATCGTTCGTGGTCAACAATGCATCTGTGACGTCATAATGAATATTCACGACCAATGATAGGTGTTTATATTTTTACATTGTTACTTTCCTTGTATACATAATGTATAAGGAAAGTATTGTGACGGGGTCGAAAATTCGAATTCGAGTTTTCGACGGGAGAGCACGTTTTAAGCATCCCTGATCACGAATCAAACATTTTTGAAGTGATGTCTGTGTGTGTGTGTGCGTGTGTGTGTGTGTGTGAGTCTGTGGAGACGATAACTGACGAACGAATGGACCGATTCAAACGAAATTTGGTACAAGAATCACAATCCATAAACACTGGAAGCTTATTGTTTTTATACGCAATCGAATGTTCAGAGCCCCCCTAAATTTTCGAGTGAAATTTTGAAAAAATCGTCAAAAAATTAAAACCGCTAATAAAGTTACGCAAATAGACATTTATTATGTAATTTCTCATTAGAAAACGATTGACATAAATTTTAGACCGCTAACATGGACCGTTCTCGAGATATTGCACATTTTTCAAGAAAATTATCAAAAAGTCATATAAAATAAAAAAAAATTCCCATTGAGAAACATGTTCACTTTTCATATGTAATACCATGCGATAAATTTGGTGACATCATTCTCGTGGAACTAGCTGGTTCCATTCAGGAAAAAAATACTTTGAGCAATACTTTTGTATTTGAATGCCAACAGTCATTTATCTGCTGTAAGAATAACTTATTTCTCCGTCCATAAGGCTTGGAGAGATTTTGGCGACGATTTTGGCGGAATGTCGCCAACTTGGCGATATTTTTAATTGTTGCCAAATTAACAAAAATCTCGCCAAATGGATAAAAATGACGCCAAATCAATGAAAATGACAACTAATTGAAGAAAATTCAATATCTTGGAAAGAATATAAGTATCTACTATAAGAATAACATTTTTTAACTGTAAAAGTTGTAAATTCATTGCATTATATAAGGAAAGTCATGTGTTGCCCACATCAGATTTTTAACATCGGAAGCATGTTCAGCTAAACGAACACCGGCAGTACATTTAGTACTACCAATGTAGAATGTAAAGTTATTTTCGGAAGATAAAAGTAGGACAACATACACCTCAGCACTTATAGTTATTTTTATCCTTAGATTTAACTGAACGGATAAGATTAAATAACATAGTAACGGTAAAATGGCAATAACGTAGTACCGTAATAACGGTTCCCATTGAGAAACATGTTCACTTTTCATATGTAATACCATGCGATAAATTTGGTGACATCATTCTCGTGGAACTAGCTGGTTCCATTCAGGAAAAAAGATACTTTGAGCAATACTTTTGTATTTGAATGCCAACAGTCATTTATCTGCTGTAAGAATAACTTATTTTTCCGTCCATAAGGCTTGGCGAGATTCTGGCGACGATTTTGGCGGAATGTCGCCAACTTGGCGATATTTTTAATTGTTGCCAAATTAACAAAAATCTCGCCAAATGGATAAAAATGACGCCAAATTAATGAAAATGACAACTAATTGAAGAAAATTCAATATCTTGGAAAGAATATAAGTATCTACTATAAGAATAACATTTTTTTAACTATAAAAGTTGTAAATTCATTGCATTATATAAGGAAAGTCATGTGTTGCCCACATCAGATTTTTAACATCGCAAGCATGTTCAGCTACACGAACACCGGCAGTACTTTTAGTGCTACTAATGTAGAATGTAAAGTTATTTTCGGAAGATAAAAGTAGGACAACATACACCTCAGCACTTATAGTTATTTTTATCCTTAAATTTAACTGAACGAATACGATAAAATAACATAGTAACGGTAAAATGGCAATAACGTAGTACCGTAATAACGGTCGGGCTTAAACTTAAATTCAGAGCAAAAACGAATAACACAGGGTAAAACATCGCAGAGTGTACGAAAGACTGAATTTATACGCCATAAGATCAGAAACAGGAACAAGGTGATAAAATGATAGGATGAATAAAATTATAGCGAATATGGGAAAATATTTTATAAATAAACTCGAAAGATTAAGCGGACTCATGACCAAGATTAAAAATAAAGTAAATTTCAGTAACTAAAGTCAAAATAAATGAACAAACGTTAAAGGCACGATTAAAGTAAGCATTAGTGACACGAATCTGTGAAAGTAGGTTTACGAAAAACAGAAGTATGAAAACCAAGACAGTTACGGAAAACAAGAACATCCAAAAGTGGTAAAGAAAAATTAAACTCATGTTGAACGGTAAAATTAATAGGGGGTTAAAAATCATTAACAATATCCAAAAGATTAAGGAGGTCGCTCTAACTATGGTTCCAAATAATAAACTCATCATCCATATAACGACACCAAAAAATAGGCTTAAGGGATAAAAAAAACAAAATCTAGTTCTTGAGCTCCTGCAACACAGACTCAGCTAAAATGCCAGATAAGGGGCTACCCATAGGGGCACCCATAGTTTGCAGAAATATATTATCATGAAAACCAAAGTAATTTGTTTAATAAGAGCAGTAGCAACGGAAACTTTAGGAAATAGGGCCACAACGTCAAAACTATGCAAAGTGCAATTTGAAACAGAATTAGTGTTAAAGATATGTTCAATGAAGTTTTCAGTGAAGGTAATAGAATAAACACGGTTATTAAAAATGGTTTAAGAAAATTAGCTAACGCTTTTTATAAAATATAAGTAGGACCATTACATTTAGACACAATACGGCCCATGGAATGGTTAACTTTATGCAGATTAATTTGTCCGAAAATTTGGGGTAATTGATGTCGTATGAAGAAGATTTTAATAAAATACTTTTAAACCTATTTTTTGGTTGTCTTTGATTTTAAAGTATTAATTAGTTGACTTGTTCCCATACCATTAACACCATATTATATGTTTTAAATGGAATAAATAAGAGTGAAAACAACGAATAAATATATTAAATGTTATTGAAGTTTTATTTTGCAAGACTTTATTCACGTAAAACCATTTCGAAGAATGCGAAACGAAAGTAACTTTTGACTTCTATGATTTACTAGTATCAAAACATCTTCCTATTTTAAAATAATAAATGCCTTTTAACTTAAATTTAAAACAAACAGTGCTGTCTTGATGACTCTGTGCTTGTAAACAAATGGCATCCTCATTTTACAGTACTCGTCGCAAGAATGAACAATGACAATAAACTATTAAATATATTTCAGTCAACAATGAAAGAGACGTCACAATCAAATTCCGAAACCAATCGCAAACCTTTGTTTTTAGCCACTGTTTGAAAACCATTTTCTGATAAATTTTAGAACTTTTAGCCTGAAATTACTGAAAACTCTTCCATTTTGGAAGTAATCTGGTTCTTTACGAAGTTCTGACATTCTGGAAATGTGTAAAGCATGTTTTCTACAGCGAGAAGTAAGTGCAGCTAGTTTATAAAAAATTGAATAACGTTAAGGTTTGGAAATAGATTATTGGGAAACAACAGTAGACAGAGTGATAATTTGAATATGGGATATCATCTTTGAAATAGCTGCATACTTTAGAAAGAGTTATATTTTCGCAAATAATATGACTAGTATTTTTACTTTCCCTGCAATACATGGTAATGTATACGGGAAGTACTGGAATCATAACGAAAATCGCAACTCGAGTTTTCGACGGATCAACACGTTTGGAGACCTCTAGAATACGAAAAAACTATTTTTAGCGTGACGTCTATGTGTGTGTCTGTAAGTCTGTCTGTCTGTCTGTGAAGATATTTCATCCACTCTAACCAAAAAACTAATGGACCGAATTTCATAAAATTTGGTAGGTAAGTCACTTGTGGGCGAATCTGGTGCTGATTATTTTTCGGTACGATTCGGGATAAAAGAACCCGCCTTGATTTTGTGAAATGGCTCTCAAAAGCTTGTATCCACTCTAGATGAAAAACTAATGGACCGAATTTTGTGAAATTTGGTCCATTAGTCACTTGTAGGACACTGGTGTTGATTAGATTTTGATGCTATTGGGAAAAAAATAACCTGCTTTTTTTTTAAAAATGACCCTCAAAAATCGTCAAAATCTGAAATAAATAACTATGTATGCTCATATATATCCATTAAATGCCTGTTTCATACGTAATTTATAACGAAGAAAAGAATAATATGAACCCCATTGCACTAGGACTAGCCGTTCTCGAGATATTTAATTTTTTTTTGTATTTTCTCTACGCCACCTTTAAAAATAAGTCCAGTTATCAAATGAGAACGAAAATTGAATTAAAAGTGAATTCAATTTAATTAAAATAAAGAGAACGTGAATATAAGTCTGCAGGGAAAGTCATGTGCTGCCCACATCAGATTTTTAATATTATATACTTAATTTCAAATATCAGTTGTATTGCTTGATCTTTAAGCCATGTCATACAAAGCTTTGGCACAGTGTTATTACTTATAAACATTTTATATTTGTTTTGTCTAAATATGGTACCGTTTACTAATATACAAAAATATTTTAAAATATCCATATTTTGAACTATTTCTTTCGAAAAAAAAAATATTGTTCGAGTGAGTTTTCGCTTTACTTTCACTCAAAATATCTTTTGAACTATAAAAGATAGATAGAAACATAAAGTGACAAAAATGTTCAATGTAAAATCCGGTTAGTTTCTAGATCTGTAATTTGCATTTGGAAAGCTCCTATAGTTTTTAGGCTATTCTTTGGTTGAAGAAGATAGAAAATTTTCCGGATTTAATGCTTGTGTCCTCCCGAAAACAAAAAATACAATCTGTAAACAGTAAAAAAGTAATATGGAGGCTATTAAATTCCTAAATGGAGTTATAATAGGATATGGGATCGAGTTCTTAGTTTACGAAATATTGTGTTTATAATAGTGAAGAAATTCATTGAACCGAATAAGCCCATCCTACTTGTTTAGTATTTTAACGTATACTCGAATAAACCAGAAAACACTAAGTTATGAGACTTTATGCAGACTATGTTTAACTTAAAACGTGCACCAGATCTTAAAATATCTACTACGCGAACTCAAACTATGTACTCGCTGAACTTGTAGAAGAGACTTTTTTTTTTTCCTTTTTTTTTAACGTAAAGCTATGGCTCCATCAGAATGGAGCCACCGCCGATTTTCTTTCATTTATTAGATAGTGAGCTGTAATGTAACACAAGTGCCGTTAGATTAAACTTATGACTTACAACTTCTTGGTGAGGTTTTGAATTATGTAACAATCTCTATAGGCTTTGATTTTTTTAAATCCTTGATGTATGAGTTAGCGTACATAGAAAGTTTGTATAATATATAATTTTCATCTCCTTGCGACGATTTTTAGCGTTTTCCAACGTAGTTGAAAAGTATTTATGACTTTGTTCCGCCCGCCCGTCTTCCCGTCCGTCCGTCCGTACTGCCGCAAAAATGACATTATCAAAATTAAATTTCATTATTTTGTGGAGACGTTCAATACGTATGGAAATGAAAATGAATAATATCACCCAATTAGTTTCAGAATTAATCGGGGTTGAAAAAATGAAATACATTGAACCCTATTGAACCTGGTTTTTCAAACATTTTTTAAGCAAAGTTAAAAGTCACAATTGGCTTCGAAAATGTTGGGCAATATTTAAATTATCACATAAAATGCGTAAAAAAGTTTTCACCACAATATGTTAGGTAGTTTTTCAAATAAAAATTAAAATAACTCATGATATATACCGGCCATCCACCTTGCAGCTCTAAGTCCGTGTATCTAAATTCTGTGCCGACGCAATTACAATATTTTTTATTTTAAATGATGAAATGTTCATTGATTTTACATAGAAAAACAGACAATTTATATTTCGATAACTTTATTTGAATAAAGCTCATTTAGTGTCACTAGCATGGAGTTAGAAAGAAGGAGATAAAACTCTTATGGGAGAAACTCTTAATGCCACAATGCTTTGAGAATTATATCTAGGTGTTGCTAGTGTTAGTAAAGTAGCTGCTATTGCTAATTGACACATTAAAAAGGAGTAGTATTTAGTATATGTATATTTGGTTATTACTTTCCCTGCAATACATGGTAATGTATAGGGAGAGTATTGGAATCATATCGAAAATCACAACTCGAGTTTTCAACGGATCTACACGTTTCGAGACCTCTAGAATACGAAAAACTATTTTAGCGTTACGTCTGTGTGTGTGTCTGTGTGTGTCTGTCTCTCTGTCTGTCTGTCTGTCTATCTGTGCAGATTTTGTATCCACTCTAACTAAAAAACTAATTGACCGAATTTCATAAAATTGGGTAGGTAAGTCACTTGTGGGCGAATCTGGTGCTGATTAGTTTTGGGTACGAATCGGGATAAAAGAACCCGCCAGTTTTTGCGAAATGGACAGCAAAAATAGCCTGTGTCTACTCTAGCTGAAAAAGTATTGAACCGAGTTTTACAAAATTCAGTAGATAAGTCGCCTGTGGGTTACCCTGTTGCTGATTAGATTTTGGTATGATTCGAAAAAAAATAACCAAACTTTTTCTGCAAAATGGCCCTCAAAAATCGTCAAAATCTAAAATAAAAAACTACGTTTGTTCAAATATATCTATTAAATGCTTGTTTTTTACGTAATTTTTGACGAAGAAAAGAATAAGACTAACCCCATTTAACTAGGACAAGCCATTCTAGAGATATTTTAGTTTTTCTTATTTTTTCTACGCCACCATTGAAAATAAGTCCAGTTACCAAATGAGAACGAAAATTGAATTAAAAGTGAATTAAATTGAATTAAAATAAAGAGAACGTGGATATAAGTCTGCAAGGAAAGGCATGTGCTGCCCACATCAGATTTTTTTTAAATTAAGGGTTCCCTAATTCTGAGTATAATTTAGCATACTTTTTAATAGTTGTAGAATAGATTATGGAGTTTATGGAGATAAAATAATTGAAAGGTAAATAATTTTGAATGTGTGGGAATATTCTTTATTGTTTCAGTTCTAACTTCTATTGCCCTAATTATTTATTTTTACAGAATTGACGGTTTAAAAAAACATTTTAGTTCTTTCGCCATAAAATTTTTGCAAAGCAGGACTACTTATCACCTGACTTATACCTGAATTATTATATTATGACTTATACCTGAATTATTATATTATGACTTATACCTGAATTATTGTCATACACTATATTGACGTTTTCTTAATGTGATGTTTCAACTCCTTAATTTTATCTTCATGGTTACGAGCATGTTATTTTTCAATGAAAATATCAGCGTTGAATGTGCCACAATTTAGAGATGCTTAAAAAAAATTACATTTCACTTAGAAAGTGTTTTATAATCAATGCTTTATGTATGATTGATATTTCTTGTTATTTCTTAGGATATTCGCCACTGACGCAGCTACCCATACATTCTTTACAGAGTCCACTTCGATTGCAATTTCGCCCTTGTCGCTCAACGGTAAAGCGCCTGTTGGCCAGTTCAAAGATCCAGGGTTCGATTCCCGGTCGCGGAGCTAGGTTCGTAACATCTTTAACTGCATCCCATCAGATTTTTGCTTGTGTATCGATCTTTTCAATGCTTCATGCAGCTCAAATCAGGAGCTTTTTTGACGTATGATTTCATGATGGTTCTTTAATTATAAGCCTGTGCCTATGGCTATTTATAAATAAACTAGTTGTTGCTGTTGAGACTCTGACCGTCCGACCTACCAGAAAAGTGTAAGTTAACCGTTTGGACGGCCGATAAGTGCCACCCAATTTAGACCGGAACCCAGTGGGGGAGGTATCCACAGGGATCGTACCCTCCATCCCCTACCACCATCCTCTCGGAAAGACTTACGGACTCACATGTTTAACGTGATGGTACTCCGCATGAACACGGCGGCAGTTGTGGTAGCGTGCAAATCCAGCGTGTAAACCACCGGACTACCGCGCCCGAAATGTGCCAACAGCACGCGGTGTTTCCAGGTGGTCACCCATGCAAGTACTAATCCCCGCCCGATGCTGTTTGACTTCGGTGATCTAACGAGAACCGGTGTTTTCAGCACGGTAGGGCCGTCGGCATTAATTAGATTAGTTGAAATACTTGATGTTGCTCGCTATAATACTGAAATAAAAGCTGAAATATTTTAACCAGAATAGGCAGCTCCATTTGATTTAACAAAAAATATAAAAACAGGATGTAAATCGATTTTTGTGCCGTTTTTGAATTTATAAGTGGTCATTATAGACAGACAAAACACGTGTTTGAACTCCCATTTTTCCGCAAGTGGGTGTAGGAAGATAACACTGATTTAAAGCATTCTACCAATTTACTTTTATTGCTTCAAAAAATGTCATCCATTTAGATAACGTATTTTTTAGATTACATATTTTAGATTGAGAACGTGTCATGGAATGTTCACTTTTATATTTATATTAAAGCGAAATCGGACATATTTTTTGCCATGAAAACGATCCCTATTAAGCTTAATAAGTGATAAAAATATGCATATACCTTGAGACGTTCTCGAGGTTTAAGTGGTCCTGACAGACAGGTGGAAAGAGGTTTTAATTCTCTTTATTTTCAATTCTCTGTAAGAAGATAAATCTTACATTAGAATATTCCCCAGACTCAGTTTTACCGCTAGTAAAATAATTAATCAACATCCATCACGTAATTAGGAACACATTTAAGTTAGAAGAGTGTACCGATGTTTACGATTATGAATGATTACAGGAACATGGAAGGCCAGGCCGGGGAGGGGTGCCCACGCCCATTCCAGTGTGCCCACGCGTTATTCATAGGCTGCGATTTCTGGGTTTGAGTGTTCTACCAAGATGTAAAGTACATACGATGCAACCTCACCCCCTTTGAAAATAAAATGCTTCCACAACAGGTATCCCATCTTTATCAGCACGCCACCTATACTGACCGGACAGCCTTAAAATATATCTTCTATAACTTTATTAATAGTAAATTTTAAATTACAAATCTTAAAGGTATGTGTTGTAGTCACCAATCGCGGTACAGGACATCTTTATAATACGAAATCCATGCATCCCCTAATAAATACAGACATTAGGAGGTAAAATAGAATGCGGTTGGTCGAAAGCCGTATAATGAGATCACCTAAGGTCGTATAAAGAGATCATCGAAGGTCGTATAAAGTGGTTAAAATAGAAAGAGTTTGATCGAAAATAGCAATTGGAGATTTCAGTGTATTACAGGGTTTGTGCAGGATTTTGTCTAGAAATGTATCTATTTCGAAATTCTGGACCATTAAAACGGGGCGTTTTCTTAATATTCTATATCCCTTAAAATCTCTAAGTGCATTGCAGCTATCAATAATATATATAGCTAAATTATTTCTAAATAAATTGTTGATTCTAAATAATTTTAATTCAAAATAAATTCTTTCTAAACTAAATATAGCTAAATTCATTCCAGAGTTTTAAAGTAACTCTGGGAAAGTAAAATTTCTTATAGTTCGAGAATGACTAGTAATAACTTCAAATATACTATCTTCTTTTTCGATCCAGACCGTCCGATCTACCCGAAGGTGTAAGGTATCTGTTTTGACGGCCGGGAATTGCCACCCAATTTAGACAGGAACCCAGGGAGGAAGCATCTACAGGGACCGTACCCTCTCTCTCCTATCACAAACCTATCGGAAGGACTTACGGACCCACATGTTTAGTGTGATCGCATTCAGCATGAACACGGCGATAGTTTCGGGCTAAGGCGGGAATCGAACTCGGATCAAAAATTCTATCCATCCATTTTTACCTTATCATATTATAGAATATAGTATAGAGAAAGTATTATTTTCATGAAAATTTTCGATTTCGAGAATTTGCTGCGTGTATATGTTTTAGGATCTCCTGAACACTTTGCACTATTTTTAGAATAATGTTTGTCTGTAGGTCGTCTTCCACAAATATTAATGTTTTTTATTTCATGAACTGTTTTATTTGGCATTGTTAATAAAAAATCAAGAACTATATAAAATTTTTTGAAATTCGAACAAAAACTCTTAAATTTATGCAACATTTTATATGTTCCTAACATGACAGCATAAGACAAAATTTGACATAATTATGCATAAAAAGTGTCAATGATCGCGACAATTAAGAGTTTCAATCATTGTAATAAAAAATTGCGGTGATACAATTTTGCTGCGATACAATCGTGACGTCATTAGCACCCCTCGGGTGTACCTTGGCAAACTCGATATCAGTGGAAATATTTTTACTTTCCTTATATACATAATATATAAAGAAAGTATTGTGACAGGGTCGAAAATTCGAATTCGAGTTTTCGCGGGAGAGCACATTTCAAGCATCCTGATCACGAATCGAACATTTTTGAGATGATGTCTGTGTGTGTGTGTGTCAGTGAGCCTGTGGAGACGATATCTCACGAACGAATGGAGCTATTCGAATGAAATTTGGTACAAAAATCACAATCCAAGAATACTGGAAACCTATTATTTTTAGACATAATCGAATACTCAGAACCCCCTTAAATTTTCGAGTGAAATTTTGAAAACATCATCAAAAAATCAAAACCTTTAATACAGTTACGCAAATAGACATTTCTTATGTAATTGTTCCTTAGAAAACGATTGCCATAAACTTTAGAGCTCTAGCATGAACCGTTCTCGAGACATTGAACATTTTTCAAATAAATTTATCATAAAATCCCATAAGTTAAAAAGAAAATATTAACTGTTAAGATAAATGTTCACTTTTCATATGTAATATCATGGGATAAAATTAGTGACATCATTCTCGTGGATCTAAATCGTCCCATTTACGAGAAAAGGTACTTTGAGTAATACTTTTGTATTTGAACGCCAATAGTCATTTATCTGCTGTAAGAATAACTTATTTCTCCGTCCATAAGGCTTAGCGCGATTTTGGCGACAAATTTAGAAGAATGTCGCCAACTTGGCGACATTTTTAAATGGTGCCAAATTAAAGAAAATCTCCACAAATGAATAAAAATGTCGCTAAATTAATGAAAATGACGACTGATTGAAGAAAATTCAATGCCTTGGAAAGAATATAAGTATCTACTAAAAGAATAACATTTTTTTAAACTGTAAAAGTAATAAATTCATTGCATTATGTAAAGAAAGTTATGTGCTGCCCACATCATATTTTTTCAATAGAGATCATAAAGATTTTAATTGTGATCGCTTGGATTAACAATGCAGATTTTTTAAATTTTTTCCTGCAAAATTTGCAAAAAATCAGACAAAACAAAAAAACTTTCCAAACAAAAAACAAAACAAAACAAAATCTATTTAAAAAACTATTTCTGGCAAGCCGAAGTCGAGTTGAACAACCTCAAGTTAAATGGTTTAAATATCTACAAAGATCATTGCATGGTAATAACCCCAATTAATATTTATGTGTTTTATAATGCTAAATAAAAATCCTGCATTATCTTGAGAACAGCACAGATATGATACGTCACAATATTACTTGTTCTAAATCATGAAGAAAAAAACTTTCAGATTTCCTAGCAAAATTTTTAGAACCTAAATAACTTTGTGAGGAAACGTTACTGAGTGTACACGTTAGATCAACCTAAAATGAAGTCCTCCAAACCGATCAAATAAAAGGGATTTCAGCACCCCTAATGGTTAGATTAAGACGTTAGGATGACGAAATTTGGTAATAAATATAGAATAAAAAATACAATTAGAAAGTTGAAGAGAAATGTTAAGTAATTAGGATTTGACAATAAAATTATTACCAAACGTATTTATTTAACATAGCAGTATTATAGACGTATTTCTGTCTTATGATAAAACTTATGTCTTATTATAAGCGATTATAAACGTCTTATTAAAACTTTCTGTCTTATTATAACTAGCCGCCTTTGGCGACCAGCCTGTTCGCTACCCTTGAAAATTCTGACCGTGGCAAACTCGTTGGCGCGACCTACCAGAAAGGTGTAAGGTAACTGCTTGGAAGGCCAGGAAGTGCCACACAATTTAGACCGGAACCCAATGGGGGAGGCATCCAAAGAGACCGTACCCTCCTTCCCCTACCACAAACCTCTCGGAAGGACTTGCAGTCCCACACGTTTAACGTGATCGTACTCCGCGTGAACACGGCTGCAGTTTTGGCAATGGCGGGAATCGAACCCGGGCCTACCGAGTGAAATTCCCGCGCGCTAACCACTGGGCTACCGTGCCATCCGCGACAATCTCCATAACTTTATTTTTATTCGGCAATTTTGGGAATCGAACTCGGGCCTACCAAGTGCAAATCCCGCGCACTAACCACTGGGGTACTTCACCCTCCGCGATATTCTTCATAACTTTCTTTTTATTCACCCAATTTAGACCGGAACCAAGTGGGAGAAGCATCCACAGGGACCGTACCCATCTTCCCCTACCACCAACCTCTCGGAAGGACTTACAGACCCACATGTTTAACGTGATCGTACTCCGCGTAAACACGACGGCAATTTTGGGAATCGAACCCGGGCCTACCGAGTGCAATTTCCGCGCGCTAACCATTGGGCTGCTTTGCCCTACGCGACAATCTCCATAACTTTCTTTTTATTCATCCAATTTAGACCGTACCCTCCTTCCCCTACCACCAACTTCTCGGAAGGACTCACGGACCCACATGTTTAACGTGCTCGTACTCCGCGTAAACACGGCGGCAATTTTGGGAATCGAACCCGGGCCTGGTAACTGGTTGGACGGCCAGGATGTGCCACCCAATTTAGACCGGAACCCAGTGGGGGAGGCATCCACAGGGAACGTACCCTCCTTCCCCTACCACCAAACACTCGGAAAAACATACGGACCCATATGTTTAACGTGATCGTACTCCATGTCAGTGGCGGAAATCGAACCCGGGCCTACCGCGTGCAATTCCCGCGCGCTAACCACTGGGCTACTTCGCCCTCCGCGACAATCTCCATAACTTTCTTTTTATTCACCCAATTTAGACCGTACCCTCCTTCCCCTACCACCAACCTCTCGGAAGGACTCACGAACCCACATGTTTAACGTGATCGTACTCTGCGTGAACGTGGCGTAAGTTTTGGCAGTGGCGGGAATCGAACCCGGGCCTACTGAGTGCAATTCCCGCGCGCTAACCACTGGGCTGCCGCGCCCTCCGCGACAATCTCCATAACTTTCTACATATTCACCCAATTTAGACGGGAACCCAGTGGGGGAGGCATCCACAGGGGCCGTATCCTCCTTCCCCTACCACCAACCTCTCGGAAGGACTTACGGACCCACATATTTAACGTGATCGTATTCCACGTAAACACGGCGGCAGTTTTGGCAGTGGCGGGAATCGAACCCGGGCCTACCGCTAACTTCCCGCGCGCTAATTTGCAATTTAAAATGACCATATGCTTAATTCCATCATCCTCATTCCATTGTTTCATTGTTCCATCATTTAAAATATCCATAAAATTAAAATATCAAAAAGTTAAAATATACATTTAAAAAATCCAGATCGTCCCATCATTTAAAATATAAATATAATAATTTATATAGAGCAAAGGCGCTCTATTCAGAACCGTGACGTCACCTCCACCTTGACGTCCCCACCCACCACCTTCCCTGCTTCAGCGGGGGAGAAACGAAGCGGCACGCCGAGCGGAACGCCGAGAAATTTAAAATCATGACGTCTTTAAAATTGCGATCCTGAAGGCAATTTTCATTATTTCTGGACCAGATTAGACTTGTAAGAATGCCAGATATTTCAGCTTTCTAAAAATGTAAATTATTAGTCGAAATTATGAGCACTTTTTACTATGCGAGAATTTAAAAACCAAAAATCGTTTTTTTGAGCCAAAAGTGACTTTTGTTTTAAAATCTTTAAAAAATATTAGAAATCGAAATGGAGATTTGAAATTGATATATTTTTACTCGCAATTGTCTGCTCTTTCCGATGGTGTGAGTTGTTTTTTTTCTACGACGTCTGGATCGTGGAGAAAAAAGGGCAAAAAGGGCAAAAAAAGGTCGAAATCGCATAAAACATTAAATAAATAAAAAAATAATTAGAATTTTGAAAATCGGTTTTCACGTGTCCCCTTCTCACCCCCCCGGGGGCTCCGATTGCCAAATTTCATAACTCTCCGACGCGCGGTCGCGAAACGTATAGTGTATAAGACCCACAGACACACACACACACAGACATTGCCTTTTATTATATAGATTAGCCGCCTTTGGCGACCAGCCTGTTCGCTACCCTTGAAAATTCTGACCGTGGCAAACTCGTTGGCGCGACCTACCAGAAAGGTGTAAGGTAACTGCTTGGAAGGCCAGGAAGTGCCACACAATTTAGACCGGAACCCAATGGGGGAGGCATCCAAAGAGACCGTACCCTCCTTCCCCTACCACAAACCTCTCGGAAGGACTTGCAGTCCCACACGTTTAACGTGATCGTACTCCGCGTGAACACGGCTGCAGTTTTGGCAATGGCGGGAATCGAACCCGGGCCTACCGAGTGAAATTCCCGCGCGCTAACCACTGGGCTACCGTGCCATCCGCGACAATCTCCATAACTTTATTTTTATTCGGCAATTTTGGGAATCGAACTCGGGCCTACCAAGTGCAAATCCCGCGCACTAACCACTGGGGTACTTCACCCTCCGCGATATTCTTCATAACTTTCTTTTTATTCACCCAATTTAGACCGGAACCAAGTGGGAGAAGCATCCACAGGGACCGTACCCTTCTTCCCCTACCACCAACCTCTCGGAAGGACTTACAGACCCACATGTTTAACGTGATCGCACTCCGCGTAAACACGGCGGCAATTTTGGGAATCGAACCCGGGCCTACCGAGTGCAATTTCCGCGCGCTAACCATTGGGCTACTTTGCCCTACGCGACAATCTCCATAACTTTCTTTTTATTCATCCAATTTAGACCGTACCCTCCTTCCCCTACCACCAACTTCTCGGAAGGACTCACGGACCCACATGTTTAACGTGCTCGTACTCCGCGTAAACACGGCGGCAATTTTGGGAATCGAACCCGGGCCTGGTAACTGGTTGGACGGCCAGGATGTGCCACCCAATTTAGACCGGAACCCAGTGGGGGAGGCATCCACAGGGAACGTACCCTCCTTCCCCTACCACCAAACACTCGGAAAAACATACGGACCCATATGTTTAACGTGATCGTACTCCATGTCAGTGGCGGAAATCGAACCCGGGCCTACCGCGTGCAATTCCCGCGCGCTAACCACTGGGCTACTTCGCCCTCCGCGACAATCTCCATAACTTTCTTTTTATTCACCCAATTTAGACCGTACCCTCCTTCCCCTACCACCAACCTCTCGGAAGGACTCACGAACCCACATGTTTAACGTGATCGTACTCTGCGTGAACGTGGCGTAAGTTTTGGCAGTGGCGGGAATCGAACCCGGGCCTACTGAGTGCAATTCCCGCGCGCTAACCACTGGGCTGCCGCGCCCTCCGCGACAATCTCCATAACTTTCTACATATTCACCCAATTTAGATGGGAACCCAGTGGGGGAGGCATCCACAGGGGCCGTATCCTCCTTCCCCTACCACCAACCTCTCGGAAGGACTTACGGACCCACATATTTAACGTGATCGTATTCCACGTAAACACGGCGGCAGTTTTGGCAGTGGCGGGAATCGAACCCGGGCCTACCGCTAACTTCCCGCGCGCTAATTTGCAATTTAAAATGACCATATGCTTAATTCCATCATCCTCATTCCATTGTTTCATTGTTCCATCATTTAAAATATCCATAAAATTAAAATATCAAAAAGTTAAAATATACATTTAAAAAATCCAGATCGTCCCATCATTTAAAATATAAATATAATAATTTATATAGAGCAAAGGCGCTCTATTCAGAACCGTGACGTCACCTCCACCTTGACGTCCCCACCCACCACCTTCCCTGCTTCAGCGGGGGAGAAACGAAGCGGCACGCCGAGCGGAACGCCGAGAAATTTAAAATCATGACGTCTTTAAAATTGCGATCCTGAAGGCAATTTTCATTATTTCTGGACCAGATTAGACTTGTAAGAATGCCAGATATTTCAGCTTTCTAAAAATGTAAATTATTAGTCGAAATTATGAGTACTTTTTACTATGCGAGAATTTAAAAACCAAAAATCGTTTTTTTGAGCCAAAAGTGACTTTTGTTTTAAAATCTTTAAAAAATATTAGAAATCGAAATGGAGATTTGAAATTGATATATTTTTACTCGCAATTGTCTGCTCTTTCCGATGGTGTGAGTTGTTTTTTTCTACGACGTCTGGATCGTGGAGAAAAAAGGGCAAAAAGGGCAAAAAAAGGTCGAAATCGCATAAAACATTAAATAAATAAAAAAATAATTAGAATTTTGAAAATCGGTTTTCACGTGTCCCCTTCTCACCCCCCCGGGGGCTCCGATTGCCAAATTTCATAACTCTCCGACGCGCGGTCGCGAAACGTATAGTGTATAAGACCCACAGACACACACACACACAGACATTGCCTTTTATTATATAGATTAGCCGCCTTTGGCGACCAGCCTGTTCGCTACCCTTGAAAATTCTGACCGTGGCAAACTCGTTGGCGCGACCTACCAGAAAGGTGTAAGGTAACTGCTTGGAAGGCCAGGAAGTGCCACACAATTTAGACCGGAACCCAATGGGGGAGGCATCCAAAGAGACCGTACCCTCCTTCCCCTACCACAAACCTCTCGGAAGGACTTGCAGTCCCACACGTTTAACGTGATCGTACTCCGCGTGAACACGGCTGCAGTTTTGGCAATGGCGGGAATCGAACCCGGGCCTACCGAGTGAAATTCCCGCGCGCTAACCACTGGGCTACCGTGCCATCCGCGACAATCTCCATAACTTTATTTTTATTCGGCAATTTTGGGAATCGAACCCGGGCCTACCAAGTGCAAATCCCGCGCACTAACCACTGGGGTACTTCACCCTCCGCGATATTCTTCATAACTTTCTTTTTATTCACCCAATTTAGACCGGAACCAAGTGGGAGAAGCATCCACAGGGACCGTACCCTTCTTCCCCTACCACCAACCTCTCGGAAGGACTTACAGACCCACATGTTTAACGTGATCGTACTCCGCGTAAACACGGCGGCAATTTTGGGAATCGAACCCGGGCCTACCGAGTGCAATTTCCGCGCGCTAACCATTGGGCTACTTTGCCCTACGCGACAATCTCCATAACTTTCTTTTTATTCATCCAATTTAGACCGTACCCTCCTTCACCTACCACCAACTTCTCGGAAGGACTCACGGACCCACATGTTTAACGTGCTCGTACTCCGCGTAAACACGGCGGCAATTTTGGGAATCGAACCCGGGCCTGGTAACTGGTTGGACGGCCAGGATGTGCCACCCAATTTAGACAGGAACCCAGTGGGGGAGGCATCCACAGGGAACGTACCCTCCTTCCCCTACCACCAACCTCTCGGAAAAACATACGGACCCATATGTTTAACGTGATCGTACTCCATGTCAGTGGCGGAAATCGAACCCGGGCCTACCGCGTGCAATTCCCGCGCGCTAACCACTGGGCTACTTCGCCCTCCGCGACAATCTCCATAACTTTCTTTTTATTCACCCAATTTAGACCGTACCCTCCTTCCCCTACCACCAACCTCTCGGAAGGACTCACGAACCCACATGTTTAACGTGATCATACTCTGCGTGAACGTGGCGTAAGTTTTGGCAGTGGCGGGAATCGAACCCGGGCCTACTGAGTGCAATTCCCGCGCGCTAACCACTGGGCTGCCGCGCCCTCCGCGACAATCTCCATAACTTTCTACATATTCACCCAATTTAGACGGGAACCCAGTGGGGGAGGCATCCACAGGGGCCGTATCCTCCTTCCCCTACCACCAACCTCTCGGAAGGACTTACGGACCCACATATTTAACGTGATCGTATTCCACGTAAACACGGCGGAAGTTTTGGCAGTGGCGGGAATCGAACCCGGGCCTACCGCTAACTTCCCGCGCGCTAATTTGCAATTTAAAATGACCATATGCTTAATTCCATCATCCTCATTCCACTGTTTCATTGTTCCATCATTTAAAATATCCATAAAATTAAAATATCCATTTAAAATATCCAAAAGTTAAAATATACATTTAAAAAATCCAGATCGTCCCATCATTTAAAATATAAATATAATAATTTATATAGAGCAAAGGAGCTCCATTCAGAACCGTGACGTCACCTCCACCTTGACGTCCCCACCCACCACCTTCCCTGCTTCAGCGGGGGAGAAACGAAGCGGCACGCCGAGCGGAACGCCGAGAAATTTAAAATCATGACGTCTTTAAAATTGCGATCCTGAAGGCAATTTTCATTATTTCTGGACCAGATTAGACTTGTAAGAATGCCAGATATTTCAGCTTTCTAAAAATGTAAATTATTAGTCGAAATTATGAGTAGTTTTTACTATGCGAGAATTTAAAAACCAAAAATCGTTTTTTTGAGCCAAAAGTGACTTTTGTTTTAAAATCTTTAAAAAATATTAGAAATCGAAATGGAGATTTGAAATTGAAATATTTTTACTCGCAATTGTCTGCTCTTTCCGATGGTGTGAGTTGTTTTTTTCTACGACGTCTGGATCGTGGAGAAAAAAGGGCAAAAAAAGGTCGAAATCGCATAAAACATTAAATAAATAAAAAAATAATTAGAATTTTGAAAATCGGTTTTCACGTGTCCCCTTCCCTCCCCCCCAGGTCTCCGATTGCCAAATTTCGTAGCTCTCCGACGCGCGGTCGCGAAACGTATAGTGTATAAGACAGACACACAGACACACACACACACAGACATTGCCTTTTATTATTTAAGAAGAAGAAGACGACATCGCCATTCCTATGAATCTAGTGTAGAACACGCAGACATATCTCGGCAGACATATCCACGTTCTTTTTATTTTAATTAAATTTAATTCACTTTTAACTCGTTATCATTTGCTAACTGGACTTATTTTCAAAGGTGGCGTAGATAAAATACAAAGATACTAAAATATCTCGAGAACGGCTAGTTCTAGTGTAACAGGATTGGTCTTATTATTTTCTTTGTTAAAATTTACGCATAAAACAAGCATTTAATGGATATATTTGAGCATGCGTAGTTTTTTATTTTAGATTTTGACGATTTTTGAAGGCCATTTTTCAAAAAACGGCAGGTTATTTTTATTCGAATGGTACCAAAATCTAATCAGCATCAGGGTCACCCACAAGAGACTTATCTGCAGAATTTTGTGAAATTCCGTCTATTAGTTTTTCAGCTAGAGTGGATACAAGCTTTTGCGGGCCATTTTGCAAAAAAAAGGCGGGTTCTTTTATCACGAATCGTACCCAAAACTAATCAGCACCAGATTTGCCCACAAGTGACTTACCTACCAAATTTTATGAAATTCGGTCAATTAGTTTTTTAGTTAAAGTGGATACAAAATCTGCACATACACAGACGTCACGCTAAAAATGGTTTTCTCGTATTCTAGAGGTCTCGAAACGTGTAGATCCGTCGAAAACTCGAGTTGGGATTTTCGGTATCATTCCATTACTTTTCCTATACATTGCCATGTATTGCAGGGAAAGTAAAAATATCTGAGTAGAGCATAAATTCGTCTGAACATAGTTCGATTTTGACAGTGTCATAGACCCATAGACCTTTGCCAAAAAAGGTAGAATTTTATTTAAATGTTTCGATGCATTTAGAGTAGCATTGTAAAATAGAATTTAAATTTATAACCACAATAATTCGGTTCAGCACGTATGTAAACAAATGCTGTAAGTATCTTACAATGCTCTTACGCGATAATGAAAAACTAATTTTTTCTTTTTGCAATCAACAATGAATATATGACGTCACAATGACCATTCACAGATAATACTGGGTGTTCATTTTCATTGTTTGGAGATAAATTTCTTATAAATTTCCAATCCGCTAGTTTGAAAATACTGAAAAAAAAAATCATTTTATAAGTAATCTCAATTTATTTTAAAACTATGAAAACTTGGTAAAAAATGAAGCGTTTCATCGGAAGCAGAAGTAAGTAAACAGATTTTTATAAAAGAGCATCAACGCAAAGATTTTTAAATTAGCGTCACTTTATTAACTGCCACTTCAATAGCACATACGATAAATGTTTTAATCCTATACTCCCTTGCTTTTTGACATAATCAAATGCATTACAATTATTTTGCATTTTCGCAAATTATATGGATCGTATTTTGAATATTTTAATTAAGTATTTCATTTTACTTTCCCTGCAATACATGGTATTGTATAGAGAAAGTATTGAAATCATGTCGAAAATCGCAACTCGAGTTTTCGACGGATCTACACGTTTCGAGACCTCTAGAGTATGAAAAAACTATTTTTAGCGTGACGTCTGTGCGTGTCTGTCTCTGTGTCTGTCTGTCTGTGTGTTTGTGTAATGTATGTATCCACTCTAACTCAAAACTAATCGACCAAATTTCATAAAATTTGGTGGGTAAGTCACTTCGGTATAACCCTGGTGCAGATTAGATTTGGTACGATTCGTAAAAACAGAACCCGCCTTATTTACGAAATGGCCCATAAAAATGTCATGTATCCACTCTAGCTAAAATACTAATTGACCAAATTTCACAAAATTTAGCAGATAAGTTACTTGTGGGATACTCTGATGCTGATTAGATGTTGGTATTAATCAGAAAAGAACAACCTGCCTTTTTTTACGACATGGCCCTCAAAAATCTTCAAAATCTAAAAAACAACTACGTATGTTCAAATATATCAATTAAATGCTTGTTTTATACGTAATTTTTGATGAGAAAAGATATGAAGAACTCTATTACTCTAGGACTAACCGTTCTCGAAATATATGAGATTTTCGCATTTAGTTATGCCTTTTGTGGAAAAATGTTCAATTGACAAATAAAAACAAAAATTGAATTAAAAATGCAAATGTAGTGTTATTTTGTGCAAATAAACTCAATTTAATGAATTATTAAAGAAATAAAGAAAATATGAATTTGAGTCTGCGGGGAAAGTTATGTGTTGCCCACATCAAATTTTTTATGCTGTGTGAAGTAAATATCAGTTTCAGCTTAGGATAAACTCGCAAAGACGTGTATGGATAATGGTTTTTCCATTTACGAAATATAACATTCTTATGTAAGTTTTCAGTAGAAAACGATTGAACGCTAACATGAATCGTTCTCGAGATATTGCACATTTTTCAAAAAAGTTGTCAAAAAGTTATATAAAATAAAAAAAACTATTTCCTATTGAGAAACATGCTCACTTTTCATATGTAATAACATGCTATAAATTTGGTGAAATCATTCTCGTGGATCTAGATCGTTCCATTCATGAAAATAGATACTTTGAGTAATACTTTTGTATCTGAACGCCAATAGTCATTTACCTGCTGTAATAATAAATTATTTCTCCTTCCATAATGCTTGGCGAGATTTTGGCGACGAATTTGGCGGAATGTCGCCAACTTGGCGACATTTTTAATTGTTTCCAAACTAACAAAAATCTAGCCAAATTGATAAAAATGACGCTATCAATGAGAATGACGGCTAATTGAAGAAAATTCAATATCCTTGAAAGAATATAAGTATCTACTATAAGAATAACATTTTTTTAACTGTAAAAGTAGTCAATTCATTGCATTATATAAGGAAAGTCATGTGTTGCTCACATCAGATTTTTTTTATATATATCTCAGTTACAATAACTGAGTTTTAAAATTGTTGATATATAATGTATCAAAAATTCCCGAAAATTTTTTTTAAATTTCTCTGAATATTTTCAAGCGTATTTGTTTGAATGTGCAATGATGAAATGCGTAATATTAGTTTGGCTATTTGGAGTCACGCGCTAAGACATTTTTTAGTAGATATGTCTGATAAAAATTGTACTGTTTTTTTTTATTTTTACTTTTCTTATGTACATAATGTATAAGGAAAGTATTGTGACGGAGTCGAAATTTCGAATTCGAGTTTTCGACGGAAGAACACGCTTCAAGCATTCCTGATCACGAATTGAACATTTTTGAGGTGATGTCTGTGTGTGTGTGTGTGTAAGTGAGTCTGTGGAGACGATAACTGACGAACGAATGGAGCGATTCGAATTAAATTTGGTGCAAAAATCACAATCCATAAGAACTGAAAGTTTATTGTTTTAAAACCCAATCGAATGTTCAGAACTCCCCTAAATTTTCGAGTGAAATTTTGAAAAAAATCATCAAAAACTCAAAACCTTTAATTACAGTATTGTGGCAATTAATTGAGAAATGTCATTTTTTTCGTTTTATCGCACGTAAGCTTAGGAAGAAGCACTCCAAATTAGCTCTGAGTTCAAATTGCAGTTATTATCAAAGTAGCAGGTGTTCGTATGCACCTGGTAAGTAGCAGGTGTTCAAATTCCTCCGCCAGGTGGCAGGTGTTCCGCAGTGGTAGTTTCTCAGTTGTTGTGGGGCTCATTAGCGTCATGGATATCAGCGCGGAAATACGTGCTAAAGTGATTGCGCTTAGAGAACACACTTCTAAGACGTTCGAGGAAATAGGTAAAATATGTGGAGTGAGTACAGCAAGTGTCGGGAGGATCTGGAAGTGGTTTGAGGAAACAGGAAATGCTGGAACCAACCGCTCTGGAAGATGCGGCCGAAAAAGATCAACTTCGACTCGTGACGACAAAACTTTACATCGAATGAGTGTTAAAAATCCTCGATTAACCAGTTTTGACCAGTCTAAGTCCATGGTGGCAGCTGGTGTTGATATTGCACCTTCAACAGTGCGATACAGGCTGTTAGAACGCGGTCGGAGAGCACGTCGACCGTACAAGAAGCAGCTTCTGACGCTTCGCATGAAGAAAAAAAGGTTGGAATGGGCACGAAAATACAAAACATGGACTGGGAGAAAGTTCTCTTTTCTGACAAACACATTTTGTGGTTCAGGGATTTAGATCTCTGTTCGTGAGAAGGAGCCAAGGAGAACCTCTCAATCAGCACCACATCAATCAAACACTCAAGCATCCGCCCAAAAAGATGTTTTGGGGTTGTTTCAGCGTTTTGGGGACAGAATCTCTTGTTCCAGTAGAGGGAATGATGAACAGTGCCAGTTACGAAGTCATATTGACCCGAAAAGTGCTTCCAACCATGGCTAAGCTGTGGCCGAACGGAGATTGCGTTTTCCAAGAAGACAGCGCGCCATGTCACACTTCGAAGCGAATCAAAAATTTCTGTTCAAAAAAATATTACCGTACTGGATTGGCCCGGGAATTCACCAGACTTGAATTCCATAGAAAATTTGTGGGCTATTGTCAAAAAACGGCTTCACAAATTTGACTGTACGACGATGGACAAGCTAATTTCGGCCGTTATTGACATATGGTTCAGAGACGTTGAAATTAAAACTACATGTGCTAGTCTAGTAGATTCCATGCCGAAACGTGTCTGTGATGTTATAAAGTCTCGGGGAGGTGATATCACTTATTAGTTTTAAATGTATCCATAGAAAACTTGAATAAAACTGAATTTTATAAAAAAAACTGCATTTCTCAATTAATTGCCACAATACTGTAAGTTACGCAAATAGACATTTCTTATGTAATTTTTCCTTAGAAAACGATTGACATAAACTTTAGAACTCTAGAATGAACCGTTCTCGAGATATTGCACAATTTTCAAATAAATATATCAAAAAATCTCATAAATTAAAAAAAAATATTAACTGTTGAGAAACATGTTTACTTTTCATATGTAATATCATGCGATAAATTTAGTGACAACATTCTCATGGATCTGACTCGTTCCATTCACGAGAAATGATACTAATAAGAGTCATACTTTTGTATTTGAACGCACAATTGTCATTTATCTGCTGTAAAAAAATAAGTTATTTTTCCGTGCATAACACTTGGCGAGATTTTGGTGACGAATTTAGGGGAATGTCGCCAACTAAATTAACGAAAATCACGCCAAAAGGATAAATACGACGCTAAATCAATGAAAATGACAATAATTGAAGAAAATTCAATATCCTTGAAAGTGTATAAATCTATATAAATAAAAATGAAAATCTGTCTGTCTGTCTGTCTGTCTGTCTGTCTGTCTGTCTCTCTGTCTGTTTGTCACACCATCACGGGAGAACGGCTGAACCGAATTTGATGAAATTTTGTGGGTAGCCCAGAAATAGCCCCACTTAAAATTATATCTGTGTTTTGAGTTTCTACGACCAGTGGTTCTCGAGATATTAGTAAAAAACGAAATTTTCGTTTGTCTCATCGTCACGGAAAAACGGCTGAACCGAATTTAATGAAATTTGGTGAATAGCCTTGAAATTACGCCCCATAAATTTTGTCCAAGTTTCGAGTTTCTAAGACCTGGGGTTGTCGAGATATTAATGAAAAACCGAACTTTTTCCTAGGAGTTCTACTCCCTAACTCCGTGGTTTATCCAAACGAAAAGCTTGAAAATCGTTTGAAAGTGAATTAAAATTTAATCTCTGAGTTTGATGGGAGATTTTTTGCGTTAATTAGTCACTTTCTGAAAAAATGAATTGTTTGAAACATGATTTAAAGGGGAAATCTATCTCCATGGTTCATGGTTTATTTAAAACAAGCTTTTGCGGAACAATGAGAAGTATAGAGAAATCAAAATCGTTATTTAATTTCGCAGTTTATGTTATAAGACATGACATATTTAACATGTTATAAGATTCTATCTTATATCATGTTACTCAGAAATGCAATTAAATTAAATCTGTCTGTTAATTTTAATAATTATTTTTTCGATTTGAATAATAAATAAATGGATATAAAAATATATTTTAGAAAAGAACGATTTGATTTTTCTTATAGCATTTTTGACTGGATAATATCAATTACGGTCTTCAGGTTTAAAAATTATTATTATTTATATTTTCGGGGATTATTGATTCAAGGATTATTGATATTTTCAAGTTATTATGCAATTATTTTATTATGACAAAAATTGTTTAAACTCATATATTGTATGTTGTACGAATCTTCTACAAATACACGTGTATATCTTTTAATCTACGAGAATATAAGTAGTACAGGTATATTGACATATGTTTTGATATATATTGGCATATATTGGAATCAATTACGACCTTCTGGTATAAAGAGTACGGATATTATTGATGTTTTCAATTTATTACGTCATCTCTTTTATTTTGGCAAATATTTTTGAGACGCATATTGTAATACGGGTAATCTTCTACTAACACATTGGCATATTTTCTGATCTGTGACAATATAATTAGTACGGGGTTGCATATATTCATTCAATTCCTATTTTTTCTTCTGTAAATTTGCTTACAAAAGGGGGCAGTATGTTTTATTCTTCAGATCTGATCGTGAAGATAATTTTGCATAGTGAGAACATATATTCTTAAACTTCTCTTTAGGAGCAATAAATTTAATATTTTAACAGAATTTGCACATGATTGCGAACTATAAGTTTCTTTAAATTATACACTCCGTACGAATAACGGGTGTGCTGTTAGTGGTTAATAAATTTTAACATTTTAGGAGGATATATCATGTTGCTCGGCATCGCAATTAAATTAAATGTGTTTGTTAATGTTTTTATTATTTTTTTTCGATTTAAATAATAAATAAATGGATAAATGGATATAAAAGTATATCTTATGAATGGACGGTTTGATTTTTCTTTTAATTATATTAATTGCTGACTGCGTACATCAATTTCATTTATTTTGGCAAAGAGTTTTCAAGCTTATATCGTATTTAGCTACTAAACTCATATATTGTGTTTAGCCAATAAATTCATATAGCCGATTGTTGAAACAGAAAAAGAGTAGAGCGGGTATATCTTCTAATACAATTGTAAGGTTTTCATTTAGTATATTGAAACGGGATAAGAATGTTTCATTCAGATCTGCAAATTCAAAGCTACGAATTTGGAGGGATATCGCTAATTTGACAACTTTTCTTAAACTTTGCCAAATTGACGGAAATGTCGCCAAATTGATATAAACGACACAAAAACAGCTGCCATAAACCTTCGGGTTGGTCGTGTGGCTTGGGTCTTCTACATATCAATGAAATTTTTTTTTGTTTTGTTAGAAGAGAGTACTGAAATGATGTTTGGTTAGCATTTATCTGTCAGACCAAACATCCTACTTAGTAATACATTTAGCGAATTTTTAAAATGTCACCAAATTGATAAAAATGTTTTCAAATCTATAAAAATATCTTGAAATTGATAAAATTGAGCTACATAAATGATATTAATTGTTTTCTGTTAGGGGATAGTATTGTGATGATATTTCGTCAATTTGTCGCAAAGTGGAACTGTCAGTTCTACAGTCTCACTTGGCGATAAATTTGGCGATTTTTTAAAATGTCGCTAATTTGACGAAACTGTCGCCAAATGTTTCATAGAAATATAACTATTTAGACGATATTTTTTCTACCAATTTATTTGAAGCAAATGATATCATGTCGCTTAGCAACGGATTTAAATCCAATGTGTTTATGCGGCAGACAATTTTTATTAAATCCTTTCCGATTTGAATAATGAAGATATGTATATAAAATAAATTTCATTGCCATTTCATTTTGGACTGGATAATATCAATTATACTCTTCAGGTTTAAACATTATTATTATTGATATTTTCCGGAATTATTGATTCAGTGATTATTGATATTTTTAAGTTATTACGCCATTGTTTTATTGCGCAAAAATTGCTGACACACGCATATTGTACGTTGTACGAGTAATCTTCTAGGAATGCACGGGTATATCTTCTAACCTACGAGAATATAAGTAGTACAGGTATATTGGCATATATTTTGACATATATTGGCATATATATTGGAATCAAGTACAGTCTTCTGGTATGAAGATTACGGGGATTAATTATATATTCAATTTATTACGTCGTCTGTTGTATTTTACCAAAAAACATTTGTGACTCATATTGCAAAACGGGTAATCTTCTACTAATAATCGGACATTATAAGTAGTACGTGTATATCTTCCCATATAATTTTAGCACTTTAATTTTGACATATATTGGAATAAATGACTGTCTTCAGATTTAAAGATTACGGGTTTATTGGTATTTTCAATTTATACATGTAATCTACTAATACAGGTTATATTTTCTAATTTTCGCGTATATAATTAGTACGGTTCCCATACAATTTTAACGCTTTTATTTTGCATATATTGATTCAATTCCATATTTTTTTTTATATTTGCTTACATAAGGGGTCCAAGATGTTTTATTCTTCAGATATGTCCATGAAGATAATTTTATATAGCGAGAACAGAGATTCTTAAACTTCTTTTTAGGAGCATTATATTAAATATTTTAACAGAATATTTTGATTAAACATGTCATTTAGAATACTATAAGAATTTGGGCATGATTATGAATTTCACGTTTCTTTATATTATATACTCCGTACGAAGAACGGGTATGCTGCTAGTATCTATTATAAGAATAACATTTTTTAACTGTAAAAGTAGTAAATTCATTCATTATATAAAGAGAGTCATGTGTTGCCCACATCAGATTTTTACTTTTCTCTAGCTTTAGACCTCAGAAATGATAATTTCGGGTGAGATAGTATTAAGACGCTACACATTATAAGCTTTCAACTAACGTGTAACGTCGTTTTTGCGTAGTCTGCTTTTACTAGACTCCCATGGAGAGTTTTCCACAATATTACCACTTGCACATTAAAAATCTTCAATGTAAAATCGAATTATCCTTTTGTGGAAAGACCCTTTGTGGCTCTTGATTAAAAAAATCTGAAGTGGGCAGCACATGACTTTCCATGCAGACTTATATTCACGTTCTCTTTATTTTAATTAACTTTAATTCACTTTTAATATAATTTTCGTTCTCATTTGGTAACTGGACTTATTTTCAAAGTTGTCTTAGAGAAAATACGAAAACACTACAATATCTCGAGAACGGCTAGTCGTAGTGTAATGAAGTTGGTCTTATTCTTTTCTTCGTTAAAACTTCTACCGAATTTTGTGAAATTCGGACCATTAGTTTTCAGCTAGAGTGGATACAGTCTTTTGCGGGCCATTTAGCAAAAAATGCGGGTTCTGTTATCTCGAATAGTATCCAAAACTAATCAGCACCAGAATCACCTACAAGTGACTTACCTACCAAATTTTATGAAATTCGGTCAATTAGATTTTTAGTTAGAGTGGATATAATATCCTCTCAGACACACAGACAGACACACAGGCACACACACAGACGTCACTCTAAAAAGGTCACTCTAGAGGTCTCGAAAGGCGTAGATCCGTCGAAAACTCGAGTTGCGATTTTTGGCATGATTCCAATACATTCCCTATACATTACCATGTATTGCAGAGAAAGTAAAAACACTGTCACAGTAAAAATGAAAGCGAAATTAAAGATGTATTTAAAATAAATCCCTCAAACTGCTTTAAGAATATATTTAAGATCTTATTTAATCATTAATTGTAAAATCTTATTTAAAGCACAGATTGAAACAAAATACTAACAGTATTAAGCGGTTTGTTTGAGTGATACTTGAATTTAGTAAGAGTTCATTTAGCTTTCAGAAACTAGGTGTGTGTTTTTTTTCGTTACTTTCTTCATTTTCATAGTTTTTATTAAACTATTGTTTGTTTCCCTAATATAAAAGAAAATATTTTAATTTTTATGATGAAATAGATCATGCAGTTTTCCGAAAACGGCTATTCCTTTATAATTTGCTAATTTTTTTGTGTTCACTCTTTTATAAATTAGTATCTTTTATACTAATTTGAACATATATTTCAAAAAATTTTAATGGTATTAGCTCATTTGGCTTCTGCATCTGCTTATTCTTATTAAATTTGTTATTGAGTATAAATTTCGTGGTTTTTATGCATAGATTTATTTACGATCATTTTTGTGTATGTTTTTTTAATTAGATGCTGTGGCTCATAAACCAGTTATTTTCAATTAATTTTATCATTCGGGATTTAAGTTTTGAATCCTTCTGTTGTTCTTTTCCCTTCCTTCAAGGTTTATTATTTTCATCGCCTTATTTTTCGATTGGTAACGATATTCTTCCGTGATCATTTTATAAAATCGTTTTAAAGGAAAAAAGTGTGCAATTTCAAATTTCCAATATTTTCTACTTAACGGGCAACCGCGCCATCAAAACGTTCGATTTGCCGAATAAATGAGAACCGAATTCTTTCAAATTTGATAGAGGATTGAAATTTGATATAATAATTTGAGCTAATATTTTGATGAAAATACCCAAGACGAATGCAGTTTTTCAAAAATGTTCGTTTAAGGGTGTGCTCCAGAGAAAAACGTTCGAAAGGTGAATTGATAAAAAAAACCATGCTTCGGGATGAGAAAGATATTTCAAATTTAGTGTACGGGTAGATAGTTTTTAAGGTAGAAAGTGTACATTTTCAGTTTTCCCATATTTTCAATTTTAGGGGGTGCCGCACACCAAAATATTCGATTTTCGGAATAAAGGAGAGACTCCCCTTTTAAAATGCGATAGAGGCTGGATATTTGGTATATAGGCGAATCATCTGATACAAAACCCAAGAAAAATGTAGTTTTCAAAAATGTATATTTAAGGGGGTGGGTACTCCATACAAAAACATTCGGAAGGTGAAAGGATAGAAAAGTCATACTTCGCGATGAGATAGAAACTTCAAATTTGGTGTACGGGTAAATGGTTGGAATCGGCGAAAGTGCGCAATTTCAGTTTTCCTACAATTGCTATTGTAGGGGGTGCCGCTCACTAAAATATTCGATTTGCCGAATAAATGAACAATACTCGTTTACAATATGCTAGAGGCTTGAAATTTAGGCAGAAAGAGAGAGAAATTTAGAGGCAGAAAGCGTTCAAAAGTTTAATTGATAGAAAAAACATGCTTCGCGATAGGATAGAAACTCAAAATTTGGTGATCAGGTAGAGAGTTGGAAAGGAAGAAAGTTGTTGTTGTTGTTGAAACCCCGACCTACCAGAAAGGTGTAAGGTAACTGTTTTGGACGGTCGGGAAGTGCCACCCAATTTAGACCGGAACCCAGGGGGGGAGGAATCCACAGGGACCGTACCCTCCTTCCCCTACCACCAACCTCTCGGAAGGACTTTCGGACCCACATGTTTAACGTGATCGTACTCCGCATGAACACGGCGGCAGTTTTGGCAGTGGCTGGAATCGAACCCGGGCCAACCGAGTGCAACTCCAGCGCGCTAACCAATGGGCTACCGCGCCCTGGAAAGGAAGAAAGTGTAAAATTTCAGATTTTACATATTTGCTGCTGGTCTGCCGTAACTTGGATGAATCGCTCAGAAATATACACAGAGAACTAGGTGTGAACTGTAAACATTTATTTTATTCCCTGATTGAATTAACATTACTTACAAGTAATCTACATGAGATAATTGGGAAGACGAGCGCTTCCGTTATGAGAAGATGAGAACCAACCTGTTCCACGTTGCATACTGTTTGTTCTCACCAGAAGCATCTAGTGAGCTAGGTTGCTACTATCACAATGCGCTATATGCGCTTACAAAAGCGCAATAAACAAGAATAGTGCCAATGGCTACAACAGTTACTTTAGGAGGTGCCGCACACCAATATGTTTCATTTTTCGAATAAATAAGACACGCTTTCTTATAAATGTGATAGAGGCTTGATATTTGGTATATGGACCAATGATCTGATAAAAAAACCCAGGATGAACAGAGTTTTTTTTAAATGTTCATTTATGGGTGGGCTCCACAGAAAAATGTTCGAAAGTGGAACCGATAAAATAACATACTTTGTGATGAGATAGAGACTTTAATTTGGTGTACGGATAGATAGTTCAAAAGGAAGAAGTGCGCAATTTAAGTTCTCCAATATTTTCTCCTTTAGAGGGTTCTGCACATCAAAATATTCGATTTACCAAATAAATGTGACACACGAATTATTCAAAAATTTACATAATTCAGGGGGTACTTATTACGAGACAGTTGATTTTCAACGGGTATTCGGCCAGTAGGTCTTTCCTTATATACATTCGCTCTTTCCTTATATACAAAATGTATAAGGAAAGTATTGTGGCGGGGTCGAAAATTCGAATTCGAGTTTTCGACGGGAAAGCACATATCAAGCAACTCTGATCACGAATCGAACATTTTTGAGGTGATGTATGTGTGTGTGTGAAAGTATGTGTGTGTGTGTGTGTGTGTGTGTGTATTAGTGAGTCTGTGGAGACAATATCTCACGAACGAATGGAGCGATTCGAATGAAATCTGGTAAAAAAATCACAATCCGTGAATACTGGAAGTCTTATGTTTCTAAACACAATCGAATGTTCAGAACTCCACCAAAATTTTCGAGTGAAATTCTGAAAAAATCATCAAAAAATCAAAACCTTTAATAAAGTTACGCAAGTAGACATTTCTTATGTAATTTTTCCTTAAAAGACGATTAGCCTAAACTGTAAGAAGCTAGCATTAACCGTTTTTGAGATATTGCACATTTTTCATAGAAATTCATCAAAAAGGCAAGTAAAATAAAACTTTTAAGAAACATGTTCATTTTTCATATGTAATATGATGCGATAAATTTGGTGATATCATTCTCGTGAATCTAACTCGTTCCATTCACATGAAAAGATACTTTGAGTAAAACTTTTGTATTTGATCGCCAATTGTCATTTATCTTCTGTAGGAATAACTTATTTCTCTGTCCATAACGCTTGGCGAGATTTTGGCGAAATGTAGCCAACTTGGCGACTTTTTAATATTGCCAAATTAACGAAAATCTTGCCAAATGGATAAAAATGACGTTACATCAATGACAATGATGACTAATTGAAGAAAATTCATTATCTTGTAAAGAATAAAAGTATCTATTATAAGAATAACATTTTTTAACAGTGAAAGTAGTAAATTCATTGCAGTATATAAGGAAAGTTTATGTGCTGCCCACATCAGATTTTTTTAAATTCATAACCACAGTGATTCGGCTCAGCATATATGTAAAACAATGTTGTAGGCATCTTACAATGCTCTTACGCAATAATGAAAATCTAAGCAAAATTTTTTCAATCAACAATGAATATGTGACGTCACAAAGAATATTCACAGACAATACTGTGTGTTCACTTTCATTGTTTGGAGATCAATTTCTTATAAATTTCCAAGCCGCTTGGTTTGAAAATACCGAAAATTAATTTATTTGATAAGTAAACTCAAATTATTTTAAAACTGGAAAACTTGGAAAGAAATGAAGCGTTTTGTCGTAGGCAGAAGTAAGTAAACTGATTTATATAAAAAAAGTATCAACGCAAAAGATTTTTAAAATAGCGTCACTCTATCAGTTGTCATTTCCCATTAACGCATTCGGCAAATGTCACAGTTTTATGAATGCTTTTTGACACAATCAAATGCATTACAATTATTTTGTATTTCTATATGTTATACGAATCGTATTTTGAATATTTTATAAAAAAATATTTCGTTTTTATGCTATGTGAAGTAAATATCAGTTTCAGCTTTGGATACACTCGCCGAGACAACGTCTATGGATAATGGTTTATCCGTTTACTAAATGTAATGTATTGCAAATTCGGTGAAAAACAATTTCTTGTACTTGCTGTGGTTTTGAATGCATTTTTTGTTATACAACTCAGCTACAATAACTGTTTTAAAATTCTTGATATATAATGTACCAATAATTCCCGCAAAGATTTTAAAATTTCTATGAATATTTTCAAGTGTATTTGTTTGAATGAGCAATCATTTTTACTTTCCCTGCAATACATGGTAGTGTATAGAGAAAGTATTTTAATCATGCCGAAAATCGCAACTCGAGTTTAATTGCAGAAAATAACACTAAATTTGCATTTTTAATTCAATTTCTGATTTTATTTGGTAATTGGACATTTTTCCAAAAGTGGCATAACTATATGTGGAATCCCCAGGCCGTCCGACTCATCCAGAGGACTTGAGTAACTATTTGGACGACCGGGAAGGGCATAACTATATGTGGAAAATCTCAAATTTCTCGAAAACGGTTAGTACTAGAGTAATAGACTTGTTCTTATTAATTTCCTAATCTAAAATTACGTATAAAGTAAGCTTTTAATTGATATATTTGAACATACGTGCCTTTATTTTAAATTTAGGCGTTTTTTGAGGGCCAATTCGTAAAAAAAGGCAGGTCGTTCTTATCCGAATTATATGAAAATCTATTCAGAACCAGAGTATCCCAGAAATAACTTATCTACTAAATTTTGTGAAATTTGGCCAATTAATATTTTAGCTAGAGTGGATACATGACATTTTTGCGGGCCATTTCCTAAAAAAAAGCAGGTTGTTCTTTTCCAATTAGCTAAAACCGGCAGTCCTACCTCCTAGGTGGTGAAGAAGCGGACAAGAATACAAGCATTCATATTGAATGCTATATCTCTAAAAAAATTCTCATAGTTTTCAAATACACTTAATATCTTATAAATATTTAAATCTAAATCATGAATAACTTATTAAAAATGCAGTTATTTTCTAACATATACCTGACACTCGGTGTGTCATATTACAGATATTATTGTAAAGAAAGTTTAACTTGAAATAATATTATATAATGAGTATCTAACTTAAGTCATCACATATGTCAGATTATACCAAAATTCGCTTAGTTTCAGATAACTCTAAAAAAATTCGATTTTGAACACATCCTCATAGATTCGTTCGGATAAATTGATAAAAAGCGTAAGAAAAGTGTTCGTTTAAATTTTATAATTATCAAAATATTTTTTCTGTATAAAATATCAATTGACACAAATAATGTAATCGCTTTAATTAAGTGCTCTTATTTTTTATTGCTTGTAGAGGGATTTCAGTGTCAATAGAAATAAACCACTTCATCAGGTAAACCCGATAAAGATAAGTCCAAGTAAGTTACTCTGAGATTCAGGTGTTTGAATAGGTCATTGATAATTCGTAGAAGAAGGCCGAACTTCAGAAAATATCAGGAGAAACACCGCACTAGCGAAAGGAGGATCCGTGTTTGAGGTCTCTCTCCCAGACAGATAAGTTCAATTTAGTTTAATTAGTTTCAGGTCACTAACAAATTTCTTATAGTTTCAGGTAACTCTAAAAACTTCGATTTTTCAAAACATCCTTATTGATTCGTTCGGATAATATGTTATAAAGCGTAACACAAGTATTCATATAAATTTTATAATAATATCAAGATATATAATAATAATCAAGAAATTTATAAAACACAAGTATTCATAAAAATTTTATAATAATTAAGATATTCTTTTGTGGATTAAATATACATAGACACAGTTAACGAAATCGCATTAATTACCTGCAATTAATTTTTTTGCTTGTAGAGGGATTTCAGTTTCAATAGAAATAAACCACATTATCAGTTAACACCGGCAATCCTACCTCTTAGGTGGTCATTCAAGAAAAATCACTGGGATCAGCTTTCATGCACAGCAGATATACCAAAATTTCATAATCTCAGTTTACACCTCCTAGGTGGTGAAAAAGCGGACTGGTTTGTTTATAAGAATTCATATTGAATGCAAAACCTCTAAAAATATTTTCATAATTTTCAAATACACTTAAAATCACTATAATATTTAAATCTAAATCATATATAACTTATTAACAATGCAGTTATTTTCTAACTTTAATCTGACAGATAAGATCAATTTAATTTACTTAGTTTCAGGTCATTAACAAATTTCTCTAAGTATCAGGTAACTCTTAAAAAATTCGATTTTTCAACACATCCTTATAGATTCTTTCGGATAATATGTTATAAAGCGTAAAACAAGTGTTCGTATAAATTTTATAATAATCAAAATATTATTTTCTGGATTAAATATCAATAGACACAAATAACGGAATCGCATTAATTACCTGCATTTAATATTTTGCTTGTAGAGGGGATTCAGTGTCAATAGAAATAAACCTCATTATCAGTTAACACCGGCAGTCCTTCCTCCTAGGTGGTCATTAAAGGATAATTACTGGGATCAGATTTAATGCACAGCAGATATACCAAGGTTTTATCATCGGAGTATACACCTCCTAGGTGTTGAAGAAAAGGACTGGATTATAAGCATTCATATTGAAAGCAAAACCTCTAAATATATTTACATAATTTTCAAACACACTTAATATCTTATAAAGATTTAAATATAAATCATGTATAATTTATTAACAATGCAGTTATTTTCTGACTTTATGTCTGACTGTAACTTATATCTGACAGATAAGTTCAATTTATATTACTTAGTTTCAGGTCATTAACAAATTCCTCTTAGTTTCAGATAACTCTAACAAAATTCGATTTTTGAACACATCCTTATAGATTCTTTCGGATAATATGTTATAAAGCGTAAAACAAGTGTTCGTTAAAATTTTATAATAATCAAAATATTTATTTCTGTATAAAATATCATTAGACACAAATAACGTAATCGCTTTAAATATGTGCTCTTAATTTTTGCTTGTAGAGGGAAGTAGATGAATAGGGAGAGTTCTGCGGCACTTCAGAGGCGGTGGAACCCTGTACTTTAACATGGGGAACCCTGCGAAACCAGAAAATGAGTACATCAACAGAGGCGGTGATACAGTCCCATGCTATAGGGGTTCTCAGAAGCCGGTGTGGGGGCGGTACAGTGACGATTCCATAAGATAGATTTGGGTAGAAGGATGACATCACAGAAGAGGGTAGAGTTTAGAACGTATAAAGTATTGCTGTTGTTATTTATTCATTTTTATATTTTCACACTTTCGCAATTTATTTTTAAAAATGTGGTAATGGAAAAAATTAACATTTTGTTTAAATGTTCCAAAAGCGTAAAAAAGTAACAAAAAATGCGGTAATGGGCGAAATTAACATTTTGCGACTTTTATTTGAAAATGTTAATTTTTCTATGGGAATTAACATGGGTTTTCACACTTTTGTAATTTTTTTTCAAAAAATGTGTTAATGGGAAAAATTAACATTTTGCACAATATGTCTCAAAAACGTAAAAAGTAACAAAAAATGTGGTAATGGGCAAAATTAACATTTTGCGATTTTTTTTCAAAATGCCAGTTTCTCTATGGGAATTAACATGGGTTTTCGCACCTTTGTAATTTTTTACAAAAAAATGTGCGTTTTTACAAAAATGTTACTAAAAATGTGGTAATGGAAAAAATTAACATTTCGCACAAAATGTTGCAAAAACGTAAAAAAACAACAAAAATATGTGTTTTTTACAAAAATGTGATGAAAAAGGTATGTTTTTAAAGTAGCAGAATTACATGAATTGGGTGTATGGGAGGGTGTGTGTATCTCAATCATCATAGATACTTGTTTTCAACTATCCAAATGCAGTAATGTCTTTTTAAGAAATTAGATACTGTTAGAAAAATATATTATTTTTTTTAATTGTGGTCCCACCTCCACCCGGTGTATAGGATACACCGCCACAATTTCTATTTTTTTCTTTTTTCCTATTTTTTTCCTTCTTTTTTTCCCTTCTTTCTATTTTTCCTTTTTTACTTTCCTTATATACATAATGTATAAGGAAAGTATTGTGACGGGGTCGAAAATTCGAAATCGAGTTTTCGACGGGAGAGCACGTTTCAAGCATCCCTGATCACGAATCAAACATTTTTGAAGTGATGTCAGTGTGTGTGTATGTGTGTGTGTGTGTGTGTGTGTGTGTGTGTGTGTGTGTGTGTGTGTGTGTGTGTGTGTGTGTGTGAAAGTATGTGTGTGTGTCAGAGAGTCTGTGGAGACGATAACTGACGAACGAATGGACCGATTCGAACCAAATTTGGTACAAAAATCACAATCCGTAAACACTGGAAGCCTATTGTTTTTATACGTAATCGAATGTTCAGAACCCCCCTAAATTTTCGAATAAAATTTTGAAAAAATCATCAAAAAATCGAAACCACTAATAAAGTTAAGCAAATAGACATTTCTTATGTAATTTTTCATTAGAAAGCGATTGACATAAATTTTAAAACGCTAACAGGAACCGTTCTCGAGATATTGCACATTTTTCAAAAAAATTATTAAAAAGTCATATAAAATGAAAAAAAAAATATTTCCTATTGAGAAACATGTTCACTTTTCATATGTAATATCATGCGATAAATTGGATGACATCATTCTCGTGGATCTAGCTCGTTCCATTCATGAAAAAAAAATACTTTGAGTAATACTTTTGTATTTGAACGCCAATAGTCATTTATCTGCTGTAAGAACAACTTATTTCTTCGTCCATAACGCTTGGCGAAATTTCGGCGACGAATTTGGCGAAATGTCACCATCTTGGCGACTTTTTGAAATGTTGCCAAATTAACGAAAATCTCGCCAAATGGATAATATTGACGCTAAATCAATGAAAATGACGACTAATTGTCGAAAATTCAATATCTTGGAAAGAATATTAGTATCTACTATAAGAAAAAACCTATTTTTTTTACTGAAAAGTAGTAAATTCATTACATTATATAAGGAAAGTCATGTGTTGCCCACATCAGATTTCTTATTTTTTTATTTTAAAGTGTCCGTAGGCATAACTTGTAATGCCGTCCTCGAGTAAATATCTTTTATCATCAATGGGTGACAAAGCCACCTTGTTCTGGCATACAGTGAATAGTTTATGATGGCTACTATCAATTTTAATATGCTCTTCCATAGTAGATCTAACACTCAACAGGAATTGTCTATAGTCATTGTGTGTAATTTTCCGTGCAACCACGTGTGTAGAAACACCTTTAGCTCTTTTCTTTTCTCCAGCAGATGATAGAATAGAGTACATTTTAGATCTAAGTCCTATAAACTCTTGAATGGGGGTTGAATTCACTTCATCTTTAAAATATCCAATACGTTTTTTATTGTCTTCACTGAAGAGGGGATGATACTTGGGATAGTCAGAAAATTCATACAGTTGTTTATGTTGGTTCATATCTTCATAAATATCAGCAGTTTGGATTTCATAAGCCAATGAATCAGTATCGGTGAAGAGAAGCGAAGCTTTTTCACCATATTGGCTTTTAATATGTTTATAATGAAACTCATACATCAGGAGTTTAGATAACTCCAAAATAGCAAAGCCAACTTATATAGGTCGATTCATTAAAATGCAACTCTTTACACGTTCAACACCCACAAGGTCTTCACTAAAAATCCTGCTAGCTCTATAAGCTGGGGATGCCACCACCTTCAGAGCCCGCTTTGAAGAATTCACTAGTTTAATATTCACTCGATTTCGAAGATTCTCCATCGGTTTTCCAAACACAGCGTTATTACGCAATTTAAAAAATATTTCTCAAAATTCGTCTTTGCCTTCTTTCTTTCTTCTGTGTTAAATGGGAGGTATTTCTCCAACCAGGGCTTCTGATTAAATTTTAAGGCCTTGTGAATGTTCTTGAGTCTTAAACCTAATGATAGGTATAGCTGAAGGTTGCGATAGTGAACAATATAATGTTTCTTGTCATGCAGATTGGTACCAATTTCGTAGTACTAACAAAATGTCCATGATGAAACTGTTGAACCAGTCGTTCAGCATAGGGGGAGAGCATTTCTCGTCCAATCTTCACCCTTTCAGGGGCTAGAGGGTATTCATTATGGTAATCATGTAAGGATTCAGGATACTCCAGATCCACTTCAAATATATATCCCTCTTGGGCATTATCCTTTAGACTCATTATCCAGGATTCATTCAAATTTTCTGTAGATATCCATTCAAAGCCACCATAGGGCAGTGGTTGAGACATGGCCCAACGATATAGGTTATTAGCATCAGGAGAGATAATGTGCTTATTAGGTTTAGTAGAATCGTAATTTTCCAAATAACTATTATTAGCCTCGGATCTACGCTAACTTATCATACATATGCTTCCGAGGATTGCACGTTATATAAACAGTAACATATTTTCATCTGTGAGTTGTTCTAGGGTTTTCTCCGTCATTTTCAAAGAGGCCTGCCAAGCCAGTCCAGGGGCGGTCATCATATGAGCGGCGTCTAAATCATAGTTCTTGCAAATTTTTCGAAAATTCTCAAATACATCGGCTAATAGTACCACATCCGTTTTTACATACAGGTCGTGGTATTCTCCCAAATTTCTTATATTAAAAGTGTTCCATACAGTTTGAGCATGCCGATAATCTTCACTCTTAATAACTTCTCCTTTAATATCATTATGAAATGCAGAAAGGGGAGGGAGTACATTTTCATCAAATTTTTGAAAGGATGTCATATAGCTATAGGGATATACTCCTTTTCTAATAAGAGCATTCTGTTGTACTATATCAGGGAAATGTTCTCTGAGAATATGAAATTCACTCAAGTCTAAATTGGAAACTAGCTTTTTCAGGGAAGCATTCAGAAACTGTAGGCTATCAATAAATTGTAAACAGACATGGGACCCCTCTTTCTTTGAAATCTTAAAAGATATGTATTTTTCCATATTAGTGGCAATCATATCAATTTTATGGTCTTGCAATTTCCCAAAACTCAGCATAATATGATGGGAGTCATAATTTTTTAAATTATGAAACACTACAGGAATATTAATAGTTTGCCTATAGTTAAGATTACAGGCATTATGCAGGGCACCTCTATAGGCTCCAGTCACGTGATTGTGATCACGCACACGATCTGTTTTCAGTTCACGATGGCACACATTACAATGGGTAGCTCGTTCAAAGTCAACTTCATTCTCCTTAGTCATTCGCAGTGGTTTAACATAACGTAATTTCTCTCCAAGACACTGCTTCTCCATTATCAAGTTGTTAAGAAAATGATTCACAGGGTCGATACCTCGATACACCGTAGCTTGTTTCAGGCATTTTCCATCAGGTCCTATGATAGCATAAGCATAACCACAAGGTTCATGAATCGCTAGTGTATGCGTGTAAGATCTTATATTAGAGGGTTTAGTAGTGTCCTCTTTAACGATAAGGGCTTCAAAGTCAGCATAAATGATGAAAGGGATGGAATGCTGATACTGCTTGTTCGTGAATTGGAGATATTGCTGATCTTCCGAGGGCATTTTAATGCGCTGAGTTGCATGTTCTTTGCAATATTGAGCATGATCTTGTAAAAGATCATCTCTACTGTAACGATGTAAACATCTATAACATATATATTGAGCTCTATTGAGCTTAGTTATATCTCCCAGCAAGCGTGACATACTCCTAATTAAAGTATAGTGTTGCTTATCTTCATCACTAATCAACAAGAGATTTACACAGTCTTCATCTTCACGTTTGGATATATGCAAAAGAAAAATGTCTTCGTCTTCATATCCATATACATTTATTCGAATATTATTCAATTTTTCAATCTGAGGAATCTTCACAACTGAGATAGGGTATTGAATATCTCCAAGTTTAATGTCATTCTCAAGACTTTGATAATGTGACACTCTTTCAGGCTTATCTTCACGGGATATATAATATTTGTGGGCTAATAGGCACCACACCAGGCATTTCTCATCTTCATTTCGAATATTTAGTAAAGCTTTCTTGGCTGCAAGTTTTGTTGGCAAGGGTATATAGCTAGAAGCTGCAAGAGGCTTATACTTTGCACAGAAAACATCTATCTTTCGCATCTTTTGTAAAGTCCATTCAGAGCCTCGGCTGACCAATTCTTCGAATAACTTCAAGATTTGAGAAAAGGCTTCTTGAACATTGTTGGGAGGGGTATCATCACGAAGTTCTGTCACAACATCTGTTCAAAAATATGAGCTGGATACCTCTTGGTCATTTGCAATGTCACGAATAAATTGCACATCCGCAATAAGATACCACTTAATAGATCTGTATGCATCAAGTTCGTCTTTTAATATCTTCAATAGCTGAGGGCGAATCTCATCAAAACATAGCATAAGATCCCCCTCTACACTTTCAGTGGGTTCCAGAGTGTGTACAGAGAATACATCTAAACCCTTCTTCTTCCTCGCTGCAATTTTGGGGCGTTTATTAGATTTTTTATTAGATTGTTTATTAGATTTGGGGCGTTTATAGATAGATGTTTTCTGTGCAAAGTATAAGCCTCTTGCAGCTTCTAGCTATATACCCTTGCCAACAAAACTTGCAGCCAAGAAAGCTTTACTAAATATTCAAAATGAAGATGAGAAATGCCTGGTGTGGTGCCTATTAGCCCACAAATATTATATATCCCGTGAAGATAAGCCTGAAAGAGTGTCACATTATCAAAGTTTTGAGAATGACATTAAACTTGGAGATATTCAATATCCTATCTCAGTTGTGAAGATTCCTCAGATTGAAAAATTGAATAAAATTCGAATAAATGTATATGGATATGAGGACGAAGACATTTTTCCTTTGCATATATCCAAACGTGAAGATGAAGACTGTGTGAATCTCCTGTTGATTAGTGATGAAGATAAGCAACACTATACTTAAATTAGGAATATGTCACGCTTGCTGGGAGATACAACTAAGCTCAATAGAGCTCAATATATATGTTATAGATGTTTACATCGTTACAGTAGAGATGATCTTTTACAAGATCATGCTCAATATTGCAAAGAACATGCAACTCAGCGCATTAAAATGCCCTCGGAAGATCAGCAATATCTCCAATTCACGAACAAGCAGTATCAGCGTTCCATCCCTTTCATCATTTATGCTGACTTTGAAGCCCTGATCGTTAAAGAAGACACTACTAAACCCTCTAATATTAGATCTTACACGCATAGACTAGCGATTCATGAACCTTGTGGTTATGCTTATGTTATCATAGGACCTGACGGAAAATGCCTGAAACAAGCTACGGTGTATCGAGGTATCGACCCTGTGAATCATTTTCTTAACAACTTGATAATGGAGAAAAAGTATCTTGGAGAGAAATTACGTTATGTTAAACCACTGCGAATGACTAAGGTGAATGAAGTTGACTTTGAACGAGCTACCCATTGTAATGTGTGCCATCGTGAACTGAAAACAGATCGTGTGCGTGATCACAATCCCGTGACTGGAGCCTATAGAGGTGCCCTGCATAATGCCTGTAATCTTAACTATAGGCAAACTATTAATATTCCTGTAGTGTTTCATAATTTAAAAAATTATGACTCTCATCATATTATGCTGAGTTTTGGGAAATTGCAAGACCATAAAATCGATATGATTGCCACTAATATGGAAAAATACATATCTTTTAAGATTTCAAAGAAAGAGGGGTCCCATGTCTGTTTACAATTTATTGATAGCCTACAGTTTCTGAATGCTTCCCTGGAAAAGCTAGTTTCCAATTTAGACTTGAGTGAATTTCATATTCTCAGAGAACATTTCCCTGATATAGTACAGCAGAATGCTCTTATTAGGAAAGGAGTATATCCCTATAGCTATATGACATCCTTTCAAAAATTTGATGAAAATGTACTCCCTCCCCCTTCTGCATTTCATAATGATATTAAAGGAGAAGATATTAAGAGTGAAGATTATCGGCATGCCCAAACTGTATGGAACACTTTTAATATAAGAAATTTGGGAGAATACCACGACCTGTATGTAAAAACGGATGTGCTACTATTAGCCGATGTATTTGAGAATTTTCGAAAAATTTGCAAGAAGAACTATGATTTAGACGCCGCTCATATGATGACCGCCCCAGGACTGGCTTGGCAGGCCTCTTTGAAAATGACTGAGTAAAACCTAGAACTACTCACAGATGAAAATATGTTACTGTTTATAGAACGTGGAATCCGCGGAGGCATATGTATGATAAGTCAGCGCAGATCCGAGGCTAATAATCGTTATTTGGAAAATTACGATTCTACTAAGCCTAATAAGCACATTATCTATCTTGATGCTAATAACCTATACGGTTGGGCAATGTCTCAACCACTGCCCTATGGTAGCTTTGAATGGATATCTACAGAAAATTTGAATGAATCCTGGATAATGAGTCTAAAGGATAATGCCCAAGAGGGATATATATTTGAAGTGGATCTGGAGTATCCTGAATCTTTACATGATTACCATACTGAATACCCTCTAGCCCCTGAAAGGGTGAAGATTGAACGAGAAATGCTCTCCCCCTATGCTAAACGACTGGTTCAACAGTTACATCATGGATATTTTGTTAGTACTACGAAATTGGTACCCAATCTGCATGACAAGAAACATTATATTGTTCACTATCGCAACCTTCAGCTATACCTATCATTAGGTTTAAGACTCAAGAAAATTCACAAGGTCTTAAAATTTAATCAGAAGCCCTGGTTGGAGAAATACATCCGATTTAACACAGAAGAAAGAAAGAAGGCAAAGACTAATTTTGAGAAAGACTTTTTTAAATTGCTTAATAACGCTGCGTTTGGAAAAACGATGGAGAATCTTCGAAATCGAGTGAATATTGAACTATTGAATTCTTCAAAGCGGGCTCTAAAGGTGGTGGCATCCCCAGCTTATAGAGCTAGCAGGATTTTTAGTCAAGATCTTGTGGGTGTTGAACGTGTAAAGAGTTGCATTTCAATGAATCGGCCTATATACGTTGGCTTTGCTATCTTGGCGTTCTCTAAACTCCTGATGTATGAGTTTCATTATAAACATATTAAAAGCCAATATGGTGAAAAAGCTTCGCTTCTCTTCACCGATACTGATTCATTGGCTTATGAAATCCAAACTGCTGATATTTATGAAGATATGAACCAACATAAGCAACTGTATGATTTTTCTGACTATCCCAAGGATCATCCCCTCTTCAGTGAAGACAATAAAAAACGTATTGGATATTTTAAAGATGAACTGAATTCATCTCCCATTCAAGAGTTTATAGGACTTAGACCTAAAATGTACTCTATTCTATCATCTGCTGGAGAAAAGAAAAGAGCTAAAGGTGTTTCTACACATGTGGTTGCACGGAAAATTACACACAATGACTAGATACAATGCCTGTTGAGTGTTTGATCTACTATGGAAGAGCAGATTAGAATTGATAGTAGCCATCATAAACTATTCACTGAATGCCAGAACAAGGTGGCTTAGTCACCCATTGATGATAAAAGATATTTACTCGAGGACGGCATTACAAGTTATGCCTACGGACACTTTAAAATAAAAAAATAAAAAAAGGAAAAAGAGAAAGAAGGAAAAAAAAGGAAGGAAAAAAATAGGAAAAAAGAAAAAAATAGAAAGTGTGGCGGTGTATCCTATACACCGGGTGGAGGTGGGACCACAATTAAAAGAAATAATATATTTTTCTAACAGCATCTAATTTCTTAAAAAGACATTACTGCATTTGGATAGTTGAAAACAAGTATCTATGATGATTGAGATACAAACACCCTCCCATACACCCAATTCATGCAATTCTGCTACTTTAAAAACATATCTTTTTCATCACATATTTGTAAAAACACACATTTTTGTTGTTTTTTTACGTTTTTGCAACATTTTGTGCGAAATGTTAATTTTTCCCATTACCACATTTTTAGTAACATTTTTGTAAAAACGCACATTTTTTTGTAAAAAAATTACAAAAATGCGAGAACACATGTTAATTCCCATAGAGAAATTGGCATTTTGAAAAAAAATCGCAAAATGTTAATTTTACCCATTACCACATTTTTTGTTACTTTTTTACGTTTTTGAGACATTTTGTGCAAAATGTTAATTTTTCCCATTACCGCATTTTTAAAAAAAAAATTACAAAAGTGTGAAAACCCATGTTTAATTCCCATAGAGAAATTAACATTTTCAAAAAAAGTCGCAAAATGTTAATTTTGCTCATTACCACATTTTTTGTTACTTTTTTACGCTTTTGGAACATTTTAACAAAATTCTAATTTTTCCCATTACCACATTTTTAAAAAAAAATTGCGAAAGTGTGAAAATATAAAAATAAATAAATAACAACAGCAATATTTTATACGTTCTAAACTCTACCCTCTTCTGTGATGTCATCCTTCTACCCATGTCTATCTTATGGAATCTTCACTGTACCGCCCCCACACCGGCTTCTGAGAACCCCTATAGCATGGGACTGTATCACCGCCTCTGTTGATGTACTCATTTTCTGGTTTCGCAGGGTTCCCCATGTTAAAGTATAGGGTCCCACCGCCTCTGAAGTGCTGCAGAACTTTCCCTATTCATCTACTGAGGGATTTCAATGTTAATAGAAATAATCCACTTCATCAGGTAAAGCCAATAAAGATAAGTCCAAGTAAGTTACTTTGAGTTTCAGGTGTGTTTGAATAGGTCATTGATAATTCGTAGAAGTCCGTAAGTCAAAATATACCAGGAGAAACACCGGACTGGCGAATGTAGGATCCAAGTTTGAGGTCTCTCTCCCAGACAGATAAGATCAATTTAATTTACTTAGATTCAGGTCATTAACAAATTTCTCTTAGTTTCAGGTAACTTTAAAAAAATTCGATTTTTCAACACATCGTTATAGATTCATTCGGATAATATGCTATAAAGCGTAAAACAAGTGTCCGTATAAATTTTATAATACTCAAAATATTATTTTCTGGATTAAATATCAATAGACACAAACAACGGAATCGCATAAATTACCTGCTTTTAATGTTTTGCTTGTAGAGGGATTTCAGTGTCAATAGAAATAAACCACATTATCAGTTAATACCGGCTGTCCTACCGCCTAGGTGGTCATTAAAGAACAATCACTGGGATCAGCTTTCATGCACAGCAGATATACCAAGGTAGCGAAGAAGAGGACTGGGTTATAAGCATTCATATTGAATGCAAAACCACTAAAAATATTTACATAATTTTCAAACACCCGTAATATCTTGTAAAGATTTAAATATAAATCATGTATAAATTATTAACAATGCACTGATTTTCTGACTTATGTCTGACTGTAACTTATATCTGACAGATAAGTTCAATTTATATTACTTAGTTTCAGGTCATTAACAAATTCCTCTTAGTTTCAGATAACTCTAATAAAATTCGATTTTTGAACACATCCTTATACATTCTTTCGGACAATATGTTATAAAGCGTAACACAAGTGTTCGTTTAAATTTTTTAATAATCAAAATATTTTTTTCAGTATAAAATATCGATAGACACAAATAACTTAATAGCTTTAATTATGTGCTCTTAATTTTTTTCTTGTAGAGGAATTTCAATGTTAATAGAAATAAACCACTTCATCAGGTGAACCCGATAAAGATAAGTCCAAGTAAGTTACTCTGAGTTTCAGGTGTATGAATAGGTCATTGATAATTTGAAGAAGAAATTCGTACGTCAGAAAATACCAGGAGAAACACCGCTCTGGCGAAAGTAGGATCTAAGTTTGAGATCTCTCTCCCAGACAGATAAGTTCAATTTAATTTACTTAGATTCAGGTCATTAACAAATGTCTCTTACTTTCAGGTAACTCTAAAAGAATTCGATTTTTCAACACATCCTTATAGATTCTTTTGGATAATATGTTATAAAGCGTAACACAAGTGTTTGTATAAATTTTATAATTATCAAAATATTCTTTTCTGGATATATCCATAGACACAAATAACGAAATCGCATTAATTCCCTGCATTTAATTTTTTGCTTTAGAGGGATTTAAGTCAAAATAGAAATAAACCACATTATCAGTTAACACCGGCAATCCTACCTCCTAAGTAGTCATTAAACGACAATCACTGGGATCAGCTTTCATGCACAGCAGATATACCAAAATTTTATCATCGGAGTATACACCTCCTAGGTGGTGAAGAAGCGGACTGGAATATAACCATTCATATTGAATGCAAAACCTCTAAAACATTTTCATAGTTTTCAAACACACTTAATATCTTATAAAGGTTTAAATCTAAATCATGTATAACTTAATAACAATGCAGTTATTTTCTAACATATATCTGACTCTCGGTGTGTCATATTCCAGATATATTTGTAATGAAAGTTTAACTTGAAATGATATTATATTATTTTTTTTCCAATAGCCAGGCACTAGACTCTTCGTCATTCGCCCTATTGATATTATATTATGAGCATCTCACATATGTCATAATTCACTAAAAAAATTTAAAACAAAATTATCAATAATTTAATAAAAATGTAGTTTCATCTCATACAAATATAACTGCCACAAGTTGTAGAGCAGTAAAAATAGTGTTAGAGGTGAAACTAATCCCAACAAAAATGATTTATTTTGTAATTGGTAGATAACACACTCCTAATCAGCATTCTAAAAATATAATTCCGTATTGTTGCGCAAAATGCCTTTTTTTTGCCGCCATCTTGAGAAAACATCAAAAATTTAAAAACTTCATAAAAAATCATGTGTGGTATCAAATTACAAGAAATTTTATGGTGAAAAAGAATATGATACTGGTTTTTAAAAGTAAAATGTTTACTAAGATGAAGTAGGGGGGAAAATGATGAAAACATTCTACCATCATGACCCTGTATTTACACCTTAAAAGCTTAAATTATGCTACATTACATTACATCTATACCTGATGCTGTGAGACTAATTTCGATTTTCTGTATTATCTGTTTCAGGTAAGTAATCTTTGTTTTGAGTGAAGAACTCATCATAGGAAAAATGGAATCAGAAACCTGCTTTTTGTGTTCCAATGTGCTTTGTGACGATACTCCCTATGTCGCATTAACAGCAAAAGGCTTGACTGGAATTATCAACGCGAGCAAACAAAGAGATGATAAAATTCATGAACTTTCCAATCCTATGCCTACTGGTGCTGTTAAAGTACATGCAGAATGTCGACGTGTATACATCAATGCCATCAAAATTAAAAGTGATATAAAACTGAAAACATCGCAAGATGATGTTCCTTCGACCAGCTCGAGAACGCTAGGAGGAAGTGTTGGATCGTTCAGTTTCAAAGACAGTTGCTTGTTTTGTAGCCAGATTATTACGGATTATGAAAAGCGTAAAAAAATGGCAGTCATTCCTGTGCGTACTTTCCAGTTTTGCGAGACAATTTTGAAACTATGCAGTATTAGACGTGATATATGGGCTGCAAATGTAAACACGGGGATGCTTTCAGTCATAGATTTACCTGCTGCAGAAGCTCGATATCATCAAGTGTGCAGTGTTAATTTCTTCAGCTCTCACTGCTTCAATTGTAGCAGATGTATTGAAGTGCAGCCCACCAGCAGAATTGAGCGAGATAAGTGAATGCATTACCGGTGATACAATGGAAGTGGAGACAAGGTGATATAAAAGCAGAGGGAGTTATTTCAAATCCTGATCTTCATAAACTTTCGTTACTGATAGATGAAAGGAAGAACCTTCTAAAATCATAAAGCCGTACTGCCAAACTCTGGCTGTTGTATCTGAACACGGTGGATATTGTAAAAACATTTATTTCGGCTGAGAGATCTGAAAATTTTGAAATGAAATGACAGGCAGTTGAGCATATGCTACCTTTTTTTGCGAGTTCAGATCATAATAGTTATGCTAAATGCGCAAGAATATACCTTCATCAAATGCGGGAACTAAAAACAACGAATCCAGAACTCTACAAAATGTTGAATAAAGGCCACTTTACTGTACGAAGAAAGGACAGGAAGTGGTCTGGTGTTTGAACCGATATGTACATTGATCAAACGCTCATGAAGTGCACTAAAAGTCGTTCTGGTATAACTCATGGAGGAGTACTGACTGAAAGCCAACGGGCAGCTTGGATTTTGAACCACCTCCGGATGCAGTGAATTAGCACTTGCAATGAGTTTGCTAACCAGTGTTTCACGTATTGGCAGTGAACAGCACACTGATTTAACTGATGCAAGGATGGCCAGAGATTTCGAAGATATGAAAAATATAATGCAATTTTATAGACCACAATCCATTTACTGCTTCTTCAAGATATTAATAGAATATTTTTAACGGGATTACGGATAGTGAAAACAAAGTTACTACAGAATATGAAGACATCATTGGAAGAAACATTCAAGATAAACTTACCGGCAAACTTTTTAAAGATGAAACTTTATTGAAATCAGATCAAGCATTAACCATGAAAGTATTTAACAGAAGAATTGTTATTGCTGGTGAGACTCACCATGTAGATTCGCGTCTTTTAACACAGAGGATGCTTGCATGTGACTCCTTGGATAATATCGCTCAAGATGCAAGGGAGTTTTTCAATTACGAGTTATCCTCTCTACCAACTTCATTATTTGACCATAGTACCCAGCAAATGAAAAAAACTGATAAATCATCATTGGCAAACTCATTAGATAGCATGAATGTCAAAGAAATACAACGGGATCATTCCGAGAAAAGTACTTCTTACGTTCTTGATGGCAGTGCATTAATTCACCAATTACCATGGCCCGCTTCTGCAGCCAATGACGATGTCATAAGGCAACACGAATCGTATGTCAACAGAAGGTATGGAAAAATGACAATAGTTTTTAATGGGTATGGAAAACTAAATATAAAACATACGGAGCACAGATTGAGCATGAAGCAGTCGTCTGTTGTAGTAGTCATTGATGAAAATTCGCCCGTGATCATCAAGAAAAACAAATTTCTTTCTAACTCTACAAACAAACAACGCTTTATCAATATACTGGGGAATTATTTTCAAGGAAGAGGTCATTCCGTCATTCATACAGAAGGTGATGCGGGCACACTAATCGTCAAAGAAGTTTTCGCCAAACATAGCCAAGGAAAAACAGGTTACTGTAGTAACTGATGATACTGATATTTTAATCCCACTACTATATCATTCTTCTAAGAACATTTTAATGCAGTCTGCCACACAGCTGATAAATATCTTGACATTCAAGCCATGCAAAGATCTATTGGAGAGGAGGCTTGCAAAACTTTACTTTTGTTCACGCAATAACAGGGTGTGACACCACCAGTGCGCTATTTGGCAAAAGTAAATATTCTGCTTTCAAGAATATCATAAAAACCAAAACCTTATGCGAATGGGCTTCCTATTTTGGATCATCCGAAGATGTCCAAACTACAACTGAAGAACCATGTAACACCATGAAATGTACATGTCGCCAATATGCACTTCCATGTTCAGTAGATTGTAAAAACTGTTGTGGAAAGGACAGTACAAACACAAAAGATAGTTGTGATTTAAATGACTATGAGATTTGATTTTGATGAAATAAATATGATTTTATATTATAAAAACCGCTTTTATTGTATAAATTTTTCAAATTTTAGATTTTGTTTAATGTGAAATTTTTAAATAATCAAAATTTTAATTATTTTTTTAAATTTAACATTTTTTTTTAATTGTGAGCGAAGTTAAAGCTACCTAGGATTTTTAAGTCGCTTAGATGTGGAAAACATCTTTTCAACACCTCTTTTGCAGTATTGAAAAGGTTTTTTCAACACTGCAAAAGCTTTCAGTTTTTCAGCCACTATTTTGTTATTTCCTTTTCTTTTTTTCAGCCAATATCATATTATTTTTCAGCATGAAATTTCCTGCAATTTGGTACCACACATGATTTTTTTGTGATTTCCATAAATTTTTCATGTTTTTTCAAGATGGCGGCAAAAAACGCATTTTGCGCAGCAGTACGGATGTAGATTTTTAGTATGTTGATTAGGAGCGCGTTACCACGTATGTCATAATCACATACGCCAGATTATACGTATTATTGGAAACTATGCACAGCTTACAATAGTGTCAATAGACAGAGATAAATTTACAGGTAAAAAATTTGAAAGCAAATGTATATTTTAGTTAAAATAATAAGTTCATTTTGTCACAAATGATTCAAGTTCCAAGTGGTCATATAAGTATTATATATAGTGAAATTTTGTTTTCATGATTAAGAGACGAATAACGTAAATCACTTTGCACCTATTTATTGATGCTTCTCTTATTAAAACTGTATATCTAAAAAGGGATTTCAGTGCAAGCATTTAGGTCAAAAGTCCTTCAAATTGTACCCGAAAAAGATAAATCCAAATAAGTTACTCTGAGTTTCAGGTGTTTGAATAGGACTTTGAAAATTCATAGAAAAAGGCCGTACGTCAGAAAATACCGGGAGAAACACCCCACTGGCGAAAGGAGGATCCTTGTTTGAGGTCTGTCTCCGAGACAAATAAGTTCAAGTAAGTTTTCTGAGTTTCAGGTCACTCATAAATTTCTATTAGTTTCAGATAACTCTAAATAATTTCGATTTTTCAAAACACCCTTATAGATTCTTTCGTATAATATGTTATAAAGCGTAACACAAGTGTTCGTATAAATTTTTTAATAATGAAAATATTCTTTTCTGGTTTAAATGTCAATGAACACAAATAACTTTAACCGCGTTAATTATCTGCTTTTAAATTTTTTGCTTGTAGAAGGATTTCGGTGTCAATAGAAATAAATCACATTATCAGATAACACTGGCAGTCCTACCTCCTAGGTGGTGAAGAAGCGGACTGGACTATAAGCATTCATATTGAATGCAAAACCGCTAGTAAAATTTTCATAACTTTCAAACACGTTTAATATCTTAAAAATATTTAAATCCAAATCATGAATAATTTAATAACAATGCAATTATTTTCTCACATATATCTTACAGTCGGTGTGTCTTATTATAGACATTATTGTAATGAAAGTTGAACTTGAAGTAATATTATATTATAAGCATCCCACGTATGTCATAATCACATATGTCAGATTACACGTATTATTGGAAACAATGCACAGCTTACAATAGTATCAATAGACAGAAATAAATTTACTGATAAAAAATTTAAAAGCAGATGTATATTTAATTTAAAGTAATAAGTTCAATTTGTTAGACAAGTTTCAAGTTCCAAGTAGTCATATAAGTATTATATATAGTGAAATTTAGTTTTCATCATTTAGAGACAATTGTCATAAATCACATTACACGTATTTATTAATTCTTTTGTTATTAAATTTTTATATCTATAAAGCGTTCCAGCGAATGCTAAAATTCTATTGATTTTAAACGCATTCTAATGTTCAGTAGACATCGTAACTTTAAACGAGTTTAAAAAAATGAATGATAAATCCGAACTTTTATCCGCAATAATTAAATAATCTTTTAATGCATAGTTTTTACTAGAAAATGATTGGTACAAACTTTAGAATATTATTATAAACCGTAGTTATTGCTCGTTTGCTATATTATATAAGTAAAAAAATTACATGGAATTGAAAAAGTGGTTATTATCGTCTAATATGCTCATTTTCCATACACAGCATTATACAGTAAATCTGTCAACACCTTTCTCGTCAATCTAGTTCATTTCATTTACGTGATAAGATTTGTAACATATTTTGTTTAGCGTCGCAGAATTCGCCCATAGTCATTTACTTCATACGGAATATAAATTCAATATTGATTGCATTTTGCTGAAAATTATACCCATGAGTATGAATAATTCATATTCTTTAGACTAATAAGATGCTAAAAGCACATAATTTTAATTTACATAATACTAATTTAACGTCAATTACATCGTGTCTTTATTTATTCGTACATATATTAAGCCCTTTACGTAGAAGGACCATATGACTGTCTGTTTGGATGAGTCGACGATAATCAATCTTTTAATTGCCAAGTTGAATTCGCGCGAAATATAATTTAATTAGGTTCTTCGAAATATATTTACATACCGTCATCCTGAAAATGCTAAAACGTTGACATAGAATTCAAAGTCAACATGTTGGGCCGTGTATAAAATATATCATTGTTTCATAGTGAAAGAATAAAGTCCAGGGCTAGATTAGGGCAGGGGCCCTCGGGGCATAGGCCCAGGGGTCCCAAAAGCCTGCAACCACGTTTCCCTGTATCAAATGAATTGAATTACGCTTAGACTGTCATGAGTAGATTTTATGGTTGTTCCTTTGATATTTTGATTGGTAATTTATGTTTACAAGTATGGAAAATGAAGTTGAAATTGAACAGTATTTAACAACTTGAACAGCATTTAATAAGCGAGAGTATTAGGATTTACACAGAGAGCAAATTTATATATATTTGACGATAAAAATATTAATGTATATTTTTTTCTAATTAAACACAATTAATGTAAAATGCAAAATTTAGATAATTCCCAAATGTTAGTTTTATTTCAGTTGGGTGGGGATGTGTGGTAAATTTTCAATCCTTTACTTTTAGTAGGGATGGAGACTGGTTTTTTACTTGCTAGTTGTGCCCTAGTACAGTTATTGCATAATCCATGAAGAAGCATGGGCAGCACACATTAGATATTTTTTTACTTAATTTGGATCGATGTAAATTTTTTTAAAACAATGTGCTACCATTTTTTTCACATAATGCCATTAATTGTGGTATTAGGGCAACATGTCCTTATGTTCACTCAAATTCCCAATTCAACAAAATAGTTTACGCGTAAATAAATCTTTATAAAATTAAAACCGTGTATTTTTGCGCGCTAAGTAACAACTAACCGGAATACCTAGCTATAAATCGGGTTGTTCTAGAATTTAATTTTATTTTAATTTGTATGCAAAAATGCCATGTCAACTAACACATAAACCCAAAATTATCTTTACCGATATAGATGTTGCCAAATCTAATAACACTGATGGTTAAAATAAATTAAATATTCATTTTTAAATTTTCAGCAAGCACTATTAACAGCTTACTAGAAATTTATAAATTAATATTTAATTTATTGCAAATCTAGTAAGCAATATTAACAGCTATCCCGTGTGGTGTCCGGGGTAAGAATATAGCACCACTGTAGCTCATGCATGTCGTAAAAGGCGACTAAAATGGGTACCTAGCTCCTAAGGGTATAGATGGGATCCCCCTTTTGGGGGTTGGGCAAAGGGCCAATCACCCTTTCCTGTGAAAAGACTTCGATTACAGAAAGCAAAAGCTTGAATAAACTACTTCTGGCTGATGGTGTTGCGACTTGCGAACATAGGAAGTCTCTGGCGCTGAAGGAGTCGCTGCCAAAGCCTAAACACATATTAAAGACGGGGTCGACCCAAGCTTACTTGGAGGAGACTGGTGGAGCAGTTCAGAAATTTGATGGGATGGGTGAGATGGTCAGAAGCAAGGACTGCGGCACAGGATCGACCATTTTGGAGATATAAGCTGAAGGTTTTATGTGCCACTAGGCACGGTAAGTTATGATAATGATGATTATTAACAGCTAGACAACATAACGATATTAACAACCTTTTGTGTATCAAGTCGTTCTCAAATTATAGTTAGAAGAATATCAGGATAAAATGTTCCAAGATCTGTTTCTATCATCAGCAGTTTGGATTGTGGAATTCGTCCATTGTCGATAACAGATTCAGGAAGGTTCTTTACACTATTAGTAAGTCAATCAGTCTCACCCAACTGTCTGATACATATATCGCAAACAGAACTTCGAACCATATATGTGCAGCTTGAAATGCGGTATGCAAGACCAGGTTTTCCTTAGCAAGGGAGTTCCTTTAAGACATATTCTTTTGTGATTTCAATGTTCCACAATACATCTACGACATAAATATTGTTTCGAGTGTACCAATCTTATTTGTGTAAAAAATAATTTTTGCGACCATCTCACAAATCTAGCAAATGAAATTAGAACAGCACGGAGAATGAAACTACCACATCGATCCCCCCCAAAGTCGAAAAATTTACAAGAAATATCAATCAATCTTGAAGCATTGAATATAAAACACTTTCCAACTAAAATACAATTTTATTTAAACATCTCTAGAATACGATACATTTAGTGGCGACATATTATAATTATCACTGTACTACAATAATTTATTTTACTTGGAAACTTAAAACTTAATAAAACGTAATACTACAAAATCGCCTACTTCTCTATGTAAATTAAATTAATATTTCATTCATATCACTTATATTCCAGACTTCAGAGCTAAATAATTTGGTGTGAAAAAAAGTTTAGCAATTCTCATACAACTCAACTTACAATCACTCGATTTGTTTACATTCTTCATCCATTAAAATTAGGCTTCGTTGTAAAAATAATCAAATTTTGAAGATCACTTAAACTCAAAAATATTGTGATTGCGTTGGCATAGAATATAGAAGCTCAGAAAATACACAAAAATAGAGCGGTTTTACGACGGATGCAACGCACATATAAATTTATAAGATCCTTAAAAAGCACGATCTTGACACATCGGGAAAAAAATGGATGGAAATATCTTATTTTGCAATGAGTCAAGTGATCTTTTCATATATCATAGGTGTAATTATTCTTTTATTTATTATTTTAAAAAAACTACCGAATATATATTTCTGAAATTTTTGTTATACATTTTATGGGATAATTAGAATATTTGCTAAAATTTTCGAAGCAATTTGTGAATATAAACTTCTCTTAAAAAGTATTTGAAAAATTAGGTAGCATAGGGTTCAATGTATTTCACTTTTTCAACCCGGGTTCAATCCAAAAATGATTGGGTGATATTATTCATTTACACTCCCATATGTCCGACAGACCGTCTGAACACCATACTAAAATTTCATTTTGATAAGGTCATTTTTACGGCAGTTATCATGCGAACGGACAGACAGACAGAATGAACAAAGCCATAAACATTTTTCAACTATGTTGGAAAGTGTTGAAAAGGAACACTCAAACAGAGATTATTTATACGAATTAGAGTCCAATGATATCATGACATACTTGTCAAGACATACATGCTAGACAGAAACAGAAGATAGACATGATTGTCAAATCGTGTCCTCGTGAAATTGTGACAAATTGAAGGTTTTGAATATTATATATTTAACAGACTAAAATAAAAATTCACTTTTAAATCCAATGAGGAAAAATCAAAATGTTTCATATGATAATTTACATCTTGCTATTAATGAAATTTTCCACATTTAATCGAACACTAAAATGTCATACAAGATCTTAAAACTTTAGAAAGTTGGGAGAACTTTCTATTTAGTTTAAAGTGAGGGGACCTGTGACTGACAAAGAAAACCTGGACACGTTCTCTATACAATTTAAAAGTTTTAGAAACTATCAATGGCATGGAATGAAAAGGACTTCTTCTCACCATGAGACCGAATACCATTGAGAGCGTCTTTGACTTGCCATGTATCGTTCTCTCAATAATAATTTTAATATTTTTCTTTCCAAGGGAACTACAAAATGGTATTAAATAATTGAAAGCTTTATGAAGACTTTCAGTTTTTATTGAAGTGACTTGTTGTTGTCTCAGAACCTGAAAACGTTTTTTATATGCCATTTAAAAGCTTTAGAAATTGTCAGTGACAAGAAATGAAAAAGAATCTTTTATATTGCCATGACAACGATTATCATTAAGAACTTCTTTATTAGGCAAGTACCGTTGCAATAATAATAATAATTTTGAACTGCTCCTTTAAAATGAACTACAAAATGTTATTTACGAGTTATTTAGAAATAATTCGTAGATAACATTTATAATGTTATTAAGAAATTTTTGAGAATTTCTGATTTTGTTTATAGAGAAATTATTTTTTGTTTACCCAGAACCCAAAACCGCTCTTTACACCATTTAAAAGTTTTAGAAACTGTCAATGGCACTAAAGAAAACGACGATGGTATTTTATGTGACCATGAAAACGAATACCATTAGATCCTCTTTAACTAGGAAAGTACCGTTCTATGATCTTTAAAATGAACTTCAAAATGTTGTTTACGAAATGAAAACTTTAGAAAGCTTTGAGGATTTCTGATTTTTGTTTAATGTGAAGTGACTTGTGGTTGACTCAGAACCCGGAAAATTCTTTGCCTCATTTAAAGGTTTTAGAAACTGTCAATGACAGAAAAAAAAATACCTTTTATATCACCATGACAACGAATACCATTAAGAGCTTCTTTAACTATGCAAGTGCCGTTCTATGGACTTTCTTCTTTAAAATGAACTGCAAAATGCTATTTACGAAATAAAAGCTTTAAAAAGTTTTGAGGATTTCTGATTTTGTTCATTGCGAAGTGTCTTGTGATTGACTCGGAACCTATATACGTTACCATTTAAAAGTTTAGAAATTGTCAATGACGCGAAAGGAAAAGATACTTTTTTTATTACCACGATAAGGAATAGCAGTAAAATCTTCTTTAACTAAACAAGTACCGTTCTATTAACAATAATGTGAACTTTCTTCTTTAAAATGAACTACAAAATATTATTTACGGATTAATAGTTTTAGAAAATTGGGAGGATTTCTGATTTTGTTTAAAGTGAAGTAAGTGACTTGTGGTTGACTCAGAATACAAAAACGTTCTTCACATCATCTAAAAGTTCTAGAAACTGTCAATGGCACGAATAAAAGAGGATGATCTTTTATGTCACCATGACAAATAATACAATTAAGAGCTTTCTTAACTACGCAAGCACCGTTCTATGAACCTTCTTCTTTAAAATGAACAGCAAAATGTTATTTACGAAATAAAAGCTTCAGAAAATTTTGAGGATTTCTGATTTTGTTTAATGTGAAGTGACTTGTGGTTGACTCAGAACCGAGAAATATTCGTTACATCATTTAAAAGTTTTAGACTATGAATGGCATGAAATGAAGAAATATTAGCTTTTTTGTCACTGTGATAACGAATATCATTAAGAGTTCCTTTAAATTGACAACCACCGTTCTGTTACCAATAATTTTAATCTCACACCTTTGGAAGGAAGTATTGAACGTCATTTAAAACACCGTTAGAAAGTTTTGAGAAAGACTTTCAATTTTGTTAAAATGAATTATCTTGTGATTGATTCAGAACCTGGATAATTTCCTATACCATTTAAAAGTTTTAGAAACATTAGAGTTAGTGATAAACACTAGATTAGTTTAGAATTGAAATAAACTGAATAGACAAAGGCTGATTTTCGTCACCATTACAAAGACTACTCTCACGTATAGTTTCTTTAACTTAATATGCAATGTTCTAATAATAATCATTTGAAGCTATCTCTTTTGAAAAGAACCCAAAATGCCTTTCAAGACCTAAAATCTTATTGAAAGGAAAAGTTGAAAGGATTCTCGATTTTGTTCAGAGTGAAATGTCTTGTGATTGAATCAGAACCCAGATATGTTCTCTATAGCATTTAAAAGATTTGGAAACCACTAATGACAACCATAACAACGAATACCAGAGTTTCTTTGAAATGGCGTGTAACGTTCTATTGATAATAAACTTTTCATTTTCAAGGGGAAAAAAATGTCACTTAAGAAAGAAAAACTTTAGAAGGTTTTGTACAAAGTGGATCTTGGGATTGACTCTGTGCCAGTTAAATATTTTAGAAGCTATCATTGACATGAAATGAAGAGATGAGGCTATTTTTCGTCTCTCCGACAACGAGTACTATTGATAGTATTTTAAATTGAATTGGTATAGAGACTATAAACGGAGTAGAAGGATTTGATGGGGGCAGCAGATGGGTAGTAGGTAATAACTGAGATTGGATTTTATAGGATTAACATTAGGCTGATTCTTGCTCGCTAGACCAGGATTTTGAAGATGGAATTGCGATTTTAGGGTTGTATAGATGTTTTTCAGTAACTATCAAGCTTATAACGTATTATTCGATGTTGACTATGAAAATCCTATGTGTTTTGTGTAAATTTCAGTAAATGCCTATGAATAAATTATAACTAGGGATGTTTTAAATACATGTAGAGTTTTGCCGTTAAGAGGTATATATTTAAGTTATATTTAGAGTGATATTTTTTAACAAATATCTGTCGGTGTCATACAATCAAAAGGGGGAGGTTGGGTTCTTGGATTGAGAACTTCTCAAGCATGATTTACTGATATCTTATATGGCAAGGCATTTAGATAAAAATATCATTTTTAGTGAATGTGGTTTATCGCATTGTAATGTTTTATATCAAAATAGAATTGCGGAAAGTGCATGCGATGAGGAAATGCGGTGATGCGGAATTGAGGTGATGAGAAAGAGCGATAAAAAATATCATTTAATATCTAATGTAATAATATTATATTAAATACAGATGAGGAAATGATTTTTATTTATATTAAAGATCTGGATTTGTATTCAGAATGGTAGATAACAAAAACAGGCTGTGATCTAAGTAAAGATCATGACTAGAATTTATGCACTAAACATTTAGAAAAAATATAATGAGGATATTATACGGTGGAAAGACGAGAGATTGGAATTTTATTTTTAAGGACGTGGTGTTCTATCAACATTGATATTAAACTTTTTCCTTATAGGAAACTACATATTACTATTTCAGAATTAGAAACTTTAGAGTGTTTTAAGACTTTCGATTTTGCTCCAAGTATCTTGGATTTAACTTGGATACTGGAAATATGGGTGTAAGTTAATTGTAGGCTATATATATTGGAAGTGCCATTGAAAGTAAGTGCAGTCAGATTAGTTGTAAATATGTAAATAATAACTGAATGCGTTTCTGGTTTAACTAACGAATATATTAAAAGTTATCATTTTCCCAAAATATACAGTACAAGATGTAGGGAAAGTATTGTGAAGGAGTCTTAAATTCGAATTCGAGTCTTTGATGGAAGAACGTGTTTTAAGTATACATAAATCGAATCGAACGTTCTTGAGGTAAGGTCTGTGTGTGTGTGTGTGCATAAGCATATACATATATATATATATATATACATATATATATATATATATGTGTGTGTGTGTGTGTGTGTGTGTGTGTGTGTTTCCGTGAATCTATGATATTTCACGAACGAATGGAGCGTTTTGAAAAAAAAATGGTACGATTATTACTATCACTAAGTACTGAAATTCTATTGATTTTACACGAGATCGAATGTTCAAAAGACAGTCTTATTAGTGTCCATTTTTAAAAAAATCCTTAAAATATAAGGACCTCTAATAATGTGAAATAAATAATCATTTATACGTAATTATTTGTTTCAAAAGGAATAAAACATTTTTTAGAACGCTATTATAAACCGCTTTCGAGATATTGTCCATTTCTCAAATAAATTTCTCAAAAACATTCCTACAAATTATAATAGAAATAAGTATTATTAAATAGGTTAATATTCCATATGCAATATTATGGGAAAAATTAACATTCTTGTGGATCTAATTCGTTCCATTCATAAAATATATCTTTTGATTAGAACTCAAACCATTGGTTAATATAGTGAAATACTTCACCGTTTGCTTGTCTATATCCAACGCTTGGCAAAAAATTTGGCCACAAATGTAGCGACAATTTAGCGATCGTGGCGACGAACTTGCTGAAATATCACTAACCTGAAAACTTTTGAAAATGTCGCCAAACTGAAGAACGCAACATGGGTAAAATTGACGTCAATTAATGAAAATAGCGCCAAATTAATGAGAATTCAATATCTTTGAAAATAAAGTTTTTAAGAATGATTTTTTTTAGATTTTTTTATTGTTTTGAGGGACATTATTGTTGATGTAGAGAATGTCATGTGCTGCCCAAATCGGGTTCTTAACAGATGATTATGTCAAATGTAGTATGATGACTATAGTAAAATGCAGTATGATGATTATGTTGGTATTTCTGAAATTGCAGACCCCAACATTAACTGGCGGTAATATAGTTAGGATAGTCATGAATATGCTATTATTTTTATCCTCTCAGTAGTGTGCTGTTATAAAATGGAGGCAAAGGTTGCAGAAGAAGCAATGTGCAATGTTGTGTGTCCAGAGACAAACTTGGAGGTATATGCAAGTCAGCTTATAAAAGGTCATGACTATTTTGATAAAAATAATTTACCTGGTCTCACATGTCCAATCTCCTCGTTAAATATATGCTCTAACTAATGTTGTAATTAATTTTGAAATGAATAGAATGTTTTTAATAAGTACTGTTATTACTTTCCTTATATACATAATGTATAAGGAAAGTATTGTGACGGGGTCGAAAATTCGAATTCGAGTATTCGACGGGAGAGCACCTTTCAAGAATCCCTGATCACGAATCAAACATTTTTGAAGTGATGTCTGTGTGTGTGTGTGTGAAAGTATGTGTGTGTGTGTGTGTGTGTCAGTGAGTCTGTGGAGACGATAACTGACGAACGAATGGACCGATTCGAACCAAATTTGGCTCAAAAATCACAATCTGTAAACACTGGAAGCCTATTGTTTTTATACGTAATCGAATGTTCAGAACCCCCCTAAATTTTCGAATGAAATTTTGAAAAAATCGTCAAAAAATCAAAACAGCTAATGAAGTTACGCAAATAGACATTTCCTATGTAATTTTTCATTAGAAAACGATTGGCATAAATTTTAGAACGCTAACATGAACCGTTCTCGAGATATTGTACATTTTACAAAAAAATTATGAAAAAGTCACATAAAAAAAAAATTCCTATTGAGAAACATGTTCACTTTTCATATGTAATACCATGCGATAAATTGAGTGACATCACTCTCGAGGATCTAGCTCGTTCCATTCATGAAAAAATATACTTTGAATAATACTTTTGTATTTGAACGCCAATAGTCATTTATCTGCTGTAAGAATAACTTTTTTCTTAGTGCATAACGCTTGGCGAGATTTTGGCGACGAATTTGGCGGAATGTAGCCAATTTGGCGACTTTTTTGAAATGCTGCCAAATTAATTGAAATCTCGCCAATGGATAAAAATGATGCTAAATCAATGAAAATGACGACTAATTGTCGAAAATTCAATATCTTGGAAAGAATATTAGTATCTACTATAAGAAAAACCTATTTTTTTACTGTAAAAGTAGTAAATTCATTACATTATATAAGGAAAGTCATGTGTTGCCCACATCAGATTTTTTTATGTTGAAAATGTGATAAATATGTGAAAAGAAAATAAAGAATAATTTAAAAACTGAGTATTTGTATTTAATGTTTTAAAATTTTTATTCAAAAAAATCTAACCACAACGGTTTTTAATTTAGGTATTAGGTAAAATATATGGGTAAGATATTTATTAAGTAAAATATATGGGTTTATAATATAATAGTATACACCTTGCATTAGTGGAAATATTATTTAACAAAGAAATATCAGATTACTACTGCGATAAATATAAATGAAAACAGAAATTCTTCATTATAATGACATAGCGATTAAATGCATCAAAATTTATTTATCTAAATATTGTAACATAAATTAAACTTATTACAATACTGATTCGCATCAATTGTTTATGCTATTGCTAACAAAGTATCTTATTTTTGCCCTGTGATTTTTAAAAAAATTATGTAAGTACAGTCATGATACGATTTCTCACCAGGCTGTATTAAAACCAAATCACCAAGAAAGAGATCGATACTCGCCAAATCTACCAAACGGGTTTTGGTGATATCACAGTTCCGATTGTGGGCTTCCCAAGCGCTAGTGTCTATCAGAAATCCCATGTTAAGATGTTGCCATAGCCTCCTATGGAAGTGAACCTTCTGAACATTATATTCAGTGCATATTAACTTGTATCTCTTCAAGCTAGAAAGTTGTTTTTGATGATGAATTACAAGAAAATAAAATTGTTTGAAATTTGCGGATAGAAACGCGGGTATAATAGCTGCGCAAGATTTCAAATGTAAATGAAAATATCTACGTTTTCTTGATCAATCCTCAGCCAAGCTGTGGGCTAGGGATTCATATCAACGCTGCGTCAAAATAGCGAATCGCGCAAAAGCCGTCACTTCCTCTTATGAGACTACATTAATCACGTAACATCTGCTCCAGCGAGAAATACCTGTAGATATCCAATATAATAGATACTGTACATTTTCCTTCAAAACGGTCCAAACATCCTTCCTAGATGGGTTAGGTCTAAATTGTTTTTGGATGACCCCTACTTCTTCGAATTAATTAAGAAAGGGCATCGGCATTTATGAACCGCATGGGGCGTCAATATTCAGATACCATTAGCGTATGGAAGGAAGGCGTAGACATTAAACGTTTAACATTTGACGAGCAGTCCGTCAAATCAAGGTAGCCTATCAGGGAAGATTTTTGTAACTTTCTCGCCGAATCTACTAGGTCATATTGAGAGTTCAGAGTGAGATATTACATACGGATTTTTAACATTGGAAAATATACGAAGTCTCCATCTATTCTAGGTTATCTAAAGCAATACCCCGGCCGGTCTTTCTAGTTGGTCGTGAATCCTCCCTAGAAACAGATATTTAAAAAAATCGGTGAGCATCTAAGAGTCAGTTATCACATGAACGTTAAAATGATACATTCAAATACCAGAAATAATTTTCCAGAAGTTGTTTCTAAATAAAAATTTTCGTTTAATGTATATAGTCAGTGATTGCCATAATGTACTCATTCACGCCACTAAGCTGTTTTTCATGGCGGCTTAGAAGAAATTAAAATTTGAGTTTTGTGGGTAGAATCCAATCACTTAGTTTCAAGTTTATCAATTTCATGATATTTTTATTGGTTTGTTGATATTTTTGTCAATATGGCGACATATGAAAAACTCGCCAAATTGGTGACATCCCACCACATTTTTCGCCTAAACAGTTCGTCGTCGTTGATGAAGCACCTGGCGTTGCCGCCACTATCTTCTGTGTTGAATGATTACTTGTGGTGTAGATTTGACATTACTTGTATGCACATGTATGTTCGTTGATGTAGAACAACCCCTGATGGGCGGGGCGTCGTCGTAAGAGCTGGCGCTACAGCGTCGAGGTGATGACGCACGTTGGGAAGTCCGTATGCAACATGATGAGGCACGGGATAGACTGTTCACAATCTTCGGGGTATGTGAGGCACGTGGGAATGAGTCCAATGGCTGAACAGGTGAAGAGGGAAATGCTGAACAGGTGATGAGGGAAATCCACACTCAGACTTCTCTGCAAGCCGGCCAAAGTTTAAAAACTTAAATTTGGGGGGTTTGGGATTTGATGACTCTAGTTATCATTTCGACGATTTGGAAAGTTTTGGTCATTGCGTCTTCGTCGCCTTTGAGAATTTTAACTACATCTTTTAAGATACTGCTGAGTTTATTAATATCAATGTATTTTTCTACCTCTTTGTACAGACTTAGAAACTCTAGAAAAGCATTTGCATTTGCAGATTGAGGGGTTTTGTCTGATACAGGTGGAGCTTGGGCTAAGTGCTCGCCAGTAGTTCCTTCTACCGTTTCGGTACTTGCCCGCTCTTCCTGCACAGAGGAGGTTATCCTAGTGGGGAGGGGGGGAAAGTTATCCTCGCCAAGGGTGGGTGAAGTTTTAGCAGATTTTTGTAACTTTTTTAATTCCTGCGTTTTTTTCCTAAACCAGGGGTTTTGGGGACAGTGCCTAAAATCGGCAGGGTGGGATCCTGAACAGTTGGCGCATTTCGCCGGGGTGTCCCTATTTTTTGTACAGTTTCTCGTGGGATGACTTTCGCCACATTTAAGGCAGCCGGGGGGAGGGTACACTGGTCAGAATGATGGTTCCAAAGTTGACAATTGTAGCCCATTTTATGGCCTCTCGCCTTAAAAAGTTGAACTTTAATTTGCATGGAAAACAGGGAATTTACTTCATAAATCCTCGCCCATCCCTCCGTCGCCTAGCGTTAGAAACTGACGAATGGAGAAATGGGTTAATAAGATATTAAATTAATAATTTCGATATAGTAAATTTGCTTATCAAGTAAATTGAACTTTATTTTACAACATCTTAATTTTTCATCAAATATGCTTCATTTTTATAAAGTTTGGATCCTGTTAGCAATTTAACGACATTTTCATTTATTTGGGGATATTGTGTTCTATTTGGAACTACATTTTTAGCCAAGTCGAACGGTTGAAGTGACAAACATACGCTCCCGAAACATTGTAACCGTACTATTCTCTAACAAGACACATTGAATTTAATTAATTTCGCGTCATGTTACCCATTTAGTTGCAATTTTACCGACTTGACGATATTATCATCAGTACCGTGACATTAAAAAGAAGTCGATATCTTGCCAAATGTGTCGCCAAACGTTACAGACAGGGGCGGATAGAGAAATGGTATTTTTACGCAAATTTTAAGTAGCTTGTGAAAATTTTTTTCCAAATTTTCTTTTTGCAAAACAAAATTTGAAACGTCTGTATTCTTTGTTCAAATGATCACAATTACAACATGTTACCCTTCACTTTAAAAGACTTGAAAAACCATTCAATTGATATCATACATGAAATTTGCCCACCGTGAGGTAACTTGCCCCCTAGCACCGAGGGGGCAAATGACGTCACGAACACAAAAGGTTTATCACAGCTTTTAATCCCAACGATTAAAACTACTAAATCTCGCGATCATTGAGCCATAAGTAACCCTTTTATGTAAAAATAGCCCCTTTTATCCAATTTTGCCCTATGCGGCCATGCTAATTTAATATAAAATTTCGAATAAATATCGAACTTTTGGCTCGAATTTAAAAAAATTCTATGCAGTTCTAGATTTTTCGATAACAAATCCGGATATAAAGTTTCAGGAAAATCCCTCAATATTTCCGGAAGAAAAGGTGTACACCAAAAAAAAAACACAGACATAGAGACAGACAGTCAGACAGACATCACTCCAAAAATAGTCGAAACGTATTCAGGAAGTCCAAAAGCACACAGTGGCATCAAAATCTTGAATTCCAAAATTATCGTGAAAACAATACTTTCTCTATACCGTATTACATAATACTATGAGAAAGTAAAAATTAAATATATAAATTTAAAATTTTTTATGTCAGAAATTTATGGACAAGTAGGGGCGTGGTTTATAACCTGAAATCACAGCGTCTTTTAAGAAATAAAATCCTCACATCTCACCAGTTTTGTATATATTTATATTTTCAAGAAAAAAGGTGCATCACTAAATTATTATTTTCTTTATATATATATAAATGCAAATCTGGCTGAAACTTAGTGGGCGTGGTTAATATTTTATACCATACATTATTTCTCTTGAAGGAATAGATAGCACACTCCAACTGGAATTCGCTCCCAGCTACTGGCTGATTCTAGCTTTACTCACTCACCACGTGCTCTACTTACAGAATTCGTTAAGGTTGGTTGATATTATACAAATACTCTCACTAACTGGTGGTTAATTATTAATATGCAGTTATATACTATTGCTTTTATAAAAGTTATTCATAGAAAATATTGATTAATAAATAATAATATATCCCCAACTATCTCGGTATCGCCATATACTGGTTATAGAAGCAAATATAAAATTATTTAAGCTGTAGAAACCAATTATTTTAATTATAGAGGATATGAATAACCATTGTAGTACAAAAGTTAAATAGAGTCTAATATTCAGCTTTACTATCTCCTTTTTTTTTATAAGACTATTGTTGTTTGAAAATTGTGACGAAACAAAATGCATAGCATGGATGATTGCCTTTACCTCCATGATACATATAATAATAAAAACATAAATCTATGGAAAAACGTTTTGGTCATTTTAATACCTTACATATTTTCCTGTATTCTAATTGGTTTAAATCTTTCACAGCTCTCATACTTCATATGCTCAAGTCTATTTAATGTCCGGCTTTTTTCAAATTAAAAGTCTCATAATCATAAAAACACTTTTTACAACCAAAGTGTGCAATTATCACAAACCATTAAACATAATATCTCTTTAGGAAGAACAGAGATTCCTTTATATGAGGCAGTCAAACAGGAACGTAGGGAATAATAGGGGAAAAGAAGTAGTAAAAGTAGGTAAAAAGATGTGCAATTACCTAGATTCTCAAGGTTACCGGGAGAAAAGAGCAGTACTGCCAGGCTCTACAGTATCGCTTCAGCCGTGCAGCAATCAACTAGTTGTGTTCGGTGGTTTTTTGTCTCGCGGAAGTCCGTTAACATTAACTATAGCATGTCCAAACAGCTTTGAATGTCTAAGGGAAAATGTGCTAGCGCTTTTCATGAATATGAACTAAGTAAGGTTGCTTAAAATCTTTCCAAGATTTATTTCTCCGTAGCTGTCGCGACAGCCGTGGCTGACAAAGCGAAGTATACAGACTCACATGGCTGCTATATTTATGAGTTTGAACATCGACGCTTTCTAGCTGTGGCTTTTCGAGAGGAATTTTGTAAGCCAAGAAAACAGCGCGCCTTTAAATAAAAGAATTACATGAACTTTAATCAATTAAAGTATTCTACAGTTCTTGAATGAATGTCTAGCACAGAATGAAATCAACCGGTTTCTGAGGCAACATGAATCAAACCATTAACTAATTTATTAATTATTAAAAGAAGCAGAAATTTATTCTAAAAAATACTTGTAAATATGATTATGAAATCTTGCAGTATGTTACAGAAATGAAGAAATCATGTTGCTTCGAGAGCTAAAATAATTTAAAAAAAAAAAAAAGATTTTTTTTTAAATTTCTTTTAATAATATCAGAAGAATAAGGCTAACAAATTTAGAAAATCGTGAAAATAGAGAAACGGCAAACAACCTGTTTCTGTAAACTACATGAATTTCTTCATCAAGAAAATTCAAATAACATTTGATCAAACTACTTTTAAAATACCAATGAATAAAAAACTGCAAAATTAAGAAGAATATTACTATAAAGGAAGGAAGTAACTGGTATTGAAAGCTGTATGAGCTGACTTCATCAATTATATTTGAATAAAATTCGATCAAACTTCTTTAGAAATACCAGCCATTAAAAGACTGCATCGTTAAGAGAAATATAGCAAATATTAAAGGAAAACAACCAGTTTCGGAAGCTATATGAGCTATCATCATCAAATGAATTCGCATGATGTTCAATGCAACAACTGAAAAATATTTTCTTCTTTTTTCCCAAGACCAACAAGTTCGTCATGTTTATGTAGTTTATTAATTCATCTGAATATAATTATATATTTAATACATAGTTATATATATAATACACCGGGTGGCCATATAATAACGTGAGGTGTTCAGAAGCCTCTTGCGAGTAATGTATAGGACGAAACGAAACAAATATCGGTGGGCGTACACTGTGAAACATGCGGTTTCGATTTCTAAAAAAGAATTAGTTCCAAAAGTCGCCTCTAGGGTGAAATTTCGGCGTTGTTTGCGAATAAAATGCAATAATTTGCCTAATCCCGTTCCGTGTAGCGATCATATGGATAAAAGGAAAGGCTAGGAGAATTTTCATCATTCGGAGGCGATCTACCTAGTGCCTTTCGATGGCTCTTGCCTTACATCAACAAGCTTTGTTAGTCAAGCTGTATTACCAGCGAAACGGGAATGCTAATACTGCTCTTCGTGAAATTCAGCGGTTGAAGAAGTAACGACGAGGACTGATGAGTTTAACAAACGTGATTCAACGATTTGAAACTACCGGTGGCAAATGTCGTGCAACGCATGCAGTTAGTTCTTGGAACATCAGAATGGTGGTCATGTTGAACCTCATTTGTAATTAACAGTAAAAGTTGCCATGCACTGTTAACAAAATTGATGTGAACTGTCTCATTTGGCATTTACTCATTCATTATTCACACTACTACACTTTTGCGGCGCCAAAATATCCCTGGAGGCGACTTTTGCAACTTCAAAGCCGCATGTGTTCCACTTTGTGCGTCTCACCAGAGGGCTCTGAACACCTCACGTTATTTTATGACCACCCTGTATATGTAATACATATATGTTTAATACATAGCCATTTAATTACAAAACATAATATACGCAGTTATTCTCAAGAATTGAGTATACTACATTTGAAAATTATCATTACTGCTCTGTAGGAAGTGATGCTATAAAATTCTTTAATTCCGAGTAATTTAAGCTCAAATCTCGCGAAATACACAAGAGCTTTCTTAATTCTAGTTTCTACATAATGTATCTACACATACGATGACATAGGGATACGTACATATCTTTCTGATGTATTGTATCCAAACCTCAGCACACACATACAAACATACATCTTTCCGAAAATGTTTGACACGCATTCAGGGGATCTTAAAAAGTGCCAAAATCTTAAATTTGAAAATTTTCAGGAAAACAACATATTTTTCTGTAATATTTTATAGTAAAAATATTAATTGGGATCGTATAGCAGTTACATTTTCTTCGAGGTCGTAGAGTAATTACATTTTCTTAAAAGGGATCGTATTGTGATCACATTTTGCTAACGGGGTCCTTATTGTAATTAAGTTTTGTTCAAAGGTCGTATAAAAATGACATTTCTTACAGAAGGACTGTTGTTGAGACCCAGACAGTCCGACCTACCAGGAAGGTGTAAGGTAACTATTTGGACGGCTCGGAAGAGCCACCCAATTTAGCCCGGAATACAGTGGGTGAGACATCCACAGAGACCGTACCCTCCTTCCCCTACCACCAACCTCTCGGAAGTATTTACCGACCCTCATGTTTAACGTGATCGTACTCCGCGTGAACTCGGCGGCAGTTTTGGCAGAGAAGGGAATCGAACCCGGGGCTACCGAGTGCAACTCCCGCGCGCTAACCACTGCCCTTAAAGAAGGATTGTAAAAAAATGATGAATAATTTAGGGGATCGCATAGTAATTACGTTTAATTAAAAGGGATAGTATAGTTATTGCGTTTTGTTAAAGGGTTGTATAAAAATTACATTTTGTCAAGAGGAATTATGCAGTAATTATATTTTGTGAATAGATATCATATAATAATTAAGTTTTGTTAAGGGCATCACATAGTAATCACATTATGTTAAGGCGATCATATAGAAATTACGTTTTATTAAAGGGGATCGCAAAGTAATTTCATTTTGTTCGAGGGTCATAAAGAAATTAATAATATTCATAAAGATTTGTGTGGGGTTTGCTTGCATTTGGGAATTTTATAAGCACAATTGCTGCGAGCAGATGGTAGAATATATTTTACATAACTTTATATACCCCGTCATAGAATAGTGTTAACGTCTGGTAAAACTTTCAACTCCTATGAACAACTATTTGCCATCCTGATGAAATAATAAAAATAAAATTATGAATCCAACAAATTAACAAAATTCGATAATATGGCGGAAAATAGTTCAAATAAGATATTATAATTTATTTACTAGATCTTGCTAAAGATTTAGTAAATAAAAAGTCTAAATAAAAAGTCTAGTAAATAAAAATCTAGTAAATTCGAAAAATATCCTGTATGCACACAAATGGCTCCTCCCCTGCTGAAGCTAAAAAGCTGAGCCTCCCCTGCTGAAGCTAAAAAGCTGAGCCTCCTCTGCTGAAAATCTAGTTTAAAGAACTACTTAAACATACTTCTATTTATTGTATATTTTTTAATTATTTAAACATACTTCTATTTATATATGTACTATTTAGAAAATTTTACATTTTACTTGTTTCAACATTTTACATTTTTACTTTACAACCCAAGTGTTAAACTTCTCCCTAGCTGATTAACTAACATGCAAGCTAGCCATCAGAAAGGCGTGGCTATTACTTCCACCATTTTCAGCCGTTTGTATACAATCAATAATTGGATGAAGAAACATTTCTCGGGCAAGCCTAATGGATCCTCCATTTTGTTTCGACGGGAGAGCACGTTTCAAGGATCCTTGATACGAATCGAACATTTTTGAAGTAATGTCTGTGTGTGTGTGTGTGTGTGTGTGTGTGAATGTGTGTGTGTGTGTGTGTGTCAGAGAGACTGTGGAGACGATAACTGGCGAACGAATGGGCCGATTTGGATGAAATTTGGTACAACACGTTGGGAAGTCCGTATGCAACATGATGAGGCACGGGATAGACTGTTCACAATCTTCGGGGTATGTGAGGCACGTGGGAATGAGTCCAATTGCTGAACAGGTGAAGAGGGAAATGCTGAACAGGTGATGAGGGAAATCCACACTGAGACTTTTCTGCAAGCCGGCCAAAGTTTAAAAAAAAGAATTACATGAACTTTAATCAAATAAAGTATTCTACAGTTCTTGAATGAATGTCTAGCACAGAATGAAAACAACCGGTTTCTGAGGCAACATGAATCAAACCATTAACTAATTTATTAATTATTAAAAGAAGCACAAATTTATTCTAAAAAAATACTTGTAAATATGATTATGAAATCTTGCAGTATGTTACAGAAGTGAAGAAATCATGTTGTTTCGAGAGCTAAAATAATTTTAAAAAAAAATAAGATTTTTTTTTAATTTCTTTTAATAATATCAGAAGAATAAGGCTAACAAATTTAGAAAATCGTGAAAATAGAGAAAGGCATACAACCTGTTTCTGAAAACTACATGAATTTCTTCATCAAGAAAATTCAAATAACATTTGATCAAACTACTTTTAAAATACCAATGAATAAAAAACTGCAAAATTAAGAAGAATATTACAATAAAGGAAAGAAGTAACTGGTATTGAAAGCTGTATGAGCTGACTTCATCAATTATATTTGAATAAAATTCGATCAAACTACTTTAGAAATACCAGCCATTAAAAGACTGCATCGTTAAGAGAAATATAGCAAATATTAAAGGAAAACAACCAGTTTCGGAAGCTTTATGAGCTATCATCATCAAATGAATTCGCATGATGTTCAATGCAACAACTGAAAAATATTTTCTTCTTTTTTCCCAAGACCAACAAATTCGTCATGTTTATGTAGTTTATTAATTCATCTGAATATAATTATATATTTAATACATAGTTATATATATAATATACCGGGTGGCCATATAATAACGTGAGGTGTTCAGAAGCCTCTTGCGAGTAATGTATAGGACGAAACGTAACAAATTTCGGTGGGCGTACACTGTGAAACATGCGGTTTCGATTTCTAAAAAAGAATTAGTTCCAAAAGTCGCCTCTAGGGTGAAATTTTGGCGTTGTTTGCGAATAAAATGCAATAATTTGCCTAATCGCGTTCCGTGTAGCGATCATATGGATAAAAGGAAAGGCTAGGAGAATTTTCATCATTCGGAGGCGATCTACCTAGTGCCTTTCGATGGCTCTTGCCTTACATCAACAAGCTTTGTTAGTCAAGCTGTATTATCAACGAAACGGGAATGCTAATACTGCTCTTCGTGAAATTCAGCGGTTGAAGAAGTAACGACGAGGACTGATGAGTTTAACAAACGTGATTCAACGATTTGAAACTACCGGTGGCAAAAGTCGTGCAACGCATGCAGTTAGTTCTTGGAACATCAGAATGGTGGTCATGTTGAACCTCATTTGTAATTAACAGTAAAAGTTGCCATGCACTGTTAACAAAATTGATGTGAACTGTCTCATTTGGCATTTACTCATTCATTATTCACACTACTACACTTTTGCAGCGCCAAAATATCCCTGGAGGCGACTTTTGCAACTTCAAAACCGCATGTGTTCCACTTTGTGCGTCTCGCCAGAGGGCTCTGAACACCTCACGTTATTTTATGACCGCCCTGTATATGTAATACATATATGTTTAATACATAGCCATTTAATTACAAAACATAATATACGCAGTTATTCTCAAGAATTGAGTATACTACATTTGAAAATTATCATTACTGCTCTGTAGGAAGTGATGCTATAAAAATCTTTAATTCCGAGTAATTTAAGCTCAAATCTCGCGAAATACACAAGAGCTTTCTTAATTCTAGTTTCTACATAATGTATCTACACATACGATGACATAGGGATACGTACATATCTTTCTGATGTATTGTATCCAAACCTCAGCACACACATACAAACATACATCTTTCCGAAAATGTTTGACACGCATTCAGGGGATCTTAAAAAGTGCCAAAATCTTAAATTTGAAAATTTTCAGGAAAACAACATATTTTTCTGTAATATTTTATAGTAAAAATATTAATTGGGATCGTATAGCAGTTACATTTTCTTCGAGGTCGTAGAGTAATTACATTTTCTTAAAAGGGATCGTATTGTGATCACATTTTGCTAACGGGGTCCTTATTGTAATTAAGTTTTGTTCAAAGGTCGTATAAAAATGACATTTCTTACAGAAGGACTGTTGTTGAGACCCAGACAGTCCGACCTACCAGGAAGGTGTAAGGTAACTATTTGGACGGCTCGGAAGAGCCACCCAATTTAGCCCGGAATACAGTGGGTGAGACATCCACAGAGACCGTACCCTCCTTCCCCTACCACCAACCTCTCGGAAGTATTTACCGACCCTCATGTTTAACGTGATCGTACTCCGCGTGAACTCGGCGGCAGTTTTGGCAGAGAAGGGAATCGAACCCGGGGCTACCGAGTGCAACTCCCGCGCGCTAACCACTGCCCTTAAAGAAGGATTGTAAAAAAATGATGAATAATTTAGGGGATCGCATAGTAATTACGTTTAATTAAAAGGGATAGTATAGTTATTGCGTTTTGTTAAAGGGTTGTATAAAAATTACATTTTGTCAAGAGGAATTATGCAGTAATTATATTTTGTGAATAGATATCATATAATAATTAAGTTTTGTTAAGGGCATCACATAGTAATCACATTATGTTAAGGCGATCATATAGAAATTACGTTTTATTAAAGGGGATCGCAAAGTAATTTCATTTTGTTCGAGGGTCATAAAGAAATTAATAATATTCATAAAGATTTGTGTGGGGTTTGCTTGCATTTGGGAATTTTATAAGCACAATTGCTGCGAGCAGATGGTAGAATATATTTTACATAACTTTATATACCCCGTCATAGAATAGTGTTAACGTCTGGTAAAACTTTCAACTCCTATGAACAACTATTTGCCATCCTGATGAAATAATAAAAATAAAATTATGAATCCAACAAATTAACAAAATTCGATAATATGGCGGAAAATAGTTCAAATAAGAGATTATAATTTATTTACTAGATCTTGCTAAAGATTTAGTAAATAAAAAGTCTAAATAAAAAGTCTAGTAAATAAAAATCTAGTAAATTCGAAAAATATCCTGTATGCACACAAATGGCTCCTCCCCTGCTGAAGCTAAAAAGCTGAGCCTCCCCTGCTGAAGCTAAAAAGCTGAGCCTCCTCTGCTGAAAATCTAATTTAAAGAACTACTTAAACATACTTCTATTTATTGTATATTTTTTAATTATTTAAACATACTTCTATTTATATATGTACTATTTAGAAAATTTTACATTTTACTTGTTTCAACATTTTACATTTTTACTTTACAACCCAAGTGTTAAACTTCTCCCTAGCTGATTAACTAACATGCAAGCTAGCCATCAGAAAGGCGTGGCTATTACTTCCACCATTTTCAGCCGTTTGTATACAATCAATAATTGGATGAAGAAACATTTCTCGGGCAAGCCTAATAGATCCTCCATTTTGTTTCGACGGGAGAGCACGTTTCAAGGATCCTTGATACGAATCGAACATTTTTGAAGTAATGTCTGTGTGTGTGTGTGTGTGTGTGAATGTGTGTGTGTGTGTGTGTGTGTCAGAGAGACTGTGGAGACGATAACTGGCGAACGAATGGGCCGATTTGGATGAAATTTTGTACAACACGTTGGGAAGTCCGTATGCAACATGATGAGGCACGGGATAGACTGTTCACAATCTTCGGGGTATGTGAGGCACGTGGGAATGAGTCCAATGGCTGAACAGGTGAAGAGGGAAATGCTGAACAGGTGATGAGGGAAATCCACACTGAGACTTTTCTGCAAGCCGGCCAAAGTTTTAAAAAAAGAATTACATGAACTTTAATCAAATAAAGTATTCTACAGTTCTTGAATGAATGTCTAGCACAGAATGAAAACAACCGGTTTCTGAGGCAACATGAATCAAACCATTAACTAATTTATTAATTATTAAAAGAAGCACAAATTTATTCTAAAAAAATACTTGTAAATATGATTATGAAATCTTGCAGTATGTTACAGAAGTGAAGAAATCATGTTGTTTCGAGAGCTAAAATAATTTTTAAAAAAAAATAAGATTTTTTTTTAATTTCTTTTAATAATATCAGAAGAATAAGGCTAACAAATTTAGAAAATCGTGAAAATAGAGAAAGGCATACAACCTGTTTCTGAAAACTACATGAATTTCTTCATCAAGAAAATTCAAATAACATTTGATCAAACTACTTTTAAAATACCAATGAATAAAAAACTGCAAAATTAAGAAGAATATTACAATAAAGGAAAGAAGTAACTGGTAATGAAAGCTGTATGAGCTGACTTCATCAATTATATTTGAATAAAATTCGATCAAACTACTTTAGAAATACCAGCCATTAAAAGACTGCATCGTTAAGAGAAATATAGCAAATATTAAAGGAAAACAACCAGTTTCGGAAGCTTTATGTGCTATCATCATCAAATGAATTCGCATGATGTTCAATGCAACAACTGAAAAATATTTTCTTCTTTTTTCCCAAGACCAACAAATTCGTCATGTTTATGTAGTTTATTAATTCATCTGAATATAATTATATATTTAATACATAGTTATATATATAATATACCGGGTGGCCATATAATAACGTGAGGTGTTCAGAAGCCTCTTGCGAGTAATGTATAGGACGAAACGTAACAAATTTCGGTGGGCGTACACTGTGAAACATGCGGTTTCGATTTCTAAAAAAGAATTAGTTCCAAAAGTCGCCTCTAGGGTGAAATTTTGGCGTTGTTTGCGAATAAAATGCAATAATTTGCCTAATCGCGTTCCGTGTAGCGATCATATGGATAAAAGGAAAGGCTAGGAGAATTTTCATCATTCGGAGGCGATCTACCTAGTGCCTTTCGATGGCTCTTGCCTTACATCAACAAGCTTTGTTAGTCAAGCTGTATTATCAACGAAACGGGAATGCTAATACTGCTCTTCGTGAAATTCAGCGGTTGAAGAAGTAACGACGAGGACTGATGAGTTTAACAAACGTGATTCAACGATTTGAAACTACAGGTGGCAAAAGTCGTGCAACGCATGCAGTTAGTTCTTGGAACATCAGAATGGTGGTCATGTTGAACCTCATTTGTAATTAACAGTAAAAGTTGCCATGCACTGTTAACAAAATTGATGTGAACTGTCTCATTTGGCATTTACTCATTCATTATTCACACTACTACACTTTTGCAGCGCCAAAATATCCCTGGAGGCGACTTTTGCAACTTCAAAACCGCATGTGTTCCACTTTGTGCGTCTCGCCAGAGGGCTCTGAACACCTCACGTTATTTTATGACCGCCCTGTATATGTAATACATATATGTTTAATACATAGCCATTTAATTACAAAACATAATATACGCAGTTATTCTCAAGAATTGAGTATACTACATTTGAAAATTATCATTACTGCTCTGTAGGAAGTGATGCTATAAAAATCTTTAATTTCGAGTAATTTAAGCTCAAATCTCGCGAAATACACAAGAGCTTTCTTAATTCTAGTTTCTACATAATGTATCTACACATACGATGACATAGGGATACGTACATATCTTTCTGATGTATTGTATCCAAACCTCAGCACACACATACAAACATACATCTTTCCGAAAATGTTTGACACGCATTCAGGGGATCTTAAAAAGTGCCAAAATCTTAAATTTTAAAATTTTCAGGAAAACAACATATTTTTCTGTAATATTTTATAGTAAAAATATTAATTGGGATCGTATAGCAGTTACATTTTCTTCGAGGTCGTAGAGTAATTACATTTTCTTAAAAGGGATCGTATTGTGATCACATTTTGCTAACGGGGTCCTTATTGTAATTAAGTTTTGTTCAAAGGTCGTATAAAAATGACATTTCTTACAGAAGGACTGTTGTTGAGACCCAGACAGTCCGACCTACCAGGAAGGTGTAAGGTAACTATTTGGACGGCTCGGAAGAGCCACCCAATTTAGCCCGGAATACAGTGGGTGAGACATCCACAGAGACCGTACCCTCCTTCCCCTACCACCAACCTCTCGGAAGTATTTACCGACCCTCATGTTTAACGTGATCGTACTCCGCGTGAACTCGGCGGCAGTTTTGGCAGAGAAGGGAATCGAACCCGGGGCTACCGAGTGCAACTCCCGCGCGCTAACCACTGCCCTTAAAGAAGGATTGTAAAAAAATGATGAATAATTTAGGGGATCGCATAGTAATTACGTTTAATTAAAAGGGATAGTATAGTTATTGCGTTTTGTTAAAGGGTTGTATAAAAATTACATTTTGTCAAGAGGAATTATGCAGTAATTATATTTTGTGAATAGATATCATATAATAATTAAGTTTTGTTAAGGGCCTCACATAGTAATCACATTATGTTAAGGCGATCATATAGAAATTACGTTTTATTAAAGAGGATCGTAAAGTAATTTCATTTTGTTCGAGGGTCATAAAGAAATTAATAATATTGATAAAGATTTGTGTGGGGTTTGCTTGCATTTGGGAATTTTATAAGCACAATTGCTGCGAGCAGATGGTAGAATATATTTTACATAACTTTATATACCCCGTCATAGAATAGTGTTAACGTCTGGTAAAACTTTCAACTCCTATGAACAACTATTTGCCATCCTGATGAAATAATAAAAATAAAATTATGAATCCAACAAATTAACAAAATTCGATAATATGGCGGAAAATAGTTCAAATAAGATATTATAATTTATTTACTAGATCTTGCTAAAGATTTAGTAAATAAAAAGTCTAAATAAAAAGTCTAGTAAATAAAAATCTAGTAAATTCGAAAAATATCCTGTATGCACAAAAATGGCTCCTCCCCTGCTGAAGCTAAAAAGCTGAGCCTCCTCTGCTGAAAATCTAGTTTAAAGAACTACTTAAACATACTTCTATTTATTGTATATTTTTTAATTATTTAAACATACTTCTATTTATATATGTACTATTTAGAAAATTTTACATTTTACTTGTTTCAACATTTTACATTTTTACTTTACAACCCAAGTGTTAAACTTCTCCCTAGCTGATTAACTAACATGCAAGCTAGCCATCAGAAAGGCGTGGCTATTACTTCCACCATTTTCAGCCGTTTGTATACAATCAATAATTGGATGAAGAAACATTTCTCGGGCAAGCCTAATAGATCCTCCATTTTGTTTCGACGGGAGAGCACGTTTCAAGGATCCTTGATACGAATCGAACATTTTTGAAGTAATGTCTGTGTGTGTGTGTGTGTGTGTGAATGTGTGTGTGTGTGTGTGTGTGTCAGAGAGACTGTTGAGACGATAACTGGCGAACGAATGGGCCGATTTGGATGAAATTTGGTACAACACGTTGGGAAGTCCGTATGCAACATGATGAGGCACGGGATAGACTGTTCACAATCTTCGGGGTATGTGAGGCACGTGGGAATGAGTCCAATGGCTGAACAGGTGAAGAGGGAAATGCTGAACAGGTGATGAGGGAAATCCACACTGAGACTTTTCTGCAAGCCGGCCAAAGTTTTAAAAAAAGAATTACATGAACTTTAATCAAATAAAGTATTCTACAGTTCTTGAATGAATGTCTAGCACAGAATGAAAACAACCGGTTTCTGAGGCAACATGAATCAAACCATTAACTAATTTATTAATTATTAAAAGAAGCACAAATTTATTCTAAAAAAATACTTGTAAATATGATTATGAAATCTTGCAGTATGTTACAGAAGTGAAGAAATCATGTTGTTTCGAGAGCTAAAATAATTTTTAAAAAAAATAGGATTTTTTTTTAATTTCTTTTAATAATATCAGAAGAATAAGGCTAACAAATTTAGAAAATCGTGAAAATAGAGAAAGGCATACAACCTGTTTCTGAAAACTACATGAATTTCTTCATCAAGAAAATTCAAATAACATTTGATCAAACTACTTTTAAAATACCAATGAATAACAAACTGCAAAATTAAGAAGAATATTACAATAAAGGAAAGAAGTAACTGGTAATGAAAGCTGTATGAGCTGACTTCATCAATTATATTTGAATAAAATTCGATCAAACTACTTTAGAAATACCAGCCATTAAAAGACTGCATCGTTAAGAGAAATATAGCAAATATTAAAGGAAAACAACCAGTTTCGGAAGCTTTATGAGCTATCATCATCAAATGAATTCGCATGATGTTCAATGCAACAACTGAAAAATATTTTCTTCTTTTTTCCCAAGACCAACAAATTCGTCATGTTTATGTAGTTTATTAATTCATCTGAATATAATTATATATTTAATACATAGTTATATATATAATATACCGGGTGGCCATATAATAACGTGAGGTGTTCAGAAGCCTCTTGTGAGTAATGTATAGGACGAAACGTAACAAATTTCGGTGGGCGTACACTGTGAAACATGCGGTTTCGATTTCTAAAAAAGAATTAGTTCCAAAAGTCGCCTCTAGGGTGAAATTTTGGCGTTGTTTGCGAATAAAATGCAATAATTTGCCTAATCGCGTTCCGTGTAGCGATCATATGGATAAAAGGAAAGGCTAGGAGAATTTTCATCATTCGGAGGCGATCTACCTAGTGCCTTTCGATGGCTCTTGCCTTACATCAACAAGCTTTGTTAGTCAAGCTGTATTATCAACGAAACGGGAATGCTAATACTGCTCTTCGTGAAATTCAGCGGTTGAAGAAGTAACGACGAGGACTGATGAGTTTAACAAACGTGATTCAACGATTTGAAACTACAGGTGGCAAAAGTCGTGCAACGCATGCAGTTAGTTCTTGGAACATCAGAATGGTGGTCATGTTGAACCTCATTTGTAATTAACAGTAAAAGTTGCCATGCACTGTTAACAAAATTGATGTGAACTGTCTCATTTGGCATTTACTCATTCATTATTCACACTACTACACTTTTGCAGCGCCAAAATATCCCTGGAGGCGACTTTTGCAACTTCAAAACCGCATGTGTTCCACTTTGTGCGTCTCGCCAGAGGGCTCTGAACACCTCACGTTATTTTATGACCGCCCTGTATATGTAATACATATATGTTTAATACATAGCCATTTAATTACAAAACATAATATACGCAGTTATTCTCAAGAATTGAGTATACTACATTTGAAAATTATCATTACTGCTCTGTAGGAAGTGATGCTATAAAAATCTTTAATTTCGAGTAATTTAAGCTCAAATCTCGCGAAATACACAAGAGCTTTCTTAATTCTAGTTTCTACATAATGTATCTACACATACGATGACATAGGGATACGTACATATCTTTCTGATGTATTGTATCCAAACCTCAGCACACACATACAAACATACATCTTTCCGAAAATGTTTGACACGCATTCAGGGGATCTTAAAAAGTGCCAAAATCTTAAATTTTAAAATTTTCAGGAAAACAACATATTTTTCTGTAATATTTTATAGTAAAAATATTAATTGGGATCGTATAGCAGTTACATTTTCTTCGAGGTCGTAGAGTAATTACATTTTCTTAAAAGGGATCGTATTGTGATCACATTTTGCTAACGGGGTCCTTATTGTAATTAAGTTTTGTTCAAAGGTCGTATAAAAATGACATTTCTTACAGAAGGACTCATATCGATCATATAGAAATTACGTTTTATTAAAGAGGATCGTAAAGTAATTTCATTTTGTTCGAGGGTCATAAAGAAATTAATAATATTGATAAAGATTTGTGTGGGGTTTGCTTGCATTTGGGAATTTTATAAGCACAATTGCTGCGAGCAGATGGTAGAATATATTTTACATGACTTTATATACCCCGTCATAGAATAGTGTTAACGTCTGGTAAAACTTTCAACTCCTATGAACAACTATTTGCCATCCTGATGAAATAATAAAAATAAAATTATGAATCCAACAAATTAACAAAATTCGATAATATGGCGGAAAATAGTTCAAATAAGAGATTATAATTTATTTACTAGATCTTGCTAAAAATTTAGTAAATAAAAAGTCTAAATAAAAAGTCTAGTAAATAAAAATCTAGTAAATTCGAAAAATATCCTGTATGCACAAAAATGGCTCCTCCCTGCTGAAGCTAAAAAGCCGAGCCTCCCCTGTTGAAGCTAAAAAGCTGAGCCTCCCCTGCTGAAGCTAAAAAGCTGAGCCTCCCCTGCTGAAAATGTAGTTTAAAGAACTACTTAAACATACTTCCATTTATTGTATATTTTTTAATTATTTAAACATACTTCTATTTATATATGTACTATTTAGAAAATTTTACATTTTACTTGTTTCTACATTTTACATTTTTACTTTACAACCCAAGTGTTAAACTTCTCCCTAGCTGATTAACTAACATGCAAGCTTGCCATCAAAAAGGCACTATTACTTCCACCATTTTCTGCCGTTTGTATACAATCAATAATTGGATGAAGAAACATTTCTCGGGCAAGCCTAATGGATCCTCCATTTTGTTTCGACGGGAGAGCACGTTTCAAGGATCCTTGATACGAATCGAACATTTTTTAAGTAATGTCTGTGTGTGTGTGTGTGTGTGAAATGTGTGTGTGTGTGTGTGTCAGAGAGACTGTGGAGACGATAACTGGCGAACGAATGGGCCGATTTGGATGTAATTTGGTACAACAATTACAGTCTCTAAACACTGGAAGCCTATTGTTTTTATACGCAATCGAATGTTCAGAATCCCCTAAATTTTCGAGTGAAATTTTGAAAAACTCCTTAAAAAATCAAAACCTGTAATAAAGTTACGCAAATAGATATTTCGTATATAATTTTTCATTAGAGAACGATTGACACAAATTTTAAGACGCTAACATGAACCGTTATCGGGATATTGTACATTTAAAAAAAAATATTAAAAACTCATATAAAAACAAAAAAAAAATATTTCCTATTGAGAAATATGTTCACTTTTCATATGTAATACTATGCGATAAATTTGGTGACATCATTCTCGTGGATCTAACTCGTTCCATTCATGCGAAAATATACTTTAAGTAATATTTGTGTATTTGAACGCCAATAGTAGGTTATCTGCTATAAGAATAACTTATTTCTCCGTAAATAACGCTTGGCGAGATTTTGGAGACGAATTTGGTAGAATGTCGCCAACTTGTCAATTTTTTAAATGTTGCTAAATTAATGAAAAACTCGCCTAATTGATAAAAATGACCCTAAATTAATGCAAATGACGACTCATTGACGAAAATTATATATCTTGGAAAGAATATAAAAGTATCTACTATAAATATAATCCAATTTTATTTACTGTAAAAGTATTAATTTATTGCATTATATAAGGAAAGTCATGTGCTGCCCACATCAAATTTTTTTACGTTAAAATGGGTGCAGTTAATTGTGAGTAGTATCATGTTAATATATTCTATTCCAGGAACTCATAGTAAAGATTTTATGGTGGGTTATTAGCGGCACAGTGTAATGTTACACGAATTAATTTATTTAATTAATTTATTTTATTAATTAAATTTATTTAATTAATTATTTATTTAATTATTTATTCATTATTATTATTTAATTATTAATAATAATATTATAATATTATAATATTATATATAATATATATATATATATATATATATATATATATATATATAAAATATATATTATACATAAATATAATATTATAATATTATTAATAATAATTATTATTAATTAATTAAATATTTAATTGATTTAATTAATTTTATTAATTAAATTATTTAAATTTTATTATTTAAAAATATTTTTAATTTTTTTTAATACGATTTAATTTTTATTACGAATTTCTTTTTAATTTTTTTATAAAGGCCACTTTTATTATTTTTTTATTATTTAAAATTTTTTATTAAAGGCCATGTTTAAGAGTTTAATTAAAAGTATGCATTGCATTCGTTTTTTATTTTCCAGCACCTCAGACAGATATAAATAGTAAACGACAAAAATGTGAACCAGAAAATATAAAATTAAAATCTATATTTATTATTAAAAAACGCTCTTATAGTTTTTGAGTATAATCTCCTTGTCAAGCTGAAGAAGATTGAAAATTTACCGTTTGCAAGTTTGTTACGTTAATATATCAAAAACTAAAAAAGTTAGCTTTAAACGGTATGCAAGAATTTGTAGCTCTTTAAAAGATCTATAAGTGTATATAATTGGATAGTAGATAGATCTCTATTTGTTCGAAAAGGATTTAAAAATATATCTATCGAACAAGTTTTTTTTCTTTATTTTTCATACATTCACTTGAAATATTTTTGAAACTACAAAATACAGATATAAATGGTAATCGACCAAATTAAGAATGTGAAATTTTAGAATTAAAATCTATATTTATTTTTAAAAACAGGTCTTATAGTTTTCGAGTAATCGTCTTGTCAATCTGAAAAAGTATTAAAAATATTAATTTTTCATGTTTGTAATGCTTATATCTAAAACCAAAAAGTGATGAACAATAAGCAAGAACTTGTAGCCCTCTGAAAGCTATATAAGTGCATATAATCAGATTTTGAATCGAGTTCTTGCTTGCTTTCTTTCCATTTTGATATTACAGAATTTTATTTGTTATCCTTGCCGATTTTTCCCATTGATTTTATGCTTAAATGATAGTGGCATATTATGTACGCTTCATAAATTATGCAATAAGCAGGAGTGTCATTACGACAAATATTTGCTCATTTACGTGTAGCATTAGCTATTCATGTTTTCCTAAACATATTCGATTACCATATATCGTACTTAATTGTGTAAAATAATAACATTTAAGTTCATGGATCGTAAATATTTTTCATTTAATATGCGCCATGGTGATAAGCCAATTAAGGGGAAATTTAGAATAATGGGTCGCACTCCAATTGCCAATAACAGCATTGATGGATCTGTTTAGCGTTTGTTATGTGCTCTTCAACTTTAAATAGTCGATATTGTCTGTATTTCGACCCAGACCGCCCGAACTACACTGTAAAATATTTGCAAGCATGTTACTGAAAGTTTCAGGGAATTAGCTGTCCGTAATGGGGAGTAAGTTATGATAATATACAATATATATATATATATATATATATATATATATATATATATATATATATATATATCATAATCTTAAGATATACACAGGGTGAGTAGGAAATGTTTTTACAAAAGCAGCAGAGGAGTGATAGTACCCCACCAGATGAAACAATAATTACCATGCAACATAGGGTCGCATTGCACTGAGAGGCAGAAAAGAGTAAAATTAGAATACGAACCAGCACGTACACCAGTGTTGGGAAAGCGAATGCACGATACAAAACGTTGCACAGACAGATTTATTGTGCAGCGACAAACCCACAGCAACTGCTCAAAGTGGCGACCACGCGTGACGTTCCACCGTTCACACCGGCGAAGGAATGACTGACGCACCCTCTCGAAGATTCCGGGTGTTGTGTTAATGTGGTCTGTGGCAACAACGATGCGCGCGACGAGATCTTCCGCCAAGTCCACAGGCGTCTCGTACACTAAAGATTTCATGTGGTCCTAGAAGAAAAAGTCCAGTGGGAATAACTTGCAGCGCTGAAGTTGTGCTGGTTTTTAAAGGGCAACGAGTGCTCTGATTGGCTATCGCCGGAACCTACTAGGTGCCAGTTATGCTGATTCTGCTCCCTGGACATTTGCATACGGTAACTGCGTTCGTGTCTGGCGTAGGAGATACTACATAGGCAGGTACACAATGACGTCAGAGGCGCTGGCTACGTCATCCTCAACGCGGTTCGACGTGCCTCTTTTCTGCCTCTCAGAGTGCAATGCGATCCTATGTTCCGTGGAAATTATTGCTTGTCTGGTGGGGTACTATCACCCCTCTGCTTTTGCAAAAACAATTCCGACTCACCCTGTATATATGTATCATATATCTTAATATATATATATATATATATATATATATATATATATATATCATAACTATCAAGAATACAAAATAGTATATATGTATATATATAATTATATATATTGCAACGTCCACTTCGACGATTACAGGTTGCAGTTTCGTCCCAATAGCTCAACGGTAGAGCGTCGGCTGACCAATTCGAAGATTCAGAGTTCGATACCCGGTTGGGGCTGCAAGGTTCTTTACAATGGCGCCCAAACAAATTAACCATTTAGGTTAGTAAAAAAATGTCGGAGGTCTGAAAGTGACCCTAATACGACTAACATGAATTCAGTGGATTTTGGGTTATTGAGGTCCGATTTCACATTGAGAGGATAACGACCACGCAGGATATTATCCTTGGTAAAAATAGTAGTAGCATGAGGCTAGCCTGAGGTGCAAATAGCAGGATATGGTCACTCAGATTGGCAGTTGCCCGCCAATCTGACATTAGAGGGTGGGGAACACAGAGTCCACTTCGACGATAAGAGCTTGCATTTTCTTCCCAGTAGCTCAACAGTACAGCGTCGGCTGGACTGTTCGGAGATATTCTATTTCCGGCTGAAAAACCAAGGTTTTTTACTATAATTATATATATATATATATATATATATATATATATATATATATATATATATATATATATATATATACAAATAATACTTCGGCAGACGATAGTTATCTGAATATTTAGAATATTCCTGAACGTCTGTAATTGTGGCTTTTCTTATCAGTTTGCCGAAATTATCAACGAAGTAACTGAAAAAAAATGAACAAAGGTAGCAGAATATTTTATAATGTACCCGAAAATGTAAGGTATCTCTTTTGACGTCCAGGACAGTGCCACGTGGCTTAGACCGGAACCCAATATGGTTGACATCCATAGGGACAGTATCCTCATCCCTCTACCACCAACATCTCGAAAGGACTTTCAAACCCATATATGTAAAGTGCCAGTACTCCGCGTAGACACGGAGATAATTCGGGAGGACCCGGGAATCGAACTCAGGCCCTCAGAATGCAATCTCCGTGCCTTAACCACTGGGTTATTCCGCTCCGAATAGTCGATACCTGTGATGGAAGTAAGAAAACTAGCTCTATACCACAATTTAGTGAACTTCAAAGAAGACTGATAAATGATGTCTTACGACACAAATAGCCTCACATTTTATATAGATGTCCAATTTATATAGCGTTCTTGCATTAGGTTTCTTAAACCTAAAGTGACTTAACACAGAATGATGTCCTGAAAAGCAAACAATTAAGACTCCTAACGACCCGGGATTCTATACGGAAAACAGTAATATTAACTACGCACTTATTTAACACGTTTTACTAACATAACAAACAGAATAGTACGCGTCGTACGTAGGATACACATAACGCAATTTACGTACCGGCAACAATATGTCTTTATCCTGTAATACTTTGACCACCCACATGAAACCTAAAATAAAACTATGGTATTGCCTCTATACAATACGCATAAGCAACAATAGCGCGTGGATTCTTTTATATTTCTTAAAGGACCAGCCTCGAGCAAATAGGTCTGGGTTTTCATATAAACATAAACCTTTCACGGCAGACAATCTCGGGATCCGTTTAACAAAAATTGATCATGCCGAAACATTGATTCTTTCTCAAGTAGAATCCGCAGAATGCTTCGGCAGATTTGTGATTAGCCCTTAAAACCAGAAGCTTTAACAAGCCGTTAACTAACAGGAAAATGATATCAATTTGGCAATTTTTATCAATTTGGCAATGGATTTGAGATTGCTGTTGAGTTTCCTGCTCAAATTGCAGCCGATATATGTCGGCCATTTCTTTCCGAATTTTTTCAAAAGAATCTTGACTTTGACGTGCTCGTCATCTTCTCACTCTTTCTCTGTTTAGCTGACGTTTCTTTTCTTTTCTATCCTCTTCATTTCCCATTGGCCATAAGTTTGTGAAATAAAATTTGTCTTGAATGCCAGAAAATGTTTTTTTCTTGTTCAATATTTTTAAATATAAATTTAAATCTGCTGACACCACTCAAAAATAAAGAGAATAGAAAGAAAAACGAACCACGTTCGAGTAAAAATTTAATTAGCTAAGAAGAACGCACCGGTTTTTAATATGGACACTGAATTCAAGCAGCACTGAATGTGGAAAGTCGATGGGTGATTGGAAAAATTGAGTGTTCGCGTGGAGAGTTATGAAAATACTGATGGTCTGGGTTAGTATCTAAATTGAAATGCTTATCCGTGATTGAAACACATTTGTCAACATTTTGTAGCAGCGTTGCTCAAAGATAAATAGATAAACGGACAGATAAATCAAGGTGTTTATATTATTAATGGCCAAATTTATGCATACTGCACCTACCTAAAAGGTTGGATTTCAAAGTTACAGTAAATATGTATTGTTAGGGAGTCTTAACATTATTAAAAATCTGATGTGGACATCACATGACTTTCCTTACATAATGAAATGAATTTACTACTTTTACAGTAAAAAAAATAGATTATTTTTATAGTAGTTATTTATATTCTTTCCAAGATATTGAATTTTCGTCAAAGAGTCGTCATTTTCCATGTCGTCACCATCAATGAGTCGTCATTGATTTAGCGTCATTTTTATCCATTTGGCGAGTTTTTTGCTAATTCAGCAACATTCAAAATGTCGCCAAGTCGGCGACATTCCACCAAATTCGTCGCCAAAATCTCGCCAAGCGTTATGGACGAAGAAATACGTTATTCTTACAACAGATAATTGACTATTGGCGCTCAAATTCAAAAGTATTACTCAAAGTATTTTTCTTCATGAATGGAACGAGCTATATCCACGAGAATGATGTCACCAAATTTATCGCATGGTATTATATATGAAAAATGAACATGTTTCTCAATAGGAATTTTTTTTTTGTTTTATATGACTTTTGATAATTTTTTTGAAAAATGTGCAATATCTCGAGAACGGTTCATGTTAACGTTCTAAAATTTATGTCAATCGTTTTCTAATGAATAATTACATACGAAATGTCTATTTGCGTAGATTTATTAGTGGTTTTGATTTTTTGACGATTTTTTCAAAATTTCACTCGAAAATTTAGGAGGGGGGTTCTGGACATTCGATTGCGTATAACAACAATAGGCGTCCGGTGTTTACGGATTGTAATTTTTGTACCAAATTTCGTTCGAATCGGTCCATTCGTTCGTCACTTTTCGTGTTCGCAGACTCACTGACACACACACACATACCACAGCCGGCCACATACATAGCCGGCCACACAATTTGTTACCATAAACCCCTGGGTTGGTCGTGTGGTCTGGGCCTTCAACACACACACATACTTTCACACAGACATCACTTCAAAAATGTTTGATTCGTGATCAGGCATTCTTGAAACGTGCTCTCCCGTCGAAAACACGAATTCGAATTTTCGACCCCGTCACAATACTTTCCTTATACATTGTGTATATAAGGAAAGTAATAATATTGATCCCAAGGGGTCATTTTCGTGAATTAATGAAGCCTCTCGCTTTTAAATAAGAGTATTTTAATAAGAGTATATATTAAATAATTACTACATATGTATATTTTATGCTTTTTATTGATTTTTCAAAATACATGATCACAATCTTGACTTTCCCTGGCTTCAACCATCCTTTAAATAAATAGGACTGTGGCGTTTATTGACTGAAATAATCGCGCCAAATTTTGTTTGATTTTATCGATTTGTTCTGAAATTACTATGGTTACAGACCCGAAGACAGAGGGAGATACATAGACATGCATCATTAAACAAATGGTTGTTTCCTGCTTGGGGATGCTCAAAATGTGTAAAATCTAAGAATCGGATTTTTAAACCTATCATACTTTATCATATGTTGCAGGAAAAGTAAGAAACTGATGAGAACCCTATACGTATATTGAAAAGAGATTCTAACAGTAAGTGTAAGCGGGGCCGGGGGCAGAGTCAATGTGGAACGTATCAGTCAAACCTCACTTCCCTACCATATCCTTTGTCTTTCTTTGCATTATAATGTTTTATGATTATTTTTACGTTCTCTGCAATACATGATAATGTATAGGGAAAGTATTGGAATCATGTTGAAAATCGCAACTCGAGTTTTCGATGGTTCTACAGGTTTTGACACCTCTACAATACGAAAAAACTATTTTTAGCGTGATTTCTGTGCATATGTCTGTCTGTCTGTCTGTGAAATGTATGCATCGACTTCAGCTCAAAAACTAATGGACCAAATTTCATAAAATTTGCTAAGTCACTTGTGTGTGATCCTGGTGCTGATTAGCTTTTGGTACGATTTGCGATAAAACAACCCGCCTTTTTTGCGAAATGACCAGCAAAAATTAACTGTTTCCACTCTAGCTGAAAAACTAGTATATCAAATTTGACATAATATCATATATACTCTATAACAAAAAAATCGACGCACCAAGAAGGAGTTGTCCGATTGTAATGAAATTTCGTATGCAAAGACATTTTGAGCGATCATGCAAATGAATAAAATTTGGTGTCCAATGAATACATAGTGGGAGCTCCAGCGCATCGGAACTGCGCATTCAGCAGGCGTATATAAGGAGCGATTCTGAATCTGTGGTCAAAATTTCTGTTGCATTTCGACTACGGATATCTTACGACTTTGGTAGTCATTTCTAGCGCACTGACAGCACAGCGGTACGTAGACAACATTCTACGACCGGTTGTGTTACCGTTCCTTTTGCGACATCCCGGTCTTACTTTTCAACAAGTTAATGCCCGGCCTCACACGGCACGTGTTGCTATGAATTATCTTCAAGCTCGCCCAACACTTCCTTGGCAAGCTAAGTCACCTGATCTCTATCCCATAGAGCACATTTGGGACGTTATGGGAAAACGATTGCAACCATCCTGGAATGTTGACAATTTAGCCCAACAGTTGGAGACAATTTGGCAAGACATTCCGCAGGACACCATCCGTGAACTTTATCAGTCGATGCCACGCCAGGTGACATCTTGCATCCAGGAGAGAGGTGGACCAACGCCTTATTGACTTCCTCCCTTTCATGCGGTCAATCTCTAAATCATTAAATTGTTCTGAAATTTTAATCGCTTCTTTTTCTATGTATGTTCTTCACATCCACAAATTTTTATCACAATCGAACAACTCCTTCTTGGTACGTCGATTTTTTTGTTATAGAGTATATAAGTCACTTATGGGTTACCCTGGCTCTGATTAGATTTTGGTATGATTCGGAAAAAAATAATCTGCCTTTTTTTGCAAAATGGCCGGCATAAATAATTTAAGATTTAAAATAAAAAAACTACGTGTGCTCTATATCAATTAAATGCTTGTTTTATATGTAATTTTTACCGATGAAAAGAATAAGACCAACTCCATTTTCGTTCTCAGTTACGAACTGAGAACGAAAATGGAATTAAACACGCAAATTCAATGTCATTTTAAATAATTATGGACGTTATTTTATGCAATTAAACTCAATATAATGAATCATTGAAGAAATAAAGTGAACGCGAATATGAGTCTGCAGGGAAAGTCATGTGCCACCCACATCAGATTTTTACTTTCCCTGCAATACATGGCAATGCATAGGGAAAGTATTGGAATCATATCAAAAATCGCAACAGGGGTTTTCGACGGTTCTACACGTTGTGACAACTCTAGAATACGAAAAAACTATTTTAGCACGACGTCTGTGTGCGTGTATGTCTGTCTGTCTGTGCAATGTATGTATCCACTCTAACTCAAAATTTAATGGACCGAATTTCATAAAATTTGGTAGGTACTTGTGAATGACCCTGGTTCTGATTAGATTTTGGTACAATCCGAAATAAAAGAGCTTGCGTTTTTTTTTTTTTTGCGAAATGGCCGGTAAAAAGAGACTGTATCTACTCTAACTGAAAAACTATTTGACTGAATTTTACACAATTTGGTAGATGAGTGACTCGCGGGATACCTTGGTGCTGATTAGATTTTGATACGATTCGACAAAGAAGAACCTGCATTTTCATACGAAATAAATGCCCACCAAAAATTGTATGCATCCACTCTAATTCAATTAATGGACTACATTTCATAAAATTTGGTAGACAAGTCACTTGTGGGCGACCCTGGTGCTAATTAGATTTTGGTACGAATCGGAATAAATGAACCTGCTCTTTTTTGCGAAATAGCCCGCCAATTTAAAATATTCGATAGAAAATGAAATATTACATATGCTCAAATGTATCAATTAAATGCTTATTTTAGACGTAATTTTTAACGACAAAAGGAGTAAGATTCATCCCATTACTCTAAGATGGACCACACTCGAGGTATTTAAATATTTAATTTTGAGGAAATGAAGACGATTTTTACAGTAGTTAAAAAACTATTTAATAAAATTTCTTAAAACTTAGTAGTTAAGTCCCCCATTGATCATCCTGATGCTGATTTGATTTTGATATGATTAGGAAATGTATAATCCACCCTTTTTGGCGAAAAAGCCTGCAAAGCTAGCGAAATTCTGAAATAAATGAATAAAAATATTGAAATACAGGATGCGGCTGTTAGGACGTTCTGATTTGGCAAAAGCGTTGCTTCACTCGTAGTAGGTACAGCAGAGGTCATGGTCTCCTTTGACTTGTTTGCGCATACCATTTGTAATTCATGTCATGGCTTGGAGCGGAGAGCATCGTGCTTTTGTTGTTGAAGAGTTTGTTACGAACGGTGAATCTGTGATAACGACGCAACGGATCTTCCGAATACGCTTTCAGCTCGGACGTCATGATCCGGTTCCGGCTGCACAAACAATTCGTCGTTGGGTTTCAAATTTTAGACGAACAAGTTTGGCTTTAAAAAGGAAGAGTCCTGGCGCCCTAGAAACTTAACAAGACCGGAAGATGTGGCAGCTGCTAGAGATTCCATACAGCAGTCTCCCAAGCGATCTGCAAGCAAACACGCAGCTGCATTAAACATGTCTCCGCAGTCTCCGCAGAATTTTACACAGCTCGCTCCACATGCATCCTTACAAAATGATGGTCATTCAGAAGTTGAATGATAGAACAAGTTGATGGGGTGGTTTGTGTTAAAAGGTGCTGGTATGAATTGTTATACAGATTGGCAAATAATTGATCAGTTACAGATGCCATATAAATTTTACATATATAGATATCTTTAAAAACTAATTTTAGCTAGAAAACACTAGAAAGTTTGCTGAGATTTTATAAACAGCAAAACTGCTTTGTGTTTATCTAGCCTTTCTGACAGTTAAGAGAATATTCACTCTTATACATGAACTTATATACGTGAACTCTTATACGTGAACGCTTATACATGATTGATAATAATTTGATGTATTTGTAAGTAATACTTGAATTTAATATAAAACAATCTTAAAATGGTGTTAGATTACTGTTAAAAGGAAATATGCGTTATTATACATATTAAAATATAACACTTACTGGATTGATACTTCGGTAAAATTCATATCCAGCATAATAACCATAATAATATTATAGCGTAAAGAAAGAAAAAAGATGTACAGTGACCGCCGGTTATAAGATTCAGTGGTTATAAGAAACAGCCGTTTATAAGACTCAAAACGACAGAAACAAATACAAACTTCGTTTTAACATTAAAATTGTGTCGCTTATAAGAAACACGATTCCGCTTATAAGAAACAGTTTTCTACAGAAAATTTGTTGATTTCCTTGCGACGCTGGTGTAAAAAAAAAATCGATTTGTTTAAGGTTAACTGAAGGACGAGTTGTTATCTCTTGTCTCTGGGCGTACGGGGAGGGGGTGGGAGTTTGCTATGTAACAAAGGATGACAGAGGATTTCTCCGCAGAAAGGCTTGGGGAGTACAACCCCAAACCAGTAAGAAACGAGCTTTAATCTTTTGGCAGTTAAGGAAACGTACTGATAAGGAAAGGCATCTTTGCTTATGCACTCAAATAAGATTCGTACAGCTTTAGTTAGTCATTTTATGTTTTGCTAGTGAAGCATGTCGCAAACCCTTACTTTGCTTGAAAAGCAAAGTTTACTTAAAAAGTATGATTCTCCACCTCCGTGTAGTCAATAAGCAAGAAAACAACCTTGCTTGATGCTATCCATATGATCGCAGGCGCATGGAAAAAAGTTTCTGACATATGCATTTTTAATTGCTTCCGTAAAGCAGGATTTTTGAAAAATAATGTTGCCATACCAGCAGAAGATGAAGAAGAATTTGAAGCACCTTTCGAAGAATGGATTCACATCGACGAAAATTTACAAACATCTGAAGAAAACAATGATGATGACATAGTGCGGAAATTCAGAATGTTTGCAATGAAGAAGAAAATGAAGACGACGTTCCACAAGAAGAAAATTTTCCTACAGCCAAACAGTCGCGAGAAGCCCTAACTATAATTAGAAAAACTCTTGAACACAGAGGGGCATCAGAAAAAGTTTATGGACTGTTTTATGATTTAGAAATGGATGTACGTAAACTAATCACAGACTCGTTAGCACAAACAATACTGGATAAGTTTTTTGCTATTCTTCAGTAATAGATTACGGTATGTATGAAAATGTACTATGCTCTTATACATAAATGAACGACCTATGAGTTTTACTTTTTATTCTTATTTAACTGCATACTATATGCATATAGATAATAATTTAAGTTGTAAGGCTTAATTTGTAAAATGAGAAATATTTTTGAATGCAAAACTTAATTTACAAATGTATTATGTACGTACTAATATTTTACTTATATACATTTATCTTTTAAATTCTGTAAAACTGTGTTCAATAGTTAGTATTTACAATGGAAGAACGATATTTAAAAAATTTCCGGATTTAAGAAACAACTGCTTATAAGAAACAAAACGAGCGAAACGAACGTGTTTCTTATAAGCGGCGGTCACTGTATAATAAGCGAAGTGACGTATGGGTTTTACGTTTCACATTGGCTTCAACTCCAGCCCCGACCATGCTTAATGCTGGAACCTCGTTTCAATATATGCGAATCGCACTATATCCTATATTGATTATATCCTATATCGCAGAGAAAGTACGAAGCTGATGAGAATCTTATTTATCCTATTTTCCCCATAAATCAATGTTTCGAAATTTTTGAAGAAACAAAAAATTTCAAATGTCCATTACAATTTAATCTAATAGCTTTCTTTAATAGTTAATCAAAATAGTCTAATCTCCTTTAATTCCACTCACTTAATTTAGTCTTGAATTATTAGAATTGAGTTGCAGAAATTAAAAACTTATAAGATTTAAATTTTTAACTTTAATTTTTTTTAAATTGTGGATACTGATGAAGTTGTGGGTGAAAATACTAATAAAATATCGAATTATTTACTAACAATATGAATATTTTTTTATGTTATTGATTGAAAACTCGCATATCGTTAACGGTGGACGGTTTGTTAGACTATTATAAGTAATATCAATTATAACATTATTATGATAACAACTGTTGAAAAAAAAAGGTTCTGTATCAGGAGACATGTTATTATATTACAAATTTAATCATATATTTCAAAATGATGCTACATATATGATATATAAGAAAAGCCAATAACTCTATCTGTTCGTCTGGCTTTCTTTCATTTGGCAGCAAATTTGGTGACTTGCGAATCAAAATCGGCATTTGATGACAAATTTAGTGCAATATTGTTAACTTGGATTCTTTGAAAGGAAATGGTGCCAAGTTGGCGGTAATTCAATATTTCTGAAAATTAAATTAATTTCTTTCTTTGTCCGAATTATTCACAATTCAATGTAAATGTAATAATATTAACACTATATTCTATAAACAAATTACATTATACTGAAGAAATTTTTTCTATATTATACAAACAAAACATATTGTGTTCATAATACAAATATATGTTCAAAGAATAAAACTATATTCTATGAACAAAATACATTCTATAAAAGAATAAAGCTGTATTCTGTCAGCAAAATATATTCTATTAAATAATAAATCTATATTCTATAAAGAACATATATTTTAAGTAAGAATAAAGCTTATATTCTATTAACAAACTACATTCAATTTCCGAAAGAAGCTATATTCCATGAAGAAATATGTTCTATAAAAGAATAAAACTATATTTTACATGAAAATTTATAATCTTTATTAATGTAAAATTAAGAAAGAAGATTTTTCTGACTGATTCTTTATATATCTAACTTTCTTTATGTCTTTATACACCTATTCAAAGACATCTACCTACAAAATTGTAAAAGTCATTCAATTACCAACATGATATAGTCCTTAGAAGTGTAATCTAGGTTTAAATTAGAATCGGTTTAGTAGAAATATAAATATTTAAAATTATCAAATATTGGATAAAATGTGTACTATAGCTACCAAAATTTTTTTAACAAGATATTTGTAAAAAAAGGGCAATATTGTAAAAATATAACCGTGGACATACTTGATAAAAAGAGTCCTTCATATACTTCCGAAAACTTGTATTCAAAAGTATACACGAAATGAAAAACTAAATTTCTAAAATGTGAGAATATATATTTCACTTTCAATTTTGTTTTATTGACATAAACACTTCTTAATGGAAAAAAAAAATCTGTAGAATTTTGATACCGGTATGATTTACTTAGCGTTATGGTAAATCACACACTATTTTATCAATAGCATATCATAAGACATTATATGTATTTGTAGGAATATTTTGCCAGTGTCATTGTCTTAATAAACATACTACCATACACACTGTACATAGTTAATTAATATTATAAAATCAAAATTTGTCTTTTTCATTCCACTAACAATCTTTTAATAAGCAACTAAAAAAAAATATTGTAATTACAGAATAAAACGATTTTTGCAATAAATTGTGGTCTTAATCATATATTTGACATTTAATGAAAATATTTTGTTATGTACAAGCTAATTCGTCGAATGTACGAAACCTTATAGTAAAGTGAAAACATGCCTAAATAATTTTCGGATTGGTCAAGACTTTAACCGCAGTTAGAAAGCTTTAGCAGAAAATGAGATATAAAAGTAACTTAGAAATGAGATATAAAGTCCAAAACGTGTGATGAAAACCAAAAATTATCGATAGTATATAAAATGAAATGTATCAATACTTCAAAGTATTGATAATGTATCGAAAGGAATGTATCAATACTTCCAAAGTATCGATAGTACATTGAAAGAAATGTGTCAATACTTCAAAGTATCTATATTTTGAGCCCTATTAGTTCTGTTAAAAAATAAAATTCGACTCCTTTGTCTTATCACAATACTTTCTTTCTTAGACGTATTACCAAAAGGTAAAAGTGCAACGAATTTGTGTTCAGCATGGGGTTCTCAATGTCGTTGGTGGTAAATATTTTACCATGACATTATTTGCAACTTATTTTCTTCCTTGAAATAGCCATTTCTCAAAATTTGCTATAGATAGAGCTTATAGATGGCTGAATTTGTATTCAAGTATTAAATAGAGGCAATGACAGGCGAATTTTCACATTTGCTTCAAAACTTTTCATTTTATTTGAAACATCTACTATCATTGGTTATAGTTAAAGCTTAGAATATAGATATGATATTAGCATTAATTTTAGCATTAGTTCACTAAGAATTTTCTCTTCCGGTTTCTTTCCCACTCCAAATTTAAAAAAATTCTTTGAAACTTCTATTTCTAAGGATTAGCTATAGATAGTGAATACTTAATAAATGATATGGTTTGTGCATCAAATTTAAGAGGGGGAAAAAGGGATTGTGATATCCTCTTTACTTTCTGGAGTTGTAACTTCCGATTCAAAATTTACATCTTTCTTCAAACATCTATTTCTCGGAAATTGATATAGATATAGCTTAGATGATGACTGATATGGATTCAGCATACAATTCGGGAGGAAAATAATGAGTTCACTAAGAACCTCTACTTCCAATTCCAAAATTGCTTTTAAACTTTTGTTTTTCTAGATTGGAATAGATAAAGCTTAGATGCTGACTGATATCATTAATTTTTAGAAGAGATAGGGAGGTTCATTAAGAATTCTATTGCCGAGTTGTTTTAGTTACGGTTTAAAAAGTCCATTAAAAACATATTTCCGAGGTTTATCCGAAGAACTTAGCGGATTATTTACTGATATAGATTCAGCATAGAATTTCAGAGGGGTTGGGATTCGCTAAGGATTCGATTCTGCAGATTTCACATCAGGTCTTTCGCGAATTCGTATTACTGTATGAAATAAGTATGCAAAATATAATAAAAATGCTTAATAATTCCGTCAAAAATGATTTACAAAGGCTTCTACTTAAAGTTTTTGCACTATATCTGAAAATTAGTAACTTCTAACAAAAGTATGTTGTTTTAGTTTGTTTTGCCATCAGATACTTTTGAATTACATGTAGCGATCAATATTCCATTCGTGAGGAGATTTCCAATAGCAGCCAGAATGAGATTTTTGGCAATGACGATGGTGTCGAGGAGTTTAAATCCCACAAAATGATCGCTGACTTTGAGGACAGATCTTTGACAACCCCAGTGCACGTCGTAAATAGTGTCTTTCACCTCACTAGCAGCGTTGGTGACGGAAGAAGCTAAAATGCACACAATAAAAAAATGAAAAACAATCAGGATGAGAGCATCTAAACCAAACGCCGTAGTTACGTTTGAATTTCCGGTTGTAAACACTAAGACATACGATTGATAAAACACCCATGCAAGGGCGACTACGCAGAAGTTCAGCAGCAAGGGTTGTAGTTTTGTGTTAATAAATTTGATCAGATCCGTTGCTTTGCTGTAAACATTAGATTAGTTTGTCAATATCTGTTGATATACGAATTTTTTTCCTCAATTCATTTAATAGAACTTTGAGGGTATAGCATAGGCTGAAGAATATTACAGCAAATGCTAGACTGCTTGTGCTCCATGCCAACAGAAATTCAGATAAATATGCACAAATAGTCGAAAAAGGAGGAGATATATACCCAAAATAGTAGTCATCTCCAAGATACCATGAAAGGGATGAATTTGTCAATTTATGAAACTTTATGAGTATTACTGTAATGAGGACAATATCGTTAACGAACAAATACATAAAATTTTTGTTCTTAAATCTCGCTGCATTTTCAGTGGCAATTATACTATGAATCAGCAAATAAAAAATCAAAATTGTAATTACAGCGTAAACTATTTTTGCAATAATTTTGTGGTCTTAATAATATATTTGATTTAATGAAAATATTTTGTTATGTACAAGCTAATTCGTCGAATGTACGAAACCTTATAGTAAAGTGAAAACATGCCAAAATAATTTTCGGATTGGTCAGGACTTTAACCGCAGTTATAAAGCTTTAGCAGGAAATGAGATATAAATGTAACTGTAACGTCTAAAACGTGTGTTGAAACTTAAAAGGTATCGATAGTCTATAAAATGAAATGTATCAACACTTCAAAGTATCGATAGTACTTTGAAAGGAATGTGTCAATACTTCAAAGTATCGATATTTTTTTAGCCTTATTAGATCCGTTAAGAAACAAAATTCGACTCCTTTGTCTTATCACAATACTTTCTTTTTTAGACGTATTACAAAAAGGTGAAAGTGAAGCGAATTTGTTTTCAGAGTGGCGTTCTCAACGTCGTTGGTGGTAAATATTTTGCTATACTATTATTTGCAAATTATTTTTTTTTCTTGAAATATCTATTTCCCAAATCTTTGCTACAGCTTATAGATGGCTGACTTTGTATTCAAGTATTAAATTCTCCAGGGAAATGACAGGCGGATTTTCACATTTGCTTCGAAACTTTTCATTTTATTTGAAACATCTACTATGATTATTTATATTTAGAGCTTAGAATATAGATATGATATTAGTATTAAATTCAGCATTAGTTCACTAAGAATTTTCTCTTCCGGTTTCTTTTCCACTCCAAATTTAAAATATTTCTTTAAAACATCTATTTCTAAGGATTAGCTATAGTTAGTAAATAGATAATGAATGATATGATTTGTGCATGAAATTCAAGAGGGAAAAAGCGGAATTGTGATTTCCACATTACTTTCTGGAGTTTTGACATCCGATTCAAAATTTGCATCTTTCTTTAAACATCTATTTCTCGGGAAATGATATAGATATAACTTAGATGATGACTAATACGGATTCAGCATACAATTCGGGAGAAAAATAATGAGTTCACTAAGAACCTCCACTTCCAATTCCAAAATTGTTTTCAAACCTCTGTTTTTCTAGATTGGCATAGATAAAGCTTAGATGCTGACTGATATCATTAATTTTTAGAGGAGATAGAGTGGTTCACGAAAGGATCCTATTTCCGAGTTGTTTTCACTTACGGTTTAAAAAGTTCATTAAAAACATATTTCCGAGGAGTATCGATAGAGCTTAGCAGATTATTGACTGATATAGATTCAGAATAGAATTTCAGAGGGGTTGGGTTTCACTAAGAATTCCATTCTGGAGATGTCACATCCAGTCTTTCGCAAATTCGTATTACTGTATGAAATAAGTACGCAAAATAGAATAAACATGCTTAATAGTTTCGTCAAAAATGATTTACAAAGGTTCCTTATTAAAGTTTTTGCACTATATCTGACAATTACTAACTTGTAACAAAAGTATGTTGTTTTAGTTTGTTTGGCCATCAGATACTTTTGAATTAAAAGTAGCAATCAATATTCCATACGTGAGGAGATTTCCAATAGCAGCGAGAATGAGATTTTTGTCAATGGCAATGGTGTCGAGGAGTTTAAATCCCACGAAACGATCGCTGACTTTGAGGACAAATCTTTGACACCCCCAGTGCACGTCGTAAATAATGTCTTTCACCTCACTAGCAGCGTTTGTGACGGAAGAAGCTGAAATGCACACAATAAAAAAATGAAAAGCAATCAGGATGAGAGCACCTAAACGAAACACTGTAGTTAAGTTTGAATTTTCGGTTGTAAACACCAAGACGTACGATTCGAAAAACACCCATGCAAGGGCAACTACGCAGAAGTTCAGCAACAAGAGTTGCAGTTTTGTGTTTATAGATTTGATTAGATCCATTGCTTCGCTGTAAACATACATTAGTCTGTCAATATCTGTTGATATACGAATTTCTTTCCTCATTTCATTTAATAGAACTTTGAGGGTATAGCAAAGGCTAAAAAATATTACAGCAAATACTGGACTACTTGTGCTCCATGCCAACAGAAACTCAGATAAATATGCAAAAATAGTCGAAAAAGGAGGAGATATGTACCCAAAATAATAGTCATCACCAAGATACCATGAAATGGATGAATTTTCCAATTTATGAAATTTTATGAGTATTATTATAATGAGGACAATATTGTTAACGAAGAAATATATTAGAATTTTATTCTTAAATCTCGCTGCATTTTCAGTGGCTATTATATTATGCAGTTTGTATAACTTTCTGAAATAGAAATGTATTCCTCTTCTGTGACAATATAGCAGAAATCTTTGCATTAGTTCTAATAATAAAACGGACATTTGAAATAGCTGTTTCTTTTGTAAATTGACCAAGCTGTGAACAAAAAATATGTAGTATATTCTATTTCCATCAAAAATAAGTAGAAGAAAAAATGATATCACCATGTTATGGGAAGTGTTCCACTTCAGGCCTCTTGTAAAACCAACACCATGTATCCACAAATAAATATTTAAAATATTATAGTTATTTTCTGCAGTTTGTACATAGTTTTGATGTTTCATAGATTTAAATTTACATAACTGTCCTTGATATCTATGAGACATCATTTTGATGTTTAAAACATTTTTTTGGTGATTCAAAAAGCAATAAATGTTAAAACATTATGATTTTCTCGAAGAAAAAAATGAGGTAACAAAAGTTTGCATACATTACTGCACCTTCAATTTCAATGTCATTAAAGCAAAACGATAAAGATCAATAATAATTACTGATTAAACATCAAAATTTATAATCATAGTTCAAAGAGCAATCCTTTTTCTTAAAAAAAATTTTCAAATTTCGCACGAAAAAAATATCATCTATCAGTTTGATAGTTATCAATCCTAATCAATGTGAACCATATAAATCTCAAGCTTCATGTGTGACTTTTCCAGAAGAGCTCTTACAGAACAAGGATCTGCACTAAACTAAAACCTGTAAACATTAAGACAAATGTATACTTAAAATACATTTTTTAAGCTTTTAATAAAGAATTCATAATCAATAAAATCCATTGATTAATCAATGAACAATTTTCATAAACCCGACAAATTATTTGAAAACATATAATTATTCCTAATTTATTATTCCACTTGTATTAAATATTAATGTGTTGAACTGTATGTCTAATTTGACACTAGCACTCGCAAATATTTTCATTGGTGCATGTCTTCTGACACGTTTCTGGTGCGTGTTCCAAAATTTATTATTTTAATTGGCAGTTGCATTTTCCTTTTCTAACTTATTTATTATTGATTGTATATTTGTCAGTTAAATTAAGAAGCGTACAAATATGTCAGTGAATATAAAGGGATATTCCATGAAGAAATAGATTGATTTAAAGGATAAAGCTATATTCCATATGAAAATTTATAACTTTCATGAATGTAAAATTTAATTAAGATAGAAAAATTTTCTCAATGATTCTTCATATATCTAATTTTCTTTACGCCTTTATACACTTATTCAAAAACATCTACTTAAAAACAATAAAAACGTTCTATTACCAATATGATATTTTCTGTAGAAATGTAATCTAGGTTTAATTTAGAATCAGTTTAATATAAATATAAATACTTAAAATGATAAAATTATAATATTGCAATAAGTGTAATATATTTACCAAAATATTTTTAACAACAAATTTTTAAAAAGAAGGCAATATTGTGAGAATATATCTGTGCAGGGGAATTATCACGCTATTTTGTAACAAAAGCATGTTATAAAATGTTGCATTAACATTTTGTCAGTGAAAACGTATTTGTCTTAACAAACATATAAGCAATCATACACACTGTAAATTGAGAATGAATATAATAAAATCACATGTTCTCTATTCATTAGCAATTTTCTTATATGTAAATTATAATTCAAAATGGTAATTGCAGCATTGAATTCATTTTGCATTAAATTGTGAATTTATTCAAATATTCAAAATTTAAGGAAAATACCTTGTTTTGTAGAAGCTAAATCATCAAATATATGAAACCTTATAATAATGTAAAAATATGCCAAAATAAAGTTCATATTGGCATACAAGTCATCAATTTTAGATGTAGTTATCAACCTATAACAGGAAAATGAGATATAAGTATCGGTATCTTCTGAAATGAGTGTTGATGTATGAAGGGTATCCATATTATATTCAAAGAAATAGTCACTATTTCTTTGAAGTATTTATAGTATATCGAAAGAAATGTATCAATTCTTCAAGCCCTTATAGATCCGCCAAGAAACGAGAGTCGACGCCACTGTCTTATCACAATACTTTCTTGTCAGACGTATTGTAAAAAGTAAAAGAGAAGCGAATTTGTGTTCAGAATGGCATTTTCAATGTCGTCGGTGGTAAACTTTTTGCCATACTATTACTGTATGCAAATTTTCTTTTCTTGAAATATCTTGTTCTCAGAATTTGCTATAGATACAGCTTATAGATGATGACTAAATTTGTATTCAAGTATTAAATTCTGGAGGGAAATGACAGGTGAATTTCCACTTTTGCTTCAAAAATTGTCATTTTACTTAAAACATCTAGTTTCATTGGTTAGAGTTAGAGCTTAGATGACAAATATCACTTTTCATCATATTCTGGAGTAGATAGGGTAGTTTACTGAGAATGTTCTCTTGCAGTTTCTTTTCCACTCCCAGTTTTAAGATTTTCCCTGAAACATCTATTTCTCAGAATTAGCTGTAGATAGTGAATAGATAATGACTGAGATGGATTGTGCATCAAATTCAAGAGCGGAAAATGTGATCATGATTTTCTTTTTACTTTCTGGTGATGTGACTTCGATTCAAAATTTACATATTTCTTGAATTCTATTCAAGTATTAAGTTCTGGAGGGTAATGACAAGTTCATGAAGGGTTTACATTTTTGCTTACAAAATTTTTCATTTTACTTGATCTATTTTTCTTTGGTTATAGTTAGAGCTTAGATGATAGATATGGATTTAGTATCATACGTTGGAGGTTCTTTTCACTCCTAGTTCCAAAATTTACTTTAAAACATCTATTTCTCAGGATTAGATATCGATAATGAATAGGTAATGACTGGTATGGATTCAGAATCAAATTCCAGAGGGGGAAAGCGACTCACTAATGATTTCTACTTTACGTTCTGGAGGTGTCACTTCCTATTCAAAATTTGCACCTTTCTTGAAATATATATTTCTCGGGATTTGCTATAGATACAGCTTAGATGATGACTGATATGGATTCAGCATTCAATTCTGGAGGAAAATGGTGGGTTTACTAAAAAATTCCACTTCCAATTAAAAACAAATTTAAACATCTATTTCTCTAGATTGGCATAGATGAAGCTTATATGATGATTGAATAAAGCATATGAATTAAGCATTAAATTCTGAAGCAGGTATGGAGGTTCACAAAAGAATTCCATTTCGGGGTGTTTTTTTTACTAACGATTTAACAAATTCATTGAATAAATATTTCGCAATATTAGTCATAGAAAGTAGCTGATTACTGATTGATACGGATTCAGCATCGAACTCCATGGGGGATGAGGGTTCACTACGGACTTCCAATTAAGAATTTGAAGATGCCACTTCCGATTTTTTTGGCCAAGTGATACTTTTGAATTAAGTGTTGCGATCAATATTCCATACGTAAGGAGATTTCCAACAACACCCAGAATGAAATTTTTGTCAATGACGATGGTGTCGAGGAGTTTAAATCCCACAAAACGATCGCTGACTTTGAGGACAAATCTTTGACATCTCCAGTGCACGTCGTAAAATAGTGCGCATTGAGACGACGCGTTGGTCGAACGTTCAAGGCGAGCATTTCCAAAGAGATAGTTCGGCCGCCACGTTGTGGGTTCGAGTCCCACGTAAGGCATGGAAGTTGTGTTGTTGGGCGCAGTGTGTTCCGCCCCCCTCTGGTGACCCTGGGGCAACGTGTCAGGACGGCTAAATGGTTCACGTTTCTGGCCGATATATAGGCGAATGATGAAAGTCAAGTGCTTGGCCATTTGATTAAAATATATATATAGTATATACATTGCGCATTGAGATTATATATGCTCAGCGGCTGAAAATCGGCTAGCGAGTATACGAAGAGCCGTCGTTCAATTCCCGGTTGGGGTAGCAAGTTTCTTTATAAAATGTCCGTAAGTTTTATTTAAGGTTATTGATCCTACCGTGGGGTCAAACCAAGTACACACTAGTTTACAATATGGCGAAGCAAATATATTTAATATATTTTCAGAAATTTCTGATCATATAATTATTTTAAAATAATTGAATTTAATGGAGAAAATTGTATATAAAATAGATATATTCGCAACGTTTCTTCTTATTTAATCTTGTTTCAAGGGTTTTTTAATCTTATTTAATCTTAATCGTTCATTATCGGTTATTTAGTCTTATTTAATCGTTTTTTTATTTAATTTCTTATTCATCAGTATTTTAAATCCTTTCTTCGAATTTCGTAAAAAATGTATGAAAAATTAAAGATCCAAATCCTTTCACCCGCGGAAATCAATAGGTCTGTAGAATAGGTTTGTTTAAATTAATCGTACCAAATCCCATTGATTTTCTTTTGTTGTTCGAGAGATCGTCTCCACAACACGTGATTGAAAGAAAATGGTTTGCGGTATTCAGTGATGCAGAAAACTTGTAGATTTATCATAATCCGAGAGTCAGATTTTTGACCTCATTACAATACTTTCCATTTACATATATCAACTATTATAGGAAAGGTAGAACAATATCCTCTTCAAGAAGACTCTTTAACATGGTGTGTTAATAGTTCTGTTATAAAGTAATGAGTTTCTGCATCAGACACTTGTGTAAGACTAACTCGATAAACTATGACGAAAAATGCCTGGTTTGGTGTTGCTGTTGTTGAGACCCAGACCGTCCGACCTACCAGAACGATGTAAGGTAACTGTTTGGACGTCCGGTAAGTGCCACCCAATTTAGACCGGAACCCAGTGGGGAGGCATCCACAGGAACCGAACCCTCCTTCCCCTCCCACCAACTACACGGAAGGACTTACGGACCCACCTGTTTAACGTGATCGTACTCCGCATGAACACGGCGGTAGTTTTGGCAGTGGCAGGAATCGAACCCGGGCCTACCGAGTGCAATTCCCGCGTGCTAACCACTAGGCTACCGCGCGTTGGTAGTACGCACCGGTAGCCCAGTGGTGTCGCGCACTTCGGCAGCAGCGGCCGAAATTCAGGCAATGAGTTCCTCTTCATTTTCAAGGAGTTCTTCCCAGATAAAATTTGTATACGTGGTTTTCTTCTTCAACCGGAAAGTAACAACCAGAATGACGCTTTTAAGTTTGCGGAGCTGCCACTTTCCAACGAGTAAGCGCCCTGTAACGTCTTTGCGTGTCATTTCCGACCCGGTAAACTATGACGAAAAATACTTGGTTTGGCTTGTACTACCACTTTGGAAGTTTGGCGTGTACTACCACCTTGCAATTTTGGCGTGTACTACCACCTTGGAAGTTTGGCGTGTACTACCACCTTGGAAGTTTGGCGTGTACTACCACCTTGGAAGTTTGTCCCATATTTTTTTAATCACCCTGTATAAACAACCATTCAACCAGTTGAGCTTGGTAGGCTGTAAGTAAAGCTAACATTTTTCGCCTCCCAATCGGAGATAAGAGATATTTTGGTTTCATTGAACCGTATAATATTTTTTATTCCTGATCTCTTTTATTATTCCATATTACGTATTATTCCATTCTTATATTAGAAGAGCCAACAACATCGTTCTAGTGCTAGTATAACACCCTGACACGAGTCAGTATTTCATCAAGGACGTCTTAATCTTCAAGAGAATATTGCGCAAATATTGCTCAGACCATTTATGAACCTCCTATTAAATATACAGAAAAAATGTATATTGATCAAATATCGGTATAAACGAATTGTACTTCATATCAATTAGAAGAGCCACTAAAAGTTAAAGTAGAACTATACTTGATACTGATAATGAAGTCTTTGGAAAACTATTTTGTGAACACTAAATTCAACCACTTTTCTAAACCTTAACTCACTTTTACTTAATAAGACGAAAAAATCTGATGTGAGCAGCATAGGACTTTCTTAACAGACTGAAGCTCATTTTCTTTTCGTTTCATTAATAATTCAATAGATTGAGTTTAACTGCAATAAATAACCTGCATAATTTTTTGAAATTAAACAGAATTCACATTTTTAATTCGATTTTCGTTCTCATTTGGTGACTGCACGTATTTTCAACGTCAGCGTAGCAAAATTCCGAATAAACTGAAATATCTCGAGAATAGATAATCTTAGAGTAATGGAATTGATCTTATTCTTTTTATCGACAAAAATTACGAATTAAACAAGTATTTGATTGATACATTTCATCATACGTGGTCTTTTATTTTAGATTTTGACGATTTTTGCGGGCCATTACGTAAGAAAATGCAGTTCTGTTTTTTCGAATTATACCAAAATCTAATCAGCACCAGGATAACGTACAATTGACTTATCTACCAAATTTTGTGAAATTTGGTAGATTAGTTTTTTTGTTTGAATGGATATATGCCATTTTTGAGGACCATTTTGCAAAAAGAGGCTTGTTCTTTTATTCCGAATCGTACCAAATTCTAATCAGCACCAAGGTCAAACACGAGTGACTTACCTACCAAATTTTATGAAATTTTCAGTTTTTCAGTTAGAGTGGATACATACATTGAACAGACAGACAAACACACAGGCATACAACCACACACACAGGCGTCACACTAAAAATAGCTGTTTCGTTTTCTAGAAGTCCTAAACAGTGTAGATCCGTCGAAAACTCGAGTTGTGATTTTCGACATGATTCCAATGCTTGCCGTATACATTAGCATGTATTGCAGGGAAAGTAAAAGTGGTCAGTTATTTTTTGCGTTCCACGGGGTTTTGAATACTGAGATATTACGACACATCTACGAAAACTTATATTCCAAATTATTTTTTTCTCTTAATTGCTTACGTAAACGATAAAAACGAATTTCTCTCACGTTTCATAAAATATGCAATACAGAGGTGTCATTAACTATATTATATTGAGTTACATATTTGCTACTGATGTTTGCCTGAGCATATTCAAGTGCCATGCATTTTATGCATAATTTTTGTGTAAAATAATTACACGTGAAGTTGTAAATCGTTTTTAACTTTTCCTGCAGTACATGATAATAATGTATAGGGAAAGTATTGGAATCGTGTCAAAAATCGCAACTTTACTAGTTTAGCTAATCGCAATTTTTTAATCGCAACTCTACTGGGATCTACTTGTTTTCTGACCTCAATAACACGAGAAATATATTTTTAGCATGACGTATCTACGGTGTGTGTGTGTGTGTGTACGTGTGTGTGCAACGCATGTATCCACTTTAAAACCAAAACTAATTGACCCAAAACTGACGACTAACTGAAGTTGCCCGGGATGTAAAATACTGGCATTAAAATTACACCACTATGCATAGCGAATTCTCGAAAACCAATCAACGTTTTAACAATATATCTGCATAATAAAAGAAAAACTCACTAAGCGGGCGTAATACGCGTTTAGTCTGAGAGGGATATATCGACCGCAACTCGACCGCTGCTTCATGTCTATTGTCATGTGCTAGAACCGATTTGTATGAAAATCACATAAAATTGCTGTTTTGCTGCTTTGCTAACTGAAAAACTAATGTGAATGTAAAACGGTCCGAGGTATCTCAGGACCTAACATGAACTACCACAATATCAAATTTCGTAGCCGTGTGTAGCTTAAATTTCTATTACGGCGCAAACAGCCTAACAAACAAAGAAACGAACAGGCCTTTTCTATTTTTCTCGATATCATAAGGAAAAATCTGCGAATTTCCTCAATGAAAGTTTTAAATGTCTTATTAATACATGAACATATTTTGAAAATGAAAACACTAATTAGTGACATATGAATTAGTAAGGAATACTATCATATTTATTCACTACATTTTACAAAATTCACCCACATGAACAATTTCGCTTTTCCATAATTATATCAAAAACAAAGAGCATTATTATTAGATTTTTTGTGTACAAGGAAGTTTTTTAAGTAAAAGCTTTAATCCGCACCCAATGCATTTTTGAGAAAAAAATTTGGATTAAAAGTAGCAAGTTTTTCTAAAAACCAGAATTTTTTAAAAGCATAAATTTTAAGTTTTTTTTTTTTTTTCGCAAAGCTGGAATTATTTTACTGCTGAATAACTTAAGTTGAAAAAAGACAAATAAAACGGTTTTGTTGTCCTGAGAGATAATAAGCTAACATTTAACAAATTGCGCTACGTTTTATAAAGTAACTAATTGCTCGGCATCCAAAGTAATAAAAACATTCGCTGTGTCTTCAGTCCGATGCAACCGGAATGGTTTTACTCAAATAAAATCTTGTAAAATAAAATTATATTAAAGTTGGAAAGGTAATTCTTTGTTGTGAGTTTCATTTTCTTCGTTCCCAAGAGATGGGCCTATGGTAACTACAGTAAGATACGCAATTGAAGCAGTTTAATCTTTCTACTTAAGTTTAATTAAATCTATTCAAGTTTGACTACGGTTAATGGATTTTACAGTCACCGATAAGTTATTAACGGGTTGCACTAAACTTATATTAAAGATTAAATTTTTTATAAAAGTATATAAAATAGGATTTAATAACAATATTATCATAATAATTTAATATGAAATAAATAATAAAGGAGTGTAATAAATTTTAAGTTGAATATCGTTTGCATAAAAGCTAACTTTACATTTTCTTGCCTGCATTAAAATCTCCAACTATAAGGATGAATATATCCTCATCATTGAAGTACTACGTTCTATTATAATCACCATATTATGAAAACGAAGAACTCGATCTGAAATATAAGTTATATTTTCTTGTAGGACTTTTAAATGCTACAAATTACTTACTGTTTACAGCTTGCACTTATATGTAGTTATAAGCATTATAAATTTTAAAAATGGAAATGTCTCAATCTTCTTCGAATTGACAAGATGATTGTTCAAAATCTATATGACCTTCTCAAAACCAAAATTGTTGTTCTATAAACTGTATTTCCTGCTAACTTTTGATGTCTTGCCCTTTACTGTTTATATAATTATCTTTTGTAGTTTTGAAGATAACTTGATTGAAAGTTAGCCAAGTGAAGCAAATAATCGCTCGAACAGAAACTTTTTATAGCAAAATCAAACACACATCCATAACAGAAGGTCTTTATTTCACTTCCTTAAGACGTACAAAAGTTTAAAACAGGCCATAGCGCTTTCGAGCATAAGTATGCTCTTCATCAGTGGCTACACGGAAATAAAGTTTGAATCGTTCATATATAGACCAGATATAGCGACAAAATTTGCATAAATGCAATCCACAAAAGAATCTACGTCTGGATAAGGATAAACCGTAAACAATTCTTCAAAAAATTTTTTACAACAAAACAGCATATTAAATTACAATTTAATTACAGATAAAATCGATAAAAGGGGGGGGGTGGCAATCATGCATAATCCCAAAGAGGAAGACGTCAAAGATAACTTTGCAGAGAACTTGAATTGCATGGAGTCGAGAATGAGTCGCCAAGCGTAACTCAAATTCATAACAGGATCAAAATTACAAACGGACTCACGGTAAATATAAATAAAAAGGGATTCAAAAAGAAGAGCATCACGAGGGTTATTACACCGAATCAAAAGGAAAGTCTTTTCAGAGGCTGAAAATTATCTTTAACAACAAATTGAGCAAGAGCCGTAGAAAGTTTGCTATCCCTGACATCCCGAGCATGTTCTGCTAAATGGATGCCAACGGTGCGTTTAGTACTTCCAATATAAAATTTAAAATTACCATCGGTGGACAACAGGGGAACAACATACACCCCAGCAAAGCTTTGAATGTCATCCCTATCATCCAGTTTATCAGACCGAATACGGTTAAATAAAGAAGAAATATTAGAATGTGCAGGTCTGAAACCAAACTCAGAACAAAATTGGATAAAGGGGCGGAAAATCGTAGGATTGTATGGAAAACTAGACCTATAAGTCAAACGGTCTTTTAAGGCAATACGTTTAGTATCAAAAAGGATATATTTACGGCGAACTTGGAAGAAAACCTTATAAATAAACTCAAAGGAGTAGGCAGCCTCACGGCCAAGGCCAAAAATAAGTTCAATTTCATTAAAGCAGAGATAGATGAACAAACATTAAAAGCGCGATTAAAATATGCATAAAAAGAAGCGTTTTTAGAGGAAAGAGGATGGTAAGAATTAGCAGGAATACAAGAATTAGTAAAAGAAGGTTTACGGAAAACGGAGGTTTGAAAACCAGTAGCTGAACGGGTGACCAGTGCATCAAGAAAAGGCAAAGAACCATTAGCTTCATGTTCGACAGTAAAATTGATAGAAGGGTAAAAATCATTAAGTTTAGACAAAAGAAAAGAAAGATCTTCTAAATCACTATCCCAAACAATAAACACATCCTCCACAAAACGGCACCAAAGAGAGGGGGGTTTGGACGATGAAGAGCATACTTATGCTCGAAAGCGCTATGGCCTGTTTTAAACTTTTGTACTTCTTAAGGAAGTGAAATAAAGACCTTCTGTTATGGATGTGTGTTTGATTTTGCTATTTTAACATCAGACGTGATGCCAAATTATTTATTAATAGAAACCTTTTATTTTTCGAAAAATAAAAGTTTAAAATATTGAAATTATTTTTGCAACCTAACAAGTATAAATTATTTAATTCATTGACAAAATAATTGACAAAACAAGAAAATTATTTTATATTTTAATTTGTTAGGGTCAGAGATATATATGAACGTCCAAAGAACTTACACTTTTCGTAATTCTTCAAATCCAGCTAGATATTAGGACCATAGATGTTATTCATGACAAAAAAGATAATCTAATTGCTCAGAACTTACGTAGTCTCAAGTGGATTACACACATAAAGTAACTAATTGCTTGGGATCCAAAATGATAAGATCTTCTTGTAGTGCAGATATGATTTTACCTAATGACTTATATTTTGTTCTTTCCGTTATTTTTTTTTAAGAAATTCCATTGGTATTATGCTGCACTTGTATTCCGAATTCAAACCCGGCCCCTACGGATCTGAATACCAGAGAATGGACCGACTAGCCTCAATCGAGTGTTGAAGTTCGCTAAAAGTCCCCTACGGGAAGATTGTATGTAATTACGACTTTAGGAGTTTTCTTGACTTGGAAATAATTCTGTTTCCGCAATGAAAACAATTTACTTTCGCGAACTTTTCTTTATTAGAGTAGGAATTTCGGAGATGATTTATAGGACAGGTTTAAATTTATCCCTTAGATTTTCATAAATTTTATCTTTTGAACAACTCATGCGCAGTGGTGCCGACAGAATTTTCGGGCTCCTATTTGCGAAATGCTTGCCCCCCCCCCCCTACTAAACCCTATTGTGCAATTTATTGACATCTTTTTGTAAATTACTTATGCGGCTCGGACCCCATTCCTCCCGACCCATATGCAAGTATCTTTCAGCTCATCCCTATTAGTGGCCGTGCTCAAGCTCATAAGTTACGCTAGTGCTAATTAGATTTTGGTACATGTAGGAAATACAACTGGCTCCTTTTCATTACCTTTAAAAATTTGAAAAATTGAAATTTAGAAAAATTATACATAATCAAAAAAGTATTTGTTTTATGTGTAAATTTTAATAAAATGACGAATAAGGATTACTGGAAAAATTAAGAAAATATTACCGGAAACATTAAGAAAAAACTTTCCTGGTTAGAATATTGAGTTGGCGTCATTAGAATAACGACAAGTTTGGCCCAAATGTAATAAAAGCTTGCAATTTCGATGTAATTTAATGTAAATATTTGGGTCGTTTACATAGTATTTAATAATAAAACACTATTTATTTTGAAATATATAGTTAAATAAGTGAAGCAAAATTATTTTATTAACTACCATTACTTATCATTGATTAAATTCATTCATAGAAATATATTTAATTTCATGTAATTAAATCCCACGAGGAACTAAACAACATAAATCTTCAAGGTATAGAAAATACTAGTATAAAAATTAAAATTAATAATACTAGCCCGTTTATCCTAACCTCAACATATGTCAAAAATATGAGTAGAGTAGATGTAGCTGCGCAACTGGAACTGCTTTTCGCGCGATATCCAAACACTATACTCGCAGGCGACTTCAACGCGCACCACCGATCGTGGGGCTGTAGGAGAGCCAATTCACGCGGTACACAGATACACAGACTGCTGAACACGACAAACACTAACATTATTGTACCGTCGACACCAACCTGCTTCTCAGGCGCCAACGGCTCATTTATAGACTTTGTCCTAACGCGAAACATAGATTACGCTCACACTATTAGTACCTTGGATGAATTCGACTCGGATCATCTGCCGGTACTGGTGACATTCGACCTGAACACACCTCTTCCAGCCTCTTTGGGACAAGAGAGGGTCAACTGGGAAGTATTCAAAAGAGCACTCTTCGAGCCGCACTTAGCAGTACCTAACATAATGAGCAATGCGGATATTGACTCTGCCACGCACACACTCACAACAGAAATCAAGAGAGCAATTGCCTCTGCCACAACACATCGTGAGTCTCCAAAAATGCCCACACTTTCCCACCATGTCAAACAATTAGTCAGGCAAAGAAACAGAATACGTAAGACATGGCAGGCTAACAGAGACCCCGCCCTTAAAAGGGAGCTTAACAGACTCACGTGCAAAGTCAGGGAAAAAATTGTCGCAGAAAAGCAGCAACAGTATAAAGAACTAATCGAATCCCTTAGCCCAGAAGACGTATCGCTCTGGCAATTCGCAAAAAGACTCAGGAAACCTCAAATTAAGCTCCCGCCACTAATAGATGGTGCTAAAATCGCGTACTCAGACGAGGAAAAAGCCGAGGCGCTCGCAAGCCATTATGAAAAACAATTCCAACCAAACCACGATCTAATGTGTCAGGACACCCTAAGAATGGTCAGACAAACTTTAAATAATTTCAGGAATTCCCCGGTAACGGCTGAGATTAGCCCAGCCACCCCGCAGGAGATAGTAGAAATCATTAAAAATCTCAAAAACCGTAAAAGCCCAGGGCACGACAAAATCAGAAATATTGCGGTTAAAAACCTACCCTTAAACGTAATATGTTACTTGACAATCTTAATAAATAAAATATTAAAACTAAACTATTTTCCCAAAGAATGGAAGGAAGCGATAATTATAGCAATCCATAAGCCTGGTGAGGATGCCACAATTCCAGCCAACTACAGACCAATTAGCCTGCTACCGACACTTAGTAAAATTACTGAGAAAATTATTCTTAAGAGACTGAACACGCACCTTAGTGAGAATGACATTATCATTCCGGAGCAGTTTGGATTTCGGCCAAAGCACTCCACCACTCATCAATTGCTGAGAGTGGTAGAGTACATATCTTCTGGTCTCAATAACAAGACACCCACAGCTGCGATTTTTCTGGACATACAAAAAGCCTTTGATAAAGTATGGCACTGTGGATTAGCGTACAAATTGATCACTTTAAAAGTCCCTGACGCTATTGTCAAACTTTTAATCTCATACTTAAATAACAGACACTTTCAAGTCAGAGTAGGAGGTAACTTATCTACACCCAAGCTCATTAAAAGTAGTGTACCGCAAGGTTCTATCCTGGGCCCGACACTCTTTAACATATACCTGAACGACATCCCTAGGAAAACACAGAGCTGGCACTCTATGCAGACGACAGTGCGATACTTGCAAAACACCCCTATGTCTCAGTAATGCACAGACAGCTACAACAACACTTAGACATACTCCAAACTTGGCTGGAAAAATGGCGAATAAAATTAAACCCCAATAAATGTCATTGGATTTATTTCTCAAGAAAACGTAAACCTCCGCCGCCTCTGTACATAAACAACCATGCCCTAAAAGCGGAAAAATCTACTAAATACCTAGGTGTAACGATAGATTCCCACCTAACCTGGAAACAGCACGTAACGAACTTAATCAAAAAAGCGTATATGGCCACAGGAGCCTTATACCCAATGATAGGAAACGGAAATCTAAGTTATCAAAATAAACTCCTAATTTATAAATCGGTCATCCGCCCGGGAATGCTGTATGCAGCACCCGTATGGGGATATGCCTGTAAAACTACAATAGACCTCCTAGAGACAAAACAAAACAAAATCCTACGGATTATCAGGAAAGCTCCCAGGTACTTAAGAAACTCGGTAATTAGGAATGACTTCAAAATAAAAACTGTTAGAGCCCAAATTAAAAAGCTAGCGCTTAAATTTTACAGAAATTTGCCATCCGTTCCAAACGAACTGTTATTCAATCTGCATGACTATGATCATCGCAAGGCCAAATCTCGTAAGAGACCCCGCGCTGTTCTAAACATCGATAATCGGAATTAAATGATCCCACCTCAAACATCTGATTTTAAAATAAAACTCGTGACTATTATTTTATAAAAAAAAAAAATATATATTCTAAACACTAAACTGCCAAAACGCTAGGTAACCCTTAGATCTGCATCAACCCCCCAAACTGCTTAAACTCTAAATGTGCAACAAACTGCCACACTAGGAGCTAGGATAAATAATTAAAAGTAGTAAATAAAAACCTCGAACCTCCAATTAGGGTCACTGAATTAATGTCACAGTTTGACGATAAGAACCACATATTGAAACTGGAGATTAAAGGCGCTTCGCGCCTGGTGCTCTGTCTTGTACGACACTACGTAAATGTAATTAAATTTTAGTTAACTTACGCTCAAGTTATAGTTATTACTGTCTCACAAATTATAATATCATTTAATTAACGTATATTAGAATTTGTGGGGAAGGTCATGTGATATCTACATGAAATATTTTTCCTTTACCATTAAGCATTTCATTTATAAGAGTAATCGGGATTTTTGTTCATTTGAATCCAGTATCTTTATCATGAATTTTCAAAAACTTGTTATTTCAGAAATGTTTTATAAGTGTATAATCTAAACAGAAAATGACATTTCCCATATTTAATTTGTGCTACTAAGAATTGTTTCTTAAATTTAATTAGTGATTTCCGATTTAAAGTTTGTCGATTCCGGATGAACCTCCTGGAATTGATACTTTATCGCTTATTTTAAATTCTTTCTGCAAACAATTTAATTAGTTTTGAGAACTACGGAAGGAGTTAAATATTTGACAGAATATTGTGTGTCAAGGGTTTTGTTAAATTAATCTGAATTTGAATCTCTCCCCTTCTCTCTCCCCTCGCCTCTCTCTCTTCTTCCTTCCCACTCCCCTATCTCTTTCCTCCCCTCGCCCCTCTCTCTCCCTCTTTCCTTTCACAACAATACAAATGTATTTAATTTCTAATAATAGTTTTTTAATAATTTATTTTTAGACACTTTTACTACCGCGTCGTGACACAAAGATATCGCGACACATTGATTTCAGAACACTTCCTTGATCAATATACATATAGTAACGGTGGTCTTAAAACTAAAAATGATGCCCTTTAGACATAATAAGTCAAGATATTGATAATAATGGATATTATCAAACTACTGTAAAGTTCTTTTATAAATTATTTCCAATTAATAAAGTCTGTGCAGAACAGTAGACATTATTCTGCATAAATTTCACAGTCAGTGGTAACCAGAATAGAACTGATAGTATCCTGATTGGGGCTCAGTTACGCTGCCTCCTACATATTCCCGAACATATCATGTAATGCTTTGCAAGCGTATATATATGTTTTTCTGTAGTATATATATATATCATTATTTATTTTGGATAAAAATAAAAAATGTCTCGGTTACTGATATTAAGTTTTATCTGTTTACGGCTGGATGCACAGCTTTACGATGTGGGTTTTAATTCATATCTGCCAATTGTTGTAAAGCCTTTTCCTTTCCATCGTAAAACAAGACATCCAACACGGAATTAAGGTTTTACGATCCGCTTCATAAACCGATCTTGTTCAGGACAGGGAGTGGTAGATTTTATGGATCATAAAAAAATGTTGGGATTCTTGTCCCGTTTGAAGACGCTGACTCACTGTGAATGACGGTATAGATTACTTGTGTCAGATTGAGTTGCCATTGGACATAACACCATCTATGAATTAGTTTAATGTCTGTAATATACTCGTCAGTATGGAATAGCCAATGGCTGCAATAGCAGAAAAGCATTTGATAAACATATAATGGCATCAAAATTTCGAACTTGAAAATTTGTGTAAAAACAATAATTTCTCCATACTATGTTACGTAGTATGAGCAAGTAAAAAGATTGAGTTTATGCTGTAACAGACGGCGAAGGTCAAATTCAAACTCACAAAATCTGCGTATATCGGTTCTTACTTTGGAAACAACCGCTTGAAGCAAGTTCTGAGCTCAACGAGCGCATGATTCTATGAGATGTTTATTCATTGCGAGATATAGATATATATATATATATATATGTTACCGTTAAAGTATATAATGCAGTTATTTCATAGAATACCTAGTTATTCCATGAAATAACTGATCGTGTCCGTTAAAATGTGTAATATGTTAATAATTTGACACTTTAACTAGTTATTCTATGAAATAACTAGGTATTCTATAAATTAACTAATAAGAGACAGTTAAAGTGTAAGATAAACAATTTATCTAAAATGAAATAACTAGGTATTCTATAAATAAACTAAGGATAGACAATTCAAATGAAAAAGAAGTAATTTATCTAATTTATGCAGCGTATAAATGGTATTTATGTAAACGTACCATAAAATCATTTGCTACAACAAGGATTACTAAAATGACACTTGGAATTACAAAGAACATTATTTCTAAAACAAAAACATTTTTTGTTGACACACTGGGTTTTGCACGAACAATTTTTAAATCCCTGACCAGTACCTAAACTTTGAGCTGTAGCAACCGACTGGAGCGATATTTCTACATCCGGTACTTCTTCGATTTTAATTAATTTTTGTTCGCAGACACTGAACTGGGATCGGGAATATAATCGTTTTATGCGGCCGTTTCTTGTGCCCAATTGGAAAAATCCTTCTTCGGTTATTTTTATGATGATAGCTAAAATAGATTTGGCATCACCTCTTCCTCTGTCAACTTCAGGCACTGGGATACGGACGGTAAACCCCACAGAGGCTTCACAATGAGATTTATCCGACATTAATTTCATCTTTTTCGCTTGAATTTCTAAACATTTTTTAGACTTTTCTCTTTCCCTTTGAACATTAAGTTCATTAAAACACAATTTGCAGATTTTCTGCTCAACTTCATCTTCTGAAACATAATCTTCCGAACATGATATATGGACAGGCTCCATACATTTGAAGCAAACTATATATTCACTGCATTCTTTTAAACAGACAACACATACTTTCGTAATGGGATTATTTAATACTGTTTGTTCAACTACTTTTTCATTATCAGGTTGTTAAGAAACATTCATTGCAGTCAAAGTATTTTGTAATTGATCTTCGTCGACCAACGAATTAAGTGCTTCCTTTGGAATGGCAGTTGTTGACAGTCCAACTCTAGCTGCGCAACCAAACATAGCCTCGTAGGGGGACCTTTTAATACCAGAATGGAACGCTCTGTTCTTCATAAACTGGATAATCTTTAACCCGTTACTCCACGAAGTTGACTGGTGGTCTTGCATCCAAGTCGTCAACATATTTTCTATGTCCTGATTGGCCCTCTCAACACTACCTTGGCTTTGGCTATGTCTTGGTTTGCCATGCACGATCTTAAGCTCTGGCCAAGTTACTTTTAAGTCATCAATAAGTTTGTTACAAAATTCTCTTCCATTGTCCGACTGCAATATACATTTGGCTCCAAACAACAGGAATATATCAAGCAACTATCCTGCAACTTCTTCTGCTCTCTTTGTTTGAAGAGGTCTTAAAACCACAAACTTTGTAAGGTGATCCTGATAAACTGAAATAAATTTATAGTTTCCATCAGGTTGTGATTGAAAATCTATGAGGTCAACCTGACATCTTGAATTCATATGTGAAAAAATCATGGGCTTAACAACAACACCTTTTCTGCCCGCTTTGCGTTTTTGTTGACAAGATTCACAAAAATTCAGGAAAATCTTAATATCATTTTGCATAATATTTTTGTAACGACGATTAAGTTCTTTTATCATTCGGTCTCTACCACCGTGCCCAATAGATAAATGAGTTTGGTACAAAATGTCAAACAAAGAATCACTTGAGCAATAAAACATTACATCTGGTGTTGCATTTGTTACTGGGACTATTAATTTTTCTACTCCTTGAACTTCAAGGACATCGTAATGTTGAAGTAACCAATAATCACGTGGCACTTTTTTATCTGATGTTTTAGATTTCTTTACATCAGCTATCAAACTTAATAATTTTTCACGGGTGAGCAAAGAACTGTTCTCTTTCACATCACGCTTATTTAGTAAAGATTCAAACTTTTCTTTCATTGCAGCTTTTTTTTCGTTATCACTTAAAGAATTCATGGTTCAAGGCAATTTAAGGTCTTAAAAATAATTGCACTTTAACGTAAGCAAACTAAATTAACGTAATAACAAATGACTAAATTATAAAACTTAAAAAAATAAATGTATCTCAATACCTGATACGTGAGAACAGTATTTGACGAACAGCAGCCGGCACTGTACATGCAAGCAATCAATTAACCGGAATGAACTGGCGTCAACACGCTAAACAAATTCTCTCCCTATGGCCTGGAATAGTTCATAAATGCAGTAGGGGTGGAAGGTAAATGTATTTGTCGTTGACATTTTGAGAGTATGGCGAAAAAGTATTCTCGTTGTTTTATGCTTTGGTATTTTTGCCGTCCTTCAAAAATTATTTTTATTGGAATTCGAAATTAAAGTTTTTTTCCCCGCTACTTTCCGTATTGTTAAACGAAACGTAAATGTACCTTATACTAGAAAGCGAGATATATGATATAGATTATTTTACACTTTAACGGGCTGCAGATCGTTATTCTATGAAATAACTAGTTAAACCATGAAATACAAGAGAGTTTTACACTTTAACGGACACGATCAGTTATTTCATGGAATAACTAGGTATTCTATGAAATAACGGATTTCATACTTTAACGGTAACATATACACGTATTTGTCATTTTCAGACAATATTAGTGGTTGAAAACTAGGTTCACCTGCACCGGTTTCTCATTTTTTATTGTTCTTCAGCACGAAATAACTGATAACTGTACCAATTACAAAAATACGTGTTATGTGGTAAAATAGTTGGTAACTCTGTAGTTACGGACGAAGCCAGCTGTACCAGTTATTGGAAATTCCATGGTAAATCGGGCTGGAAAGTACAAAAACGGTATACGTTAGTTGGTTGCTGTACAGAGAGTACGATTTTCAACTTTGGGAAATCACCCTTCTGTGACTGTGAATGATGTCATTACAGCTTCGAATAGTTTGAGATTTATCTATTTTTTACGTTCCCTGCAATACATGGTAATTAATAAGGGAAGTATCGAAATCATGTAGGAAATCGCAACTCGAGTTTTCGACGGATCTACACGTTTCAACACATTTAGAATACGAATAAACCATTTTCAGCGTGCCGTCTGTGTATGTGTCTGTGTGTCTGTCTGTGCAATGTAACACTTCACTCAATAAGTGTCCGGTCTGACACATATATGGCAACACTGCTGACAGACCCATATGATTTCTGGATAGTACTAACGTTCAAACGACACGTGTCAAAATATCATGACATTCTGACAATTAGTTTATAGGTTACAGGGGTTTTAGTGACCCGAGTTTTGTAATTTTAAAAAGAATGGATAAAAAAAATTTCGTGCGTGGATTAAACATTGTTTTTTGATGGGGAAAAATACTATTGAAGCCAAACAGTGGCTTGATAAGCGTTATGGAGACTCTGCACCAGGGAAATCAACTATTATTGACTGGTATGCTGAATTTAAACGCGGTCGTACAAACACCGATGATGCCGAACGCTCTGGTCGCCCCAAAATCGGCAGTTGTTCTGGAAAGCATAAAAAAAGTCCATAAAATAGTTTTGAAAGACCGTAAAGTGAAGTTGCGTGAGATAGCTGACACCTTAACGGTATTAAAAGGTAGTGCGTTTACAATTTTACACGAAAATTTGAGCATGCGTAAGTTGCTTTCGAAGTGGGTGCCGCGTTTGCTCACACCGGACCGAAAACAACATCGCGTCGACGATTCAGAGCGCTGTTTGGAGCTGTTCGAGCGAGATAAGAAGGATTTCTTGCGTCGGTATGTGACAATGGATGAAACATGGATCCATTACTACACATCTGAATCAAAAAGATCGTCAGCTGAATGGACAGGAGCCGGTGAAAGTCGTCCAAAGCGACCAAAAGTCAGCTGGCAAGCTTATGACATCCGTCTTTTGGGACGCGCATGGTATTTTGTTCATCGACTATCTTGAGAAAGGCAAAACTATCAATAGCGAATTTTACATGGCATTATTGGATCGATTGATTGTAGAAATCAAGAAAAATCGGCCTCACATGCAAAAGAAAAAAGTGCAGCTCCACCAAGACAATGCCCCGTGTCACAAGTCGATGAAAACGATGGTTAAATTATATGAATTACGCTTCGAATTGCTTCCTCACACACCGTACTCTCCATATCTGGCCCCCAGCGACTACTGGCTTTTTGCAGACATCAAAAAGATGCTCCAGGGAAAGAAATTTGGCTCCAATGAAGAAGTGATTGCCGAAACTGAGACCTATTTTGAGAGCAAAGACAATTCGTTCTACTTAAAAGGCATCGAAAAGTTAGAGGAGCGTTGGAATGAGGATAGGTCTCATGGTAGAAGATAAGTCCCTTGTGGATTATATATATATATATATATATATATATATATATATATATAATATGATGCATTTCTGCGTTGCATCATTTGCACTCTTGCTGAAAACATTTACATTTTAATTTGTGATTAATCTCTCACCGACTTTTTTTAAACGTATCTCTGAGACTTTTTATGATAAAATGCTGAAATTTTGTACAACAAGTTATTAATGTATGGGCACATTTTACTCAATATATATGTCTAAGTATATATGTCTAAGATATATGTCTTATATATGTCTAAGATCAATAATTAAGGAATAAAAGCTGACGTCAATGTTTTAGGGACACCCTGTATATATGTTAGTATTCATGTTCTTATATATTAATTTTCTAATTCTGTTTCCTGCTGTACCATATTGTGCTTTAAAATATGTTTTCGAATCTTATCTGTTATGGATGGTTGTTCATTTTACTCTCCTATATAAAACAAGATAAAGCCAGAAGGATTTAAAGTTTACAATCCTCCTCATAATTTTCTCTTGTTTAGGGTGGGAAGAGAGATTTTATGGGAAAAAAATGATGGGTGTATATTTTCCTCTTGTTTCATAAGCAGGGGTTTTGCTTCGCAGTTAATTCTCGGACAGACAATATTTGGTTCTCAGTAAATTGATTTTCACCAGTGTATGCGTGTCCTCAACATGATACAAATTTTACAACATATATGTTGACACGTAAAGGTGTGTGTATTATAAGGCATGTTTTTTATATTTCATTGCTGATGCAGAAAGCTTTAATTTTCGCAAATATCAATTGTTTTCATAAGGGAACTTCATAATTTCCTGGACAAGAAAACTTTTAATGACAGATTTCCTAAATTAGCAAACACAAATATTTTACCCGTAAGGGATTTTCTATGAACTGCAAACGGTTTAATCTCTAAGCTTAAAGTCCTTACTACGAATGAAATTCCCTCCGGTTCGCAAATTGGAGCGAATCAGCAAAATGACTTATTGAATAATCCTATAAAATTAATAAGGCATTAACATTTCTTTTATATTTTCAGCATTATTAATACATGATAGTTTTAATATTTACAGTGGTTATTCTAGGGAAGAAAAGATAAGATTGTAGTAAGTAGGAAAAGTTTTGAGTACATTGTTGATATTTTACTTATATTGTAATTATGTAAAGCTTTTATCTGCGTACTGGCTAGGAATTTTGATCGTTTAAGAGAAATATGTAAAATATCTCCTCAAATTTTTGTTTTGCCCTCCCCCCAAGAACAAAAATAAAACCATTTAAGAAATTGCTTCTATGGGGCGTAAATTTTGGAAGCCCCAAAATTTTAGCTCCTTTCCTCCCCCCCCCCCCCCATAATTTGTTTCCCTTGACATTTGGAAAAACTAAAACCTTCCTCCTTCAAAATAGAAGTATTCAAGAAAATGCTTCTATTTTCGGGTGCCATTTTCAGAAGTGAAAAAAATTTGAAATTTTTGCTATTTTCCTTAATTCTTCTCTGTTTTCTTTTGCTCTTCCTCTTATTGAATCTTCACTAGTTTTACTTAATTTTTTTTCATCCATAGGTGAATGAAATTATTTTCAAATGTATTAAAATAGTCACTACTTCAGCTTATATTGGAAAAACCGCTAGAACCTCAAACTGTTTACAGTTTTTATTCTATTCCCAGCTGTGCGCTAAATGATAAAAGTTTTAATGCAACCACATTTAGATGCATGCATACCCGTTTGGCGTCATCCTGGCTCTCATCTCGCATTTGATAAGGCCAACGTTTTTCAAACATTAAAGACATTTTTTATTTATATTTTATTATTTATTCAGACATTTTATTATTTATTATAATTTTATTTATATTTTATTATTTATTCAGACATTTTATTATTTATTATAATTTTATTTATATTTTATTATTTATTTAGACATTTTATTTATATTTTATTATTTATTAGGACATTTTATTACTTATTATAATTTTATAATTTTTTTTTTATTTATTTAGACATTTTTTATTTGTAATTTTATTTATATTTTATTATTTATTTAGACATTTTATTATTTATTGTAATTTTATTTATATTTTAATATTTATTTAGACATTTTATTATTTATTGTAATTTTATTTATATTTTATTATTTATTTAGACATTTTATTATTTATTATAATTTTATTATTTATTTATATATTGTTATTTTTATAGACATTTTGTTATTTATTTATTTTTTTACAAGTAACGGATATTTTGTGCAAAATTGTTTTTTAGTATTTATTATAAAAATCAGTTTAGTGAATCTCAACCTAATACATATAAATGTTATAATAACAATAAAATACTTTTATATTCAATAAAATTTTCGAGGAAAAATCGTTTTGTTAATATTGGCTCCACAACTATTCCAATTTGCTATGGGTCTTCTCTTAAGAATCCAAGGAACAGAGAGATCCATTGCGATTAGTTTTAGCGTGTCTGCGTATTAGCTACACCGAAAGTGGCGTAACTAATATTAGTCGCGCTTAATATTAGTTACGCCACTGTCATGACAGCAATCCGAAAAAACTTATTAATTGCAGCAAATAGTATTTCGAGTGTCGTACAAGACAGAGCAATAGGCGCGAAGCGCCTTTAATCTCCAGTTTCAATATGTGGTTCTTACCGTCAAACTGGGACATTAATTCAGTGACCCTAATTGGAGGTTCGAGGTTTTTATTTACTACATTTTATTATTTGTCCTAGCTTCTAGTGTGGCAGTTTGTTGCACATTTAGAGTTTAAGCAGTTTGGGGGGTTGATGCAGATCTAAGGGTTACCTAGCGTTTTGGCAGTTTGGAGTTTATAATATTTTTTTTATAAATAAAAGTCGCGAGTTTTATTTAAAAATCAGATGTTTGAGGTGGGATCTTTTAATTCCGATTATCGATGTATAGAACAGCGCGGGGTCTCTTACGAGATTTGGCCTTGCGATGATCATAAGATCATGCAGATTGAATAACAGTTCGTTTGGAACGGATGGCTAATTTTTGTAAAATTTAAGCGCTAGCTTTTTAATTTGGGCTCTAACAGTTTTTATTTTGAAGTCATTCCTAATTACCGAGTTTCTTAAGTACGTGGGAGCTTTCCTGATAATCGGTAGGATTTTGTTTTGTTTTGTCTCTAGGAGGTCTATTGTAGTTTTACAGGCATATCCCCATACGGGTGCTGCATACAGCATTCCCGGGCGGATGACCGATTTATAAATTAGGAGTTTATTTTGATAACTTGGATTTCCGTTTCCTATCATTGGGTATAAGGCTCCTGTGGTCATATACGCTTTTTTGATTAAGTTCGTTACGTGCTGTTTCCAGGTTAGGTGGTAATCTATCGTTACACCTAGGTATTTAGTAGATTTTTCCGCTTTTAGGGCATGGTTGTTTATGTACAGAGGCGGCGGAGGTTTACGTTTTTTAGAGAAATAAATCCAATGACATTTATTGGGGTTTAATTTTATTCGCCATTTTGCCAGCCAAGTTTGGAGTATGTCTAAGTGTTGTTGTAGCTGTCTGTGCATTACTGAGACATGGGGGTGTTTTGCAAGTATCGCACTGTCGTCTGCATAGAGTGCCAGCTCTGTGTTTGGAGTCCTGGGGATGTCGTTCAGGTATATGTTAAAGAGTGTCGGGCCCAGGATAGAACCTTGCGGTACACTACTTTTAATGAGCTTGGGTGTAGATAAGTTACCTCCTACTCTGACATGAAAGTGTCTGTTATTTAAGTAAGAGATTAAAAGTTTGACAAGAGCGTCAGGGACTTTTAAAGTGATCAGTTTGTACGCTAATCGACAGTGCCATACTTTATAAAAGGCTTTTTGTATGTCCAGAAAAATCGCAGCTGTGGGTATCTTGTTATTGAGCCCAGAAGATATGTACTCTACCACTCTCAGCAATTGATGAGTGGTGGAGTGCTTTGGCCGAAATCCAAACTGCTCCGGAATGATAATATCATTCTCACTAAAGTGCGTGTTCAGTCTCCTAAGAATAATTTTCTCAGTAATTTTGCTAAGTGTCGGTAGCAAGCTAATTGGTCTGTAGTTGGCTGGAATTGTGGAATCCTCACCTGGCTTATGGATTGTTATAATTATCACTTCCTTCCATTCTTTGGGAAAATAGTTTAGTTTTAATATTTTATTTATTAAGATAGTCAAGTAACATATTACGTTTAAGGGTAGGTTTTTAACCGCAATATTTCTGATTTTGTCGTGCCCTGGGCTTTTACGGTTTTTGAGATTTTTAAAGATTTCTTCTATCTCCTGCGGGGTGGCTGGATTAATCTCAGCCGTTACCGGGGAATTCCTGAAGTTATTTAAAGTTTGTCTAACCATTCTTGTCCTGACACATTAGATCGTGGTTTGGTTGGAATTGTTTTTCATAATGGCTTGCGAGCGCCTCGGCTTTTTCCTCGTCTGAGTACACGATTTTAGCACCATCTATTAGTGGCGGGAGCTTAATTTGAGGTTTCCTGAGTCTTTTTGCGAATTGCCAGAGCGATACGTCTTCTGGGCTAAGGGATTCGATTAGTTCTTTATAGTGTTGCTGCTTTTCTGCGACAATTTTTCCCCTGACTTTGCACGTGAGTCTGTTAAGCTCCCTTTTAAGGTCGGGGTCTCTGTTAGCCTGCCATGTCTTACGTATTCTATTTCTTTGCCTGACTAATTGTTTGACATGGTGGGAAAGTGTGGGCATTTTTGGAGACTCACGATGTGTTGTGGCACAGGCAATTGCTCTTTTGATTTCTGTTTTGAGTGTGTGCGTGGCAGAGTCAATATCCGCTGTACTCATTATGTTAGGTACTGCCAAGTGCGGCTCGAAGAGTGCTCATTTGAATACTTCCCAGTTGACCCTCTCTTGTCCCAAAGAGGCTGGAAGAGGCGTGTTCAGGTCGAATGTCACCAGTACCGGTAGATGATCCGAGTCGAATTCATCCAGGGTACTAATATTGTGAGCGTAATCTATATTTCGCGTTAGGACAAAGTCTATGAATGAGCCGTTGGCGCCTGCGAAGCAGGTTGGTGTCGACGGTGCAATAATGTTAGTGTTTGTAGTGTTCAGCAGTCTGTGTATCTGTGTACCGCGTGAATTGGCTCTCCAACAGCCCCACGCTCGATGGTGTGCGTTGAAGTCGCTTGCGAGTATCGTGTTTGGATATTGCGCGAAAAGCAGTTCCAGTTGCGCAGCTACATCTACTCTACTCATATTTTTGACATATGTTGAGTTTAGGTTAAACGGGCTAGTATTAATTTTAATTTTTATACTAGTATTTTCAATACCTTGAAGATTTATGTTGTTTAGTTCCTCGTGGGGAATATTTCTTTTAATGTATATTGCTGTTCCTCCATGGGGCGTTCTAGCATTAGTATTTGAGCTAAGATTATGATAGCATATAAAGTTGGCTATGTTTAGTTTTTTACTTTCTCTAACTCTAGTTTCCTGAATTAATAAGGCGTCTACGTCATTTTCGTTTACATAGTTCCTAAGTTCATTTATTCTTGGAGATATGCCGTTCGCATTCCAAAATATTATCTTAAAGGATTCTTTTTGGGACCTAGCCATGACGGGTTTGATTCTCGCTGTTACTCTTAAAGTCGTGATTATTTTAAGGGCCTCAAAGACCATTACCATAGGATCGCTCTTTTTTGTACTAACTCTGCGAACTGCATCAACAGATGTTTTATATCGTCTAGATTGAACATGCTGATAAATCCTCTGATGAGGTTGAGGATATCCTCCATCTTTTCAGCATCAGATTTATCAGTCGGTTCAGTCTCCGCTTCCATTTTCTCAGCCTCAACCGCAGTTTGCACTTTTTTGTGAGTGTTCTTTTGGAACTCGGTAATCTTTTGTTTTTTACACCCGTTTTAACTAACAGCTGGGTTTGCGCGAGCTCTTCTTCCTCCCTGATACAGCAAATAGGAAAATTCGTGCGCTACTCATATAATATTCTTTTTATATATTTCTGGCATTTAACTCTGGTTTTTAGGTACGAAGTTTTTATCTACGCATTGAAGTATACTTTGATTTACGATATTGATTTCAATCTTTACTTTCAGATTATTGTATGCTTTACTTCCGCTCGATCATAAAGCAAGGCAAACACGGAATAAAACATTAACGACCGTCTTTATAATATGTTTTTTTTTAAAGGAGGGCGTTGTAGATAATGGAAATTTGGCAATGGGTTTAGTCCGATGGAGCCGAACAAAAATCCTAGACGTACACGAAAATTTACATCTTACAAGGAAGGTCTCTTGACCGACCCCCACCGATTTTAATGAAAAAATTTCTGTGGATAGTATTGGTCTGTCACAACACATTATGTAAGCACCAGCGGCCCTATGGCAATAGGAACGACACAATAAAATATTGAAAACATGGTTTTCATCGCCAACGCTACTGTAGAACTCTGCGCCAACGTTGGCGTACAGTATACGTCACATTCCCCGAATATAAGTACGGAAACAGTGCATCGGCTCGTTTACTCTGCTCTTCGATTCGATTCTGCTCTGTAGTACAGCACATTTCGTACTTCCAGCGACATTTTTTATAGTTTATTTCTCTTTACTGTTTGTTTGAATGCAAGCTTGTTGCATGATTTTCTGTTTTTTAACGCTATCAAAGGCTGATAGAACAGTGTGTTTAAACTATTTGAATATTTTTTACATTTGCAATTTCGCATTGTTGCGTATTTTCTTTTTCGTAATTTTGAACTCCGTTAATTCGAAATGACTAGCATCAACGTATGTAACGTAATGTGGATGCTTCGTCAGGAATATACTCAAAATGATTTTCAAATAACTCCTTTCACCCAAGAAGAAAGAGATCTGAAAAACAGAAGCAATGAAGTCACACTTGAATATGCTACTTCGATGCAAAATGCGTGAGGAAGAAACCTCTGATTACGAGTTTGACGACGAAAGCGATCCTGGATGTATTAGTGCTGATGCTAATTTGGGTTCTGATGAAGGTGACATACAAATTCCGAAGATAAGTTTTGAATATAAGGAAGCTGGAGGGCAATATTAGAGAAGTACAAGTAAACGATCATGTCATCCTCTACGATCTGTACAACATCGGTTTAAATAAGTAAAAAACCTGCGGCAGTTAAAAAATTGGGAAAAACAAATTGGAAATTTGGGTGATCGCTAACACAAATTAAAAGACATTCAATATTTTGTATACGAGCAATTCCAGGAAATAAAACAAAAATGCATTGTTGTACATCATTGTGATTTAAAGCGTTGGGTCTGTTCTAAAGCGATAGATTTAGGAATGAAATTCTCGGCATCGCGAAAATGGCTAACCATATTTAAGAAAAAGTACTGCATTGTCAGCAGGAAAATAACGAAAACCATGTTGTCTCGGTAAACAGCTGAACAGATGGATATAAAAAACTCTTCACAAGCTTTCGTAAACGATGTTACTACTTTTGTAAAACATTCACATTTTAGCGATGATCAGGTTTTCAACGCCGATCAATCAGGCTTCAATAAGGAAATATATTCTGGACGAACACTCGCGTTTTCAGAAGAAAAACAAATTTAAAATGTTGTCCAATATATACATTCCACAATCCATTCATACACAATAATGCCCATAAATAGTAAAAGTGGCAATTTGCTATCTCCACTACTCATTGTATACCGTGAACCAACGGTAAAGCTTGGTATCAATGTGGAAAGGAACATGTTTCAAGCAAGCAATATTTAAACAATTGTAACCAAATCAAGTAAAATGGGATCGCAGGAGTTGCATACGTGGTTGACGGATTTTTTTTTCAAAATCACTCCACAGGAAACAGTACTTTTGGTAGATTATTGGTCTGTATTTAGAAAAAAAGATTTAATTAATAATTGTATTCCATCTGATAAAGATATGCATTTGCTTAACATTCCTCCTAAAACTACAGCTCTCATTCAACCCCTAGATAAGTACGGGTTTCGATTATGGAAGAACTGCGTGAGAAAATTTTCAGATGTGGTTATGATTAAACAAATCAACATTCATTTATTCAAAAGAGACAATACTTTCAAATTACGCAAATGATTATGCACAATCAATTTTCTTCTCTACGTTTTATTGATATGTGGAAATATTCTTGGTATTTCTGTGGATACACAAATTCACACCCAGAACATTTTCAAACTCCGGTTGATTTTGTTTTCATACATCAGATTATTTTCATTGCTCTTTGGCCAATCGCTATTTCCAAAGGTTTACAAAATGTAGTTGGTGTTGCACATATTTCTGTTTCAAACATTTTTTTACTATTCCTCACCTCTGCAGTACATTTATTCCATAAAATAATAAGCCTGTTTAAGTTACATTAATTTAGGTTATAGTGGCACCAGATTGGATTTGTTCTACAGATTAATTTATAACAAGTTTATAAAAAGTGAGACTTCAAAAGCTAGTGTTCACTGTTTAGTATTACTATTGATTTTGTTTAAAACTGCACAAGGGCTTTCCTCCTGCTGGGAGAAGTGCCCAAGAGGGGGTAAAGCGGGACTTTCTAAAGGTCTTGCTTTGCATTATCGTTATATTTGGAGAACACCACTCAAAACTCTGTGCTGTCTAATCAATCGAATTCGAGAACTCAAAATCTTCCAGTGGTGTCTCACTTACAAATGCGACGCCCGTATACCCAGGATCTAGGCATTAACCGAATTTTTATAGTATTACATCTTCAGAGGTTTTCAGCTTTCACGATTGTCAAAACAGTAATCATAATGAATAATCGCCAAATCGGGATAACGTATAGTTTCTGGTAACCCAGAACCAATTTTTAATATTTTATTGTGTCATTTCTATTGCTATAGGGCCGCTGATACTTACACAATGTGTTGTGACAGACCAATACAATTCACAGTAATTTTTTCATTAAAATCGGTGGGGGTCGGTCAGGAGACCTTCCTTGTTAGAAAATTTACATCATAGTGCTTTCAGGTATCATAACGTCTATCATCAGCGACAATGTTAAAGAACTGACAGACAGACATAAGCTTTTATTCAACCCGAAATTGTAAATACAAAATTTGCATATGGTAAGTAAGATGACCCGATACTAAAATTATCATAAATTACATAAATAATTCAAGGAACAATAATTCAATTTACAAAACATGTAATTAAATTACAGGCACATGTTACCTTACATTTATATATTTTGTAAATCAAATAAATTATCGTTACTTGAATTATTTAAGTACCTATTTGTAATTTATGATAATTTTAATACCCGTTTTTCCAACTTACCATATGCAAATTTTGTAATCACGATTTCGTGTTGTATAAAAGCCAATGTCTTTCATTTTTTTAACATTGCTACTAATAATGGACGTTATGATGTCTGAAAGCATTACGGCAATCTAGAATGTAAATTTTCGTGTACGTCAAGATCGTGTTTTTAAATAAAAACAACTTACTAATTTTGTAATATTTGATAGAAATTTTTTTAAATATTTTCAGACGTGTTTACCATACTTATAAGTTTATTCTTTGTTTTCAGTCCCACTTGTTTCGTTTTCAACTGATAATATGGCCTATGGTGACTGAAAAAGGACACTTTATTGAAGCAACTTAATTTTTTTGTTACGAAAGAATATTAAATCTATACAAGCTTGACAGCGCGTAGAAGATTTTACAGTATTTGGTTCAAGTTAAACCACCGTGCGATCCGCAATCTAATTATATATACTTTTTTGGATTGCTCTCGTTCTCCTGTTTCCTTGTTTATTTAATTTTCATCTGTACTTATATTAATTTTCTCTGGATTTTTGCAGCGATTTCGAATTTTATCCACGACTTATTTTTTTTTCTAAAAATAAATAAAAACTTATATTTAGATATATTACATATATCCTTTAGCGTTACCATAAACCCTTGGGTTGGTCGTGTGGTCTGGGCCTTCAACATATATCCTTTAGCGTTAACCGCCAGCTGTGGATTGCGAGGCTGAGGTCATCGTTGTCAAGTTGGCATCTATTCTCTCGTTATCAACCTTGCAAAGACGTACCGTTAAACAAAATCACGAAAAATTTAGATTAAATTTCTAGCTCTATTATATCGAAAGATTAAGAGGTTGAAACATATATTGTTATAAATGGAACTCTGTGATCTATCTAATGGTGTATTATTTCTTACTCTACAATTATTTGTTTCGAAGATATATGCGTTCAGAGTGTGACATGTTTGCGTTGACTCTATGCTCCCGATATTACCCACAATCCAACGTGATGGAAGACGTTGTTCTACGTCAAAAAATTCATGCCCCCATCTATTGAAGATTTTTTGTTGAATGACATTGTAGTTAACTCTGGAAGAGATATTTACTTTTATCATTTATTTTAACTTTTCCTGCAATAAATGGTAAAGTTTAAGAAAGTAAAGAAATAAGTTAATGGAATGCGTAATAATATATCTAATTTGAATTTTATCCACCACTTTTCTTTTCATCTAAAAATAAATAATCATTAAAAACTTTTGTATTATTATTTTCCTTATATACATAGTGTATAAGGAAAGTATTGTGACGGGGTCGAAAATTCGAAATCGAGTTTTCGACGGGAGAGCACGTTTTAAGCATCCCTGATCACGAATCAAACATTTTTGAAGTGATGTCGGTGTGTGTGTGTGTGTGAAAGTATGTTTGTGTGTGTGTCAGTGAGTCTGTGGAGACGATAACTGACGAACGAATGGACCGATTCCAACCAAATTTGGTACAAAACTCACAAGCCGCAAACACTGGAAGCCTATTGTTTCTATACGTAATCGAAAGTTCAGAACCCCCCCTAAATTTTCGAATAAAATTTTGAAAAAGTCGTCAAAAAATAAAAACCACTAATAAAGTTATGCAAATAGACATTTCTTATGTAATTTTTCATTAGAAAACGATTGACATAAATTTTAGAATGCTAACAAGAACCGTTCTCGAGATATTGCACATTTTTCAAAAAAAATATTAAAAAGTCATATAAAATGAAACAAAAATATTTCCTATTGAGAAACATGTTCACTTTTCATATGTAATACCATGCGATAAATTGTGTGACATCATTCTCGTGAATCTAGCACGCTCCATTCATGAAAAAAGATACTTTGAGTAATACTTTTGTATTTGAACGCCAATAGTCATTTATCTGATGTAAGAACAACTTATTTCTTCTTCCAAAACGCTTGGCGAGATTTTGGCGACGAATTTGGCGGAATGTCGCCAACTTGGCGACTTTTTGAAATGTTGCCAAATTAACGAAAATCTCGCCAAATGGATAAAAATGACGCTAAATCAATGAAAATGACAACTAATTGACGAAAATTAAATATCTTGGAAAGAATAGTAGTGTCTACTATAAGAAAAACCTATTTTTTTACTGTAAAAGTAGTAAATTCATTACATTACATAAGGATAGTCATGTGTTGCCCACATCAGATTTTTTTATTCCGTACACCCGTTAGCACTGACCGTCAGCTATGTGATTGCGGGGAATAAGTTAATTGTTAATTATTGTTCTGAGGCAATCTATATAAGAACATGTATACATTATTTTAATGTAACGTCTGTGTTTTAGTAAAATGTATGTATCTACAATAGCTTAAAAACTATCCAACGAGGTATTATAATATTTGGTAGTCAAATCATTATTGTTGTCTTGGTGCAGATTAGTGTTTTGATTTGTTTGGGAAAAAGAACTGGCATTTTGGGTTGAAATAATTTTCAAATCTCAACGGAATCTGAAATGAGATAATTCTTTAAATCATGTAAATAATTTGAAATCTTAGAATTTGTTCGAAAAATTTATAAACTAGGGAATTTTTTATTCTAACATTCTTTCAGCTAATACCTCGAGAATGGATTGACAAACTAACTTTGTTTTTATACCATCAGGCATAGAAAATACAAATATCCTAAATCTTCTTAATTGACTTGATTGCTTTACAATCCAGCGTTTTTGATATATTTTAATTTATAGTTACATGAAATGATTTTTTTATTACATGTTGTTAGTGAATTTATTTACAGCTTTTTTTCCCATTGTGGTAACCGAGTTACACATTGACTACCGAATTTTTTTTAGTTATTCATTGAATCAAAGTATTGAAAAATAATTCTATAATTGATTGATTTTGATTGATTTTACTTGATCTTGAAATGTCTGAAAACGTTGAAAATAGGCAGCATAGAGTGTTCAGAAGTGGATTATTGCTTTACATACCGTAATTCCAGTGTTAACTGAATCACAAATTATACGTCTTTAATGCTTCAATTTGAAACGGTTTTTGATATTCAGAACATTTATTAAGTGTTAAGTCTTATTAAGGTGTACGTTTAGTGACCATTAGCTATTCCCCACAAAATAATGCAATGGAAAATTTTAATTTTGAATAATTCTTGTTCTATGTGTTTTATCTTCCTACATTATATAACAACATATAAAAATTTGAAGCAATACGTAAATTCGTTTTCCACCTACCGTCTTTCACCACACAGACAGATGGCCATCATTATGTATGTGCAAAAAAGTGATTTTTTTTTTCAAAAACTCGCGATTTTTCGAGAAAATCTTAAATTTCAAACAATACTTTTAATTATGCGATGTCTAATCAAATTAACCAAACATGCAATTATTATAACGCTTATTACATAAAATGTGCACAGATTAATTACCATTCAGAAATGTATTTTAATTTAAATAATCTAATACGGGCAGAACGTGACATTCCCTACAAAATACAATAATAATATTCGCAATGTTTTTAACATTGAATTCTACATTAACATTTGACGCTTTTCTGGATGGCGACATATACAATTATTTTGAAGTACTTAATTTATATTTCGCTCAAATCTAACTGGATAATATAAAATATTGCGACCGTCCTCCAAGCACTATAGTCCATATATTAAACGATTTTATTAACTAATTTATCAAGTGCGATGTTTTCGCTAATATGTAATCATTTTTTTTGTCAATTTAACGATATCTTTATCAATTTGGCATTATTTTAAAAAAGTCGCCAGGATGTTTCGCCAAATTCGTCATCAGGGACGCCAAATTTTCCGTGAAAATTTATAACAGACAAGCTGAGAGAAGGGATTTTCTTATGTACAAACTAGATTTACAAGAATGATGTTTACAGAGCTATCTCATAACATTCCATATGGAAAATGAACATAATGGCTAATACTTACAACTTTTTTATTTTATGTAATTATTTTTAATATATTTATTTAAATAAAAATATAATTCTTTAGCTATTATCTCGGAAACGGTTCATGCTAGTGTTCTAAATCTGGTTTCATTTTTTTCTAATTAAGTGTAAAATTATTATGTAATATAATTAAATGTCCTGATATTTTTGTGAATTTTTCAAAAATGTATTTGGATGTTTGGGGGAATTGCGGACATTCAGTCGTGCTAAAAATCAAGTAGGATTCCAGGAATCACTGATTGTAATAATAATCGCAAGATTCTTTCTTTTTTTTTGGAACTTGTTATTTGATCGTGAGATATCACATCCTCAAACTTACGACCACTAAAAAAGCTAACATATATATAGTAGCGCTAAACACACACACACATACGTATACACTATTTGTGCATGTGTGTGTGTGTGCGTGTGTGCACATACACATACGCTATTACGTACATACACATAGGGGCGCGGTAGCCCATTGGTTAGCGCGCTGGAGTTGCACTCGGTAGGCCCGGGTTCGATTCCAGCCGCTGCCAAAACGGCCGTCGTGTTCATGCGGAGTACGATCACGTTAAACATGTGGGTCCGTAAGTCCTTCCGTGAGGTTGGTGGTAGGGGAGGAGGGTACGGTCGCTGTGGATGCCTCCCCCACTGGGTTCCGGTCTAAATTGGGTGACACTTCCCGGCCGTCCAAACAGTTGCCTTACACCTTTCTGGTAGGTCGGACGGTCTGGGTCTCAACAACAACAACATACACATAGGCATGTGCTTATTTGAAAGTGCTCTTCTGTTAAATACTCGGGTTTCTGATTTTCGGCTGCGTCACAATAGTTTCATGATACTACTATGTGTGTAAGGAATGCAATAACTAAGTGCAATATTTTATTCCCGTGATTTGATATTTCTCTTATTTATCATTCATCACAATGGGTGAACAAGTAATCAGTTTTAAATTATCGGAGGGATAAGAATTAAGCACTTCCTTTGAAACACTAATTACTTTTCTAAAGTAATTAAAGCTTGTCTCATAAACACCGATAATTATAAATTTTAAATGGTGTTGCAGAATTGCAAGATCATCACGACCAAGTGATACTAATTAATGCTGCTTGCTTGAAGAATAAAAGTTATTTAAAATACGCAAAATCGGCGAAATTTTAAATAACTTTTTTTCTCCGTATTTCGAATGCAAGCATAACATGACTTTCCCTACAGTCTCGTTCGTTTGTTTTTTCCATATATTATCTACAATGTATTAATTTAAGTTTCAACGCACAAAATAATACATAAAGGGAACACTTATTTAAAATTATATCCGATTTTCAGTTTCAGAGCATTTCTGTTTTCACTGAATTACTTGTACCGTGCAGAAATTGTACCCGACGTTGCTCCGGGATTCACGATGCAAAATTCGGAATAAAATTACAGCAGAATATACAGTGAATTCTTGAAAAGCGAACAACGCCTTTGTGCTAGCTTAGAACGAAGAAAAAAAAGGGTGCATGACCATCATTAGTTCAAGCTAAAATTTATAATTTTAAAGTTTAGATGTAGAAGAATATGATAAAGTTAGCTGATATATGATGAAATTAATAAAATGCGTAAAAGTAGGGGGGGTAGTATTTCCTACACAGCAATACGTTACCTGTGCCGCATCATTTCTGTTTGGCGCATAGTAGGAAGTAAGTCTGACTGCAACTCTTTTTCTGTATGCTTCATCCATGGAAGCGTCGATGATACGGCGCCTGGCACGGACATATCCATGGAGTTAGAAAGAAGAAGATAAAACTCTTATAGATGGCACGCTTAAAAATGCCATAATGCTTTTAGAATTATATCTAGGTGTCGCTTGTGTTAGTAAAGCAGTCGCTATTTTTAGTTGACACAACAGAAAGGCGTAGTATTTAGTATATGTATTTTTGATTATTTTAAATTAAGGGTTTCTTAATTATAAGTATAATTAACAACTATTTTTTCATAGTTGTAAGATAGAGTACAGTATATATGGAGATAAAAATAAATTGAAAAGTAAAATAATTTTAAATACGCAGAAATATTCTTTATTGTTTCAGTTCTACTTTTCTTTACGCTAATAATTTATGTTTAAAAAATCAGTTTAAATAAATATTGTAGGCTTTTCGACACAAAAATGCATACGATGCAGGACTACTTATCTTATCCCAGCGCCACCTGAATGATTGTCTCAAACGGATGTGACGTTTTCTTAATATGAAGCTTTAACCCCTACATTTACCTTCATCGGTAAATCGTTCACCCAACCCTAGCTGTGACGCTGTGTGTTGTGTTTAGAACAGTTCACATCTAGAATACAAATCAGCTCTGTGATTAATTTAAAATGCAAGGAACACATTCAAGCATGTATTCAAAAATTTTAAAATAATACATTAAATAGTACTTCAATTTTATAAATGGGCACGTTAATAAAACTATGTTTATATAATTTGAATTTATTTAATAGAATCTAAATAATCATATCCAAATAACACCGGAAACCTCTGTTTGTAACAGAAGTTATTACCAACTGATATGTGATTCCTCACACGTCAGGTATTGACGCTATATAGACCGATCTCGTAAAGTGGAGTAAATAAAGAAATACATAATACCAGTAATTAAAATGAAGAGGCTTAATTTTAAACAATAACAAAGAATTTATTTCATTAAGATAAAACCTTATTTAATAACTATTAACATCTGGTAAATTTCATATACCAACATCTTTAGTGTAGTACATTAAGACAATCAAATCTCCTCATTCTATGATCATAATATGAGCATTACAATTATTAACCCATTAATGTGCATTAACTCACTATTCTTACTAGCCTACGTCTTAATGGCCCAGGTTAACCTTATTTAGGAGGGTCAGAGAGATAATAATAATCAAAGTGCAAAAATATGTGTAGAATTGTCCTACCTCGATCATCACTGCCGATGTCGGACTTTATGACGGCGCGCTCCGGCTCTGTCCCGCGGGCTCTCTCTCTCCGAGATCCGTCGCTCTTGCGACCTCTTCTTTTCACTCACAAAATTCAAGTCCTGGATTTCAAAAACTTAAAGTCCAAAGTTGCTCTCTGTCTCTACCCCCTTAACAAGGCGCCCCTGTCCATAATTGGCTAAGTAAATTAAGGGTTACGCCCTTCAGGCTATATTATTGGTCAAGGCCCCCCTGAAATATGAGATATGCAGTCTCCAGTTTTAAAATCGTTGAAAGTTCTCACGAGAATTTTCCCAAGGTTCAAGTGATATTAATTGACTCTGGGGTCAAGAAGTTCAACCCCTTCCGTTTGTTGTAACACCTAACGCTGACATGAACTTGAGAAGCACCCTCTCTTTTCGAAATGAATGTCCGGTGCAGCTGCGTTCGAGGGAATGTTACAAAAATTGCCTCACTTCATGAGGGACCGTCTTCTTAGGTCCACTTCCTTTTTCAAAAGAGCAATGTTATATTGGGAATTGAAAATTACAATATAACAATTACCCTTCTTCCCCCCCCAAAATTTTGGTGGGAAAAAAGCCAATTACAAAAGTGCCAGCTCATAGTTGCTGCATGCGTGTCCACTGTGTAGTCCAACAACTCGTCTTGCTCTCATCTGTATCTACTGTAAAAATGTACTATATACACATATACACAAATCATATTATCATATATATACTCTTATATGCCATCAAAAGAACACGAAAATACTATACAAAAATACAATTCTCAATGTGTCTGCAAATAATGATATCTGTGTCGTTCAGTTGTACTTAATATCGATTAAAAGTCTATTCATGTAAGCACAAGTTCGTCCACTGGTGATATGTCTTTTTTTTTTTTTTTTTTTAAACAATATAGTTCCACACAAGTTCAAGGTGTATATCTGTAAAATTGTTCACTTATGATAACCAAAGTCACTTTGACCGTCACTTGGATAATCGTTGGGATCAGGGACTTACGCATATGGTCCCTAATAATATCACTATGTCCCCTTGTAGTTATGGTGGAAAGTGTAAAATATCTTTCCTTTGGAAAAAAAAAACACTGATATCACTGCACCCTTGGAAACCGCTGAAATGTAAATCGCTCCACTGCTGGAACTCGTTGCAGAACTGGATCGCTGTCTAACTGGAATTCGCTGAACTGTAAGGCGCTGAACTGCTGGAACTCGCTGAAGGATTGGACCGCTGTCTAACTGGAATTCGATGAACTGTAAGGCGCTGAACTGCTGGAGTCACTGACCAAATGAGAATCTTTGTGCACCAGGAATCGTTGAGCAATGTGAATCGGTGATCAACAGGAATTGCTGACCATTTGAGACTCGTTAGGCAACCGGATCTGTACGCTGTGTCATGTTTTGTTTAGTACAATCAATACACATAGATTACACTCAAGCTTATTAAAATACTCTCTTCTCTTAAAACTCCCTTAAGTATCATTTTTTTATAAATTCAATTTCTATAATTTTAATTTGTCACCCGGCACACGAAACATTACAAAAAAAAACTCTCTTTTCTTTTTTTTCAAACTCCTTTAAATTTGTTAACACTCTCAAAAATTGCCCCCTTTGAAATTTCTACACTTTATCTACTTTACATCCTTCCATATAATATATACATTTTTTTTTTTCTTAAATTTGATACTCTCTTCAAACTTACATTTTTCAAATTCCTTCTTTTTATTTATTTTACATCTCTGCCTTATGTATATATATATATATATATTTTTTTTTTTTACATTATATACACTTCTTATCTAACATCCAATCCATCATGTGTTCTGAACCGGACATGCCATAAATATAACTCATGTACATATTTATAATAAAATACTTAAACAATTACACTATCCTCTCAAATCCTATCAAAATAAGACTTATATAACTCCAAAAATTTCCGCAATATACTTTAAAATTTTCCTACAATCTCTGAGATGACAGAAAAACCCATATAAATATTTAATTACCATCCTACTTAAATTCTTATAACTCCCCTGCGATTCTATATTACACTATCCATAATTATACATTTTCTTTCACATATCCCCTGATTTAATCCAAATCTTATACTTGGATACGGAATTTCCCGAATTCCTTACATTATTCACTTTCCCACTTAATGAAAACATACTTAAAAATTTTTTTTTCGTAAATCTTATCACTCACTGAAAATCTCTCAATGCATACATAATTACAAATTTTCTCTCAAATATCCTCTAACTCAATTCATATTCCATACTTGAATACCAAAATGTACGTTTTCTTTTCTTATATCCGCTGTAATTGAATGCAAAGTCTCCTGAATGAATTCACTTCTCCTCTTTCCTTTTTCAACTGCCAAACTTTTGTGTATTTTATTCTAGCATCTAAATTCCCTGTTCAAACAGAAAAATCTAGCCCCCAGAGAAAATCTCGTAGTGGTATACAAGGTCAACATGTCCTTGTGCCATTGTGTCATTTTCCCGGGATAAGCTCCCCTTTCTGGCCTGCGGCTAATACGGGCATTTCTCCGTGTGAGTTCCCATGGCCAATTAGCTGTACAAATTTTTGAAGATGTCGTTTTGGCAAAATGGTACAAATTTTCTCGTCTACGTTTCCGCCATGTTGTGTTCAGTGGCTTATGAATTGTGTGATGTGGAAGTGCTCTACCGAGGCCCCCCAAATGGATTAAAACTCTGGAATTACACACTTTCCAAAGGATAAATTAAAATGCGGTTAGTGTTAATTTGTTCTTCCATTGTATTTTACTTATTATATCATGTTTATTCCCGTTAAGAGTACCTATATCCAAGACTTCCCTCGACTTCAACTGTACGACGCTCCGCCCGACGTCCCTTTACAACGTTCGCTTCTCTCAAAACAATCCATGTGAGCTCCTATCAAAATATATGTAAAAAACGCTTTTTTTTTTCTCAAATGCTTTTTATTTAATCTACAATTCGCGTATGTTTATTAAAATTATCTATTCATTTTAAATTATAATTTGCGTATAATTTTCATTACCATTATCTTTTTTCTTTGAACTGCCATTATGATTTTTAATTAAAATTCTCTATCCATTTTAAACTCTAATTTTAATTTTTAATTACCCATTGTTTAGTTATTTGAATTACAATTTTTATTTTTAATTATGAATTATTTATTTATTTAAACTAGAAAAAAATTTTTTTTTTTTTTTTTTTTTTTATATTTACCAATTATCTAATTATTTTAAACTATAATTCTATAACTCCTATTTCCTCACGCGTATTCATCCAACAATGGTTGATCAGTCCGCTAATTACATGAAGAGCGCGTGGAGAAAGTTTACCTTTGTTTTAGAATTTCATTGTTCTTTGAAAAGAGTTTTTTTTTTTGAAATTCAAAATATCCCTTTATTTAATATTCCTAATTATCTTATCCATCGAAATTTTTATTGCCTGGAAATCAAAGTTCTCTTAAAAAAAAAATTTCTTTTTATAGAGTTATAACGACTTTTTATAGAATTCTAACGATGTCCCCCTTTTGCTTTTTTTTTCTTTTCATAAAATGTGACGTGTCTTCTCTGTTATTTATGTTCTTTCCAAATTTGAATTTAATATATCCACATCTTTAACCTATCATCCCTAAAATTTTTTTTGTCCTCCAACGATACTTGTTATTTATTTTGTAACAATTATTTATTTTTTTAAATCACAATTTTTATTCATAATTCCCAATTATTTATAGTTCCATATTTATTTAAACTTTCTTGTTCATTTAAACTTTCAACTACTTAATGTATGATTTATTTAAAATTTCCTCATTTTTTTTTTTTCACAATTTGTTTACACTTTCTTAATTAATGTAATATTTATTTACATTTCTTTAATTTATAATTCAATGTTTATTTAAAATTTCCTTTATTTACAATCCAATATTTATTTAAAATTTGTGTTCCATATTTCGCGTTGCATTTTGTGAATGGCGATTTTTCTTTGTTACTAATATTTTCAAAATTTTTGAATTACGGTTTGTCCGCGCTCTTACCTATGTTTAAGCTTCTTTCGTGTTTTAAATGAATCAATTTAAATTTGAATTCTTTAAAGATCTCAAATCATATCTGTGTTTCGGCCTAACCGGTGTTGGAAGAAGTACTGTGCGTGAACAATTTGTACTGCTTATATCGTCACCTTGTGAATTTCCCGCTGATTCATCCTTCCTTTGCGTGCTTCCCCGATCCATTTGTATACAACCCCCATCTATTTGTGTTGGTCCCTCTTGCGCATCCCGTTCTATTTCCCCCGCCTTTTCATTCGTGTTTGCTTCAATTTGTGTACAGTCCCCCTGTTCTGAAAGTTCCAAATTCTCGTGTGTTTCTAGCGTGCTATGTCTGCCTGCGTCCCCCCCTGCTGAAAGAATGTTTGCGTTCGGAGAGTCTTTTGGAGGGATGATTGCATTCTCTCGTGCGCTCTGAGTTGTTTCGTTTTGTACTTGTGCGGTAGCTGGTTTCGCGGATCCAAGAGTAAGAGTGTTTTCGTGCGTATGGTGTGGTTTCGCGTTGTGTGCACTGGTTTGACAAGACTCTCTGTACTGTCCGTTTGCTATTTCCTCTTCCAACATGATAAACGGAATATTCTCATTTTGACCGTGGTCTTTCTTTAGTTCCGGTTTTGGTTCAGAGTTTTGTGCGTTTTTAGGAGTGGGGAGAAGAGGTGACTTATATTTGTTTATGTACGGTATTTTTAGATGTGGCTTGCGGTCGGGAAGAGTCCTCAATCTATTTATGTGGGCTTTTATGATTTTAGAATTTGGTTTGTCACACAGTTTTATTTCGTATATAAATCTATTTATTCTATAAATTACCCGATAAGGTCCCGTGTGGTTCCCTCTTTTATATTTATTATTATTGTTTTCCATGAACACCCTGGACCCGATTTCCAAATCCCTGAATTTAGCTCTTTGGAGTTGTTGACTTTCTTGGCGTTCTTTCGCGAGAATTAAATTTTTATTTGCCTCCTTGAATGCGTTATTCATCACTGTTATTTTTTTTGATATGTAATCCTGATATGTTGTTTCTGTATTATTTTCTGTTACATTAGTTTCAAAAAAAGTTGGAAGGTCTCTTCCAAAAAAAAGAAAGTTTGGTGTTTCTTTGGTGCTTGAATGTACTGTCGCGTTGTAAACAGCTACGTGGCATTGTACTGCAGTATCCCAGTATGGAGAATTCTCCGCTAATGTCGCTAAGGTGTGTTTCAATTGTTTGTTAGTAACCTCCACTATACCGTTAACCCATGGCGAACGTACCGATGCTATTCTGGCAACTATTCCGAGTTTCTCTGTCATAATTTGATGTATATTAGATGTAAATTGAGAGCCTGCGTCCGATAACACTGTCTTAGGACATCCCCAATTCATAAAGTAATTTAAGAGTCTATCAGCAACCGTGGTGGCCGTTATATCCGGGATTGGAAACATTTGTATATGTTTGGAGAAATGGTCTACCACCGATAACACATATTTATTATTTGAAGTGCTAGTTTGAAATGGTCCGCAAATGTCTGTTGACAAGATTTGCACGGGCCCATCAGGTATAGGGTTTCTTCCCAGGGGAACGGGCTGATTTTTTCCCTTTTTCTTTCTACACTGTTCGCAGGATGTAATAAAATTTTGTGTGTCACTGTACATACCCGTCCAAAAATATCTGTCCGATAAAAGTTTATAAGTTTTATCAATCCCTGCATGTGTTACGTGTGTAATCGCTAAAATTTCTTTCTGTAAATTTCTGGGTATAACTATAGTTTTGTTCAAATTGTCTCTCCAAGGTCTGTCCTTCCAGTTTCCTACGTGCATTAATAAATTAGTTTCCTCGTCAATATATAATGTGTCATAATGTTTACTCTCTTTAAAATTCCGATTTTGTAAATTTTCTCTGATTATTTTTAATTTTGGATCTTTAATTTGTTCGTCTAAAATTCTATCTAATGCCGGGATTTCTGTTATTGTGTTTATCTGTGCAATATATACACTATCCTCATTCACATATCCATTTCTTTTCATCGTGTTTTCTCCCTTAATTTGTTCTATCAGGTTAATTTGTCCCCTTGGATTCTCAATGTTTTGTTTTCTCTCGTTCTGCTCTGTTTGTTTACTTTCAAAATCATCTCTACTTAAAAAATCCGCTAATAAATTATCTTTACCCGGGACGTGAATAAATTCATAATCGTATTCAGATATGTCTAAAAGCCACCTCTGTAATACGCTGGGAGGGTTTTGTATTTTTAAATGCCCAAAGGTAAATGGTCAGAAAGCACAAAAAACTTTCGTCCGAAAAGAAAATTCCTAAAAAATTTCATTCCCTGATGCATAGCAAGTAATTCAATTTTCATGGCCGGGTATTTTTGCTCCTGTATCGATAATTTCCTGCTAAAATATGCAATCGGTTTAAAATCCCATCTCTGTATTGTAAAAGAGCGCCTCCTATGGACTGAATGCTGCCATCGATATTCAGATAAAAGTCTTTGTCAAAATCTGGCTGAATCAGTAAAGGTTTCTTGAAAAAACATTCTTGGAGTTCCTGAAATGCCTCCTCACATTTATTATCCCATTTAAATTTATTATCCTTTCTTGTTAAGTCTGATAAAACCGCGGTTAATTGAGCATAATTTTTTATTGAATTTCTGTAAAAATTACAAATGCCTAAAAATCTTTTTAATTTTCTTAATGTTTTTGGTACTGGAAAAGAAGTGATTTTGTTTATATTTTCATCTGTTGGTGTAATGCCTTTTTGACTAATTTCAAATCCTAAATATGCTACTTTTTCTACAAAAAATTTACATTTGCTGGGTGTCAGGGTTAGGTTGTATTTTCTTAATTTATCGAATACTAATTTTAATTTATGTATTAATTCTGAATAAGAGTTAGCCGGGATTATTATGTCGTCGATGTAAGCTTGTATGTTTTCCTCTCTTAAGTCCGCTAAAATGGTGTCCATAACCTGTTGAAAAATTGGAGCGGAGCTTACATGTCCAAAAACGAGTCTTTCAAATTGGTAGTTGCCATAGGGCGTTGTAAATGCAAATAATTCTTTTGTGTCTTCAGGTAAAACCAATTGGTTGAATGCACTATGAAAATCCAGTTTCGAATAGTATCTATGTCCGGCTAATTTAGTTATAATTTCATTTACACGGGGAATTTTGTAAGGAAAAAGAGTGGATATGTTATTAATTAATCTCAGATATAAACATAAACGGTACTCTCCACTTGTTTTACGCACTAAAATCATCGGCGATGCAAAATTTGATTTTGTTCTGGCAATTATCCCTGCTTCTTCTAACTCTTTTAATTGATTTTTTGCGGTATCCTGCAGTGCGTACGGAACGTCGTATGGCCTGGAACGTATTGCGTGGTCATGTGCAAGCTTTATCACCGGTTTTACGATGTCCGTCGCTCCTAAAGTTTTTAATGATTTTGAAAAAACGTCCGAATATTGCATTACAAATTTGAGGAAATCTTGTTTAATGTTTGGGTCCATGTGGTCAGTATTAAAATCTTCTGTTTTCAAATCTTTTTTTCTTTCTTCAATTATCTCCGGTTTAGCCTGTATTAAATTTATCATCTCTTCGTATTTATGTGTCCGTTCACTAATTTCTGGTTCTTTAATGTCCTGTTGTTGTATCGTAAAATCTGTCGTAATGTTTCCTAAAGCCATGTTTTTATTTAATGTAATTGTCGCATTCGTGTTATTCTGAACTTCAATTTTAAATTTGTTCTCATTCATATGGTATATTCCATAATTCATTATAATGTATGATTTTTCTTTGGGTTCGAACAAAACCTCTGTTCCATTTTCTAGACTTTCCTCACTATATACTACAACATTCTCCCTCGAATTCGGTTTGATTTGTACTTTTCTTAAAATTTTGGCTAGATTCGGTCTTTCCTGTATTATCTCATTTATTTGTCTATCAATTTGCCTATCAGAATTTAAAATTATTTCTATGTCGCCTATCTTCAGAATGTTTTTTTGTGTATTTAAAATGGATTGATTTTTCTGTAAAAAGTCAAAACCCAATACTCCCTTGAATTTTTGTGTAAATCTTGCTGTTGTGACAAAAAAAATATGTTTGAACTGTTTTCCCTGAATTTTAAATGGAATTTCCACAGTCTTTATATATTCAATACTATGTCCTGTTAAAGTTGATATTGTAACACTCCTTGACACATATTTAATTTTGACATTATCTTTAATTTTATTGAACAATTCTAATGATAATACACTAACGCTCGCTCCAGAGTCAATCATGAGTTCGCTTTGTATATTTTTAAATTGAGCTATTATTGTTGGCAATTCTGTTTTTTCAATTTGTTCTCCTACAGATGCAATCGTTTCCTCATGTTTTTCAGTACTTTCATCGTTATGTATCTCCAATTTCTTATTTTCTGTTTGTACAGGAATTTCAATTTTTCTCGGGAACTTTACCCTGTAATTTTTCTCTCTTTGTAAGTTATTATTTAAAGCTCCCACAATTAGTTTAAATTATCTCTTCTATTAGGGAAATTTCTGTATTCAAATCTTGTATTCATCTCTCTCCCATTGTTTCTTTGCCCGCCCGATTCTCTGATTCTGTTTTGGTTTGACTCGTCCCTATTATATCGTTGTTCCCTAGAAAATCTACTTTGTGGAGGGGGTGCTGCATAGTAATTTCTGCTCTGTTGATAGTTTCCAAAGGCGTGGTTTGGCCTATAATCGTATGTGTCCGGCTGGGAGGAGTAAGTTCTGTGGTCATCATACGGCTGGGTTTGAAATGAGTGGGGAGGAGACTGTATTTGATTATGCCACTGTATTCTCGCGTTGTTTATGTTTTGATTCTGTGTTTGCTTAAAATGATCAGCTTTGTATATTCGGCATTCTCTCATGAAATGTCCCTGTTTATTACAGTAGTGGCATGTTATGAGTTTTTTTGTTTGTGTCGTGGGAATTTGTACTTTTTCTTGGATTTTTAATGTGTTTATTTCTTGGGTAATTGAATTTAAAATATGTGCGTTAAATTCCTGTTGCTCTTTGCGGAGCGTCTCAATTTCTTGTCTATATGTAGCACTATTTACATTTGCCGTTATCGCAGCTAAATTTGCCTGTTCCAAGTTTGTGGCTATTTTTACAGCTTCATCAAAATTTTGTGCATTAGTTTTTATTATTTCTTTCTGGAATTCAGGTGTTACCGCCTCTAAAAATTTACTTAACCTTAATTTATCCATAATCTGTTGTGTCGCTTCACTGTGCTCTGTGTCGCCAATATAATTTAAAGTTAGTGTTGTTATTCTGTGCGCCAGCTGCTTAATCGTTTCTCCCTGTGTCTGTTTTGCGGTCGTGAAAAGGATCTGATTTGTTGTAATGTTCGGTTTTTCTGTAAAGAACTCTAATAGCCTATCCCTAAATTTTTCGAAAGATGTTTCCCTTCTTAATTCTTGTGACCCTATATAAAATTTTCTTGCATTCCCTCTTAACCGCGATTTCACAATTGCTAACTTTTCCTCCTCTGACCAATCCCCCAAGCTGCTTAAAGATTTGATCTGGTCAAAAAAAATTTCTACATCATTCTCTATGCCATTGCATTCCCCTAATAGGTGTATAAGTCCTGGTAACCTGCCCCTCGTTGCTGGATGATTTTCTCCGCTTTCCGTCATTCTAAATTTCACTTTCTCGCAAAAATTCTATATCTAAAATTATCTCCTGTTTTTACACCTCAAAATGTTCCCCCAAAATATTTAAATACAATATCACATAAATTCAAAAACATAATTCTAATCATTTCACTATCTACGCATGCAAATACTTCAATCCTCATAATAAACTCCTAAAATATTACACAAATATTTATATAATTCAAAAATTTCTTAAAAGCTTCAAGTTCCCTAATAATTATATTTTCACATACAATATGGCATGTCTCATTAAGAACACATAATGATTCACTATTTGCTTGCTTCTCATACTGTGAAATAAATTTTCTTAAATTTACTTATATTTATTTTAATTTTAAAATTCTTTCTTTAATTTAATCCTTATTTTACACAAAAAAAATTTTTATTCAATATTTTCATTTTTCATTAATTCCAAATATTTTTATTCTCTTCATTAAAATTTAAATTCTGGCATATAACAGGTCTAAAACAGCAAAGTCGCCAGAAGGGTGAAATAATTTTGAATCCAGGTTTGATTGGTCATGAGCACCAATATGATAAGGGTGCAATAATTTTGAGTCCAGGTTCGAAACTGGTTTAAACGGCACCAAAATGATATGTGAGCAATAATTTTGAGTCCAGATTCGACTGGTCACGGGCGCCAAAATGATATGTGATTCCTCACACGTCAGGTATTGACGCTATATAGACCGATCTCGTAAAGTGGAGTAAATAAAGAAATACATAATACCAGTAATTAAAATGAAGAGGCTTAATTTTAAACAATAACAAAGAATTTATTTCATTAAGATAAAACCTTATTTAATAACTATTAACATCTGGTAAATTTCATATACCAACATCTTTAGTGTAGTACATTAAGACAATCAAATCTCCTCATTCTATGATCATAATATGAGCATTACAATTATTAACCCATTAATGTGCATTAACTCACTATTCTTACTAGCCTACGTCTTAATGGCCCAGGTTAACCTTATTTAGGAGGGTCAGAGAGATAATAATAATCAAAGTGCAAAAATATGTGTAGAATTGTCCTACCTCGATCATCACTGCCGATGTCGGACTTTATGACGGCGCGCTCCGGCTCTGTCCCGCGGGCTCGCTCTCTCCGAGATCCGTCGCTCTTGCGACCTCTTCTTTTCACTCACAAAATTCAAGTCCTGGATTTCAAAAACTTAAAGTCCAAAGTTGCTCTCTGTCTCTACCCCCTTAACAAGGCGCCCCTGTCCATAATTGGCTAAGTAAATTAAGGGTTACGCCCTTCAGGCTATATTATTGGTCAAGGCCCCCCTGAAATATGAGATATGCAGTCTCCAGTTTTAAAATCGTTGAAAGTTCTCACGAGAATTTTCCCAAGGTTCAAGTGATATTAATTGACTCTGGGGTCAAGAAGTTCAACACCTTCCGTTTGTTGTAACACCTAACGCTGACATGAACTTGAGAAGCACCCTCTCTTTTCGAAATGAATGTCCGGTGCAGCTGCGTTCGAGGGAATGTTACAAAAATTGCCTCACTTCATGAGGGACCGTCTTCTTAGGTCCACTTCCTTTTTCAAAAGAGCAATGTTATATTGGGAATTGAAAATTACAATATAACACCAACTATAAATACGTTATACTAACTTTTCAATACTCTCTTAGGTGCCCTGCAATCCTTTTTATTCGATGGGGCATGGACAATGCAAAATACACAGTCTTTTCTTTGTAAAGTTTTTGTAGTGTCTAGGAACTTTGCAAATAAAAACGTCCGCAACAAGTGTTTTAATATAACAAATAAAATGTGTGCTATTTCAGTGAAAATTTGTTTACGATTAAAAAAATTTAGTTATCTTCAACAATAAATTAAACTTCTAAGGTGGCATTACTTCATATCTGCCAGCTTATTATATACAAGTATTTTCAGATTTTATTTTAAGTTTCATCTTACTTATCAAGAGCAGAAATTCGGATAGAAACGCACTTAGCTTTTCTCGTAAAGTGCATACCATGATTTATATATTTTTTACTCTTGAAGGCCTAAATGTTGAAAATAAAAATAAATATTTTGTAAAAAACAAATCCTCTCGTATCATAAAATGCATGTCAAATTGCTTTGAGTATTTTATTTGGAACAAAATATAACGCTGCTTCTAGAGAAACCGCCTTAGAATTTCAACATATTTGATGTTTTGAGTGCTTCTGGTTTTTCTATAAATTTTATGATTTATCTTCGTAAAGAAGAATTCTATAAAACATGAAAAATGGCCCACTAAAATGTTTCCATGTAATTGTATTTATTTCATGAAACTGTATGTTATTTAACTTGTGGTACATGTTTTAGTTTGTAAATAATTTCTTGTTCTACCTAGCGGCCTCACGTAATTTGAAGCCCGAGGGTTGCGCTTCTGACCGCTACGTTCGCCAACCCCGGGGAGATTATCACGATTTTTAAGAAATTTAATGAATTAATAATTATGATTAACCATTGTTAATTGATCACGTTTGTTATAACCGTGTAGGAGAAGAAATTTTTTTTTTTGCATCCTAACTGTCGGAATAACCGACGACCACAAAGTTTGTTTACATTCAAAAGTCGCTTTCAATGTAGTATTGTTGGTGTTGGGTTTGTTGGAAAATTGTGAGCGCAAACACTTCTTGCAACATATGTGGAAGCTCTATCCTCCCTACCGCGGCAACTAATTTCAAGTTCAATCATATGATCTAAAGTTGTGGTGTAGTCTAGAATTATATATATATATACTTTCAATGTTTTAAATATTTCAATAATTCACTTCTCAGCCAATTTTGTGACGTTTCTGCCAGTAACCAATCACAGAGAAGTTGAAAATCGGTTCGACCCACTAAATTTTTGCCCATACTGGCAATGCTAAATTTCATTAGTTAATATTAAATTAATTAAGGCTTAAATAAAAATTCTAAGCCCGTCTTTCACATCTACGGGTTCATATTAGGACATGCGTATAATTATTACATGTGTAAAATTTGTGAGCTACATTTTTTTCGTCTGTTTGTAATAATTCGTAGTAATAATTCAGTGTAAAAAATTGGAAAGATTTTTTTGTGTATAGGGAGATTCGATAAAATTCTGCAAATCGGATATATCTTGAAAATGACGTAATGAAAGTGAAATTCTCCATTTTCTCAGTCTTTATACTTTTTAAGGCAAAAAAATCGACGCACCAAGGAAGAATTATCCAAATGGGACAAAATTTGGTACTTGTAATGTGGATGTACAGAAAATGAAATGATTAGAATTTCAGAACAATTGGATGATTTATTGCACTGAAAGATCTACACAAAATGAGCATGTCAATATGGCGTTGGTCCACCTGTGGCCTTGATACAAGCTGTTGCCCAACGTGACATAGGTGCATAAAATTGCCGAATATTGTTCTGAGGGATATCGTTCCAAATAGCCTCCAATTGACGAGCTAATTCGTCTATATTCTGAGAAGGTCGCAGGCGACGCCCCGTCTCAGTGATGGTGCCACGAAGAACTATCAAAGGAGTCTGGCTATGAAACGAAATGCCACCTCAGACCATAACTTCCAGTTGTCGGACTATGTGGCATGTGGCAGTAGGAGAAGGATCCTGACGATATCCGGGCTGTCTCTAGACACGTCTGCGCTGGTCGTCGGGACTCAGTTCGAAACGGGATTCATCACTGAAGACAATTCGTTCACCAATCCGAACAATTCCACGTTGATTGGGCCCGGCACAATTGCAATCGCTGTTGACGGTGCATACTGGTCAGTGGTATGCGATATAATGCGCGCCGAGAGTATAGATTTCGCTCCCGTAGTCTTCTATTAATGGTCCGGGTGGTCACTTCCGTGTTTGCCACCCGTTGGATGGTTGATTACGAAGAATCTCGTGCTGTCACAGCTGCTCTCACAATCACTCTATCTCCCCGTTCTGTCGTCGCTCTAGGCCGTCGGCTGCCCGCTTGCCACTGAAATCTGCCATTCCGGACCCATTCCTGCCAACATCGTGTAATTGCTACATCGCCCCTACCCAAATGCCTAGCGATTCGTGGGTGTTTCCATCCTGCCTCATGCAGGCCGTTCGCACGCCCTCTTTCAAACTCCTTCATATGCTCGTAGTGGCCGCGAATTCGTCTGCGAGGCATTGCTACAATCAAGGTACGTAAGCGCAATCGAAATCCATTGCCTATTATGCGCTGGAGTCCGACTATTGGCTGCGAAGTTTTGATCATTTGCATATTCGGTAGAGAGGTGTTTGCATGTAAAGTTTCATTGCTGTCGAATTATTCTGCGGAGTGCGTCTATTTTTTTTGTCTTATCTTCCGTGCATAAAAGCAGCACGTACAGTAAGTGTTTATTTCGGGATTTTCTGGTCGGAAAAGGTGTGTGTGTGTGTCGGGGGGGGGGGGGGAGAATGGAATCTTAGAGAGCGCGTATTTTCCAATGCAATTTTTAACTATCTGTATCATTAATTTCATAAGTTATATAACTAATTTTATAATCTATATAAATTCTAATATCTGTATTACTGACTTTTAACTATCTATATATTTACGTAATCACTATATCGGTAACATAATATGTTTCCGTGGGGGGGGGGGGGGCAATGACCCTTCGTACGTGTTCCTGAAATTAACACTGCATACAATAACCAATTATTGCTACGGTGAGATACAAATCGCACGTGTTTGGTGATAAATTTGGTTACTTTGGCGACAAATTGGCGAAATATTAGCAATTCGGCGGCTTTTGGCGAATTGAAAAAAATTAAAGAATCTAAGCTATTACCTCAGAATTAACCAGATATCAAAGTTTTTCAGGAAATTATATAGAATATATATACAATGAATGATCATTGCATAGAGAGGAATGTTATGGCATAAGAGAAATGTTCGAAATTGTGAATACAACAGTATTTTGGGAGTGCCATATGTTGTTTCACAAATTTATTAGGCATTTAATTGCTGTTAAATTGTATCTGTTTTGCGACTTTGCAGGTTATTTAAAGTTGTTAACTGTAACCTGTTCCTGTTTACGCTTATTACTTTGATAAGTTTTGAGGTTATTCAGACCTTGGTACTCTTTCTGTTAGTCGAGAATATAGTTTGGCTCGAAAACTTGCATCACCCATAAAAGTTCAATGTTTTCAAAATAAATGATTAATATAATGTAACAAACCCACGTATTGCAACCTATTACTTTTTTTATATACATAATGTATAAGGAAAGTATTGTGAAGGGGTCAAAAATTCGAAATCGAGTTTTTGACGAGAGAACACGTTTCAAGCATCCCTGATCACGAATCGAACGTTTTTGAAGTGATGTCTGTGTGTGTGTTTGTGTGTGTGTGTGTGTGTGTGTGTGTATGTCAGTGAGTCTGTGAAGACGATATCTCACGAACGAATAGAACGATTCGAATGAAATTTAGTACAAAAATCACAATACGTGAATACTGGAAGCCTATTGTTTTAAAACATAATCGAATGCTCAGAACTACCCTAAATTTTCGAGTGAAATTTTGAAAAAATCATCAACAAATCAAAACCTTTAATGAAGTTACGCAAATAGACATTTCTTATGTAATTTGTCTTTAGAAAACGATTGACATAAACTTTAGAACGCTAGCATGAACTGTTCTCGAGATATTGCACATTTTTCAAATAAATTTATCAAAAAATCCCATAAATTAAAAAAAATATTAACTGATAAGAAACATGTTCACTTTTCATATGTAATATCATGCGATAAATTGGGTGGCACCATTCTCGTGAATCTAACTCGCTCCATTTACGAGAAAAGATACTTTGAGTAATACTTTTGCATTTGAACGTCTATAGTCATTTATCCGCTGTAAGAATAACTTATTTCTCCGTCTATAACGCTTAGCGAGATTTTGGCGCCAAATTTAACGGAATATCGCCAACTTGGCGGCATTTTTAAATATTGCCAAATTAAAGATGTATAAAAATAACGCCAAATCAATGAAAATGACTCATTGAAGAAAATTCAATATCTTGGAAACAATATGAGTATCTACTATAAGAATAACATTTTATTTAACTGTAAAAGTAGTAAATTCATTGTATTATATAAGGAAAGTCATGTGCTGTCCACATCAGATTTTTTTAACGCACTGGGCCTTATATAAACATTTTAAGTGTCATTGGCCTCAAACCATTATTGTGGAACAATAAACATTACTTCATGTCATCTGGAAAATCAAGAACAAAATTAATTATGAAAACTCTTTATTCTTAAGTATTCAACAAAACAAGATCGTATTCTTAAGTATTCAACAAAACAAGATGTATTTAACAAAACAAGATCGTCACATATTTCTCATTATTTTGGAATATTTCTCACTCAGACATTCCCAAATAAATAATGTTTGCGCATTATTGCATAGCCTCCTATTCAATATATTCATCAATATTAATCACTATAAATATCACTTTAAATGTGCAACCGTCCTTTGTATCCATCAATGTTAATCACTTTAAATATCACTTTAAATGTGTAACTGTCCTTTGTATCCATCAAAGTTATGGAAATATGTGAGTGGTGCGATTTTTTTTAGTGCCCTTGTATTCTTTGGAATTCAGAGATACAATAGTTATTATTTTAGATTTTTCACTTTTTGCAAACCATTTCACAAAATATAGCCATTTCTTATTTTTTTTTTCTAATTTTCACTAAAATGTAATCAGCACCGTGGTTATCACAATTCACCCTAATGCAAAATGTTATTAAAATTACATAGTTTTGAGCGTACAGACAGGAACACAAATTCACACACACACTCACAAACGTATACGCGTCACTATAAAATCAGCTTATTTCTCTGCTAGGATGCCAAAAGTATTTAAATATATCAAAAGTATGAATTTAAATTATAGATATATTTAGAAAACTTTTCACATTGTGTACAGGGAGTCCAATAATTCGTCAAGTATTAGGGTTATCATATACTTTTTGAAACAGGTGTATTGGAAACCCCAATGGTACCCCCAATATTACTAGGTAATTTTGTCCCCCTACCCCGCAAAAGAGAGGAAAGAACCGTAAAAATGGTGTATATAATCTAATAGATATATTTAAAATACTTTTCACATTGTGTACAGGGTGTCCAGAAAAGTCATGGATCAGGCCAATAATTCGTCAACTATTAGGGTTATCGTATACTTTTTGAAGCAGGTGTATTGGAAACCCCAAAGGGGCTACATGATGGGGAAATCTTACTGGGTACGAGGGCTATTTCGCACTCTGTTAGACATAAGGAAAGGGGTAAACTACAAAGTCATAAACAATTATTACTAGGTAATTTTGTCCCCCTCCCCCTCCCCCGCAAAAGAGAGAAAAGAACCGCAAAAATGGTGTATATAATCTAACACAGTACCCCCATAAAACTGAACGTTTAAACAATATGGCAGAAAAAAATTGTCTTTATACACAAAATACAAAATGTTCACTTTCAGCAACAATGTCTACTTGCACTCATATAATAAGATCTCTCCGCTTGTTTTTCAATGTTTCTACGTTTACACTACTACATGCAGAATAATAAAATTATATATCTTAGAAACGTTATTTAGAGAGGTGTTTCGAAGCTTTTACTGTAATACAAATATGCTTAGTGCTAATTTTGCAACATTCTGCGACTTTGTAATTGATTGTTTTCCTTTGCCTCTAACAGGAAGCAAGATAGCCCTCCGTACCCTGCTAATGATAGGGGTCTGTATCTTGAAAGTTGTTGCCATCGTGTAGCGGCATTGGGGTTTCCAATGCACATGCTTAAAAATGTATACGACAAACAAATACTTCTCGAATTATTGACCTGATTCATGACTTTCATTGACGCTCTGTATTTCATCTACGAAAGTGGAATTAAAAATTTCCGAGACGTAAGTGTTTTAATTTAGTAAAATGGTAAGTAAAATATCTGCCATTTTTGTCATAAGTAACATTTTCTTAAAATAACCATTTTAGCAATTCCATTAGAAAATATAATGGGAGAAATGGCGTGTTTTTCTTTGACTACAGTTTTTAAGGACATAAAAATTTTATATAATTATTTTCTTGGAATATACTTCAAGAGCAAATGTACAGATTAAAAACATTGTCTATTGCGTAAATTATATTTTTTTTATAATTCTTTTGAGAATAAAAATAAGCATATTGGGAAAAATATTATCTGCCATATAATATAATAGAATACATGTTAAATTTCGTCGTTTACATTTTTGTGGGGAAAAAATAAAGCGGTTTCCTTAAAAGACATTCTAGCTTTAGAATTTCAAAATCATGAAAATTCTTCCTCGATATGTTGAGAGCTTTTACTTTTCTAAACTTTATGATGTACCTTCGTAAAAGGAATTGTATAAAAATAAATAATAGTGTATTAAAATATTTCCATCTACCCTAGGCACTAGTGGTATGAAAAGAAAAAAATATTGTGTAGTGTGCAATCGAAATCGTATCTTTGAGTATGCTTCTATAAAAATATAAGAAAGGTTATGCCAAATCAAATTACACCATAGAGAGCAAAAATGCTTCTAGCAGCGTCACTAGCAATTTTAGTCCCTTAAGCAAAATATGAAAAAGGGTGTCCCAAAAATAAAAGCATTTGATGAAGAGCTTTTATTTTGGCACTTAAATGTTAGAGAGCCCGAAATTTAGGGGACCAAAGTTTAATTTTAGCCCAAATTCAAAGCATTTAAGAAAATGTTTCTACATTTGGATGTCATTTTTAGAAGTGAAAAAATTTTGAAATGTTTGTTGTTTTTTATGCTAATTTTACTTCAAGTTTTGTCAGCTATAGAAAATTGACTGAAAATTATTTTCAAATGTGTTAAAATACAGAGTTTGATAAAATATTCACTGCTTCATCTGAAAAAAAATGCTTAAACTTTAAGCCAATTACACTAGGGAGCCTTTATCCCGGACATGGCTGACTTCATTTTTACTTTCCTTATATGCATAGTATAATGTAGAAAAGTATTGTAACGGGGTCGAAAAATCGAATTTGAGTTTTCGACGGAAGAGCACGCTTTCAGCATCCTTGAACATGAATCTAACGATTTTGAGGTGATGTCTGTGTATGTGTGCGTCAGTTAGACTGTGGAGGTGATATCTCACGAGCGAATGGAACGATTCGAACGAAATTTCGTACAAAAATAACAATCCGTGAATACTGCAAGTCTATAGTTTTTAAACGCAATCGAATGTTCAGAACTCCCCTAAATTTTCGAGCGAAATTTCGAAAGAATCATAAAAAAATCCGAACCTTTAATAAAGTTACACAAATAGTCATTTCGAGTGTAATTTTTCATTAGAAAACGGGCATATACTTTTAAACGCTAGCACGTACCGTTCTCGAGATATTGCACATTTTTTTCAAGTAAATTTATCAAAAAATCACATTATAAAATATTAACTATTGTGAAAAATGTTTACTTTTCATATGTAATATCATGCGATACATTTGGTGGCATCATTCATGAATAAAAGTAAAATAAAATAAATAAATAAAAATAAAATAAAATAAATAAATAAACATAAAATAAAATAAGTAAATAAAAATAAAATAAAATAAATAAAAAGTGTGTCCAACAAAAAACTTTCTTCCCAGATTAATAGATGTAGATGGAACAGGAAATCATGGCTGACTGTAGAGCTTTTCATTAACTTGATTTCGTCAACAAATTCTTTCTTGTTACCGACTGAAAAAAATATTGTTATGAACACGTAAATGTTTTTATGTCATTGCAGCTGATATTCGCGAAAAAGCACTATTTACATGTAACCACTATATTAATTGTCGATCCGGATCGCTCGGCTTTGGAGCTTCCAAGCTTCCAAATTTAATGAATATTATTGCTTTGCTAACAAATTCTTATTTCTTTACATCGAATAAAGAAACAAAAGGAAAGGAAATAGCAAAAGCTCCGATCGCGATCTAGAAGACCTACTCGCAGTGGGCCTACAAGCAGAGACGTCAAAAGTTAGTGCTCCGGATTCTACTCCCGGAGGTGACGCTCAAACCCACAACTCGGTAGCCGAGCGAGCAGTCGATCCACAGGGTGTATATAAGCTGTCATTGTTCAGTTCGCAAAAGTTGGCGTGAAACAGATAAAAGTGACGTGTTAATACTAGAGAGTTTTGAGAATATCTGTTGAGAATTGACTGTTTTGAGAATTAGTTGAGTATATGTGTTTCTAATTAATATCTCTTAAACGAATAGTGCAGTACCACTGGGTTCAACTGCGCATCTGTGGGAAAAACAAGAGAACGTAAATATATGAAGTCATATCATGAAAAAGCCTGGAGACGCAAACTGCAGAAATTACATTCAATAAAGTAAGGGAAAGTAATTAGCGACGTCTGCCGCATAGAATTCATGTTCGCTTGTAAGAAACAAAAATTGAAACCTCTATTTTACTTCTTTTAAAACAATCTCAAACTTTTTTTGTTCAAGAAGCTGTCACGTATTCCATTTCAGTCTTGTCAAAGATTTCCTTTCAAACGTATAAAATCAAAAAACCCAATACTAGACAAACATAAAGGGCGTTGATGTCGTTCAATGTTAGCAAAAGAGTAGGATATTTTCTACAATTCAGAATTATAGCAAATAGACGAAAATTATCGATTAGAGCAAAATCTCAAGATATTTGTGATATTTTAAATGTGCAAATTTGTTCCAAAATTATGTAATGCATTTTTCAAATTATACGGGCATTCAAATTACACGGAATTTTTCCAAAATTATACGGACATCTTTTACGTGCATCATCTGTATAATAACTGTTTAACGTTTTCACCTTACAAAACATTTAGAAGCCCCTGTGACCTAGAATCCTTAAAGATTCTTTGCACAATTATAATATATATTATGGGACAAAATCCTACGGAATCGGATTTACAGTCCCCTCGGGGTGAGACTGGGGTGAAGGAAAGGTTTTGCTTTGAAAAAATCTTTCCAGATGCTCAAGCAGCCTCGCAGTGACCTAGAAGGCTGAATCCATCCACACTTATAAAATTATCCACGGAACAGAACATTCTAATAATTAAACATTCTAATAAATAAACGGAACAGAACATTCTGAAAAATAAACTCAGAATTTTGTCTTCTACGTCACCGTCAAGTTTTTTGGTATGTCTGAAAAAGCTTTTTGAAAATATCTAGTTTCCCCGCCCTACCGGAAGAGGAGATAGAAAATTCTATTACTTTATGAAATTTGACTCGCGCTAAGTATTTATCTCCAGAATGGTTAGTCTTGGAGTTATGGAGTTAATCTTATTCTTTTGTCGTCAAAAATTACGCCTGAAACAGGGATTTAATGTATACATTTGAGCATAAGTAGTCTGTTACTTCAGATTTTGATAATTTTTGCGAACCATTTCACAGAAAAGTTGGGGTTCACATCATACCACAGATGGGCTTCACATCATACCAAAAAAAGCGGGGTTCAAATCATACCAAAATTTAATCAGTACCAGAATAACCTGAAAGTGATTGATCTACCAAATTTTGTGCAATTGGTTTAGTAAGGTTTAAACTAGAGTTGCTTTTCAGCTAGAGTACATTTCACAGACCGACACAAAAACGAACACACATACATCATTCTAAAAATGGAATTTTCGATTTCTGGAGTGCGTGAAACGTGTAGATCAGTCGAAAAATCGAATTACGATTTTCGACATGATTCCAACACCTTCCATGTATTGCAATGAGTGTAATGGTTGGCTGTACACAAATAGAGTTTGATAAGAAAATTAAGGATATTTTTTCTGCACAGAATGAAACAAAAATAATTTTTGTGTACTTAGACGTTCACGAATTAAAAATGGAAGACTGCTGGAACAAAAATTTCTGCGATTTATAAATTTTTATAAAAACAAATTTCAAGATTTTAGAATTTTTTCTACCTTATGCAGTTTGGACAGTGTAATTCACCACTTAGTCACTCAGCCTCACTCAGCTATATGATGCAGATCGATGCAACACTCATTCCTTTACATTTATTTCATCAGTGAATACAACAGATCACGTGTATTCATATATCAATAAAAATATAATGTTTATTATATGAATTTAAGATGACTAGTATGTTGTAAGTTTCCCTGTAATACATGGTAATATATAGGGAAAGCATTAGATTCGTGTCGAAAATTACAACCCATGTTTTCGAAGGATCTACACGTTTTGGGACCTCCTGAATACGACCAAAATTAGTTTTACCTTGACGTCTGTGTGTGTATGTGTGTGTGCGTGCGTGTGTGTGTGTGTGTGTGTGTGTGTGTGTGTGTGTGTGTGTGTGTGTCTGTGTGCGATATATGTATCCAATCTAATCCAAAAATTAAAGGACCACATATTGCAAAATTTTATAAGTCACTTGTGTTTTACTGTGGTGCTGATTTTGGTAACATTCAGGATGAAAAAACCTGCACTTTTTGTGAAATGGCCCCAAAAAATCGTTTGTATCCACACTAGTTTAAAACAAATGACCAAATTTCACAAAATTTGGTAGATAAGTAACTTGTGGGCTATCCTGGAGCTGATTAGATTTTGGTATAATTAAAGAAAACAGAACCTGCCTTCTTTTGCAAAGTTTTTCGTAAAAATCAACAAAATCTGAAATGAAAGACTAGGTATTCTTAAATGTATCAATTAAATGATTGTTCTATACTTAATTTTTGACAAAAAAAGAATAAGACCATCCCTATTACTCCAGAATTAGCCGTTCTCGAGACATGTTAGAAAACGAGAATTGAATTAAAAGTGTAAATTCAGTGTTTTTTCAAAAAACTGCGCAACTCTTTTTGTGTAATAGAACCCAAAGGATTATTAAAGGAATAAAGTGAAAATAAATTTAAGTCTGTAGTGAAAGTCATATGCTCCTCACATCAGATTTTTTTCTGCAGCGAAAGTGCTCTTATCATCATGAAGCAACTTCTATAAACATAAAATTCAGCTCAACTGAATGACATAAATGCGAGACCAGAATTCTATTTCTCAACTCGCTGTGCACACAATAACTAAACCCTTCAAGAAAGATCTAAACACGTTTTGTCAATAAAATACTCAATGCAGGCACATTTTCAAACGACCAGACCCAACAAATGCATTATACGTCTAGCTAAAGATTTAAAAGATCATAATTTATATTTGTTCACTACTAGGATACAAAAGAACTTTGCTGGTTTCCAGGGCAACACGCTTTACGTGGCGCCTAACTAGATTTTAGGACATCCCATCCACTCTAGAATGAAAAGTTATTTGACTTACAAGGGATGTTTTATGAAATTTGGCGATTCTGATAAAATATTTTATGACATTGTTTAGCTGTTTATTCGGCATAGGATGTGTTTTCACTTTCCTACAGTATAGTGTATTGCATAAATAAAAAAAAGATGAGTTGAAAACATTGAATTTGAGTTTTCAATTGGTTAACATATTGAGCGACTTTTTGAAGGCAGAAGGATATATGTCGATACATACTTCGCTTTTTCTTCATAAGACTGGCTGGGTTTTTTTACTTTCCCCACAATATATGGTAATGTATAGGAAAAGTATTGGAATCATGTCGAAAATCGTAACAAGTGGTTTCCATGGACCAACACGTTTTGAGACCTCTATAATACCATAAACTATTTTTAGCGTGACGTCTCTCTCTCTGTGTGTGTGTATATGTGTGTGTGCGTGTGTGTGTCTGCGCAATGTATTTATCTACTCAAACTCAAAGACTAATCCACCAAATTTCATAAAATTTTATCGGCTGATTAGACTTTGATACGATTCGAGATAAAAGAACCTGTCTTTTTCTGCGAAATAGCTCACAAAAATCGTATATACCAACTCTAGCTGAAAAGCCAATTGGCCAAATTTTACAAAATTTAGTAGATAAGTCACTTTTATGCTACCCTGACGCTGATTAGATTTTCGTAAAATTCGATAAAAACAGATCATGCATTGCTTTAAGAAATGGCCCCCAAAATCGTCAAAATCTAAAAAAAAACTACGCATGCTCAAATGTGCTCTAATCAATTAAATGTTTGTTTTCTATGTAATTTTTGACAATGAAGACCAACCCCATTACTCCAGGATTAGTCGCTCTCGATATATTTAAAAAATTTTCACATTATTATATGCCGGCTGTTTATATGCATTCAAGTCAGCTGTATGATATAAATACGAGGCTAAATTTGTATGACACAACTCGCTGTGCACAGAAACTAAACCTTTCTAGAAAGTCTTAGACACATTTTGTCAATAAAATATACAGACCATACACATTTTTAAATTACCAGACCCAACAAATAAATTATATGTCTAACCAAAGTTTTAAATGTTCATAATTTATTTTTGTTCACTACTAGAGGATATAAAAGAACTATGTTTCCACGGCAACACGTACTCTCTGGTGCCTGTCGAGATTTAAGGATATCTTATCCATTCTAGAATTAAAATTTATTTGACTTCCAGAGGACGTTTCATGAAATTTGGCAATTCATACAAAATATTTTATGTTCAGATAATGAGGGCAATTTTTTATTATATTTACTTGCTCTTTTAGTTATTTTTTATTCATATATATATATATATATATATATATATATATATATATATATATATATATATATATATATATATATATATATATATATATATATATATATATATATATATATATATATATATATATATATATATATATATATATATATATATATATATATATATATATTATATATATATATATATATATATATATATATATTATATATATATATATATATATATATATATATTATATATATATATATATATATATATATATATATATATATATATATATTATATATATATTGATGCATACCTAGTTTTGATTTGAAAATTATAAACTGTTTCGTTTTTCCAAAAGTTTTTTTCATATCTCCCATAACTGAATCCGCGGATACTGAATTAAATAATTCGGGGGCACAACTGTATCTTGTTACGCAAAAGTAGAGTACATAAATCTACGTCAATTTATCGAAACATGTAAGTCCTCATAATTCATACATATTTTTCACAGTTGATTAGACAAAAACGTAAGTGAGAAATACGCTACGTTTCCTAAACAATTTTCTCACAGCTGGCATGGTAAATGATGTAACTAAGAAATTTTAGTCCACTTTGAAGATAAGAGATTTTGATTCTATCCCAGTGTCTCAATAGAGAGAGCGTGTGCTGCCCAGTATGAAAACCGTGGTTCAGTTGCTGCCTATGACAGCAAGTTTCTTTACAATGATGCCTCAAAAAACTAACACGGCACCCGACCTTGATGACTGATCTAGCTATAATATGACTACTAATTTCTCAACTCATTTTAAAATAAATAGTATTTATTAACTTGCAGATTACAACATGTCACCAAATTGGCTAAAATACTGCCAAATAGTAAAAATGAATCTTAAGGAAAGAAAATAACGCAAAATTGATTAATTCATTGTTAAAATCCTTTAATATATGGACTAACTTGTGTAGATGCTAACAAAAAATATAATTGTCGTGTTAGATTTGAATTGTCGCGTTAGATTTAGCGAAATATAAGTTAATTTTGTATCAATAAGAATGAAAACACATATATTTAGTAAATACTTTAAAATATATCGCTATCGCAAAGACTTCCAAGTGTTTTGTAAAATAGGTCTTTAATATTAACACTTCCAATGACGTACATTTAACTTGCAAAAGATAATTTAAAGTAGTTTTACATTGCCATCTAGAAAAGCGTCAAATGTTAGTTTACAAATCAACTTTATAAACTCTGTGCCGCATATCTCGTAGTCATGATTCAGCTGTAAAATAAAACAGTCATTGCATTATATAACGTCATGTGCTGTCCACATCAGATTTTTCAAAGTTCAGAGTTTAAGTTAAACTCAGTTCATAAATGAAAAATATCACCCACTAAATGACATGAAAGGCAAAAGCGAACTTTTCTGGTTTCTACGGTAACAGCTGCCGTGTCGCCTAACAAGAGTTTAGGACATCTCATCCACTCTCCAATGAAAAATTATTTGACGTTTATTGGACGCTTTACGGAATTTGAAAGTTCAGATAAAATATCTTTCTTTATTTCAGAGCAATTTATTGAACATTTGATGTGTTTTGTCTGAGTATATTTTACTGAGTATATTATACGTGAATAGGCTTTTCCATGGGTGGCAAAATTGGTGATTCCATATTGGCTTTTTGCCATAACATTGATTTTATTAAAAATTTTATGGAACATATATTTCTATAGAGATATGTTGCAGATAGAGCTTTGATTCCGAATCCCATTCCGAGAAGGTAGGCCGTTCACTAAGTGTTTCCGATTATTTTCCATTTTCAGATCTCTTATTTTTATTTTACTCAAAACATTTATTTCTCAAGATGGCCTATAGATACAGTTTAGGTGATGATTAATATGGATTCAACATCAAATGTTGAAGGAGATAGGGTGGATGTCTTTGAAATTTCATTTCCTGTTCCTTTTTAATTTTCGGTTCAAGAGTTTTCTTTGAAACGTGTATTCCTTAGGATTGACGCTGGTCTAGACTTTTCCGTACAATCTTGAATTGGTGATGGGCGACATTGCTTTCTGGTTGGTGAGTAATTTTGACCGTTCCAAAATATTGCTGTAAATTTGTTTACATGTCTCGACGTAGTTGTATCCTAAATAAATTCAGTTTTTATTCTTTTAACAATGCCTACTCTCTTTCGGCCCATGTACCTTCTTTAGGCTGCTTCCCGAAGGAAATTTAATTATTGGGATGTTGCAAATGTAAATGAGTTTTAAACATATGATCTCCAAACAATCCTATCAGAAATTAAACAAATTGAAAAACCTGCTATTTATGTTAAATTATAAAAACTGCATTAGTTAGAAAATATCTGTTAGATTTTAGTGTAAAAAGGCGGGCCGACATGTATCAATAGTTTATTTAGTCACGTCTATTTTTTTCATTCGGAGTTGGCTTTAGACATTGAAAAAGTGTTTTTTCGCCATAGATATAAGAGAGTGAATTCCGTGGATATTTAATTAGATGATTTCATTTTAAATCGCTATTTCAGTAAATAAATAAAAAGACCAGGGAAAATACTAAAAATTGAAATAACTTTTCTACATGGATTTTGCATTGGCACTAATTTTGCCATATCAGGTCTAATTATTAATTTTATAAAATTATGACCCGCGGTATCGGCGGTAGATTGTTTGAACGGCAGCCATATGTTAAGCCTGTAGTAGAAAAGTTATCTCCCTACAGTACATGATATTTCTAAAAATATTAAATGCAATATTTATGCAGATCGTTATAGATACCGGTAATATTACACTGTTGTATCTTATATAAAAAATGTTTTTGTTTGAAACGCAATACTTAATTAATACATAAAAACTATGCTTTCATGATCACTGTACTCAGTATAGGGTGCAGCAAGTTCAGATGAGACAAAATTCATACTCTGAGTCAGCCAGTAAAAACTTAAATAACGTAACTAAGAATACAAAAATAAACAATCTGTTTCGATGATACGTTGGATCGTGTTGTTTTGTTTACTGGGATACACATTTTGTATATGTCGCAGCAAACCTGTAATTCAAATGTGAGCAGCCGTTCAAAAACATTTGAAGACCAGTCGTCCAGAGGTGGTAGGGATTTCACTAAGAATTTCTACTACCACTTCTAATTAAAAATGTACATTTTCCTTGAAACATCTATTTTTCATGATCGGTTGTAGATAGAGCTTGATAAGTGGTATAGATTTAGATTCAAATTTCGAAGGGGTTACTGGCTCACGGAGGATTTCCTGTTCTGGAGATATCATCTCCCCTTTTTCAAAAATTTTGTATGACTGTACGATATATCCTTTGCAAAAGAGTACAAAAATGACTCATTAAGAGTTCCGTTAAAATAAAGTCTACACATCAATTACCACCATGCGAAGACTCCTTCATAAAACTTTTATTTGGTATTATCTTTTATGCAGTGAAGCATAAAAGATAATACCAAACATTCATTCTGTGTAAAGTCTAAAATAATTTTATAAACTGAACCATATCCCATAATCGATAATTTCTACTCATAGAACATTAGCATAAATGCTCGACGTTGCTTTTGATAGGAGTGTAAAGAAAATTCCTTGGTTTGTAAAATCTGAAATATTTTTATCCACTCAAGCGTATCTCATGAGCGACAGTTTCTACTTATTGAACATGACCATAAATATTCGGCGTTGCCCCGTAATGAAATTCACTTAGTGTAAAATCTGAAACATTTTTTCCACTGAACCATATCTCATGAGCGATAATTCTACTTATAGAATGTTGGCATAAATGTTCGACTTTGCTGTTGAGGAGTGTAATGAAATTCTCTCTCTGTAAAATCTAAAATATTTTTATCCACTGAAGCATATCTCATGAGCGATATTTTTTGCTAATTGAACATGAGCACATGAGCATAAATGCTCGGCGTTGCCCTTGATAGGAGCGTAAAGAATTTCATTCGGTGTAAAATTTAAAATATTTTTCTCCGCTGAACCATGTCTCATGAGCGATAGTTTCTACTCATAGAAAATAAGCAAAAATACTCGGCGTTGCACTTCATAGCAGCGTAATGAAACTTATTCGGTTTAAAAGCTGAAGTATTTTTCTCCACTGAAGCATATCTCATGAGCGATATTTTTTAATCATAGAACATTAGCATAAATGCTCGACGTTGCCCTTGATATCAGTGGAATGAAATGCATTTGGCTGTTGTTGAGACCCAGACCGTCCGACCTAACAAAAAGGAAAATGCACTTGGTGTAAAACTTGAAACAATTTCCCACTGAATCATATCTCATGAACGATAATTTCTAGTCATTGAATATTAGCATAAATGCTCGTCGTTGCCCTTGATAGGACTGTAATGAATTTCATTTGATGTACGATTTACGTAAAATCTGAAATATTTTTATCCACTGAACCATATCTCATAAGCGACAGTTTCTACTTATTGAAGATGAGCATAAATGCTCGGCGTTGCACTTGATAGCAGCGTAATGAAATTCATTCGGTTTAAAATCTGAAATATTTTTATTCACTGAAGCATATCTCAAGCGGTTTTTTTTTATTATCCAGGAATCTATTTAATCGGGTTAAACCATAAAACAACCTTTTAATTATCTTATGGTTTAACCCGATTAACAGCGATATTGGGCAATACTCATACAAATCGATGCCTTAGCGACCAAAAGTATTAACGTAGAGTTTCTATCTTGACACCATCGAAAAGATCAAAGCACGCTCTTCCGTATAATGTTTGAACTGAATCATTGGGATAATTCCTTCACATTTATTTATTGTATTAAGGTTAGCACAATTATATAAATTGGAGAAAAATTCCTTATATATCTCAACAATCTTATAAAAAAATCATTTTTCGATTTCATAAGTAATTTTATTTTTTTGCAATGTGTTAAGTGATCGCAATGCAGTTATCGCAATGGATATTCCGCGAAAGGCCCGCACGTTCAACGGAAATTCGACTTTCTGCCAGTTAATTTTAGCCACTCCTTCTTTCCTTATTTTTTATCGCAGAGCTGTCGCATGTTTGTAAACAATCGAGCAGCTGGGCAGACATTGATTCTGGAAGAGAAAAACAGACAGATGATAGCAGCAAGTGCATATAAATTTATGGATTTTCTAAATTTGTGAAATTCAAAGATGACATCCTATTTCTTTTTATTTGGTATTATGTTATGATTATGAGTATTGTGCTAAAAATTGACAGAAATTGGACGGAAATTTGCTGAGATAACAATAATTTTCGGGTTTAAAGGAACTTTTTTGCGATTTTAAGTATTTTTATTTTCCTTATATACGTAATGTGTAAGGAAAGTATTGTGACGAGGTTGAAAATTCAAATTCGAGTTTTAGAAGGAAGAGCACGTTTCAAGCATTATTGATCACGAGGCGAACCTTTTTGAGGTGATGTCTGTGTTGTGTGTGTGTGTGTGTGTGTGTGTGTGTGTGTGTGTGTGTGTCAGTGAGCCTGTGAGGACGATATCTCACGAACGAATTTAGCGATGCGAATGAAATTTGGTACAAAAATCACAATCCGTGAATACTGGAAGTCTATTGTTTTTAAACGCAATCGAGTGTTCAGAATCCCCTTATTTTAGAGTGAAATTTTGAAAAAATAATCAAAAACTCAAAACCTTTAATAAAGTTACGCAAATAAACATTTCTTATGTAATTTTTCCTTAGAAAACGATTGACAAACTTTAAAGCGCTAGCATGAACTGTTCTCGACATATTGCACAATTTTTAAATAAATTTATCAAAAAATCCCATAAATTAAAAAAAGATATATGAACTGTTGAGAAACATGTTCACTTTTCATATGTAATATCATGCGATAAATTGGGTGACATCATTCTCGTGGATCTAGCTCGTTCCATTCATGAGAAAAGATACTTTGAGTAATACTTTTGTATTTGACCGCCAATAGTCATTTATCTGCTATAGGAATAACTTATTTCTCCGTCCACAACGCTTGGCGAGATTTTGGCGACGAATTTGGTGTAATGTCGCCAACTTGGCGACTTTTTTAAATGTTGCCAAATTAACAAAAATCTCACCAAATAGATAAAAATGACGCTAAATCAATGAAAATGACGACTAACTGACGAAAATTCAATATCTTGAAAAGAATAAGTATCTGCTATAAGAATAACCTATTTTTTACTGTAAAAGTAGTGAATCTATTGCATTATATAAGGAAAGTCATAAGCTGCCCATATCAGAATTTTTTTTGTTTGTGTCTCGAGAATGAATTTAGTTCAAAATAGACGATTTGGAAATTGAGTGCTGTTATCTGTATTTGTATTATTTATGTAGCGGGTACTTATTTATTGAAAATGTAAAAATTACGTTATTTGCGGAAGATATGGTCAATATATAAATTGGTCTAATTGTGGTGAGATTGTTGAAATGAAGATTTAGATTGTGTTCGAAGGTAGATTCCAATATAGAACGTAGAGTCTCTGGATGTAAAGAATTTCGGTTTTGTAATTTATGTAAGTGGTGGTGGGGTCGTATCACGGCCGTTGCACCTAGGTACAAGATTACAGGCAACTTTCACTGTTATTTATAAAAAAAAAATTATTTTATTACTCTATATGACTGCTCTGCTTTAACTCCCGTACACCTGGGGCATTTTGTAGTAATAGAATATATCTACAACATCTAATACAATATATCTACAACATATATACAACATATAATACAATATGCGTTAGTTACGCCTCTAGATATTATCAGATCGCTCCGGGTTATGGAACTTGACAAGCAAACAGTGGCACAGGGGCGCCGTAGCTCACTGGTCAGCGCGCGGGAATTGCACTCGGTAGACCCGGGTTCGATTCTCTCCGCTGGAAAAAGAAAAAACTGCCGCCGTGTTCACGCGGAGTACGATCACGCTAAACATGTGGGTCCGTAAGTCCTCAGGGGTGCGGAGCTAAACCTGTAAACTGAAAGGTAGGCCAGGTCCGCATTGCTGTCTCCAAGCAAACAGTGGCGAAGCGTCAGGAGTGACATAGTGGTCCGTTGAGACCCAGACCGTCCGACCTACCAGAAAGGTGTAAGGTAACTGTATGGACGGCCGGACATAGTGGTCCGTGTCTACCTAAATAGTTTACGGCCAAGTAACTTTTATTTTTATTATAGATAATTCGAAATGAACGTAGACAATATTTTGTGTAAATAAATCAAGGACATCTACAACATTTTGCTCGGCTTGGGGTCTGTTTCCTTTTTGGTTTGCTTATACACGTAGAGATAGCTAGATAGCTAGAGATAGAGAGGAAGAGCGGGCGTCGATTATTCAGGAGAAAAATGTCTCCACATCAATGTTCTATTAAGAGCTGAAAATGTCTTTCATGATATATTTGCGATGGATTTTGAAACTTACCGGTCTAGCCTGTAAAGGGCTCACCATTAGAAAGTACATGTTTTTCTATTTTTGTTTTTTAATTTAAGCGAGAAAAAAATCAAATTTTAAAGATCCACACAAACACTTATTTTAAAATGAAGTAAAATGTTGAAAACAATTTAAAATATTATTGTTTGTGAATTTTGGTTCCTGATTTCACGTCTCTCCAAATTATTTTATCACGCTTCGCCACCGATGGTTAAAACGCTAATAACATATTTGTAAAGAAAACATTCGATTCAACACTGTATACGTAACATCATTACCAAAACCTCGGACGTCTATAAAACTTCAAATGAACGCTTCCAACGACAGCGGCACAGTTCAGTCGGTCATAGTTCAACAATGTGAAGTGCAGCCCGTGCTCGACCTGACGGTAAGATCAACCCCAAAATTGACCTGCCTGGCCTTTGTAAACTTCTAGTGTTAGATGACCAGCTCAAGTCCTCACTGTTTAACAACATGCCACCCATAAAAACTAACGTTCGACTGCGCGGACCTGTATGATAAGATCCCTATTTGGTCCATGAATTGGACCAGTTAGAAAGGAATGGATGTTCCTTGCCAGTGATTGTGGTTACATGATTATGTTGATTAGAATGTTCACTATGTTGATTGGAATGCTCTCAAACCAAAGCTGGTCTCAAACCCAGCGGTCCATCGGGCGTCGCCCGATGGGCCAGTCCAACTTTGTGTATATATAACTAGGACGTCCAGATTGAACTCTTGGTATTGTTATCACTAGAACGACGGAAGCGGTCATTTTGACCGCATAACTACTTTGACCGCTACCATCGTTCTAGAACGACCGTTGATATGTTTGTTGTCTTATAATGAAACCTAGAAAAATATTCTTCTGTGTTTTCAATAATTTTAAGAAAATAAGGAAAGTCATAAAATTTCAATGGGCTGGGATTAGCCGTTTTGGAGGAGTCGTTTCCCAAAGTGGTTATGCGGTCAGAATGACCGCTTCCGTCGTTCTAGTGTTAAACATCATAGCACACGAAGATCGCGAAAAATATTTGTTTGCTAATGAACAGGCACTTGATGCATTCAATCATTCGTCTATAATTCTGTCAGTCAGCCAGAATCGACAACTATTTAGGCGCCACATGACGTCACCCCGGCGCACCAGTGGGGATGAAACACACTACGCCCAACAACACCACATCCATGCCCGCAGGTGGGACTCGAACCCACAACTTGATAGTTGAGCAAGTACGTGGAAACACTTGCCGTGATATCTCAGCCACCGCGTCGTTAGACCGTGTAAAATAGTTTCTGCGATGTATACTCAATACTCATATTAAATTATGAATTACAGTTTAAAAAACATATTTCTTCATTCGTCGACTAAGCACATTTTAAAATGGCGCCAAATCTCCAAAATTCTTAAAAACTCAAATAACTTGCAAAAGTTTATTCTAGAGCTGTGGGAATTATTTTGATATTTTTTTCATAAAACGTTGTGTATAAAAAAAGCTTTAATTAATTAATTCTGCACATTTTGCTTTATTTAAATTTGGTTGTTTTTGTGGCAACCGAAATATAAAAGAAACTTAGAAGTTTAAGTTAATGATTAACATTAATTATTATTAAGCATTAAAGACATGGCCGTTGATCTCACAGAGTGGAATTAACATTGTGGCAACCAAAATTGAATAATATTTAAAGTTGATCTTTATAATTAACATTAAAGATATGGCCGTTGATCTCATAAAGTGGAATTATTATTAAACGTACATTGCTCGTTGTTGTGCCGCAATAAACCCTCCAATTATTTTAACTTAAGTGAGTCCTGTAAAGGAATTCTTTAAACATTATTAAAAGATTAGACTATTTAAACTTAACAATAACATTTATTAATTTACATAACTACTTATTAACATCCAATACATTATATTACTCTTAAAATAAACTGGGATGGAGACATTTGAGACTGCTTGAACCAATATCTAAATATTCATTAACCGTTGGATTGTTGATGACACATACCTTGAGTTTGGGGCCTTGTTGGGAACTGTGGTCGAATTCGTCTGTAGTTGTTCTCTCCATGTCATGATAATACTCTCACTACTTGAAACCTGCTAATCTTACGATGATACTTGCCGTCATCTTACTTGTTCATGTTGCTAAGTCAGAATGCTGATGCCTCTAAGTCATGATTTCTCTAATACTCAAATCTTTCTATAACTGCTTCTAAGTCATGTTACTTGTTCATGTTCTACTACTATCTATTACAAAATACTCATACTCATACTGCCGATAGTGCTATGATAATCTTAATACTCATACTATACTATCTTAAACTGCCGATTCTCGGATCCAAACTTGAGGTTCACTCGGTGAGGGGGGGGCGTAACTCCGCCTTACTTCTTCCATGGCACTGATTGGCCACCCCTCACCTGTAAGGGGCGCGGTAGCCCATTGGTTAGCGCGCTGGAGTTACACTCGGTAGGCCGGGGTTCGATTCCAGCCATTGCCAAAACTGCCGCCGTGTTCATGCGGAGTACGATCACGTTAAACATGTGGGTCCGAAAGTCCTTCCGAGAGGTTGGTGGTAGGGGAAGGAGGGTACGGTCCCTGTGGATGCCTCCCCCACTGGGTTCCGGTCTAAATTGGGTGGCACTTCCCGACCGTCCAAACAGTTACCTTACACCTTTCTGGTAGGTCGGACGGTCTGGGTTTCAACAACAACAACCCCTCACCTGTACATTCAGTCCGGGCCTAAAAGTTCAAGTTCTCAAATTCGGCGCCAGCCAGACTAATGCTTTGTTTCCCTTTACGGACACCATAAATCTACACATAAACTTGTCTCACTACATGTGGGAACATATTCTGGTCTCACAAACATTAAACGTACATTGCTCGTTGTTGTGCCGCAATAAACCCTCCAATTATTTTTACCTTTTGTGTAAGTCCTGAAAAGAATTATTAATTAATATAAAAGGATTAGACTATTTAAACTTAGACAATATCATTTATTAACAACATCAATTAATCAATAACATAAGTTTTCATTAATATCAATTTTCATTTAATTATTTTTAGCGCGGGGACATATGGGACCAGAATTATTAGATTTACAATGATGTCTAGGACCTGTGAAAATGAGCACATACCTTCCAGTTTAATCTTGGGCTTATCATCTCTCCAATGGCTTGCATCTGTCTTAGTGCTGAAAGTACCGCCACAACTCTGGGGTGTGTGGCCCCTACTCGTACTAAAAATGCACTCGCACATAGATCACCTCTACGGGACACTCTACCAATCTCTTGGGCTTTTTTATGCTTTTCTACTCGTGCTCTAAGTCAAAATTCGTAATTATTTTCTTTTTATGTCCGATCTCCATCTCTGCTTCTCGTTATCTCCATCTGATTTCGTCTACAACTGCAACTCGTTCTCTCTTCTATATACTTGCACTCTTTTTCTTTTCGTCTGGAACTGAACTCGTTTCGTCTATATCTGCAACTGCTTGTCTTTTCGTCTGGAACTGAACTGTGGTTCCTTCGGCGTGGGGGGGGGGGGGGGTAGCACCGCCCTTCTTCCCCTTGGCGCTCATTGGTTCTTCTCAATCCAATGGCACCATTTCACATATAGCAAGGCCCCTCTCAGCCCCTCTGGTCTGGCACACCTAAATTTATAGTCCTTTTGACCTTAAAGTTCGCATTGTCATAAACCCCGGCGCCAGCCAGACTATAGCTTTGTTTGCCGTTCTAGGCATCGTAAATATTACAAATAAAAATGTCTCATATGAGAACATATTCTGGTCTCACAGTTTTTAATTATGCGAACTGTTTAAAAATATTTCAGTTTAAATTTTTCAAATAGTTCTCATCTAATCAACACCAGGGTACTGCATAATTGATTTAACTACCAATTATAGTTAATTTTATCGTTTGTTTTTTAGCTTTGAAACAGGAGTAGATGCGTTCATTGAACAAATACATACACACACAAACACACACACACACAGACACATATATGTCTCATAAAAAAGTCTAATATTTATTTACAGTATTCAAAACATGTAAATCAATGTGGAAAACCCGCATTTCAATTGACAGCCTCATGTCAATAATTTTCTATATTGCAACGTTTGCAACACAGCTAAAAGTAAAGCTAAGAGTAATAAACTTTGTCAGAATTATACAAAAAAAATGTTTTGAGTATTTAATCCGAAGCTTAAAAAGAAATAAAAATAATGATGATTGAAAAAACACAAGCTATTCGAATAGTTCTTACTTTATTTACTACTTTTTCAAAAAGAGCAACACATTTTATGATAGTGAGAAAATATAGAAAACGGATATTAAAATTAAGCTTCCAATTTCAAAACTTTCGCATCAGGTTTCGATTCATGATGCTCGAGGATATTCTATGTCGTATGAAGACGTTAATTGCATCGTTGTTATCTGAAATCCAATAACATAATTTCGATCCCTTCCACTATGGTAAGGTCTTTGGGGATACAGGGATTACCTTGAAATGCATTTTAAAAGTGATTAAACTTTCCTTCTGAGAATATTACATTTCAGTGACAGACTGCGACAGCTAACTAATGATTATTTCAGAACTTTGGATTCCAGGAGACATTAACGTAACTGAAGTATAATTTTTATGGGAAACAGAACAGCATTTGTCCATTATAATTATAAATTATTAGCTAATTTTATATATGTTATACTTCTAAGAAAATAGTGGTATAGAAGACATTTCCTATGTATTAACATACTTTGATATTTAATTAATATAATAACAAACTTTTATTCGAACTTATGTTTATTACAAACTTTTATTCTCTGTTCGAATTTATTGTCTGTTCGAACTTATTTTTACTAAAATCTCGCTAAAAAATGATAGGTTTTTGCTATTGATTAAGATAAACATTATTTTACTAGTATTTAGACCTGTCAATGACAGAAAAATTTATACTGTTAAAACATTAACTTGCAACATTTATTTAATAAATTTTATTTTATTTACAATGTACCGCGCTTATCGCCAAAAACCTCTCTCCACTTCGGACCGCTCCATTTGGAAGGAAATAAAAAGAGTACGAAAACCTTTTTCCCAGCTCCCCCCCCTCCAGTCTAATTCAGGAATCGCCTTCTCCGACAGGGACAAAGCAAATGCTATTGCGAATTGCTACATGAAGCAATTCGCAATTGATATCCCTAACTCCAATTTTCATGACCAAATTCAGCAAACAGTTACAAATTTTCTCTCTGTCCCCCCCCCCCCCCACCCCATCCCACCTACCTCGGTTGAAGAAATTATGGACATTATTAGAAATCTCAAGAACAAAAAAGCCCCAGGCATCGATAAAATATCAAATAAAGCTCTCAAATTCCTCCCTCTCAACATTATATTCTATTTAGTATTAATGATAAATGCAATTTTAACCCATTGTCACTTCCCTTCCGGTTGGAAATCTGCAATAGTCATCCCCTGTTTAAAACCCGGCGCCGACCCTAAACAGCCCGTTTCATACCGACCCATCTCTCTCCTCCCCGCCCTAATCAAAATCACCGAGCGCATCATACAGTCCAGGCTCCTTAAATTTATTAATGAAAATAACATAATTATCCCGGAGCAATTTGGCTTCCGCTCCAAGCACTCGACCACTCATCAGCTCCTTCGTGTGGTGGAATTCACCGCCGAAGGCCTCCAAAACAAATCACCGGTAGGCGCACTGCTGCTTGATATTGAAAAAGCGTTTGATAAAACTTGGACAACTGGTATAATTTATAAACTGATAAAATTCAACATCCCCCCCCCCTTCATTCAAATTATCAATTCATATCTTTCCGACAGGAAATTCCAAGTCAGAACCCTAAACACCCTCTCCGACACTAAACCGGTTCAGGCAGGGGTCCCACAAGGTTCGATTCTCGCCCCCCTGCTTTTTAATCTTTATATCAATGATATCCCCCGCTCCCCCCCACACCACCCTCTGTCTGTACGCAGACGATACTTGCATCATTTCTACCAATAAAAATATAAACTACCTCCATGCACATCTCCAAACTCACATTAACCTGCTAGAAAATTACTATAAAAATGGAAAATTAAAATAAACGCAGCGAAATCACAGGCCATCTTCCTCTCTGGCGTTAGATTTCCCCCCCCCCCTCACCATCAACAACCAACCCGTTCCATTCCTGCGTACGGCCAAGTATCTCGGCGTCCACTTGGATAGCCGACTTACTTGGAGTACGCACTTTAATTATGTCATCAAAAAGTCCAGAAAATTGGTAGGCTCCCTTAAACATCTCCTCTTCTCTAATCATCTTGACGTAAGCAATAAAATTCTTATCTACAAAAGTATTATACAGCCAATCCTGCTTTACGCGTGTCCCATCTGGGGATTCGCTTGCAAAACGAACCTCAATAAACTGCAGATCGAGCAAAATAGAATCTTAAGAATAATCCGTAAAGCTCCCAGGTATCTACGTAATGACATTATCAGGAAAGATTATAAAATTAAAACTTTAAGGCAAATTATTAAAAAGCAAACTAAAAAATTTTTCAAAAATCTACCTAGCATCCCAAACGAAACGTTATTCAATCTAAAAGATTATGACCCGCGGCAAAACAGAAAGCGTCCTCGGGCAATCATGTACGAACCCCCGTAAGCATTGTAATTTTCCATCCATCCCACTCTGCTTATTGTGCCACTTTTAAAAATAAGCTAATTTATTTTATCACTTCATCGTCAATTTCCATAAATTTCCACCCCAGAATCATATCTAATTGAGTAGGCAGCTTGTGGTCTCTCCACACTCTCCTAGATGGCAGCACTGCTGCGGCATCTCCTCTCCCTTCCAATAAGGAAGGACGGTCATTGAAATAGTCGCATTCACAAATCATATGAAGCTCAGGTGATAACAGACAACAGATTGGAATCCACATACCGGAGGTTACAGCCCCTGTGGCTAGGCACTCCTGAACGACGACCCATTCCTCGGCATATCGCCAAAAACAGTAATCTTATCGAAAAGTTGCTTAGTTTCTATCCAGTAGTTAGCTTTTTGAAAATCCCTAGTTTTCCCACCCTACCAGAAGAGGAGATAGGAAATTCTATTACTTCATAGGATTTGATCCGTGATAAGTATTTTTCTCCAGAATGGTTAGTCTTGGAGTTATGGAGTTGATCTTAATTTTTGTCGTCAAAAATTACATCTGAAACAAGGATTTAATTTATATATTTGAGCATAAGTAGTCCGTTATTTTAGATTTTGATAATACTTGCGGACTATTTCGCAAACAAGTTGGGGTTCATATCATACTGCAGATGGGCTTCACATCATACCCAAACGAGGGCTTCAAATCATACCAAAATTTAATCAGTACCAGGATAACCCGAAAGTGATTTATCTACCAAATTTTGTGCAATTCGATTAATAAGGTTTTCAGCTAGAGTACATTTCATAGACAGACACAAAAACAAACACATAGACGTCATCCTAAACATAGATTTTTCGATTTCTGGAGCTCTCAAAACGTGTAGATCGGTCGAAAATTCGAATTACGATTTCGACATGATTCCAACACCTTTCCAGGTATTGCAATGAAAGTAAAATGGTTGGCGGTACACAAATAGAGTTTGTTAAGAAAATTTAGGATATTTTTTTCTGCACAGAATGATACAAAAAAGAATTTTGAGTACTTAGACATTCGGGAATTAAAAATGGAAGAATGTTGGAACAAAAAAATTCTGCGATTTATAAATTTGTATAAAAACAAACTTCAAGAATTTAGAATTTTTTCATTATACTTATAGGCCAAGTCCACCTGTATGCAAAGTTACAGTTTCTACCTTATGCAGTTTGAATTGTGTAATTCACCACTAAGTTACTCCGCCTCACTCCGCTATATGATGAAGATTAATGCAACACAGTCATTCCTTTACATTTAATTCGTCAGTGAATAAAACAGAACACGTATATTGATATATTAGTAAAGATATAATGTTTATTATATGAATTTAAGATGCCTAGTAAGTTGTATTTTCCCCTGTATTACATGGTAACATATGTATAAGGAAAGTATTGGATTCGTGTCGAAAATCGCAACTCGAGTTTTTGACGGATCTACACGTTTTGGAACCTCCTGAATATGACAAAAAATAGTTTTAGCTTGACGTCTGTGTGTGTGTGCGCGTGTATGTGTGTGTGTGTATATGCGTGTGTGTGTGTATGTGTGCAATATATGTATCCACTCTAATCCAAAACACTAATAGACCAAATTTTGTAGGTAAGTCACTTGTGTGTTACCGTGGTGCTGATTAGATTTTGGTACGATTCGGGATGAAAGAAAATGCTTTTTTTGCGATATAGCCCACAAAAATCGTTTGTATCCACGCTAGTTTAAAACTAAATGACCTAATTTCACAAATTTTAGTAGATAAGTTACTTGTGGGCGAACCTGCTGCTGATTTGAATTTGGTATGATTAAAGAAAACAGAACCTGCCTTCTTTTGCAAAATATTTCGCAAAAATCAACAAAATCTGTAATGAAAGACTAGGTATGCTTAAATGTATCAATTAAATGATTGTTTTATACTTAATTTTTGACGAAAAAAAGAATAAGGCCAACCCCATTACTCCAGAATTAGCCGTTCTCGAGACATATTAGAAAACGAGAATTGAATTAAAAGTGTAAATTCAGTGTTTTTTCAAAAAACTGGGCATCTTTCTTTGTGTAATAGAACCCAAAGGATTACTAAAGGAATAAAGTGAAAATTAATTTAAATCTGTAGTGGAAATCATAGGCTCCCCACATCAGATTTTTTCTGCAGTGAAAGTGCTCTTCTTATCATGAAAGAACTTCTATAGAGATAAAATTCAACTCAACTGTATGACATAAATGCGAGACCAGAATTATATTTCATAACTCGCTGTGCACAATAACTAAACCCTTCCAGAAAGATCTAAACACATTTTGTCAATAAAATACTCAGAGCAGGCACATTTTCAAACGACCAGATCCAACAAATGCATTAAACTACTAGCTAAAGTTTTAAAAGATCATAATTTATATTTGTTCACTACTAGGATACAAAAGAACTTTGCTGGTTTCCAGGGCAACACACTTTCCGTGGCGCCTGACTAGATTCTAGGACATCCTATCCACTCTAGAATGAAAAGTTATTTGACTTACAGGGGATGTTTTATGAAAATTGGCGATTCTGATAAAATATTTTATGACATTGTTCAGCTGTTTATTCGACATAGGATGTGTTTTCACTTTCCTAAAGTTTAGTGTATTACATAAATAAAAAAAATTGCGATGTGTTGAAAAAATGGAATTTGAGTTTTGAATTGGTTAACATATTGAGCGACTTTGTGATGGCAGAAGGATATATGTTGATATATACTTCGTTTTTCCTTTATAAGACTGACTGGGCTTTTTTACTTTCCACACAATATATGGTAATGTATAGGGAAAGTATTGGAATCATATCAATATCGTAATAAGTGGTTTCCACGGATCTACACGTTTTGAGACCTCTAGAATACGAAAAACTATTTTTAGCGTAAGGTATCTCTCTCTCTCTCTCTCTCTCTCTCTCTCTCTCTGTGTGTATGTGTGTGTGTGTCTGCGCAATGTATGTATCTACTCAAACTCAAAAACTAATCGACCAAATTTCATAAAATTTTATCGGTCTATCACTCGTGACATACCCTGGTGCTGATTAGACTTTGATACGAGTCGAGATAAAAGAACCTATCATTTTTTGCGAAATAGCAAGCAAAAATCGTATATACCAACTCTAGCTGAAAAGCTAATTGACCAAATTTCACAAAATTTAGTAGTCACTTATATGCTACTCTGATGCTGATTAGATTTTGGTACAATTCGATAAAAATAGAACATGCATTGTTTTAAGAAATGCCCCCCCCCCCAAAATCGTCAAAATCTAAAATAAAAGACTACGTATTCTCAAATGTGCTCTAATCAATTTAATCTTCGTTTTCTATGTAATTTTTGACGATGAAAAGAATAAGACCAACCCCATTACTCCAGGATAAGTCGCTCTCGATATATTTAAAATGTTTTCATATTATTATATGCCGGCTGTTTATATGCATTCAAGTCAGCTGTATGATATGAATACGAGGCTAAATTTGTATGACACAACTCGCTGTGTACAGAAACTAAACCTTTCTAGAAAGTCTTAGATACATTTTGTCAATAAAATATACAGACCATACACATTTTTAAATTACCAGACCCAACAAATAAATTATATGCCTAACCAAAGTTTTAAATGTTCATAATTTATTTTTGTTCACTACTAGAGGATATAAAAGAACTTTGTTTCCATGGCAAAACGTTCTCCCCGGCGCCTGTCGAGATTTTAGGACATCTTATCCATTCTAGAATGAAAATTTATTTGACTTCCAAAGGATGTTTCATGAAATTTGGCAATTCATACAAAATATTTTATGTTCAGATAATGAGATTCAGATATATATATATATATATATATATATATATATATATATATATATATATATATATATATATATATATATATATATATATATACATATATATATATATATATATATATATATATATATATATATAGATAGATAGATAGATATATATATATATATATATATTATAATCAACTTTGACCCACATACAAAGTAATACGCTTACAAGACATAATCGAGGAAAATGTGCATCAAGGACATCTTACCTTAACACTCTCCTAAAATTAGATGCTTTAATAGAACAAATTTCCAATTTAGAAGAAATCAGTACTAATTGGATTAAAAATGCAGTTTTTGGCATTCGTAAACGATATGTCAGACGTGTCTGGGCACACTATAGTGTTAAACATTTTGAAGATCCAAAACAAAATAAATCTGACATTATAACCAATAATTATGCTATATTTCTGGATTTGATAAAATTGCGAGCATCAAGATTTAACATCAATTTGAGTTTGGAAAAGAAAAAACTTGTTAATAAAGAATTCTTTACAGCAACCTTCAGTAATAAGGCTTTTGATGATATACCTTTTAATCGAATATTAAAAAGTCAAGCTCATTATTTTCCCATTTCTAATACGATGGTCTCTATCACTCATCGGTATGTTGTTCCTATTGGACGTAAAGTTTTTAACTATAATAATATTGGTAAAAATATGAACCTATATAATAATCTGACATGTCAATGTACTTCTAGCCTCTACGTTGATCACGATCATGGTCATATTATAACTGGTAATTTGGACGTAATCACCAATAATGACCTTAAGGATGTATTAAAATTAGGAACGAAATTTCGTATGCAGGATTTTAACGGGATAGACATGAAATTTTATCATGAATTGCGTGATTTTATATATCAAATGGCAGTGCGATACAGCATGCCTTTATCATCTTTTAATGAATGCCGCGATCACATTATGGCGAAATTTTATTATTATTATCATCATTCTTATGGACAAGAAGAGTGTCATAAAATGAATAGACACATCCTGGAAAAAGTTTGGAAAAGAATCGCAATTACGTATACCGATAAGGTAACATCGAATTTTACCTTTACTTGTATGAAATACCACATCGATCAACTCAACATCAGTTATAATAACGAAGACATGTATGTTTTGTTGAAATCAAAACGAAGGGAAATCGAAAATAAAATACGGGCTTTATATAAACGCATAGGTATCAACATCAATCATATTCGATATCCATACTTGGTCATGATACCAAAACTACACAAAACACCCGTCAAGTTTCGACCGGTAACGGTAGCCTATAAAGCTTATACTACAACAGCAAATACGAAACTTATTACACTGTTAAAACCTATTATGACTCAAATAATGAAAGGTGGATCTGTAATGATTAAAAATAGTGGTGATGTATTAAAGAATTTGATCAACCATCCCACAAACCTGATTTACAAGTCTTTTGACTTTAAAGATCTGTTTAATAACATTAATCTGAAAGATCTATATGACATTATGTTAGAAATCCATAGTCAATATCACCTGCATAAATACATAGCTTTACACAAATTCAAAGCTATCTTGGATATTGTGCTTTATGAAAACGTTTTATTCAATGGTATGAATTACTATAGGCAAGTGAAAGGTATCCCTATGGGGGGAGGCTGCTCCTCGATGTTGGCAGATCTATACCTCCATCACTATGAAGATGGCACTCATATATTAAATGAATTGCCGTATTTCCTTTTTGTTGCTGGTATACTTTTGGCACATCAAAAAATCAATATTAAATTTAACTTCGACTTTTACCCAGAGCATTTAGATTTAATCGAAACTCCTGCAGATTTCGCTGATGAAATTAATTACCTTGATATTAACATTCACTTTGCCGAAGATGAACCCTTGTATACGATGCTTTATGATAAAAGACGACATTTCAAGATTAAAATTAATTATATTATCAATTGGAGGTCTAATTTAAGTCAGAAAGTTTTTCGTAATATTGTAATGAATCACTTTATATGTAATGCCAGTTTGCATACGTACAATAAAGATAGTATAAAAAGTGATGTTATATTTATCACGGAGGCTTTAAAACAAGACTATCCCCTTGTATTCCTCAGACATAATTATAATGCCTATCACAATAAAACCGTCAATGCATTCGAAAACGATTTTGGCAAACGATTTGTTTTCTGTTATAAATGGCAACGCTTGTGCTAGTCCTATACACTCTACTCCCTTTTCTCTTTTGACTGAAGGATTTTAGTTGAAGTTTTACTTTTCTCGTGTGTTGTCGATTTGGATTCCGAATTTACATGTATATCCTTGCTTTTGCTACATCGGAATGGTGTCCATCTGTTCCTTGTTCGGACTACTCTGTGCGTCTTTTGCTTTGACGTTTGTACGGAGATTGGCCTCAGGTATTTTTCGGCTCCGGGAGTGTTTCCTAAGGAGTGAAAGTCGATTTTAACCGGGGAACTAGGGGTCACCACCCCCCTAGGCCTATACAAATTTCCCTGTTGGCTTTTCTCCACCCTTTTTGAGATATCTTTTGTAGAACTTTTCTCATATATATATTATATATATATATTGAAGCATACCTAGTTTTTGTTTGAAAATAATAAACTGTTTTGTTTTTCCAAAAGTTTTTTTCATGTCTCCGATAATTGAATCCGCGGATACTGAATTAAATAATTCGGGAGCATAACTATTTATTGTTAGGCAAAAGTGGAGTACATAAATTTAAGTCAATTTATCGAAATAAGTAAGTCCTCATAATGCATACATATTTTTCACAGTTGATTAGACAAAAACGTAAGTGAGAAATACGCTACGTTTTCTAAACAATTTTCTCACAGTTGGCATGGTAAATGACGTAACTAAGAAATTGCAGCCCACTTTGACGATAAGAGATTTTAATTCTATCCCAGTGTCTCAAATGAGAGAGCGTCTGCTGGCCTGTATGAAAACCGTAGTTCAGTTGCCACCTGGGACAGCAAGTTTCTTTTTAATGATGCCTGAAAAAACTAACACGGCTCGCGACCTTTATGACTGATCTGGCTAATATGACTACTAATTTTACAACTCATTTTAAAATAAATAGTATTAACTTGCGGATTACAACTTGTCACTAAATTAGCTAAAATACTGCCAAATAGTCAAAAATGAAGTTTAAGTAAAAAACTAACGCTAAATTGATTAATTAATTGTTAAAATCCTTTAATATATGGACTAACTTGTATGGATGCTAATAAAAATATAATTGTCGAGTTAGATTTACGCGAAATATAAGTTAATTTGGAATCAATAAGAATGAAAGCACATATATTTAGTAAATACTTTAAGATATATCGCAAAGCCTTCCAAGTGTTTTGTAAAAAAGGTCTTTAATATTAACTCTTGCAATGACGTACATTTAAGTTGCAAAAGATAATTTAAAACAGTTTACATTGCCATCCAGAAAAGCGTCCAAATTAGTTTACAAATCAACGTTGTAAACACTGTGCGCCAGATCTCGTAGGCATGATTCCGCTGTAGAAACAGGCATTGAATAGTCAAAGAAACACACATTGCATTTTACAGTGAAAGTCATGTGCTGCCCACATCAGAGTTTAAGTTAAACTTACTTCAGAGTTTTAGTTAAACTTAGTTCATAAATGAACAAGATCACCCACTAAAGGACATGAATGGCAAAAGCGAACTTTGATGGTTTCTACGGTAACAGCTGCCGTGGCGCCTGACAAGAGTGTATGATATCTCATCCACTCTTCAATGAAAAATTATGTGACGTTTTGTGGACGCTTTACGGAATTTGGAAGTTCAAATAAAGTATCTTTATTTTAGAACAATTTATTGAACATTTTATGTGTCTGAGTATTTTTTACTTAGAGGATTTTCGTAAATTGCCTTTTCCATTGGAGGAAAAATTTATGATTTGATATAGGCTTTTCGCCATAAGATTGATTTTATTAAAAAGTTTATGCAGCATATTGTTCTATAGAGATATGTTATAAATAGAGCTTTGATTCAGAATCCCATTCCGAGAAGGTAGGCCGTTCACTAAGGGTTTTCACTTTCGGTTCATTTTCCATTTTCAGATCACATATTTTTATTTTACTGAAAACATTTATTTTTCAAGTTGGTCTATAGATACAAATTAGGTGATGATTAATATGGATTCAGCATCAAATGTTGAAGGAGATTGGGTGGATGTCTTTGAAATTTCATTTCTTGTTCCTTTTTAATTTTCGGTTCAAGTGTTTTCCTTGAAACGTGTATTCCTTAAGATTGAGGCTATTCTAGACTTTTCCAAACAGTCTTAAACTGGTGATAGGCGACATTGTTTTCCGATTGGTGAATAATTTTGACCGTTCCAAAATATTGCTGCAAATTTGTTTACATGTATCGACGTAGTTGTATCCTAAATAAATTCAGTTTTTGTTCTTTTAACAATGCATGTTGTTTGGAAATCCCACACGCCCGGTAAGAACGCGAAATAGGCCGTCATCGTATAAGGAAGTAAAATATGATTAATTTCAAAAGTATTTAAAATAAAGAGACTTAAATTAAAACAATAACAAAATATGTATTAAGGGAAAAACAACCTCTAAGATCACTTTATAAATTTCAACTCACATAATATTATTCTTTGAACAACATTACTAATAACATTTTAGCATTCCTACTATATACCCACAATACATCTCTCACAGTGTTTTAATCAAGGGATTAATTTTCGAACCTTATTTATTCTAAAATGGGGGGAGAGAAAGAGAGAGCTAGAGTGCCACATAGGCCTTCGTGCAAAACATGTGTAAGATTGCCTACCTCCTTCATACTTGAAGATCACGAGTTCGGCACAGTCTCCTCGGTGCGCTGCTGACTCGTCGCTCTTGCGACCTTTCGTAATCACCGCACAAACTCAAGTCCTCCAATTTACAAACTTCAAACTTCAAAATTGCTCTGTCTCTCTCTGCTCCCTCCACAAGGTGCCCTTGTTGGTCAAGTAAATTAAAAACTAAGCCTTCCAGCTATATTATTGGCCAAGGCCCCCCTTGAAATATTAGATATCAAGTCTCTTGTTTTTACATGGAGAAAGTTCTCACGATTCTTTTCCCCAGGGTCCCCATGATATAAATTGATATTTTGGGTCAGCTGGGTCAACCCCTTCCGTTCGTATAGCATGGGATTCTGTCTAGAACTTGAGTAGCATCCATACTTCCTGTCCGGTACATCTGCGTTACAGGGACCGTTATAACAATTGCCCCATTGCATGAGGGACCGTCTTCTTAGGTTCAGTTCCTCCTCTATAAATGTAATGTTACATTGGGATTGCAAAATTCCATGCCGAAAGAGAGTAGGCATGTAACAATGCCTACTCTTTTTCGGCCCACGTACCTTCTTTAGGCTCCTTCCCGAAGGAAATTTAAATTCTGGGATGCTGCAAATTTAAAGGAGTTTTAGACTTGTGATTCCCATGCAATCCTATCAGAAATGAAACAAATTGAAAATCCTGCTAATTATGTTAAATTATAAAAACTGCATTAGTTAGAAAATATCGGTTAGATTTTATTGTAAAAAGCCGGACCAACATGTATCAATAGTTTATTTAGCCACGCCTATTTTTTTTCATTCGGAGTTGGCTTTGGACATTGAAAAAGTGTTTCTTCTAAACAGATACAACAGTGATACTCTTGTATCTATGGAGAACCGTGAATATTTGAACTCCGTGAACTCCGTGGATATTTAATTAGATGATTTCATTTCAAATCGCTAATTCAGTAAATAAATAAAAAGACCAGGGAAAATATTAAAAATTGAAATAAATATTCTACTTGGATTTTGCATTGGCACAAATTTTGCCATATCATGTCTAATTATTAATTTTATTTTATTTATGACCCACAGTATCGGCGGTGGATTGTTTGAACGGCAGCCATATGCTAAGCCTTTAGTAGAAAAGTTATCTCCCTACAGTTCATGATATTGCTAAAAATATTAAATGCAATATTTATGCAGATCGTTAATAGATACCGGTAATATTTCACTGGTCCATTTTATGTAAAAAATATTTTCGTTTATTTTGGTAAGCATGTTAGGCACCCGAAACCAAGTTTTCATGATCGCTGTACCCATTATAGGGTGCAGATATTTGAGATGAGACAAAAATCACATTCTGACTCAGCCAGTAAAAATTTAACTAACGTAACTAAGAATACAAAAATATACAATATGGTTCGACGATACGTAGGATCGCGTTGTTTTGTTTACTTGAATACCCATTTTTGCATATGTCGCCCGCAAACCTGTAATTCAAATGTGAGCAGCCGTTCAAAAACATTTGAAGACCAGTTGTCTAGAGGTAGAAGGGGTTTCACTAAGGATTTCTAATTCCGTTTCTAGAAATGTCACTTCTAATTAAAAATGTACATTTTCCTTGAAACATCTATTTCCCATGTTCAGTAATAAATAGTGCTTGATAACTAGTATAGATTTAGATTCAAATTTCGAAGGTGTTACGAGCTCACCGAGAATTTCCAGTTCTGGAGATATCATTTCCGCTTTTTCAAAAATTTTGTATGACTGTGCGAAATATCTTTTGCACAAGAGTATAAAAATGAATAAGAGTTCCGTTTAAAATAAAGTCTACACACCACTTACCACCATATGAAGACTACTTCATAAATATTTTGTTTGATATTACCTTTTATGCGATGAAGCATAAAAGATAATACCAAACATTCATTCGGTGTAATATCTGAAATAATTTTATAAACTGAACCATATCTAATGAGCGTTAATTTTTACTCATAGAACATTAGCAAATATGCTCGACGTTGCTTTTGATAGTAATGTAATGATATTCCCTTGCTGTTAAATCTGAAATATTTTTATCCACTCAAGCATATCTCATGAGCGATAGTTTCTACTTATTGAACATGAGCATAAATGCTCGGCGTTGCACTTTTTGCAGCGTAATGAAATTCATTTGGTTTAAAATCTGAAATATTTTATCCACTGAAGCATATCTCAAAAGAGTTTTTTTATTGTCCAGGAATCTATTTAATCGGGTTAAATCATAAAACAACCTTTTAATTATCTTATGGTTTAACCCGATTTACAGCGATATTGGGCAATATTCATACAAATCGATGCCTTAGCGACCTAAAGTATTAACGCAGAGTTTCTATCTTGACACCATCGAAATGATCAAAGCACGCTCTTTCGTATAATGTTTGAAATGAATCCGTGGGACAATTCCTTCACATTTATTTATTGTTTTAAATATTTTAAATATATTGAAATTTGCATGTTTTACGTTATTTGACATTATATATAAATAAATATAAATATATATATATATATGTATATATATATATATATATATATATATATATATATATATATATATATATATATATATATATATATATATATCACTCCATTTAAAATATTAAGGTTAGCACAATTATATAATTTGGAGAAAAATTCCTTATATATTTCAACAGTCTTATAAAAAAATAATTTTTCGATTTCATAAGTAATTTTATTTTTTTGTAATATTTTAAGTAATCGCAATGGTCAGTCATCGCAATGGATATTCCGCGAAAGGCCCGCACGTTCAACAGAAATTCGACTTTATGCCAGTTAATTTTAGCCACTCCTTCTTTCCTTATTTTTTAGCGGAAAGCTGTCGCATGTTTGTAAACAATCGAGCAGATGGGCAGACATTGATTCTGGAAGAGAAAAACAGACAGATAATAGCAGCAAGTGCATGGAATTTTTAAATTTGCGAAATCCAAAAATGTCATCCTATTTCCTTTTATTTGCTATTATGTTATCATTCTGAGTACTATTGTGCTAAAAATTTACTGAAAGTGGACGAAAATTTGCTGAGATAGCAATAATTTTCGGATTTAAAGGAACTTTTTGCAATTTTAAGTATTTTTATTTTTCTTATATACATAATGTATAAGGAAAGTATTGCGACGGGGTCGAAAATACAAATTCGAGTTTTCGAAGGGAGAGCACGTTTCAAGCATCCCTGATGACGAATCGAACATTTTTGAGATGATGTCTGTGTGTGTGTGTGTGTGTGTGTGTGTGTGTGTGTGTGTCAGTGAACCTGTGGAAACGATATCTCACGAACGAATGGAGCGATTCGAATGAAATTTGGTACAAATACCACAATCCGTGAATACTGGAAGCCTATTGTTTTTAAACGCAATCGAGTGTTCAGAATTCCCTACATTTTCGAGTGAAATTTTGAAAAAATAATCAAAAAATCAAAACCTTTAATAAAGTTATGCAAATAGACATTTCTTATGTAATTTTTCCATAGAGAACGATTGACATAAACTTTAGAGCGCTTACATGAACTGTTCTCAAATATTGCACAATTTGCAAATAAATTTATCAAAAAATCCCATAATCTAAAAAATATATATGAACGGTTGAGAAACATGTTCACTTTTCATATGTAATATCATTCGATAAATAATGAAATCATTCTCGTGGATCTAGCTCGTTCATGAGAAAAGATACTTGGAGTCATACTTTTGTATTTGACATTTATCTGTATAAGAATTACTTATTTCTCCGTCCATAACGCTTGGCGAGATTTTGGCGACGAGTTTGGTGTAATGTCGCCAACTTGGCGACTTTTTTAAATGTTGCCTAATTAATGAAAATCTCACGAAATAGATAAAAATTACACTAAATCAATGAAACTGACGACAAACTGACGAAAATTCAATATCTAGGAAAGAATATGTATCTACTATAAGAATAACCTATTCTTTACTGTAAAAGTAGTAAATCCATTGCATTATATAAAGAAAGTCATGTGCTGCCCACATCAGATTTTTTTTATTTGTGTCTGGAGAATGATTTTAGTTCAAAATGGACGATTTGGAAATTGAGAGCTGTTATCTGTATTTGTATTATTTAAGTAGCTGGTACTTATTTATTGGAAATATAAAAATTACGTTATTTGCGGAAGATATGGTCAGTATATAAATTGGTCTAATTGTGGTGAGATTGTTGAAATTAAGATTTGAATTGTGTTAGACGGTAGATTATAATATAGAACGTAGAGTCGCTGCAAGTAAAGAATTTCGGTTTTGTAATTTATGTAAGTGGTGGAGGAGTCGTATCACGGCCGTTGCAACTATGTACAAGATTGCAGGCAACTTTCACTGTTATTTATACAAATAAAATAAACTTACTCTATATGACTGCTCTGCTTAAACTCCCGTACAAAGCCTGGGGCATTTTGTAGTAATAGAATATATCTTAAGCTACAATATATAATACAATATGTGTTAGTTATGTTTCTAGATATTACCAAATCGCGCCGGGTTATGAAACTTAACACGCAAACAGTGGCGAATCGTCAGGAGTGACATGGCGGCCAGTGTCTAACTAAATAATTTACGTCCAAGTAACTTTTATTTTTATTATAGATAATTCAAAATAAAAGTGAACAATATTTTGTGTAAATAAATCAAGGACATCTACAACATTTTGCTCGGCTTGGGGTCTGTTACATTTTTGCCAGCTTATACTCGTAGAGATAGCTAGATAGCTAGAGATAGACAGATGAATAGAGAGGAAGAGCGGGCGTCGATTATTCAGGAGAGACATGTCTCCACATCAATGTTCTATTAAGAGCTGAAAACGTCTTTTGTGATATATTTGCTACGGATTTTGAAACTTACCGGTCTATCCTGTCTAGGGCTCACCATAAGAAAGTACATGTTTTTCTGTTTTTGTTTTTTAATTTAAGCGACCAAAAATCAAATTTTAAAAATCCACACAAACACTTATTTTAAAATGAAGTAAAATGTTGAAACTATCATTTGTGAATTTTGGTTCCTTATTTTATGTCTCTCCAAATTATTTTATCACGCTTCGCCACCGATTGTCTAAAACCTAATAATATATTTATAAACAAAACATTCGATTTAACACTGTATACATAGCATCATTACCAAAACCTCGGACGTCTATAAAACTTCAAATGAACGCTTCCAACGACAGCGGCACAGTCCAGTCGGTCATAGTTCAACAATGTGAAGTGCAGCCCGTGTTCGGCCTGACGGTGGGACCAGCCCCAAAATTGACCTACCTGGTCTTTGCAAACTTCTTGTGTTAGATAACCAGCTTAAGTCCTCACTATTTAACAACATACCAGCCATAAAAACTAATGTTCGACGTCCCGAACCTGTATGATAAGGCCCCTATTTGGCCCATGAAGTGTACCGGTCAGGAAGGCATGGATGTTTCCTGCCAGTGATTGTGATTAGATGATTATGTTGATTAGAATGCTCACTATGTTGAATTGAAATCTCTCAAACCAAAGCTGCTCTCAAACCCAGCGGTCCATTGGGCGTCGAACGATCGTCCTATGAACCAGTCCAACCCTGTGTGAATATTACTAGGACGTCGAGATTAAACTCTTTTATTGTTAAAACTAGAGCGACTGAAGCGGTCAATTTGACCGCATAACTACTTTGACCGCTGCCGTCGTCCTAGGAAGATCGTTGATTTGTTGTCTAATAATAAAACCTAGAAAAATTTTCATCTGTGTTTTCAATAATTTTAAGAAAATAAAAGTCATAAAATTTCAATGGGCTGGGATTAGCCGTTTTGGAGGAGTCGTTTCTCAAAGTAGTTATGCGGTCAAAATGGCCTCTTCCGTCGTTCTAGTGTTAGCCATCATAGCACACGAAGATCGCGAAAATTATTTATTTGCTAATGACCAGGCACTTGATGCATTCAATCATTCTTCTATAATTCAGCCAGTTAGCCAGAATCGGAAACTATTTAGCCGCCACAAGACGTTCTATAAAACTTCAAACCTTCTATACAACTTCAAATGAACGCTTCCAACGACAGCGGGCCAGTTCAGTTGGTCATACTGCAAAAATATGAAGTGCAGCCCGTGCTTGGCCTGACGGTAGGACCAGTCCCAAAATTGAGGATATGGTGGATATTCTATGTCGTATGAAGACATTAATTGCATCGTTGTTATCTGAAATCCAATAACTTAATTTCGATCCTTTTCACTATGGTAAGGACTTTAGGGATACAGGGATTACCTTGAAATGCTTTTTGAAAGTGATTAAACTTTCCTTCTGAGAATAATATTACATTTCAGTGACAGACTGCGACAGCAAACTAATGATTATTTCAGAACGTTGGATACCAAGAGACATTAGCGTCACTGAAGTATTTTTTAATGCGAAACAGAACAGCATATGTCCATTATAATTATAAATGATTAGCTAATTTCATAAATGTCATACTTCTAAGAAAATAATGGTACAGAAGACATTTCCTATGGATTAATATATTTTGACATTTAATTAACATAATAACAAACTTTTATTCGAACTTATATTTATTACAAACTTTTATTCTCTGTTCGAATTTATTGTCTGTACGAACTTGTTATTACTCAATCTCGCTAACAAAATGATAGGTTTTTGCTATTGATTAAGATACACATTATTTTTCTTGTATTTAGCCCTGTCAACGACGAAAAATTAAAACTCTTAAAACATTAAATTGCAACTTTTATTTAATAAGTTTTATTTTGTTTAACAATGTATGGCGTTTATCGACAAAAATAATAATCTTATCGAAAAGTTGCTTAGTTTCTGTGCAGTAGTTAATATTCTATTAGTGCATTTCAGCCCTCTAAGTATATCTGGGGGTTCTGGGAAAATTTTTCGGTTTATTCCATTATGTCCACTCTGGGGAAGAAATCAAAAACTCGGCTCGATTTTATAAATGTACAAGAATTTTGTCTTCTACGTCATCAACAAGTCTTTTGGTATGTCTGAAAAAGCTTTTTGAAAATCCCTAGTTTTCCCCCACCCTACTGGAAGAGGAGATTGAAAAATCTATTACTTCATAAGATTTGACCCGCTCTAAGTATTTATCTCCAGAATGGTTAGTTTTGGAGTTATGGAGTTGATCCTATTCTTTTGTCGTCAAAAATTACGTCTGAAACAAGGATTTAATTTATACATTTGAGTCTGTTATTTTAGATTTTGATCATTCTTGCGGACCATTTAGCAAAAAATTTGGGGTTCACATTATACCAAAATTTAATATGTACTAGGATAAGCCGAAAGTGATTTATCTACAAAATTTTGTGCAATTCAATTAGTAAGGTTTTCAGCTAGAGTGGATACATACTTGTACATTTCACAGACAGACACCAAAACAAACGCACAGACGTCATGCTAAAAATATATTTTTCGATTTCTGGAGTGCTCGAAATGTGTAGATCTTTCGAAAATTTGAATTACGATTTTCGGCACGATTTCTACATCTTCCATGTATTGAAATGAAAGTAAAATGGTTGGCTGTACACAAATAGAGTTTGTTAAGAAAATTTAGGATATATTTTTTTGCACAGAGTAATACAAAAAATAATTTTGTGTACTTAGATATTCACGAATTAAAAATGGTAGAATTTTGGAACACAAAAATTCTGCGATTAATAAATTTTTTATAAAAACAAACTTCAAGAATATAGAATTTTTCCATTATACTTATAGGTCAAGTCCACCTGTATGCAAAGTTACAAGTTTCTACCATATGCAGTTTGGACTGTGTAACTTACCACTTAGGCACTCATCTATATGATGCAGATTGATACAAAGCAGTCATTCCTTTACATTTAATTCGTCAGTGAATACAACAGAACACGTATATTGATATATCAGTAAAAATATAATGTTTATTATATGAATTTAAGATGCCTAGTAAGTTGTACTTTCCCCTGTAATACACAGTAATATATAGGGAAATAATGTATTCGTGTCAAAAATCGCAACTCGAGTTTTCGACGGATCTACACGTCTTGGGATCTCCTGAATACGACAAAAAATAATTTTAGCTTGACGTCTGTATGTGTGTGAGTGAGTGTTTGCGTGTGTGCAATATATGTATTCACTCTAAGCCAAAAACCATATGGACAAATTTTGTAAAATTTTACAGGTAAGTCACTTGTGTGTTACAGTGGTGCTAATTAGATTTTGGTATGATTCGGTATGAAAAAACCTGGCTTTTTTTGCGAAATGGCCCCCAAAAATCGTTTGTATCCACTGTAGTTTAAAACTGAATGACTAAATTTCACAAAATTCGGTAGATAAGTTACTTGTTGGCTACCCTGGTGCTGATTAGATTTAGGTATGATTAAAGAAAACAGAATCTGCCTTCTTTTGCAAAATATTTCGCAAAAATCAACAAAATCTAAAATGAAAGACTAGGTATACTTAAATGTATCAATTAAATGATTGTTTTATACTTAATTTTTGACAATAAAAAAATAAGATCAACTCCATTACTCCAGAATTAGCCGTTCTTGAGACATGTTAGAAAACGAGAATTGAAGTAAAAGTGCAAATTCCGTGTTTTTCAAGAAACTGTGCATCTTTTTTGTGTAATAAAACTTAACCAATTGTTAAAGAAATAAAGTGAAAATGAATTTAAGTTTATAGAGAAAGTTATATGCTGCTCACGTCACAGAATTTTTTTCTGCAATCAAAGTGTTCTGAACATGAAACGACTTCTATAAATATAAAATTCAATTCAACTGTATGACATAAATGCGAGACCAGAATTCTATTTCACAACTCGTTCTGCATAATAACTAAACCCTTCCAGAAAGATCTAAAAACATTTTGTCAATAAAATACACAGAGCAGGCACATTTTTAAACGACCAGACCCAACAAATGAAATTATACGTCTAGCTAAAGTTTTAAAACATCATAATTTATTTTTGTTCACTACTAGAGGATATAAAAGGACTTTGTTGGTTTCTATGGCAACACGCTCTCCGTGGGGCCTGACGAGATTCTAGGACATACTATCCACTCTAGAATGAAAAGATATATGACTTAGAGAGGATGTTTTATGAAATTTAGCGATTCTGATAAAATATTTTATGTCATTGTTTAGCTATTTATTGGGCATAGGATGTGTTTTTACTTTCCTACAATATATTGTATTGCAGGAATAAAAAAAAATGCGATGAGTTGAAAAAATTGCATTTGAGTTATCAATTGGTAACATGTTGAGCGGCTTTGTGATGTCAGAAGGATATATGTCGATATATACTTCGTTTTTTTTATAAGACTGGCTGGGCTTTCTTACTTCTCCCACAATATATGGCAATGTATAGGGAAAATATTAAGTAATGTGTAGGGTAGTACGGTAATGTATCGGGAAGAAATCATGTTTAAAATCGTAACAAGTGATATCCACGGACCTACACGTTTTAAGACCTCTAGAATACGAAAAAACTATCTTTAGCGTGACGTCTCTCCCTCTCCTCCTCTATCTCTGTGTGTGTGTGTGTGTATGTGTGTGTGTCTGCGCAATGCATGTATCTATTCATACTCAAAAACTAATTGACCAAATTTCATAAAATTTTATCGGTCTGTCACTTGTGGCATACCCTTGTGCTGATTAAACTTTGGTATGATTTGGGTTAAAAGAACCTGTCTTTTTTTGCGAAATAGCTCGCAAAAATCGTATGTACCAACTCTAGCTGAAAAGCTAATTGACCAAATTTTAGAAAATTTAGTAGATAAGCCACTTATATGCTACCCTAATGTTGATTAGATTTTGGTACAATTCGATAAAAAAAAAGAACATGCATTGTTTTAGGAAATGGCCCCCTAAAATCGTCAAGATCTAAAATAAAAGACTACGTATGCTCAAATGTGCTCTAATCAATTAAATCTTTGTTTTATATGTAATTTTTGACGATGAAAAGAGTAAGACCAACCCCTATACTCTGAGATTTGTCGCACTCGATATATTTTAGATATTTGTTACATTTTTATATGCCGGCTTTGAAAAACCTTCCAGTTATCAAATGTAAACGAAAATGGCAATGAAAGGGCAAGTTAAGTGTAATTTCAACTAATTACGCATGTTATTTTGTACAATTAAACTCAATTTAATGGATAATTAAAGAAATTAAGAGAAAATTAATTTGAGTCTGTTGGGATGACATTTTCTGCCAAAATCAGATTTTTTTTCTGAGGTAAAAGTGTTCTCAACTTCTATACACAAAACATTCAACTCAGCTGTATGATATAAATAAGAGGCAAATATTTTATGACACAATTCGCTGTGCACAGAAACTAAACCTTTCTAGAAATACTTAGGCACATTTTGTCAATAAAATATACAGAGCATGCACGTTTAAAAATTACCTAACCCAACAAATAAATTATATGTTTAACCGAAGTATTCAATGCTCATAATTCATTTTTGTTCACTTCTAGATGATACAAAAGAACTTTGTTTGTTTCCACGTCAACACGCCCTCCCACAAATCCCTGTCGAAATTTATGTGGAAATTTACTTTACAATTCATATGTCACAATATGAATTGAAGAGTAAAATATCACAAATTGGCTGCGGGGGGGGGGGGGGGGTTGTGAACCCCACTCCCCGTTTAAGCACACTTTACGCCGCAGCAACACTTCCGGGAGCCGGTACAGTATCCAGTAATGAAATAAAATCATAAAACTAGCATCAAAATACAGGACCTCACAGTAAGAAAAATAATAATAAAATACAAGACCTCACAATAAGAAATATAAGACTCACTCTCTGTAAGAAATATATACTTCAATTAACACTACATTAAATTGCTTAAAGACTAGTACTATAAGCACGTATACACACACACATATATATATACATATATATATATATATATATATAATTAAAATAACAAATACAAAAGTGCAGGAGTGTGAATCAGTAATCACAGTATCAAACCGCGAGGAATATAAAAGGGTGTATTGAATAGCAAAAAGCAACGAGGAAGGACCAGAAAAGCAGAGTACGTAGAGGCCAGGACAAGGAAAGTATTTAAGAATAGTATATCTGCCAGAAACGTTTTCAGGGGCACATTCTAGACAGATATACTAAAATCCGTTGTTTCTATGATTGCATAAAAACACGTGGTTAAAATTTTATGCAATCTGTGCCCAACAACGGAATAACGAGAATATCAGAAAAAACCAAATAGGATAAAATTCAATTATAAAACATAAAATGCCACATAAACATGAAATATATAAAATGCCACATAAACATGAAAAATATAGCGCACAAATTTACAAACATGCAAAACAGCAACTCACAAGTCGGAAGGTCGCAAGCGTGAATAATCTTCAAAGGAGTCCACCACATGCTACAGCCTGAACGCTCACCACCCATAATACCACGTGGGAATAAACCAGACCTGAGGAAGTGGAAGTAGATGTACATACTTTCGGTGAGATAAACCCAAGAGTTCAGAAACTGACCGAGAAGTGACCACGATTATCGAAATCATTTAAAGTATGGATAACATTGTTTTTCGGAGCCGCAGCCTGTATTTTGTTTTATTTGCTTTTTAGATATCCGCCTTAACGGTTTTATGAGTGTTTTAAACTTTTTTCTTTACCCACCGAGGCGGTGTTTTTTTTTTAAAAATTTTGCACGTTTTTAGTGTAATCGAAATTACTGTTTTTTAATAGTTTTACATTTTTATTTTTGTCCTCCGGGACGGTGTTTATTTTATAGTGTTTCCACTACTATAGAATACCGTACTTATACTGCGATCTACAAATAACGTGGGAAAATTGTACTTATAGCAAAGATTTTTGATGCGATTAATATGTGATAGTGTACACTTATAATTATCCAGGCGTTTAATGCGGAGCAAATAGCTAATGATTAGATTTCTAAAAACTTGGTGACTAAGGCAAGAAGAAAAATGAGGGAAGAATTTTACGTTAAATTTAAATTGATGTCTCGTATCATAAATAGTAGTATTGAAAGAGTTACGATGTATATCAATGGTGATGTCAAGATAATTTACAGATTTGGAAGGGTGGGATTCATTCGGTATTTATTCAAGATTGGATGGATATATATTAAGTGTGGGTAAAGAGTCATGTGCAGTATGAAAACAAAGAAAAACATCATCAATATATCGAAAAATAGAAATATTACGAGTGAACAGAGTGGATTGTCTTTCGTAAAAGTAAAAATAAATATTGGCGAGCATGGAGCTATTAGTGGATCCTTGCGGTACTCCAATCGTTTGGAGGTATACAGCATTACCATGTGCAAGATAGTTGTAAAAAAGAACAAAATGCAATAAATTATTAAAAGTAGGCGAGTCATATTTAGTAAGAGTATTTAATTTGAGTTAATCGAAGAGTTGTTTAATGACTGAAAATAAATCTTTGATGATGTTATTAAAAAGATCTTTAAATCTAATGTTTGGATTGAGTCAATGGCAGTAAAGGATTGCAGTTTTTGGATAAGTTCATAGCTGTTTCGGATAATGTGGCTCTTTGGAAATAGCATGAAATAGAATGTTTAAGACTTTGAGAAGTTTTTTATTAGCTTTTGTTGCGTAAGAGTTGTGTCCACTGGTAACTGTTCTAAATTTTACTGGGTCCTTCTGAAATTTTGGAATGATTACTAAATATAGAATGTTTAAATTTTGATGAGTATCAAAAAATTGTTTGTACTTGGGAAATAAGTTTGCCTTTTAAATCATGTATGGTTGTTTTTTGCAATTTGAAGGTATTAATTTGATTTAAATTGGATAATAATGTTTTAATGTAGAAAAATTTGCAGAAAATAGCATAGTTCGATGAAGCTTTGTCAACATACGTAAAAACTATGAATTGTTGCATATGTGTAATGCTTTGTTTTAATTTTGATAATTGAAAATTAGATTTTGGAATATGGGTATGTGATAGCTTAAGTTGAATATAGGATAACATTTTATATTGATGCATACCTAGTTTTGGTTTGAAAATAAAAAACTGTTTTGTTTTTCCAAAAGTTTTTTTCATGTCTCTGATAACTAAATCAGCAGATACTGAATCAAATGATTCGGGGACACAACTATATTTTGTTACGCAAAAGTGGAGTACATAAATTTACGTCAATTTATCGAAACAAGTAAGTCCTTATATTTCAAACATATTTTTCACAGTTGATTAGACAAACAACGTAAGTGAGTCAGATGTTGCCATGGGACAGCAAGGTTCTTTACAATGATGCCTGAAAAAATTAACAGGGCACGCGACCTTGATGACTGATCTGGCTAATATGTCTACTAATTTCACAATTCATTTTAAAATGAATAGTAGTAACTTGCGGTCTTTTAAAGATTACAATATGCTAAAGTAACAAAAGTAACCTTAAATTGATTAATTAATTATTAAAATCTTTATATGGACTAACTTGTTTGGATGCTAATAAAAATTGTAATTATCATGTTAAATTTACGCGAAATATAAGTAAATTTGGAATCAATAAGAATGGAAAAATTAGTTAAAATATATCGCAAAGACTACCAAGTGTTTGGTACAAAATGTCTTTAATATTAACACTTTCAATGACATACATTTAAATTGCAAAAGATAATTTAAAATAGTTTTTAATTATCATCCAGAACAGCGTCCAATATTAGTTTACAACTCAACGTTTAAAACACTGTGTCGCAGATCTTGTAGTCAGAGTTCCGCTGTAAAATAAACAGTCAATGTATTGTATAGAGAAAGTCGTGTGCTGCCCACATCAGATTTTGAAAGTTCAGAGTTAAAGTTAAACTTAGTTCATAAATAAAGTAAATCACCCACTAAAGGACTTGAAAGGCTAAAAAGAACTTTGCTGGTTTCTACGGTAACAGCTGCCGTGGCGCCTAACAAGAGTTTAGGGCATCTCATTCATTCACTCTACAATGAAAAATTATATGACGTTTATTGGACGCTTTACGGAATTTGGAATTTCAGATAAAGTATCTTTCTTTATTTCAGAGCAATTTATTGAACATTTGATGTGTTTTGTCTGAATATTTTTTACTGAGAGGAATTTCGTGAATAGGCTTTTCCATTGGTGGCAAAATTGGTGATTCGATATTGGCTTTTGGCCATAACATTGATTTTATTAAAAATTTTATAAAGCATATATTTCTATTGAGATATGTTATAGATAGAGCTTTGATTCAGAATCCCATTCCGAGAAGGTAGGCCGTTCATTAAGGGTTTCCACTTTCGATTCATTTTCCATTTTCAGATCAAATATTTTGATTTTACTGAAAGCATTTATTTCTCAAGATGGTCTATAGATATCTATATACAGATTATCTATATACAGGTCTATATACAGATTAAGTCACGATAACTATGGATTCAGTATCAAATGTTGAAAGAGATAAGTTGAAAATCTAAGAAATTTCATTTCCTGTTCCTTTTTAATTTTCGGTTCAAATGTTTTCCTTGAAACGTGTATTCCTTAGGATTGACGCTGATCTAGACTTTTCCGTTCAATCTTGAACTGGTGAAGGGCGTGATATGTGAGTCATCACACGTCAGGTATTGACGCTATATAGACCGATCTCGTAAAGTGGAGTAAATTAAAATACATCTAATAAGGAACTAAAAATGAAGAGACAAATTTTAAACAAAAGTAAATAAACATTTATTTATGCGATAACCATTACTAATATTTGATAAATTCAACAATTCCACAATGCATGTTTAATATTCCAGACCTCGTATCCACTCATTTAATTTTACAATCATGCCGCGGAACCAATATTTCAAATCATATACTGATAGATCTCCTTTATCAACATCTGCTTTACGTGAGGCATACATTACACAATTGCCTAATTAAATTCAATAAAACCTTTATTGCTCCTAACACTTTTCATAATTAATAGAGAGAGAGGGTGAGAGCATACTGGGCCATTGACCTTCGTGCAAAATACATGTAAAGAAATTGCCTACCTCGTACATTTGCCGTCGACTGGAACTCGTCATCGGCATGAGGAACCGGACTTCTCCGATGGGCTGCCTGTCTTCTCGTCGCTCTCGTGCGACCACCTTTTAGCACTCCCAAAATTCCACTCCCCTCCTCGATTTTCAAATTTTAAAAGTTTTAGTCTCTCTTCATCTCTCCCCCTCTCTCTTAGGCCCCCAGACTCTCATTGGTTCCGTAAATACATAACTCCGCCTTCCGGCTATCTAACTGGCCGAAGCCCCCCTTGAAATATCAGATATTTGAGCATTGTCTTTTTCGAGCAGAAAGTTCTCACGAACATTTTCCCATGTCCATCAGGAAGTTAACTGACTTCTCGGGTCAAGAGGTTCAACCCCTTCCGTCTGATATAGTACCTAGTGATGACGTGAATACGAGAAGCACCCTTTTTCACCCTCGAACTACGTCCGGTCCAGCTGTGTCCAAGGGAACGTTATATGAATTGTCTCGCTGTATGAGGGACCATCTTCTTAGATCCCCTTCCACTTTCAAAATAGCAATGTTATATTGGGAATTGAAAATTACAATATAACAATTACCCTTCTTCCCCCCCCCAACATTTGGTGGGAAAAAAACCAATTATCGAGATGCGGGTTCACCATCACACTGGCAGAGTTACCTGTGACATCATCTCCTTCCTCTCTCAAATACTGAATCATCTGTAACATTACACTATATATACATATATCAGTCATTTCAGTACAACAAAAATATTACTGGTAACAAAATATCAAATACTCTTTGCACCAATACAAATCACAGTGTTCCTGGAAAGTTTTTTTTTTTTTTTGTAAGCATCAGTTCGATTTATTGTTATTCTGTATCTGAAACATTGTAGCTGCATTCGTGGAATGTCTTTTGAAAAGTTTATAGTAAAGAAAAATGTTTAAACTGTTCATCTTTGTAATGGTACGATTGAGTGTACACTATCTCCTTATGATTAAACACTGGCCTTGTTGCAGAAATGGACATGAATCGCTGGAATTGCTGGGTAAGGAATCGTTGACCGTTTGGGCATCGTTGCACGTCTGGAATTGTTGAATCGCTGAGAGAATCGTTGTTTGTCTGGGATTGTTGAATCGCTGACCACTTGAGAATCGTTGTTTGTCTGGGATTGTTGAATCGCTGACCACTTGAGAATCGTTGTTTGTCTGGAATTGTTGAATCGCTGACCACTTGAGAATCGTTGTTTGTCTGGAATGGTTGTGTAACCGGAATCGCTGACCACTTGGAAATCATTGGGCAACAGGATCTGTATGCTATTTCATGTTTTGTTTAAGCAAATCAATACACATACATTACACTCAGGCCAACTTATTATTACTCTCCTCTCTCTTAAAACTCACCAAAGTATATTTTTTACAAATTCAATTTCCATAATTTTAATTTGTCACCCAGCACACGAAACATTACAAAAAAACTTCTTTTTTTTTTCCTCAAACTCATTTAAATTTGTTAACATTCTCAAAATTTGCCCCATTGAAATTTCTATACTTTATCTACTTTAAATCCTTCCCTATAATATATACATTTTTTTTTTCAAATTTGATACACCCTTCAAACTTAAATTTTTCAAATTCCTACAATTTATTTATTTTACATTTCTCTGCCTTATGTTTTTCCGCATTATATATATTTTTTATTTAACATCCTATCCATTTATCTACTTTACATCCTTCCACATAATATATACATTTTTTTTACTTAAATTTGATACTCTCTTCAAACTTAAATTTTTCAAATTTCTACTATTTATTTATTTTACATTTCTCTGCCTTATGTTTTTCCACATTATATATATACATTTCTTATTTAACATCCTAACCATTTATCTACTTTAAATCCTTCCACATAATATATACATTTTTTTTTTTACTTAAATTTGTTACTCTCTTCAAACTTAAATTTTTCAAATTCCTACTATTTATTTATTTTACATTTCTCTGCCTTATGTTTTTCCACATTATATATATACATTTCTTATTTAACATCCTAACCATTTATCTACTTTAAATCCTTCCACATAATATATACATTTTTTTTTTTTTACTTTATATACACTTCTTATCTAAAATCCAATCCACTTAAGTTTGATATCTTATTCAATACTTAAAATATTGAAATTCTTACACTCTCTATACATTAAACTTCACCACTCTTATCAATTTATATTTTCCTGACCTCATCATGTGTTCTCAATTGAACGTGCCATAAATATAACTCATGTACATATTTATACTAAAATACTTGAACAATTACACTATCCATAAATATACATTTTCTTTCACATATCACCTGGTTTAATCCAAAAAATATACTTGGATACGGAATTTCCCGAATTCATTAAATTATTCACTTTCCCACTTAATGAAACCATACTTGAATTTTTTTTTTTTTTTTCGTAAATCTTATCACTCGCTGAAATTCTCTCAATGCATACATAATTACAAATTTTCTCTCAAATATCATCTAACTCAATTGAAATCCCATACTTGAATACCAAAATGTACATTTTCTTTTCTTATATCCCCTGTAATTGAATGCAAAGTCTCCTGAATTAATTCACTTCTCCTCTTTCCTTTTTCAATTTCCAAACTTTTGTGTAACATTTATTCTAGCATCTAAATTCCCTGTTCAAACAGAAAAATCTAGTCCCCAGAGAAAATCTCGTAGTGGTATACAAGGTCAACATGTCCTTGTGCCATTGTGTCATTTTCCCGGGACAAGCTCCCCTTTCTGGCCTGCGGCTAATACGGGCATTTCTTCGTGTGAGTTCCCATGGCCAATTAGCTGTACAAATTTTTGAAGATGTCGTTTTGGCAAAATGGTACAAATGTTCTCGTCCGCCATGTTGTGTAAAGTGTTCAGTCGGCTCTGTGTTACGTGTGTGTACCTGTGTTTCGCGACTCTCATGGATTAAGCATTTCCCAGGATTACGCAAGGATTCATTTACCCCACGGATTAATTAAAATGCGGTTAGTGTCCTTTTGTTCTACCATTGTATTTTATTATTATACCATGTTTATTCCCGCCACTAGCCTCTAAATCGAAAACCTCCGCTGTTTTAAAATTTTCACCTCCATTGTCTAGCGTACCCTTCGAAAGTTCGTCTTTCTCGCCAAAATTAATATGTGTGACCCTATCAAAATATATGTAGAAACGCTTTTTTTTTTTTTTTCAAATGCTTTTTATTTAATCTACAATTCGCGTATGTTTATTAAAATTATCTATTCATTTTACATTATAATTTGTGTATACATTCATTACAATTATCTATTTTCTTTGAACTGCCATTTTGATTTTTAATTAAAGTTCTCTATCCATTCTAAACTCTTAATTTTTTTGTCATTTTTAATTACCCATTATTTAGTTATTTAAATTACAACTTTTATTTTGAATTACCGATTGTTTATTTATTTAAATTCAATTTTTATTTTTTAATTATGAATTATTTATTTATTTAAACTCCAATTTTTATTTTTAATTATGAATTATTTATTTATTTAAACTAGAAAAAAAATTTTTTTTTTCTTTTTTTTTTTTTATTTACCAATTGTCTAATTATTTTAAACTATAATTCTATAATTCCTATTTCCTCACGCGTATTCATCCAACAATGGTTGATCAGTCCGCTAATTAAATGAAGAGCGCGTGGAGAAAGTTTACTTTTGTTTTAAAATTTTACTGTTTTTCTTTTTTTTTTTTCGATTTCCTTAAATGATATATTTATGTTTCATTTATCTCAGATTCCCCCTATTTATAGTTCCATATTTATTTAAACTTTCCTGTTCATTTAAACTTTCATCTTATTAATGAAAGAATTATTTAACATTTCCTCAATTTTTTTATTTCACAATTTGTTTTCACTTCCTTAATTAATGTAATATTTATTTAAACTTCCTTAATTTATAATTCAATATTTATTTAAAATTTGCGTTCCATCTTTCGCGTTGCATTTTGTGAATGCCGTGTGTTTTCTTTGTTGCATATTTTCAAAAATTTGAATTACGGTTTGTCCGCGCTCTTACCTATGTTTAAATTTCTTTCGTGTTTTAATTGAATCAATTTAAATTTAAATTCTTTAAAGATCTCAAAGCATATCTGTGTTTCGGCCTAACCGGTGTTGGAAGTAGCACTGTGCGTGAACCAATTGTACTGTTTATACCGTCCCCTTGTAAATTTTCTGCTGATTCCGTGTTTCCCCGCTCCATTTGTATACAACCCCCATCTATTTGTGTTGGTCCCTCTTGCGCATCTCGTTCCATTTCTCCCGCCTCTTTATCCGTGTTTCCTTCAATTTGTGTACAGTCCTCCTGTTCTGAAAGTTCCAAATTCTCCTGCGTTTCTAGCGTGCTATGTCTGCCAGAGTCCCCCCCTGCTGAAAGAATGTTTGCGTTCGGAGAGTCTTTTGGAGGGATGATTGCGTTCTCTTGTGTGCTCTGGGTTGTTTCGTTTTGCACTTGTCCGGTAACCGGTTTCGCGGATTTAGGAGTAAGATTCGCGCTGTGTGAACTGGTTTGACTATTCCGTGTTATCTCTTCATCCCAAATGAAGAGCGGAAAATTATCATCTTGGGCGCGGTCTTTTGCTTCTTGTTTCAGTTTTGGTTCAGAGTTTTGTTGCGCGCTTGTAGGAGTTGGAAGGAGAGGTGACTTGTATTTGTTTATGCTCGGCATTTTTAGATCCGGCTTGCGGTCGGGAAGAGTCCTCAATCTATTTATGTGGGCTTTTATGATTTTAGAATTTGGTTTGTCACACAGTTTTATTTCATATACAAATCTATTTATTCTATTAATTACTCGATAAGGTCCCGTGTGGTTCCCTCTTTTATATTTATTATTATTATTTTCCATGAATACCCTCGACCCGATTTCCAAATCCCTGAATTTAGCTCTCTGGAGTTGTTGACTTTCTTGGCGTTCTTTCGCGAGAATTAAATTTTTATTTGCCTCCTTGAATGCGTTATTCATCACTGTTATTTTTTTTGATATGTAATCCTGATATGTTGTTTCTGTATTGTTTTCTGTTACATTAGTTTCAAAAAAGGTTGGAAGGTCTCTTCCAAAAAAAAGAAAGTTTGGTGTTTCTTTGGTGCTTGAATGTACTGTCGCGTTGTAAACAGCTACGTGGCATTGTACTGCAGTATCCCAGTATGGAGAATTCTCCGCTAATGTCGCTAAGGTGTGTTTTAATTGTTTGTTTGTAACCTCCACTATACCGTTAACCCATGGCGAACGTACCGATGCTATTCTGGCAACTATTCCGAGTTTTTCTGTCATAATTTGGTGTATATTAGATGTAAACTGAGAGCCTGCGTCCGATAAAACTGTCCTAGGACATCCCCAATTCATAAAGTAATTTAAGAGTCTATCAGCAACTGTAGTGGCCGTAATATCTGGGATTGGAAACATTTGTATATGTTTGGAGAAATGGTCTACCACCGATAACACATATTTATTATTTGAAGTGCTAGTTTGAAATGGTCCGCAAATGTCTGTCGACAAAATTTGCACGGGCCCATCAGGTATGGGATTTCTTCCCAGGGGAACGGGCTGATTTTTTCCCTTTTTCTTTCTACACTGTTCGCAAGATGTAATAAAATTTTGTGTGTCACTGTACATACCCGTCCAAAAATATCTGTCCGATAATAGTTTATAAGTTTTATCAATCCCTGCATGTGTCACGTGTGTAATTGCTAAAATTTATTTCTGTAAATTTCTGGGTATAACTATAGTTTTGTTCAAATTGTCTCTCCAAGGTCTGTCCTTCCAGTTTCCTACGTGCATTAATAAATTAGTTTCCTCGTCAATATATAATGTGTCATAATGTTTACCCTCTTTAAAATTCCGATTTTGTAAATTTTCTCTGATTATTTTTAATTTTGGATCGTTAATTTGTTCATCTAAAATTCTATCTAACGCCGGGATTTCTGTTATTGTGTTTACCTGTGCAATATAGGCACTATCCTCATTCACATATCCATTTTTTTTCACCGTGTTTTCTCCCTTAATTTGTTCTATCAGGTTAATTTCTCCCCTTGGATTCTCAATGTTTTGTTTTCTCTCATTCTGCTCTGTTTGTTTACTTTCAAAATCATCTCTACTTAAAAAATCCGCTAATAAATTATCTTTACCCGGAACGTGAATAAATTCATAGTCGTATTCAGATATTTCTAAAAGCCACCTCTGTAATACGCTGGGTGGGTTTTGTATTTTTAAATGCTGTCCCAAAGGCAAATGGTCAGAAAGCACAAAAAACTTTCGTCCGAAAAGAAAATTCCTAAAAAATTTCATTCCCTGATGCATAGCAAGTAATTCAATTTTCATGGCCGGGTATTTTTGCTCCTGTATCGATAATTTCCTGCTAAAATATGCAATCGGTTTTAAAATTCCCTCTCTGTATTGTAAAAGAGCGCTTCCTATGGACTGGATGCTGCCATCGATATTCAGATAAAAGTCTTTGTCAAAATCTGGCTGTATAAGTAATGGTTTCTTGAAAAAACATTCTTGGAGTTCCTGAAATGCCTCCTCACATTTATTATCCCATTTAAATTTATTATCCTTTCTTGTTAAGTCAGATAAAACCGCGGTTAATTGAGCATAATTTTTTATTGAATTTCTGTAAAAATTACAAATGCCTAAAAATCTTTTTAATTTTCTTAAAGTTTTTGGTACTGGAAATGAAGTGATTTTGTTTATATTTTCATTTGTTGGTGTAATGCCTTTTTGACTAATTTCAAATCCTAAATATGCTACTTTTTCTACAAAAAATTTACATTTGCTGGGTGTCAGAGTTAGGTTGTATTTTCTTAATTTATCGAATACTAATTTTAATTTATGTATTAATTCTGAATAAGAGTTAGCCGGGATTATTATGTCGTCAATGTAAGCTTGTATGTTTTCCTCTCTTAAGTCCGCTAAAATGGTGTCCATAACCTGTTGAAAGATGGGAGCGGAGCATACATGTCCAAAAACGAGTCTTTCAAATTGGTAATTGCCATAGGGCGTTGTAAATACAAATAATTCTTTTGTGTCTTCAGGTAGAACCACCTGGCTGAAGGCAGAATGAAAATCCAGTTTCGAAAAGTATCTATGTCCCGCTAATTTAGTTATGATTTCATTCACACGTGGAATTTTGTAAGGAAACAGAGTGGATATGTTATTAATTAATCTCAGATCTAAACATAAGCGGTACTCTCCACTTGTTTTACGCACTAAAATCATCGGCGATGCAAAATTTGATTTTGTTCTGGCAATTATCCCTGCTTCTTCTAACTCTTTTAATTGACTTTTTGCGGTATCCTGCAGTGCGTACGGAACGTCGTATGGCCGTGATCGTATAGTGGTTAGTACATTGCGTTGTGGCCGCAATAACCCAGGTTCGAATCCTGGTCACGGCACCAATGATATGTGAGTCATCACACGTCAGGTATTGACGCTATATAGACCGATCTCGTAAAGTGGAGTAAATTAAAATACATCTAATAAGGAACTAAAAATGAAGAGACAAATTTTAAACAAAAGTAAATAAACATTTATTTATGCGATAACCATTACTAATATTTGATAAATTCAACAATTCCACAATGCATGTTTAATATTCCAGACCTCGTATCCACTCATTTAATTTTACAATCATGCCGCGGAACCAATATTTCAAATCATATACTGATAGATCTCCTTTATCAACATCTGCTTTACGTGAGGCATACATTACACAATTGCCTAATTAAATTCAATAAAACCTTTATTGCTCCTAACACTTTTCATAATTAATAGAGAGAGAGGGTGAGAGCATACTGGGCCATTGACCTTCGTGCAAAATACATGTAAAGAAATTGCCTACCTCGTACATTTGCCGTCGACTGGAACTCGTCATCGGCATGAGGAACCGGACTTCTCCGATGGGCTGCCTGTCTTCTCGTCGCTCTCGTGCGACCACCTTTTAGCACTCCCAAAATTCCACTCCCCTCCTCGATTTTCAAATTTTAAAAGTTTTAGTCTCTCTTCATCTCTCCCCCTCTCTCTTAGGCCCCCAGACTCTCATTGGTTCCGTAAATACATAACTCCGCCTTCCGGCTATCTAACTGGCCGAAGCCCCCCTTGAAATATCAGATATTTGAGCATTGTCTTTTTCGAGCAGAAAGTTCTCACGAACATTTTCCCATGTCCATCAGGAAGTTAATTGACTTCTCGGGTCAAGAGGTTCAACCCCTTCCGTCTGATATAGTACCTAGTGATGACGTGAATACGAGAAGCACCCTTTTTCACCCTCGAACTACGTCCGGTCCAGCTGTGTCCAAGGGAACGTTATATGAATTGTCTCGCTGTATGAGGGACCATCTTCTTAGATCCCCTTCCACTTTCAAAATAGCAATGTTATATTGGGAATTGAAAATTACAATATAACAATTACCCTTCTTCCCCCCCCAACATTTGGTGGGAAAAAAACCAATTATCGAGATGCGGGTTCACCATCACACTGGCAGAGTTACCTGTGACATCATCTCCTTCCTCTCTCAAATACTGAATCATCTGTAACATTACACTATATATACATATATCAGTCATTTCAGTACAACAAAAATATTACTGGTAACAAAATATCAAATACTCTTTGCACCAATACAAATCACAGTGTTCCTGGAAAGTTTTTTTTTTTTTTTGTAAGCATCAGTTCGATTTATTGTTATTCTGTATCTGAAACATTGTAGCTGCATTCGTGGAATGTCTTTTGAAAAGTTTATAGTAAAGAAAAATGTTTAAACTGTTCATCTTTGTAATGGTACGATTGAGTGTACACTATCTCCTTATGATTAAACACTGGCCTTGTTGCAGAAATGGACATGAATCGCTGGAATTGCTGGGTAAGGAATCGTTGACCGTTTGGGCATCGTTGCACGTCTGGAATTGTTGAATCGCTGAGAGAATCGTTGTTTGTCTGGGATTGTTGAATCGCTGACCACTTGAGAATCGTTGTTTGTCTGGGATTGTTGAATCGCTGACCACTTGAGAATCGTTGTTTGTCTGGAATTGTTGAATCGCTGACCACTTGAGAATCGTTGTTTGTCTGGAATGGTTGTGTAACCGGAATCGCTGACCACTTGGAAATCATTGGGCAACAGGATCTGTATGCTATTTCATGTTTTGTTTAAGCAAATCAATACACATACATTACACTCAGGCCAACTTATTATTACTCTCCTCTCTCTTAAAACTCACCAAAGTATATTTTTTACAAATTCAATTTCCATAATTTTAATTTGTCACCCGGCACACGAAACATTACAAAAAAACTTCTTTTTTTTTTCCTCAAACTCATTTAAATTTGTTAACATTCTCAAAATTTGCCCCATTGAAATTTCGATACTTTATCTACTTTAAATCCTTCCCTATAATATATACATTTTTTTTTTCAAATTTGATACACCCTTCAAACTTAAATTTTTCAAATTCCTACAATTTATTTATTTTACATTTCTCTGCCTTATGTTTTTCCGCATTATATATATTTTTTATTTAACATCCTATCCATTTATCTACTTTACATCCTTCCACATAATATATACATTTTTTTTACTTAAATTTGATACTCTCTTCAAACTTAAATTTTTCAAATTCCTACTATTTATTTATTTTACATTTCTCTGCCTTATGTTTTTCCACATTATATATATACATTTCTTATTTAACATCCTAACCATTTATCTACTTTAAATCCTTCCACATAATATATACATTTTTTTTTTACTTAAATTTGTTACTCTCTTCAAACTTAAATTTTTCAAATTCCTACTATTTATTTATTTTACATTTCTCTGCCTTATGTTTTTCCACATTATATATATACATTTCTTATTTAACATCCTAACCATTTATCTACTTTAAATCCTTCCACATAATATATACATTTTTTTTTTTTTTTACTTTATATACACTTCTTATCTAAAATCCAATCCACTTAAGTTTGATATCTTATTCAATACTTAAAATATTGAAATTCTTACACTCTCTATACATTAAACTTCACCACTCTTATCAATTTATATTTTCCTGACCTCATCATGTGTTCTCAATTGAACGTGCCATAAATATAACTCATGTACATATTTATACTAAAATACTTGAACAATTACACTATCCATAAATATACATTTTCTTTCACATATCACCTGGTTTAATCCAAAAAATATACTTGGATACGGAATTTCCCGAATTCATTAAATTATTCACTTTCCCACTTAATGAAACCATACTTGAATTTTTTTTTTTTTTTTCGTAAATCTTATCACTCGCTGAAATTCTCTCAATGCATACATAATTACAAATTTTCTCTCAAATATCATCTAACTCAATTGAAATCCCATACTTGAATACCAAAATGTACATTTTCTTTTCTTATATCCCCTGTAATTGAATGCAAAGTCTCCTGAATTAATTCACTTCTCCTCTTTCCTTTTTCAATTTCCAAACTTTTGTGTAACATTTATTCTAGCATCTAAATTCCCTGTTCAAACAGAAAAATCTAGTCCCCAGAGAAAATCTCGTAGTGGTATACAAGGTCAACATGTCCTTGTGCCATTGTGTCATTTTCCCGGGACAAGCTCCCCTTTCTGGCCTGCGGCTAATACGGGCATTTCTTCGTGTGAGTTCCCATGGCCAATTAGCTGTACAAATTTTTGAAGATGTCGTTTTGGCAAAATGGTACAAATGTTCTCGTCCGCCATGTTGTGTAAAGTGTTCAGTCGGCTCTGTGTTACGTGTGTGTACCTGTGTTTCGCGACTCTCATGGATTAAGCATTTCCCAGGATTACGCAAGGATTCATTTACCCCACGGATTAATTAAAATGCGGTTAGTGTCCTTTTGTTCTACCATTGTATTTTATTATTATACCATGTTTATTCCCGCCACTAGCCTCTAAATCGAAAACCTCCGCTGTTTTAAAATTTTCACCTCCATTGTCTAGCGTACCCTTCGAAAGTTCGTCTTTCTCGCCAAAATTAATATGTGTGACCCTATCAAAATATATGTAGAAACGCTTTTTTTTTTTTCAAATGCTTTTTATTTAATCTACAATTCGCGTATGTTTATTAAAATTATCTATTCATTTTACATTATAATTTGTGTATACATTCATTACAATTATCTATTTTCTTTGAACTGCCATTTTGATTTTTAATTAAAGTTCTCTATCCATTCTAAACTCTTAATTTTTTTGTCATTTTTAATTACCCATTATTTAGTTATTTAAATGACAACTTTTATTTTGAATTACCGATTGTTTATTTATTTAAATTCAATTTTTATTTTTTAATTATGAATTATTTATTTATTTAAACTCCAATTTTTATTTTTAATTATGAATTATTTATTTATTTAAACTAGAAAAAAAAATTTGTTTTTCTTTTTTTTTTTTTTATTTACCAATTGTCTAATTATTTTAAACTATAATTCTATAATTCCTATTTCCTCACGCGTATTCATCCAACAATGGTTGATCAGTCCGCTAATTAAATGAAGAGCGCGTGGAGAAAGTTTACTTTTGTTTTAAAATTTTACTGTTTTTCTTTTTTTTTTTTTTCGATTTCCTTAAATGATATATTTATGTTTCATTTATCTCAGATTCCCCCTATTTATAGTTCCATATTTATTTAAACTTTCCTGTTCATTTAAACTTTCATCTTATTAATGAAAGAATTATTTAACATTTCCTCAATTTTTTTATTTCACAATTTGTTTTCACTTCCTTAATTAATGTAATATTTATTTAAACTTCCTTAATTTATAATTCAATATTTATTTAAAATTTGCGTTCCATCTTTCGCGTTGCATTTTGTGAATGCCGTGTGTTTTCTTTGTTGCATATTTTCAAAAATTTGAATTACGATTTGTCCGCGCTCTTACCTATGTTTAAATTTCTTTCGTGTTTTAATTGAATCAATTTAAATTTAAATTCTTTAAAGATCTCAAAGCATATCTGTGTTTCGGCCTAACCGGTGTTGGAAGTAGCACTGTGCGTGAACCAATTGTACTGTTTATACCGTCCCCTTGTAAATTTTCTGCTGATTCCGTGTTTCCCCGCTCCATTTGTATACAACCCCCATCTATTTGTGTTGGTCCCTCTTGCGCATCTCGTTCCATTTCTCCCGCCTCTTTATCCGTGTTTCCTTCAATTTGTGTACAGTCCTCCTGTTCTGAAAGTTCCAAATTCTCCTGCGTTTCTAGCGTGCTATGTCTGCCAGAGTCTCCCCCTGCTGAAAGAATGTTTGCGTTCGGAGAGTCTTTTGGAGGGATGATTGCGTTCTCTTGTGTGCTCTGGGTTGTTTCGTTTTGCACTTGTCCGGTAACCGGTTTCGCGGATTTAGGAGTAAGATTCGCGCTGTGTGAACTGGTTTGACTATTCCGTGTTATCTCTTCATCCCAAATGAAGAGCGGAAAATTATCATCTTGGGCGCGGTCTTTTGCTTCTTGTTTCAGTTTTGGTTCAGAGTTTTGTTGCGCGCTTGTAGGAGTTGGAAGGAGAGGTGACTTGTATTTGTTTATGCTCGGCATTTTTAGATGCGGCTTGCGGTCGGGAAGAGTCCTCAATCTATTTATGTGGGCTTTTATGATTTTAGAATTTGGTTTGTCACACAGTTTTATTTCATATACAAATCTATTTATTCTATTAATTACTCGATAAGGTCCCGTGTGGTTCCCTTTTTTTATATTTATTATTATTATTTTCCATGAATACCCTCGACCCGATTTCCAAATCCCTGAATTTAGCTCTCTGGAGTTGTTGACTTTCTTGGCGTTCTTTCGCGAGAATTAAATTTTTATTTGCCTCCTTGAATGCGTTATTCATCACTGTTATTTTTTTTGATATGTAATCCTGATATGTTGTTTCTGTATTGTTTTCTGTTACATTAGTTTCAAAAAAGGTTGGAAGGTCTCTTCCAAAAAAAAGAAAGTTTGGTGTTTCTTTGGTGCTTGAATGTACTGTCGCGTTGTAAACAGCTACGTGGCATTGTACTGCAGTATCCCAGTATGGAGAATTCTCCGCTAATGTCGCTAAGGTGTGTTTTAATTGTTTGTTTGTAACCTCCACTATACCGTTAACCCATGGCGAACGTACCGATGCTATTCTGGCAACTATTCCGAGTTTTTCTGTCATAATTTGGTGTATATTAGATGTAAACTGAGAGCCTGCGTCCGATAAAACTGTCCTAGGACATCCCCAATTCATAAAGTAATTTAAGAGTCTATCAGCAACTGTAGTGGCCGTAATATCTGGGATTGGAAACATTTGTATATGTTTGGAGAAATGGTCTACCACCGATAACACATATTTATTATTTGAAGTGCTAGTTTGAAACGGTCCGCAAATGTCTGTCGACAAAATTTGCACGGGCCCATCAGGTATGGGATTTCTTCCCAGGGGAACGGGCTGATTTTTTCCCTTTTTCTTTCTACACTGTTCGCAAGATGTAATAAAATTTTGTGTGTCACTGTACATACCCGTCCAAAAATATCTGTCCGATAATAGTTTATAAGTTTTATCAATCCCTGCATGTGTCACGTGTGTAATTGCTAAAATTTATTTCTGTAAATTTCTGGGTATAACTATAGTTTTGTTCAAATTGTCTCTCCAAGGTCTGTCCTTCCAGTTTCCTACGTGCATTAATAAATTAGTTTCCTCGTCAATATATAATGTGTCATAATGTTTACCCTCTTTAAAATTCCGATTTTGTAAATTTTCTCTGATTATTTTTAATTTTGGATCGTTAATTTGTTCATCTAAAATTCTATCTAACGCCGGGATTTCTGTTATTGTGTTTACCTGTGCAATATAGGCACTATCCTCATTCACATATCCATTTTTTTTCACCGTGTTTTCTCCCTTAATTTGTTCTATCAGGTTAATTTCTCCCCTTGGATTCTCAATGTTTTGTTTTCTCTCATTCTGCTCTGTTTGTTTACTTTCAAAATCATCTCTACTTAAAAAATCCGCTAATAAATTATCTTTACCCGGAACGTGAATAAATTCATAGTCGTATTCAGATATTTCTAAAAGCCACCTCTGTAATACGCTGGGTGGGTTTTGTATTTTTAAATGCTGTCCCAAAGGCAAATGGTCAGAAAGCACAAAAAACTTTCGTCCGAAAAGAAAATTCCTAAAAAATTTCATTCCCTGATGCATAGCAAGTAATTCAATTTTCATGGCCGGGTATTTTTGCTCCTGTATCGATAATTTCCTGCTAAAATATGCAATCGGTTTTAAAATTCCCTCTCTGTATTGTAAAAGAGCGCTTCCTATGGACTGAATGCTGCCATCGATATTCAGATAAAAGTCTTTGTCAAAATCTGGCTGTATAAGTAATGGTTTCTTGAAAAAACATTCTTGGAGTTCCTGAAATGCCTCCTCACATTTATTATCCCATTTAAATTTATTATCCTTTCTTGTTAAGTCAGATAAAACCGCGGTTAATTGAGCATAATTTTTTATTGAATTTCTGTAAAAATTACAAATGCCTAAAAATCTTTTTAATTTTCTTAAAGTTTTTGGTACTGGAAATGAAGTGATTTTGTTTATATTTTCATTTGTTGGTGTAATGCCTTTTTGACTAATTTCAAATCCTAAATATGCTACTTTTTCTACAAAAAATTTACATTTGCTGGGTGTCAGAGTTAGGTTGTATTTTCTTAATTTATCGAATACTAATTTTAATTTATGTATTAATTCTGAATAAGAGTTAGCCGGGATTATTATGTCGTCAATGTAAGCTTGTATGTTTTCCTCTCTTAAGTCCGCTAAAATGGTGTCCATAACCTGTTGAAAGATTGGAGCGGAGCATACATGTCCAAAAACGAGTCTTTCAAATTGGTAATTGCCATAGGGCGTTGTAAATACAAATAATTCTTTTGTGTCTTCAGGTAGAACCACCTGGCTGAAGGCAGAATGAAAATCCAGTTTCGAAAAGTATCTATGTCCCGCTAATTTAGTTATGATTTCATTCACACGTGGAATTTTGTAAGGAAACAGAGTGGATATGTTATTAATTAATCTCAGATCTAAACATAAGCGGTACTCTCCACTTGTTTTACGCACTAAAATCATCGGCGATGCAAAATTTGATTTTGTTCTGGCAATTATCCCTGCTTCTTCTAACTCTTTTAATTGACTTTTTGCGGTATCCTGCAGTGCGTACGGAACGTCGTATGGCCGTGATCGTATAGTGGTTAGTACATTGCGTTGTGGCCGCAATAACCCAGGTTCGAATCCTGGTCACGGCACCAATGATATGTGAGTCATCACACGTCAGGTATTGACGCTATATAGACCGATCTCGTAAAGTGGAGTAAATTAAAATACATCTAATAAGGAACTAAAAATGAAGAGACAAATTTTAAACAAAAGTAAATAAACATTTATTTATGCGATAACCATTACTAATATTTGATAAATTCAACAATTCCACAATGCATGTTTAATATTCCAGACCTCGTATCCACTCATTTAATTTTACAATCATGCCGCGGAACCAATATTTCAAATCATATACTGATAGATCTCCTTTATCAACATCTGCTTTACGTGAGGCATACATTACACAATTGCCTAATTAAATTCAATAAAACCTTTATTGCTCCTAACACTTTTCATAATTAATAGAGAGAGAGGGTGAGAGCATACTGGGCCATTGACCTTCGTGCAAAATACATGTAAAGAAATTGCCTACCTCGTACATTTGCCGTCGACTGGAACTCGTCATCGGCATGAGGAACCGGACTTCTCCGATGGGCTGCCTGTCTTCTCGTCGCTCTCGTGCGACCACCTTTTAGCACTCCCAAAATTCCACTCCCCTCCTCGATTTTCAAATTTTAAAAGTTTTAGTCTCTCTTCATCTCTCCCCCTCTCTCTTAGGCCCCCAGACTCTCATTGGTTCCGTAAATACATAACTCCGCCTTCCGGCTATCTAACTGGCCGAAGCCCCCCTTGAAATATCAGATATTTGAGCATTGTCTTTTTCGAGCAGAAAGTTCTCACGAACATTTTCCCATGTCCATCAGGAAGTTAATTGACTTCTCGGGTCAAGAGGTTCAACCCCTTCCGTCTGATATAGTACCTAGTGATGACGTGAATACGAGAAGCACCCTTTTTCACCCTCGAACTACGTCCGGTCCAGCTGTGTCCAAGGGAACGTTATATGAATTGTCTCGCTGTATGAGGGACCATCTTCTTAGATCCCCTTCCACTTTCAAAATAGCAATGTTATATTGGGAATTGAAAATTACAATATAACAGGGCGACCTTGCTTTCCGGAGGGTGAGTCATTTTCACCTTTCCAAAATGTTGATGTAAACTTGTTTTCATGAAATCGATGTAGATGTACCCTAAATAAATTCAGTTTTATTCTTTTAACAATGGCTTATGTCTTTCGGCCCATGTACCTTCTTTAGGCTCCATCTCGAAGGAAATTTAATTCCTGGGATGCTGCAAATTTAAATGAGTTTTAAACAAATTTAAATGAGTTTTGATCCCCATACAATCCTATCAGAAATTAAACAAATTGAAAACCCTGATAATTATGTTAAATTACAAAAACTGCATTATTTAGAAAATATCGGTTAGATTTTATTGTAAAAAAGCGGGGCAACATGTATCAATAGTTTATTTAGCCACGCTTATATTTTTCATTCGGAGAAAGTGCTGGAAAGAAAAAAAAATGGAAAAAGTGCTTCTCCTGCATAGATATAAGATTTATAATTGCGTAATTATTTAATTAAATGATTTCATTTCAAATAACTATTTCAGTAAATAAATAAAATGGCCAGGAAAAGATTCAAAAATTGAAATAACTTTTCTACGTAGATTTTGCATTGACATTAATTTTGCCATATCATGTCTGAATATATATTTTTTTTTATGGCCCGCGATATCGGCGGTGGATTGTTTGAACGTTTAAGCCTTTAGTAGAAAAGTTTTCTCCTCTACAGATCATGATATTGCTAAAAATAAAAATCTGATGTGGGCAGCACATTACTTTCCCTGCAAACTTATATCCACGTTCTATTTATTTCAATTAAATTTAATTCACTTTTAATTCAATTTTCGTTCTCATTTGATAACTGAACTTATTTTCAAAGGTGGCGTGGAAAAATACGACAAAACCTAATATATCTCGAGAACGGCTAGTCCTAGTGTAATGGGGTTAGTCTTATTCTTTTCTTCGTTAAAAATTACGCATTAAACAATCATTTAATGGATATATTTGAGCATACGTAGCTTTTTAGTTTAGATTTTGACAATTTTTGCGGGCCATTTTGCAAAAAAGACAGGTTATTTTTTTTAGAATCGTACCAAAATCTAATCAGTACCAGGGTGACCTATACGTGGCTTATCTACCGAATTTTGTGAAATTCGGTCCATTAGTTTTTCAGCTAGAGTGGATAAAAGCTTTTGCGGGCCATTTCGCAAAAAAAGGCGGGTTCTTTCATTCCGAATCGTACCCAAAACTAATCAGCACCAGCCCCGCCCACAAGTGACTTACCTACAAAATTTTGTGAAATTCGGTCCTTTAGTTTTTTAGTTAGAGTGGATAAAAAATTTGCACAGACAGACACACAGACTCACAGACACACAGACAGACACACAGACACACACACAGACGTAACGCTAAAAATGGTTTTTTCGTATTCTAGAGGTCTCGAAACGTGTAGATCCGTCGAAAACTCGAGTTGCGATTTTCGGCATGATTCCAATACTTTCCCTATACATTACCATGTATTGCAGGGAAAGTAAAAATCTGATGTGGGCAGCACATGACTTTCCCTGCAGACTTATATCCACGTTGTCTTTATTTTAATTACATTTATTTCACTTTTATTCAATTTTCGTTCTCATTCGGTAACCGGGCTTATTTTCAAAGGTGGCGTAGGGAAAGTACGAAAAACTAAAATATCTCGAGAACGGCTAGTCCTAGTGTAATGGGGTTGGTCTTATTCTTTTCGTCGTTAAACATTACGTATTAAACGGGCATTTTATGGATATATCTGAGTATACCTAGTTCTTTAGTTTAGATTTTGAAGATTTTTGCGGGCCGTTTTGCAAAAAAAGACAGGTTATTTTTTTCGAATCGTACCAAAATCTAATCAGCACCAGAGTGACCTGTACGTGACTCATCTACCGAATTTTGTGAAATTCGGTCCATTAGTTTTTCAGCTAGAGTGGATACAAGCTTTTGCGGGCCATTTCGCAAAAAAAAGGCGGGTTCTTTTATTCCGAATCGTACCCAAAACTAATCAGCACCAGCCCCGCCCACAAGTGACTTACCTACCAAATTTTGTAAAATTCGGTCCATTAGTTTTTAAGTTACAGTGGATACAAAATCTGCACAGACAGACAGACAGACACACAGACAGACAGACAGACAGACAGACACACACACAGACGTCACGCTAAAAATGGTTTTTTCGTATTCTAGAGGTCTCGAAACGTGTAGATCTGTCGAAAACTCGAGTTGCGATTTTCGGCATGATTCCAATACTTTCCCTATACATTACCATGTATTGCAGAGAAAGTAAAAATCTGATGTGGGCAGCACATGACTTTCCCTGCAGACTTATATCCACGTTCTCTTTATTTTAATTACATTTATTTCACTTTTATTCAATTTTCGTTCTCATTCGGTAACCGGGCTTATTTTCAAAGGTGGCGTAGGGAAAGTACGAAAAACTAAAATATCTCGAGAACGGCTAGTCCTAGTGTAATGGGGTTGGTCTTATTCTTTTCGTCGTTAAACATTACGTATTAAACGGGCATTTTATGGATATATCTGAGTATACCTAGTTCTTCAGTTTAGATTTTGAAGATTTTTGCGGGCCGTTTTGCAAAAAAAGGCAGGTTATTTTTTTCCGAATCGTACCAAAATCTAATCAGCACCAGAGTGACCTACCTATACGTGACTCATCTACCGAATTTTGTGAAATTCGGTCCATTAGTTTTTCAGCTAGAGTGGATACAAGCTTTTGCGGGCCATTTCGCAAAAAAAAGGCGGGTTCTTTTATTCCGAATCGTACCCAAAACTAATCAGCACCAGCCCCGCCCACAAGTGACTTACCTACCAAATTTTGTGAAATTCGGTCCATTAGTTTTTTAGTTACAGTGGATACAAAATCTGCACAGACAGACAGACAGACAGACAGACACACAGACACACAGACACACACACAGACGTCAAGCTAAAAATGGTTTTTTCGTATTCTAGAGGTCTCGAAACGTGTAGATCTGTCGAAAACTCGAGTTGCGATTTTCGGCATGATTCCAATACTTTCCCTATACATTACCATGTATTGCAGGGAAAGTAAAAATCTGATGTGGGCAGCACATGACTTTCCCTGCAGACTTATATCCACGTTCTCTTTATTTTAATTACATTTATTTCACTTTTATTCAATTTTCGTTCTCATTCGGTAACCGGGCTTATTTTCAAAGGTGGCGTAGGGAAAGTACGAAAAACTAAAATATCTCGAGAACGGCTAGTCCTAGTGTAATGGGGTTGGTCTTATTCTTTTCGTCGTTAAACATTACATATTAAACGGGCATTTTATGGATATATCTGAGTATACCTAGTTCTTTAGTTTAGATTTTGAAGATTTTTGCGGGCCGTTTTGCAAAAAAAGGCAGGTTATTTCTTTCCGAATCGTACCAAAATCTATTCAGCACCAGAGTGACCTATACGTGACTCATCTACCGAATTTTGTGAAATTCGGTCCATTAGTTTTTCAGCTAGAGTGGATACAAGCTTTTGCGGGCCATTTCGCAAAAAAAAAGGCGGGTTCTTTTATTCCGAATCGTACCCAAAACTAATCAGCACCAGCCCCGCCCACAAGTGACTTACTTACCAAATTTTGTGAAATTCGGTCCATTAGTTTTTTAGTTACAGTGGATACAAAATCTGCACAGACAGACAGACAGACACCCAGACACACAGACAGACAGACAGACAGACAGACACACAGACACACACACAGACGTCACGCTAAAAATGGTTTTTTCGTATTCTAGAGGTCTCGAAACGTGTAGATCTGTCGAAAACTCGAGTTGCGATTTTCGGCATGATTCCAATACTTTCCCTATACATTACCATGTATTGCAGGGAAAGTAAAAATCTGATGTGGGCAGCACATGACTTTCCCTGCAGACTTATATCCACGTTCTCTTTATTTTAATTACATTTATTTCACTTTTATTCAATTTTCGTTCTCATTCGGTAACCGGGCTTATTTTCAAAGGTGGCGTAGGGAAAGTACGAAAAACTAAAATATCTCGAGAACGGCTAGTCCTAGTGTAATGGGGTTGGTCTTATTCTTTTCGTCGTTAAACATTACGTATTAAACGGGCATTTTATGGATATATCTGAGTATACCTAGTTCTTTAGTTTAGATTTTGAAGATTTTTGCGGGCCGTTTTGCAAAAAAAGGCAGGTTATTTTTTTCCGAATCGTACCAAAATCTATTCAGCACCAGAGTGACCTATACGTGACTCATCTACCGAATTTTGTGAAATTCGGTCCATTAGTTTTTCAGCTAGAGTGGATACAAGCTTTTGCGGGCCATTTCGCAAAAAAAAGGCGGGTTCTTTTATTCCGAATCGTACCCAAAACTAATCAGCACCAGCCCCGCCCACAAGTGACTTACTTACCAAATTTTGTGAAATTCGGTCCATTAGTTTTTTAGTTACAGTGGATACAAAATCTGCACAGACAGACAGACAGACACACAGACAGACAGACAGGCAGACAGACACACAGACACACACACAGACGTCACGCTAAAAATGGTTTTTTCGTATTCTAGAGGTCTCGAAACGTGTAGATCCGTCGAAAACTCGAGTTGTGATTTTCGGCATGATTCCAATACTTTCCCTATACATTACCATGTATTACAGGGAAAGTAAAAATGCAATATTTATTCAGCTCGTTAATATGTATCGGTAATATTTTATTGCTGCATCTTATATAAAAAATGTGGTCTTTCAATTTAGCATGTGTATATGATGTGTTCAGAGAATGTTTTCAAGATCACTGTACCCAGTACAGGGCGTAGCTAGTTAAAATGAGACAAAAATCAGGCTCTGACACAGCCAGTTGAAACTTAAATAACGTAGCTAAGAATACAAAAATTAACAATATGGTTCAAGGATACGTTGGATCGCGTTGTTTTGTTTACTGGGATACCCATTTCTGCATATGCCGTCCGCAAACCTGTAATTCAAATGTGAGAAGACGTTTAAAAACGTTTGAAGACCAGTTGTCTAAAGGTAGTAGGGATTTCACTAAGGATTTAAGCTTCCGTTCCTAGAGATGCCACTTCTAATTAAAAATGTACATTTGCCTTGAAACATCTATTTTCACGATCGGTTATAGATAGAGCTTGATTACTGATATAGATTTAGATTCAAATTTCAAAGGGGTTACGAGCTCACTGAGGATTTCCTGTTCTGGAGATATCATTTCCGCTTTTCCAAAAATTTTGTATAATTGTACGAAATAACTTTTGCAAAAGAGTATAAAAATGACTAAGAGTTCCGTCGAGAATAAGGTCTACACACAACTTACTACCATATGAAGATTCCTTCATAAATATTTTGTTTGGTATTATTTCTCATGCACTGAAGCATAAAAGATAATACCAAATATTTATTCGGTGTAAAATCCGAAATAATTTTTAAACTGAACGATACCTCATGAGCGATAATTTCTACTCATAGAACATTAGCATAAATGCTCGACGTTGCATTGGATATTAGTGTAATTAAATTTTCTTGCTGTAAAACCTGATATATTTTTATCCACTGAATCTTATGAGCGATAATTTCTACTTATTGAACATGAACATAAATGCTCGGCGTTGCACTTGATAGCAGCGTAATGAAATTCATTCGCTTTAAAATCTAAAATATTTTTATCCACTGAATCGTATCTCAAAAGCGACAGTTTCGAATCACAAAACGTAATCATAAATACTCGGCGTTGCCCTCAATAGAAGCATATTGAAATTCACTAGGTGTAAAATCTTAAATATATTTATTCACTAACATGCTCCCATTTAAGTTTAAATACTACTTAAAAGGAATGTAATTCAATTCATCCGTTTAAAAATTATAAGCGATCTTTACAGATATACAAAACCAGGAAATTAAATTACTATTAATCCGATGTTTACATAAGGAAGATAGTACGTCAAACATTCCTTGGAACAGCGATTTTGACTAAAATAAGTTCAATTAAATTTTATTTCGCATTTCAGAATATATTTAGTTTAGAAACGCATTTTGGATGTTTCGTTTTTATATATAAAATCTGCACGGAAAAGAAAAATATCTAGCTTCTTATTAAACTTATCACGACAGTGAAAAAGTATGTAAATCCGATGAGTTCATCTCTAGTTATCGGTTATATACAGACAGAAACAGGTTTTTAAGTCTTGTTATTCTGCAATTTTCTCTAGGGTAATAATTCTTATAACAGAATACTCCCTAGATTTGGCGTCATTATACATCAAAGAATAACTAAGCAAAATCCATTTCTTAACAAGCATTTCATAATTAGCATTTTATTACATGCATTTTTGAATAAAAAAATAAAAGCAAAAAACATGTTTCTTAAAGTACACCTTTTATTATTTGTATGTAACTTAAATGCATGGCAAATGTATTTATTACGATGTATATAAACTAAATGCATGAAAGACAACAACATACCAAGTTTGGACTTTTATCTGCCCCGGTTCCCAAGTAATTCCCCAAATCGAATACATTCCTATAGTGGGCCTAAGACGGGTTAGCCCGAAGAGGTCCAAAAATTAAAATATACTGCAAGAAATAACAAGATGCTAAATTTGAAATATCTAACTGCTTCAGTTCTCGAGATATTAAAAAACCGAATACATTTCTATGTTGGGCTCAAGATTGGCTTTCACGATTACCACGAAGGGCAACGACATATCAAATGTCATGTTACTTTGTTTCATTGAACATGATTAGTAACAGGGGCGTATTTAAATGGGGGCAGGGGTCCCCTCCCCCGAAATTGAAAATGCTTCCTACATACACATGCGAAAAAAAAACTACTGAATCCCTGTTTTGTTTGAAATCCTTGAATTAGAAAAGCAACTAGTTTTAACCACCAATAAATAAATATAAATAAATAAATAATAATAAAAATAAAACAATTTTTAGGTATTAGAAATAAAATATTCAAGAAGAAATGCTTCATCACATGCGAAAAAAAAAAACTGAATCCCTATTTTGTTTGAAATCCTTGAATTAGAAAATCAACTAGTTTTAACCACCAATAAATAAATATAAATAAATAAGTAATAATAAAAAATAAAACAATTTTTAGGTATTAGAAATATAAAATTCAAGAAGAAATGCTTCATCTCCTGCATCACTGTAATAGGAGGGTAGTTCTACTGTAGTAAAACCCTAAGTCTGCAAATTTGGAATAAATTCCTGTGCATGAAACTGGCAGAAGAATTTAAGACCAAAGCCAGTTATTTAATGACTAGAGGTCAGCACGGGTCTAATTTAAAATTTTTCCCGGTCCGAAAATATTAATATTTGACTCGGCCAAAGCCCAAGAATTTCATAAAATATTTCACACGAACCTAACCCATCCCTAAAGCATTTAAAGCCAGCCCCATCGCGGACCGGCTCGAATTTTTTTTATAATACATTGCAGTCTGTTACCTCGTATTATGATCCAAATTTGCATTTAAGGAATTACACAAGTTATATTACATATAGTAATATATTAAAAAGAACCCATATTTGAAAAATCAGTGCAAATCAAGAATGAGCATTACTGTAAAGTGTGTTTTTATTTATCATTTTGTTTAGTAATATCGAAAATTAAATGAGAAAACGGCTTTTTACGGAGATTATGTTTAAAAAAATTGCTTTATTAACCCATTTAAGTTATCGGTGAATAATGCAATGTCCTTTTGTTAGAAGTTCATTTGCAGCTACCAAATTTTCTTGACTGCAGAGGTGGCAAAACAAATATATCATATGCCACATTTGTTATTATTTAAAAAAATTCTTCAATGCAATTAAACTTTCTATATAAGTATACATAGGTACTATTTTCTTTGACTATGACGTTGCTATGAATGTTTTTAAAATTTAATAATTTTAAATTAAAAGTGATAGATTTTTAGAATGCCAATATAAATAAATTCAAGGACAATAATTCGCCCTATCCATATATTAATTTTAAATTATAACAGTTTGCTCAAATAGATGTTCATTCAATATGTGTTTTCGAAAAGAAATCGGCGGAAGTGTTTTACGTTAAGAATAAAATTTATTTCATTTTGATAATTCAGAAATATTCGGAATCTAATAATTGAAATTAAAATCATAGAAAACATTGAAAATAAAATATCGGTGTTAAATTTTTAATAAACAGTACCTATTTAAATTTTATTTATTTTGACCTGGCCCAACCTGACTCGAATATAATAAAACGTGATCTGAGACCGGCCCTTGGGTTAGGTTGAGCCTAAATCCACGGGACAGGCCAAGCTCGTGGGTCAGGTTAGGCCCGAGCCCCTGCAGACCTCTAACTTGGATCCTTGAGATTGATATTTAAAACTGACCCCCCCCCCCCCTTCCAAATTGAATTTCAAAATACTCCACTGATTCGTAAGGACCTCAAAGATTTGAATTACTTGGGCAAATAAACACCAGATGAAGCTAAATAAAAGGTTGTAACAATCGTTAAAGACCTTTTATAAAATTTCTACAATCTATGCTCAAAAACCCTACTTTTTGGATATCGCAGATGTATACGCCCCCTTAAGTGCCTTGATATCGCAAGGCGCTGGTAGTTGAAAACCTCTCTCAAATCAGGATGCGTCATTTCAGTATAATGAGGAATATATTCTAATATTGACTTCACTTCTTCTTTTATTAAAGTTTCCATTGCAACGTAATTAAGTCTTTAAGTAACTCTATGAGATCATTGAACGTTGAAATGTATTTCTTTGCTGCCGTTTCATAAGAAATATCTTTGGTCACCCCCCTGGAAATGAATGAGAAATGGATATAATGCGCACCCTACTTAATTACTTTCTCATAGAACATAAAGATTAAAAGAAAATTTTACTGCTATCTTTCTAATCTTTACGCTCCATCGAATAATGAAAAGCCATTTTGAATATCTTAGTAACTTATTTTATATCTAGGGGTTCTCTGAATATATAGTAACTATGACTTTTGACTCTTGAATTTTTACTCAGAAGGAAAATTAATTTGTACTACAATTCATCTGTGCTCGAATCTGGCAACGCCAAATTTTGCCACAAAACCTGAAAATACACAAGCACTTGGCTTTGAAAGAAACCAAGAAGTTAGAACTAAGAAGTTAGAAACTAGAATTGGAATGAATGAAATATGTAGTGATGCTTTCATGCAGTATATAAAAATTGATTTTCCCTCGCGGTCCGACGCGGTGGTTGAGCTGTCAAGGCGAGAGTTTCCAAGGATCGTTCGAACGCCGCGTTGTGGGTTCGAGTCCCACGTAAGGATTGGATGTTGTGATGATGGGCGCAGTGTGTTCCGTCCCCCTCTGGTGCACCTGGGGCAACGTCCTTGGACAGCTAAATGGTTCACGTTCCTGGCCGATGTATAGGCGAAAGATGGAAGGCAAGTGCCTGGCCATTTGATTAAAAAAAAATTCCCTCGCGAAGAGTCATGTTTAGTGTAATTTATTGTTCTTATTCGATTTTGCGGAATCTTCATCCGGCGTTATCAGATGGAAGTGTTCCTTCTGCAAAAATAGGTAAACTTTAAAATATTACAATCGCATTGTTTTTTTTTTTTTTTGTCATCACCATTTTTACATAGCTTCCAAACATGGATCGTCGGGATTTTGAATAGAAGATTCCTCATAAGAAGTATTTAAGTGATTTTGAAATGTACTTTCAGTTGAGATGATTGGATATATTTATAAAATTTATGTAAGACCAGTGTTGTAGCCAATTAATACTCCTAAATTGTCAGTATGATGAGTAATATATTTGTTGAATCTGTATTAATTTGATGTTCACCCTACAAATAATAGTTATAAAATACAGATAAAGTTAATTATATTGAATATATTTTAATATTATAGCTACAAGTCACGGAGTTACCAAAGTTCTGATACATAAGATAGATACAAATTTAGAGTTTGAAATATAGGCCGAAGTTTCGTTTAGTTCACGTTCCTATATTATTAGTTACTATGGAAGCAAGAATAAAATTAAGAAGCCCATGCTGCGGTTCATTGACAAAATTTACAGAGCGTTTACATGATAATTAGCAGCCAATTGAAGTATCAGAATATGCGATCATAAAAAAAATAATATCATGAAATTCTGGATTTGCTTCAAATAGATGAAGTATGTGACCATCGAAGGTTGGATCAAGAAATAGACGTGGTTGAATAGTATCACGCAACGTTCATTAGGTTCAAAGTAAAACTTAAAAGACTGTATAGTAGAAATGATAATTTGAATATATCTTGTATGGAAACCGGGGGTAACGCATCGAAAGGAAAATTCAAGTTGCTTAAGATAGAGTTAAAATAATTTTAAGGTAAATGCAGAAAGGGCTTTCAGTTTGAGAGCAGTTTAAGAAAATTTATGAAGATTCAGAGATCGATACCGCAGAAAAATTCTAATACTTGTTACAATCCACTCTAAAGGGATAGCGAGCGAGGTGAAATTGTTGAATCTTTTCCTCCAATCGCAGAAATTATTCTCAAACTGTAGAGTGTTTAAAAACTCGTTTCGGAAGAGAGGATGTATTAGTTGAAGTATATGTGAGAAAACTTTTATGTTTAGTTTTGAACAATTGTTTTAAGTCAAAGTCAGAAGATATATTTAATTTAACTATACGATCAAATAGAAACCCATTTAAGAGCGTTACAAATATTAGGTGTAACGAGTAATAAATACGCATCTATACTTTATCTATTGGTCGAGTCCTTTTCCATTTACAGATCTTTTAAGAATGTGGGAAACATATTTGAGTTCTGAATCATTGAAAAATGATAAATATGTAGATGGAGAATGCGAATTAAAATCTCAACGTTTCAACAAGCTTGAATGTTTAATGAAGTTTCTGCGAAGTGAAATTGAAGGTGAAGAAAAAATCACTCTAGCTAGAAGTGATTTTAGATTTGAGATTCAAAGTAAAAAATATCCGCCATGAGATCTCCTAAGGTTCAAGTTAAGAATATTCCTACGGGATTAAAACTTTTTACGGCTTATCAGAGAAATCTTAAAGTGAATAAATCATGCGTATTTTGCGCAAAATCATCACATTCTAGTGCTAACTGCAAACAAGTTAAAAAAATTATCATATGGAGATCGCAGACATGCAGTCGCAAAACGAGGTGTCTGTTTTCGGTGATTAAAACCACGTAATATTTCTGTTGATTGCACATCGAGAATATATTGTCATAACTGTGGAAAACTGCATAATGTAATATTTTGTAAAAATAAAAAAAATATTCTTTCTGAAACAAAAAATTAAACTGATCAAGACAAGATGATATAAATTACAAGATATAAATGACAAGATATTAATAATATATATAAATTAAATCCTCATAGGGGCTAATTTAGCAGGGAAACTATTGACAGGAGGTTATAAAAGACACCCATCCGAACAAGTAGGGATTGAAACAAAATTAGACTGGACTGTAATAGGACGTACAGAAAGCTGAAGACCCAGACCGTCCGACTCGTCCAGAGGACTAAGAGCAACTATTTGGACGGCCGGGAAGACGTACAGAAAGTGTCACTTCTGACTCTAACTTCTGACTCTAATACAGATTGGATCGCTACCTCCATGTCGGCTAAAGACACACGAATTACGAATTTGTTTAAATTGGATACCTTTGATATAACAGACCCTGTTGAAAATCAAACTAAACGGGAAATAGAAGAGGCTGCCATGAATCCCTTTTTAGAAACGTTGAAATAGGAATCAGATGGACGTTATAAAGTATCCCTCCCATGGTTAGAAGGTCGTCAACCCTTTTCAGATAACAGATTGATGACAGTAAGAAGACTAAAGTCTACAGTGAAAACTGTGAAATCAAAATGCTTGTTAGAGCTTACGAAGGTGTTTTAAAGGAATTGAAAGAAGAAAACGTTATTGAACATGTAAGCAACACTGAATTAGATGCGATAAAATGTCACTAACTTATCCAATGACCGATAGTGTGCTACTACTAAAATACGCCCAGTGTTTGATGCGTCGGCTAAGGGAAACAACGGTGTTGCTCTAGATAAGTCTAGAAAAGGATCTTAATTGATCGAACAAATACCAAATAGTTTGAATCAATTTAAATTAGGGAAATATGGAGTTACGCCTGACATTCGAAATACATGTTTACAAATAAGTATTGATGAAGATGACCGGAACTTCCTAAGATTTCTCTGGTGGGAAAGCAAACAAAACAATTTTAGATATCGATGTGTGGGTTTTGGATTAACGTCTAGTCTAATTCTTAGGAGCCACGATCAACAATTTAGATTAGGGAAATATGGAGTTACGCCTGACATTCGAAATACATGTTTACAAATAGGTATGGATGTATATGACCGGAACTTCTTAAGATTTCTCTGGTGGGAAAATGGAGATCCAAGCAAACAAAACAATTTTAGACATATGTCGAGAAGTAGCTAAAAAACAAAGCGTCCATGTATGTAGATAACTGTATCGTAAATTTGGATGCGGAAGATGAGTTGAAGAAGATTTTTCATCAGTCTATGGAAATTATGTCTTTTGCTAAATTTGATCTTCGAGGATGGAAATATAATGATTCGAACTCAGTTTCCAAAACCAAGTATCTGACTCAATTGCAAACGAATCACAGTAACACCCAAGAAGATAATGATAATTCAATTTTGATGCTCGGTATGAAAAGGGATGTATCTAAAGATACCCTTAACTGTGTACTGAAAGGAGAAGACATGATTAAAGGACTTATTGTGACAAGAAATCTATGTCTCAAACGAAAATAATTTTGGACACCATTGGTTTTCGTTTCCCAGTGACTTTGATTTCTAAAATTCTAATGCAAGACTGTTGGCGTAGAAAATTGAATTAGGACTTCAATATAAGCAGATGAAATAGCTAGAAAATTTTTAAACTGAAAAAAGGAATTGATTTTTCTCTAAGATACCAATTTAGATACCTCTCAATACCAAGACTACTGCTAACAGAGTATGATTCCATCACACTCTGATAAATCCCTTTGGTGATAAATCCCTTTATCACCTCTCCCTAAAGAAAGGGTTGGGGATACTGCCGTTTCTGAAATTGTCGGCATCGACTTATCAGGGCCATAATAAGAAAATCAAAAGGTCTGTATAATAATGTTTACATATGCAGTTTTTAGAGCAGTTCACTTAGAACTTGCTTATGCCTCATCAACTGAAAGTTTTCTGCGGGTTATTCAAAGATTCATAGTGCGCCGTGATTCACCCTCTGTTATCTATCTACTCCGACAACGGGACAAATTTTATTGGGGCTGAAAATTTATTCAAGCATATCGATTGAAACTCTGTCGTTCAAAAGACTGTCATTCAGAAAATTAACTGGCATTTTATCCCTCCATCTGCTCCCTGGTGGGGAGGATGGTGAGAACGTTTGATTGGCATGATGAAAAGAATCCTACGAAAGGTATTAGGCAGAACATCTTTAAATTATGAAGAATTATTTACGGTTTTGTGCGATTGTGAAAGTGTTCTGAACAACAGACATCTTACTTATTTATCTAATGACCCTGACGAGTTAATACCTCTTACGCCTTCTATGTTTTTGCATGAAATTAGACGAACTGGAGTACCAGATTTCGATCAACTTGACGAATTTGTTTGTATTATATACCCAGACGGGGGGACTCACCCAAAGGGCTGGAACCAAATATTTACAAAAGAAGGAGACTTCCAGAATAACAAATTCAAACTATAAAATAAAATCACAGCAAATTCCCAACAGCAAAAATAATAAAAACAATACGATAAAAATATACAAAGCAGACAGGCCGGTCATGTCGACCAAGGTACAAAGTACAGAACAGAGTGAAAGAAAGCAAAATGGAGGAACAAACATTAGTCCTGCAAAAACATACAATAAACCAAATGAAAATACCACAATTGCAAGGGAAATCAATATATAAACCAATGATTAATGGCCAAAAGATCAAAACACCAAAATAAAGGAACATTCGAAACTGCTCCCAGACAACCCAGAATATTACACTAACCAAAATAACACAACATAAAATTCTTAACAAGCACAATTACAAAAATTACAAATTGCTTAAAAGCACGCAGAAATAGAAGAAACTAACAATTAAGGCAACAATAATAGCTAAAACAACAAAAATGTCAATGATGCTTATACAAAGACTTAAAAATACATTATCATTAATTTAAAAACCCATTATCATTTGTTTAAAAACATGATTTTAGTACATAAAGATGTATCATTTGAAAAATCCAAGATTAAGCAATAATCAAAACTAAAAGTCAGGAGTAAACCACTGAACAAAAACAAAAAGACTCCGGGAAACCTGAACAGATATTCAAAAAATATATATATATTAATATATTAAAGCAGCATTAAAAATCATAAAATCAATGAGTGTCACAAATACCGGTAGAAACCCGGACACAAGCACGAACCCTGAGCAGTGGAAGCGGGATTTTAACCAGATGGTCCTGTTTTTCTCCGCAGTCTTAGTGAGATGAAAGGAATTTATAAACTTACAATCAAAAAATCTGATGTGGGCAGCACATGACTTTCCCTGCAGACTTATATTCACGTTCTCTTTATTTTAATTTAATTTAATTCACTTTTAATTTAATTTTCGTTCTCATTTGGTAACTGGACTTATTTTCAAAAGTGGCGTAGAGAAATATGAAAAAACTAAAATATCTCGAGAACGGCTAGTCCTAGTGTAATGGGGCTGGTCTCATTCTTTTCTTCGTTAAAAATTACGTATAAAAGAAGCTTTTAATGGGTATATTTGAGCATACGTAGTTTCTTATTTTAAATTTTGAAGATTTTTGGGGGCCATTTTGAAAAAAAAGGCAGATTATTTTTTCCGAATCGTAGCAAAATCTAATCAGCACCAAGGTGATCTACAGGCGACTTATCTACCAAATTTTGTGAAATTCGGTCTATTAGATTCTCAGCTAGAGTGGATAAAAGCTCTTGCGGGCCATTTCGCAAAAAAATGCAGGTTCTTTTATCCCAAATCGTACCCAAAACTAATCAGCACCAGATTCGCCCACAAGTGACTTACCTACCAAATTTTATGAAAATCGGTCAATTAGTTTTTTAGTTAGAGTGGATACAAAATTTGCACAGACAGACAGACACACAAACAGACACACAGACAGACACACACACAGACGTCACGCTAAAAATAGTTTTTTCGTATTCTAGAGGTCTCAAAACGTGTAGATCCGTCGAAAACTCGAGTTGCGATTTTCATCATTCCAATACTTTCCCTATACATTACCATGTATTGCAAGGAAAGTAAAAAGTACAGCGTCTCTGAGCGCGCCACAAGGGCAGGTCGGCGAACCAATAACCTTGAATCTATTAAGATAGGCCAGAACTTGACGAATTTAAAATGAGAACAAGATATGCCTTCAGACAGAAAATTAAAAATGGTTTAAGGAAAAGATTCCGAATAGAATACTTAGGACAATTACGCCAAACCTCAAAATATATTAAGGATCAGAACAAGATTGGTGATATAGTTTTAGTTTCTAATGACAATTCGAAGAGAATTATTGATTGGCTACGGGCTGAATTTATCAATGTTTTTTAATCCAAAGATGGTTATGTTTGATTAGTAAAAATAAAAACAGAAAAAGAAGAAATATTGCGACTTGTAAAAAATTGTATCCATTGGAAGTGAGCGAAACTGAAGGTGGACCCTTTCGAGATCGGGTAGCGAATCTTGAAAAGAATATTTCGAGTCTGACAGAAGTCGAGATTGTGTAAATGAGTCAACGGACAGTAAAGAGATGGGTGTAGATCTGAAAGAGGACGCACAGCCATTGGTAAGAAATCGATTCTGACATGCATTTCGCAAACCTGATCAATTGAACTTCACTTCTGGATAAGTGGCTGGAGACGTGAAAGAGATGCCACTCCATTTGTTTGAACTCTTAAGACATAGCTCAATGGTGGGAATGTGTAGTGAACGCTTGCAGGATTTTTTTTAGGGGAGTGTTAAAATCAATTGAATTTAATATTAAAGATTACTATCAACCTTGGAATATGTATTGTTACAAAGTAAATTTGAATAAATAGTATGAGCATCACGCTTTAAAAGTTAGTGTAACATTTTTAAAAATTAGTATACACCAGTTTTTAAAAATTACTGTGTACCATTTTTCAAAAATATTCCCAGATTCATAAGAGAATTCTAACCTTCCTGCAGGCAACCAAAAAATTTTTTTAAAAAAATTCTTATATTTTCTCGCTCCTATTGGATTTAATTTAAATTACCAATTTTCCAGGGGTTACTTTGACACCCCCTAACACCCCTAAATATGTCCATGGTTTTTTCTATGAAAATAGGTAAACTTCAAAATATTATAATCGCATTGTTTTTTCGTCGTCTCCATATTTTACAGTAACATTTTCTGCGATATTTAGGCTAAATATTATACTACCGACCACTACCTGTCGTCTGTTGGAACTGCTCTACACTATAGGCTGAGCGATTTTTTTTTCGAGACTGCACAAATTGGGAGGGGGAGGGGAATCTTCCATGCAATACATGTAGTAATATATACGCTAAAATTCGAGATATTGGATATTATCCCAATATTGTTCTTTTCCATATTATTTTTTCTGTGCATAATATAAAGTATAGGGAAAGTATTGTGCCGGGGACGCTTTCGAATTTTCCATGGAACAGTACGTTCCAAGCATGCCTGAACTCTAATCGAACGTTTTTGAGGTGGTGTGCGTGTGTGCGATATTTCACGAAAGAATGGAGCGTTTCGAGTTGTTGTTGTTGAGACCCAGACCGTCCGACCTACCAGAAAGGTGTAAGGTAACAGTTTGGACGGCCGGGAAGTGCCACCCAATTTAGACCGGAACCCAGTGGGGGAGGCATCCACAGGGGCCGTACCCACCTTCCCCTACCACCAACCTCTCGGTAGGACTTACGGAGCCACAGGTTTAACGTGATCGCACTCAACATGAACACGGCGGCAGTTGTGGCAGCGTGCAAATCCAGCGCGCAAACCACCGGGCTACCGCGCCCGAAATCTGCCAACAGCACGCGGTGTTCCCAGATGGTCACCCGCCCAAGTACTAACCGCGCCCGATGCTGCCTGATTTCGGTGATCTAACGAGAACAGTTGTTTTCAGCACGGTACGGCCGTTGGTTCTGAGCGTTTCGAGTGTAATTGGATATGATTATTACGATTCGTGATTACTGAAACCTTATTGATTTTAAACACGATCGAACGTTCAGAAAACCCTAAAATTTTCCAATGAATTTTTGAAAAAAAAATCATGAATAAAATCAGGAATTCAATAATGTTAAATCAACAATTATTTTGTGCATATTTTTTTATTCTAAAAGAAGTATCACAAGCTTTAGAACACTAGCTTGAACCGTTCTCGAGATACTGTATGTTTTTCAAATAAATGTATCTAAAAATACATAAAAATAAACTGCAGTAAGTGACATCAAATATTAAAAGCATTTGGCGAAAATGTTGGGGACATTGACGACTCATTTGTCGAAATATCTTCAACCTGACGACTTGTAATGTGGGGCCAAATCAACGAGACTAAAATGTCGGTAAATTGGCAAAAATGTTGCTAAATTTACGAAAATGACACCAAATTGATGAAATCATGATTAACATATTTTAATATAATGCAATATATTGCTTAAGAGATGTCAGAAATATTTGCCCGAAATGTAAGTTAATGGTATTTCAAAATAATGTTTCCTGTTGTCATACCCAAAAGCTCCAAATGTCAGCGTACTTTTCAATGTTAAAAACTTTGTGTCGTCATTATTTCGCATTAAAAAGAAACTAAAGTACTTGCATTATGTAGGGAAATTCATGTGCTGAACACATCCGATTTATTATTGTAGAGCAAGTAATAGACCGAGATAATTAATTTATTACAATGATACATCTAAGTTAGTCTTACCTAATAATGATTTTATTTTAAAATGTTCTTTATATTCTGATCCTTAATGCTGTCCTAAGTGTCTGGCATTTATTGCGAAAAAATATTTGAAAGAATAAATTTGCTAAAATAATCGGATTTATTGTTACAATTTATTGAGGAAGATGGATAAAAACTAATTCTCATTTTATAGTTCACTTTCTTCCCATGGAGCATCGCGGTTACTTAATTAAGTATTCGAGTAACTTTTATTCGAACAATGACTGCAGAAGTTCTTTTATTTTTGTTCCTTTTCAGAAAGATTATTTTTTTGCTGATTTCTTCGTAACTATCGAAGCAATGTCATTTTCAATGGGAAGGGGGGGGGTCGAGGTATCCCCTTAGCAGATTGCTTTCCCTATAGACTAAATTTTTATTTTTTATTTTGTTTTAAATAATTATTGAATTGAATTTTTCGAACAAAATGGTGAAATGAATACCTAAAATTCATTAAAATAGTGATTCTATTTATATACCGGAGCAAATTATCAGTCGTTGTTCAGGTCCAAAATATTGGTATGTTACGTAAATAATACAGATAACTCCACTCAATTTCCAAATTGCTTGTTCTGAACCAAATTCATTACCACCTTTCGTTACAATTCATATTCTTTAGTTTCAACGTATGTGTAGTTGCGCGCAAAAGTTTGCCACATATGCGTACAAACGTCCACTGCTCTCTATAACAACGCCCAGTCTGAAGTCAACCGCCATCCGGAGAAAGAACGAAATTGAAAATCTCACATTTTATGCTTTTGGTTGAAAATTAACAGAAGATTATAGAATTATTAAACAAAATATTTTTTATTGGAATGTGAAAATGTACTCCCATATTTTTGCTAAACTACAGAATTGTGCTAATCTTCCAGTTTCGGATGCGGCGAAATAAGAAAATAAAATTAGAACATGCATATTTCGATGTATTTAAAATAAATTAATTATTATGACGGAATTGTCCTATTGATTTTGTCCAAAGAACGTTAGAAAGAGCTTCCTTCGGTCCATCCAATGGTATGGAGATGAAAATTGCAATAACATTTTCGATCGACAATTAAACGATTTGTATGAAAATCGCCCAAAATCATGATTCAACATAAAATAACTAAAAAACTAATTCCAAATGAAAAAAAAAATTCACAGAGATCTGTCGTAACTGGAGTTCAGCTAACCCAGTACCGAATTTCGCGGCTGTCCGAAGCATAGATTTTCTACTACAGGTGACATAGACAGCCAGGTAGACATTTTTTATTATGTAAGATATATAATGGAAAGTTTCTTTTGTGTGTTCCGTTTACAATTCCACAGCTTTTAACGGAGGGGCCAACGGCCGTACCGTGCTGAAAACACCGGTTCTCGTTAGATCACCGAAGTCAAGCAGCATCGGGCGCGGTTAGTACTTGGTGGGTGACCACCTCGGAACACCGCGTGCTGTTGGCCATCTCGGGTGCGGTATCCCCGTGGTTTGCGCGTTAGATTTGCACGCTACCACAAATGCCGCCGTGTTCATGCGGAGTACGATCACGTTAAACATGTGGGTCCGTAAGTCCTTCCGAGAGGTTGGTGGTAGGGGAAGGAGGGTACGGTCCCTGTGGATGCCTCCCCCACTGGGTTCCGGTCTAAATTGGGTGGCACTTCCCGGCCGTCCATACAGTTACCTTACACCTTTCTGGTAGGTCGGACGGTCTGGGTCTCAACAACAACAACAGCTTTTAACGGATTATATTTTCAAATTTGGTATGATTATTTGCTACTTCACTGAGCGTAACCCCGTTCATATTTTGAGTTTCTACGGCCAAAGATTGTCGATCTATTAATAAAAGTGCAAAATTAAACCTGCCTTAGAAATGGCATTATGTTGACTATTATTTACCGAGACTTAATTTGAAGAAGATTATAATGTCGCTTGGCAACAGAATTATATTAAACGTGTTTATTCGGCAGACAATTCTTATTTTATTTGTATGATTTAAATAACACATTTATAAAGGGTGTCCCAAAAATGCCCGGCCTATTTGAAAAATAAATAAAAACTAAACGGCCAGCGATTGAAATGCACCGTTTGCTGCAATGCGCTTGGGGCAACAGAACATTTTCAGTCAGACAGACTTTCGAAATTAGTTACAAAGTTCGGCAAATGATTACGCTGCAGGCGATCTGCGAGATATAAGGAGATCCCATTCTGTAAGTGGTCTTTCTGCTGTTAGCTTGTATTGTCCACAGATTGCAAGTTTGTTGTGAAAAAATGGTTTATTCCTTGGAACAGCTAATATTTCTTGTGTTGGAATTCCACCTCCTGTATCACAGTGTTGCTGAAACAAGACGAAATTTTCGGAGGACGTTGATTGTGACCAAAGGACCGAAACAGGGCACAATACAGGCTCTGTTTGGAAAATTTCAACGGACTGAGAACATGTGGGATGACTGTACTGGATAGGCAGGGCTGCCGCGTTCGACAGCCACAGAGGCGAATGCTCAGCTTGTTCAACAGGTAATCCAACAGTGGCCCCGGATTTTCGTTCGTCTTGTTGCAGCCCAGGCATCAATACGACGAATATCCATGCATTGTCTCATGCCCCACAGCTTACACATGTTCCCATACAAGATTCAGACTCGGCAATCCCTCAGTGCTGCTACCAGGAATGCACGAGGGACGTTCGCGAACGACATGCAGCGAAAGCTTAATGTCAGCGATATCCCTGTGGGAAACGTTTAGTTTACCGACAAAGCTTATTTTTACCTCGACAACTTCGTCAATAAACGCAACTGACACATATGGGGAACAAAAAATCCCCATGTTGCCGTCCCGTCGTCCTTACATCCGGAAAAAGTAATGGTTTGGACCGCCATTTCCTCCAAAGTACTCATTGGCCCATTGTTCTGATTCCAAACAATTACGGCAGCACGCTATCTGGACATTCTGCGTGAATTTGTGGCGGTACACAATGCTTTGGAGGGCACTAAGAACACCTCGTGGTGCATAAAAGACTGTGTTGGGCCACATCGAATAGCATAAATGTTTAATTTACTCCACGAATTTTTCGATGATCGTGTGATTGCTTTGGACTGCCGCATGCATACTGAAAGCGGCATGGATTGGGCTTTTGATTCGCCAGAATTGACCCCCTGTGACTTCTTTCTGTGGGGACTCTTGAAAGAACAGGTGTACCGCCACAATCCACAAACGACTGCAGAACTGTAACAGTACATCTCTGCTGCATGTGAAGTCATTCCGGCTGAGACGTTTGCGCGGATGCCTGATAATTTTGTTCTGAGACTAGGCCATGCTGTTGCTGCGCATGTTGAATAGATGGAAAATATTGGCGTTATGTTATTTATGGCCCGAAGTGTCAGTGGTGAATTATTTTAACAGTAGCCATTTGTTAAGCCTTAAATAGATAATGTATCACTCCACAGAGTTTGATATTGCAAAAAATATAAAATGCAATATTTATGTAGACCATTAATAAGTAGCGGTAATATTTCATTAATATATTCTATATAAGAATGGTTTTCCTTTAATCTGAAATCGTATGTATATGTCTTCATTATTATATTAAGAACGCTGCACCGCAGCTTGTTCAAATAAAAAAAAATCGTACTCGAACCCAGTGAGTAAAAATTAAATAACGTAATTAGTCATAAATAAATACACAAGCTGTTTCGAGAATACGTTCTATCCTGTTGTTTTGCTTAAGTGTATACATGCTTGTGCATGTCACCCGCGCGTCCCTGATTGATATATGGTCCGAGATTCAAAAAAGTTTAATGACTAGAAGGTGTTGGGGGTTTCATTAAGAATTTCTACTTCCGTTTCTAGAGATGTTACTTCCTATAAAAATTTACATTTTCTTTGAAACATCTATTTTTCAAAATCGGCTAAAGATAGAGCCTGATGACTGTTTAGATTTAAGCCTCAAATTTCGAAGAGAGTTAGAGATTTACTAAGAAATTCCGATACTGGAGATGACATTTCCGCCTTTTCCAAAATTTTGTATGATTGTGCAAAATAACTTTTGCAAAAGAGTATAAAATTGCCTAAGAGTTCAGGCGAAAATAAAGTACACACACCATATAAAGATTCCTTCATAAATATCTTGTTGATATTATCTTTTATGCACTGAACCATATCTCATGAGCTATAGTGTCTACTCACAGAACATTCATAAATGCTCGATGTTGCCCTTGAAAGTGGTGAAATGAAAGTCACTCTGTGTAAAATCTGAAACATTTTCATCCACTAGACCATATCTCATGAGCGATAGTTTTTACTTCCAGAGCATTAACATGAATGTTCGACGTTGCCCTTGATAGGAGAGTAATGAAATTCACTCTGTGTAAAATCTGAAACATTTTTATCCAGTGAACCATATACCATATATCATGAAGGATAATTTCTGCTCACGGAACATTAGAATAAATGCTCGAAGTTGTCCTTTTTTTTATTCCATTGTTTTCGGATTTAAACCACGCCCATTAAATTTCATTCAGATTTGCACTTTCAGAAAAACTAAAGTGTTGATTTATTTTTGTCTGTAAAATGAAAAGTGAATTTCGGTAGAGAGGGAGTGCATGGTTTCAACTCTTTTAGCAGAAGTAATGTGGTTTCTGCTTTTTTAATTTTGAAAGAAATAATGTGGTTTACAGATTCTAACGACGAGTACGCCCACTCATTTTCTGTCAGATATAACATCCAGAATGAAGTAACATGTTGATTTCTTAAAAAATTGTCAGGAAAAGAAAAAATAAACCTCATTAGGGGTGAAGATCGATTTCCAGTAAAATAAATAAAGAATAACATGGTTTTAAGATATAATCACGTCCACTAAATTTCCAAAACTTTTGTATTGCGGAAAAAAACTTATAGTTGCGAACGAGCAATATTATCTCATTGGCACCGCCTCTTTCATTTATCTCGAAGGCCAGGCGAAGAGAATACTGTCCCTGACGTCAGCATGACGTGTGGATGACGTGGCCCCTGGGTTGCCAGGATTTACCAGGTAGAAGAAGGGTTGCCAGATTTTGCGATTTATCACCAATTTGGCGACATTTGGCGACTTCCAGAATGTTCCAGAAACTTCACGAAATAACGTTCAGTCTAGATTTGGAGAGATTTCCAGAAGTTTCTATAGAGAAAGTATAAAAAGACTCATCCCTCCGTTGTAGTGGAATTGCCATGACATGAACTACATTGGACTGTGATTTTTGTCAATGTTTTGAGTATAGTAGCCGCTATTTTGTGAAATTGTTTTCGTCAGTATTTTGAGAATAATATTGCTTATTCTGTGAAGCATTGTCTTAGTGGAGCATTTAAGTGGGGCAATAAGTCCTTGTGGAGAAACGTATTTTATCCAGAAACTTGGATCTTTCTTGTATTCTGCGCAAACAACCAAGTTTCTGTCGTTACATTATTATACTTTTCAATTTGTATTGCAAATGAAAAGATACGTCTGCGAGTCTGAACACCTCATCCTCTGTCATTACTTTGGCATAAATAATGAGTTATTCAAGAGTAAGGATTTTTGGACGGACATTTTAGCATGACTAGGGACATTTGGTGCAATTGTAGAAACTTTTGGTTCTGACTAACTCGCTACACTTGTGACACCCATAAATGGGATGTCTTTGATTTATTTGTGTTAATAGACAATATTTATATACCCAATCCACCCACAGCGTAATTCTAGTTATGAAATTGCTAGATTCCATAAACTATACAGGGTACAGGGTGTCCCGGAAAACCCTGGAACAACCTTTTTTGCCTTAACAAATAGTAAAAAATACAAAGAAAATATTTATATAGAATTTTCTTGAAAAATACGAAATCTAAATTTTTGCACTGCCCCTTAATCAAAAAATTTTCTACTACTCAAAATTTTTTCATACGTTTACATGTAAAACTAAAATATGTTTGATTCTTTTACATGCAAATTTTACTAAGTGAGTGAAATATTAAATTTTATGACATAAATCACTTCCCGCGTCTGCGAATTCACCATTTTGAGCTAGCGTTCAGGGTCCCTATGAAATAAAAATAAAACAATTTAGGATATTTTATTTTTATATTTCATTTATTGGTGTTGCGAAAGTTTAATATTCTTTCACTGAAGTCTTTTCTTTCAACTACCAGACGGAGAAAAGACCAGTATAGGCATTCGCACAAATACGTGAGACTAGGGTTTTCAGAATACCGAATGATGAGGAAGGGTTTCCAGATTTGGTGAATTATTGCCAATTTGACGACATTTTGAAAGTTCTCGAGGCTTCGAGAAGCACCCCAAAATAATCAATATTTTACGAGATATTAGAGATTTCCGGAAGTTTCTATGGAGAGTCTATAAAAGGAACCATCACTCAGTCGTAGAGCAGTTGATTGATACGAGATACATTGAGCTGTTACTTTCATCAATGCTTTGAGAATAGTAGGTGCTGTGTTTATGAAATGATTTTCGTCAATGTTTTTTAAAATAGTATGGGTTGTTTTGTAAAATTAGTGAAGTAATTGAGTGTTATTTTACTGTATAGTGTTCCTGTTTACTTTGTGTTTGTGAATATACGTGTTAGTTAACCAGAAATTTGGACTCATTCTTTTAACCTGGGCACACATCTACGATTCCATAGGATACATCGTAATAATGGCAGATCTCGAATTTTTATTATTGTGTTACTGAAAGTCCATTAACACCCAATAATTTGCATAGAAGAGGGACTGTAGGTTTGCATAATATGGAGTATTTGCAGACATATTGCATAACCTTCATTTGTATACGTACACCCCCAGTTTCTCTTGAAAAAAACTCCTACAAATATGAAAATTCTGATTTGAGCAATATATGACTTTCCTTAATGGAATGTATTTATATCTTCTACAGTAAAAAAATGTTATATAACATCTAATAATGTTATATATTTGGCCTTTCTGCGGAAAACAATATGTAAATGTATTTGGATAAACCCAATTAAGTTATATTTCACACAACTCTAAATTGACAATTATCAATATTGATAGCATCCACAATAAGCAATGCAGTCCATATCTTTCATAATAAAAGGGGATTTCTGTGTGTATGTCTTTCTTTCTGTTTGGCTGTGCAGTCTGTAACGGGAAATCCAAGCCATGTACGATCATGAACTTTGGTACACAGGTACTTAAGTTCCCGAATGGCTTGTTTTAGTTACATTTTTAGTTACTTTTTTGGTTATTTTTCAATTATGTATTAGTTATTTATTACAATAGTTACTGTTTTAGTTATGTTTTAGTTTTTTTATGTTTTACACTGATTTAGGACGATAGTCATTCAAATCGATACCGTAGCGACCTTAAACGTTAGAGTTTCTACTATGAACACCCATAGCGGAGGGCAAGAAAGGGTAATTGCCCCCCCCCCCCCGGACGTTCAAGGTCACAGAGGTGGGCATCAGGTTAGTCGATGGTATAAGTCTTATCATTGAGTTTGCCCCACTGGCGTCAATGGTCCCCCTTCTGGAAAATGTTCTATGGGCGCCCATGGCTTCCTTCTTGGTATCATCGGAAATATCGAAGGGAGTTTTTTCCCACCAACTGACCATGAGATTCCACCATGCGGTTACGCAGAATGGGTGGATTTTTGGCATTCGGGAAGAACTTCCTCAGAGAGGTTCTGAATCTTTGATTTTTGTTTTGCGGAGGTAGGAAACGTCCCTATGTGAGCTCATTGGTGGAAGCCATTTAGTTCCTTTTACGTTTTTATAAGTGGTCAAAATGGAGTATTGGAAATATAAAAATTAGGTTGTTTGTGGAAGATATGGGCAATTGTGATTTTTTTTTTTGTTATTTGCAGGTATTATTTGTATTGTGACAATAATTTTAGTTCAAAAGTTATTTGATTGTGAGTTTGGAAATTGAGTGTTGCTACTTGCTTTTGTATTAATTAAGTACCGAGCACTTGTTTAGAATTAGAGAGACGGCGGTTGATTTGTTCCAGTATTTAAATATTTTAATTATTAGTTCATCCATTTGGCGTCATTTTTGCAATTTTGGCGATATTTTCGTCAATCCGGTCCAAAGATGTTCTGCTTTCTTTTTGTGAGTCCTCCAGTCAGGGCCACGGAATCTGGGACTGGTTGGCGATATCTCGCTAAGTTAATTTCTAAGTTCGCCAAATTTATCGGCAAGCGTTACATACATACAGACAGAATAAATTTTTCTTATATATAAATGACTATTTTCAAATTGTTAGGCGTCAAAATACAAAATTATTACTTAAAGTTTCTTCTGTCGTGAATGAAATGATCCAGATCTGCGATAATGATGTTAACAAATTTATTGCACGATATTACATATGAAGGTGAACATATTTCATAATAGTTTATACTTTTTAATTTTATGGGATTTTTTAATACATTTATTTGAAGACTATTAAATATCTCGAGAACGGTTTATACTAGCGTTTTAAAATTTGTCATTCGTTTTCTGATGATAAATGACATATGATGATCGTCGTAGCATTATTGAAGATTCTGATTTTCTATTGGTTTTTCAGAATTACATTAAAAATGTTGGGGTGTTTCCGAACATTCGATTGCGTTTAAAATCAAAAGGGTACCCGTACTTACCGATTGTAACATTTGTACTAAATTTCATTCGAAACTCTCCATTCGTTAGTGTGATATCTCATCGACAGTCTCATGCCCCCCCCCCCACACACACACACACGTATATATACACAGAAACATCACCTTAAAAAGGATCGATTAGAGTTAAGTTATGCTTGAAACGTGCTCTTTCATCGGAAACTCGAATTCGAAATTTTTGACCACGTCACAATACTGTCCCTATACATTATACTATGTATAGAGGGAAAGGAATAACAATAGCTCGGAAAATTTTGCTTGTAGTAGAATCGAAATTTTTTTAGTTTTTCATTTGGTCACAGTGAAATTTTTGAGACAGGGGCAGACGATATATATGCACTAGAAATAAATTATTAGTAGGATATATAAATTTCAATTCTTTTATGTCCGCAGACGATAATTTGTGGCAGCAATTCCAATTTACCTATCGTAGAATAAATTTGGAAAGAATAGAAAAAGGAGTTGAAGCGAAAGTATTATCGCGCTATGATTTTCTATAATTTTAAAGTGGAGCTAAATCAAGAAGAATGTCTTCAACATCTACAATTTGCATATGGAAATGATGGTCCGTCTCGTGCCATTGTATTCAGATTGTTTACAGAGTTTAAAAGAGGTTTAAATTCTCTCCTGGATAAAAAACACGCAGGAAGACCTCTGTCAGCTGTAGTCCCAGAAAATGTGTCGACCATTCGAAAAATGTTATTCGATGATAATCAATGTACATACCAAATGATACAGAAGGAACTTTACCTTGGATCCGCAGTTATACATAAAATTATTCATGAAGAACTGCATATGAAAGAAGTAGTTTGTCGTCGATCCCCCATAATTTAACAAAACACCAAAAAGAGAAAGTGTCAGAATCAGTAAAGAAACCCTAAAATTACTTAATGATGGTGGATTCCGCATTATTTCTAAAATCATAACTGATGACGAAACGTACATACCGTTTTTTGACGTTCCAACATGTCAAGAAAGAAAGTAAGGGTCTTTGAAGATGACCCAAACCAACAATGGTGAAAAGGCAACCAGCAGTGAATAAAGTAATGTATGCCGTGTTCTTCAGAAGTACAGGTCTAGTCAAAATCATGAAACTAGAGAGACAGAAGACTGTTATAGCTAACTGGTACACCACAGAGTGTCAACCAGAAATTCTTCAGGAAGTGAACGTTAGCTGATTCATGCTTCACCATGACAATGAATCTTCTCATTCAGCAAGAATGACAGTCGAATTTCTTGAACAAAAAACTTAATAGAACATCAACCCAATTATCCTGATTTTGTTATGTGTGACTTTTGGCTATTTTTTAATCTAAAAAAAAATTACGTGGGCGTCGTTTTCATTCCGAAGATGAGATTGATGCGGCTATAAAAGCATATTTTTCATCGATTCCAAGAAATGGATGGCTTGAAGTATTTAATCTATGGAAAATTCGACTACAAAAGTGGATTCATGTTGGAGGGGAGTGCATTGAACACTCCTAAGAGTTGGTAAGTTTAACGCGTACCACTTATCAGTATCTCAAAAATTTCAGAGTGACCCTCGTGTTGCATAAAGAAACTTTTAACAATTGAGAAATTTTGAATTGAGGAACCTTATAAAAAGTTAGATTTCATATATTTCAGACAAATACATTTCTCGATTTAAAACTGTTTAAAGATAAATTGTAACCATTTTTGAAACATTTTCGTTATTGGAAGTATATATCTGCGAGTAACAGTTATTTTAAATAATGGTCCTTTCACACACTGTTTACTATTATTATTAATTATTATTATTGATTCTGGAATTATCGCATTAGCTTCCATAGGAGAGAATGAAATGAAAATCTGAAAATTTATTCCAACAGACCGAATTCTAATCATGAGAATTATAAAAATTCCTCTTGAATTGTTGCCGGTTTTCACATAATAAATTTGCACATAAAATTTGGAAATAGATGGATCTGTTCTTTATTTATCGTGTCCATACCTCACACACGCATACACCTACATACAGATGGTTCCAAAAGTGTATAAAATGGATTAAGCGGGTCTTAAAACATGCCTTATCCGTCAAAGTATCGTATTTTCGAGGAAACTTTCTCTATAAAATAGTATGAGGAAATAAAAAATAAAAGAAATTATATGAATTGTATAAATGTAATATGAAATGTATAAATAAGAGACATAACATATTTATATATGTTGCAATACATTAAAATGCTTTCCGATATTAAATACCTGCATTTTATCTAAACTTCATTCCAAACATAAAAAGCCCACTACTGCGAAAACGTCTTTATTCTTTATCATCTAAATTTACTTTTCCAAAACGGCGACACGGAACTACTTTTCGCAGACGATCCTCCGATAAAAATACAAAATGTAAGTAAATTGCACACCCTTCGTGCCTGGAGGAAAATATAATGATCTATCTAAGTAAGGAGGAAAACAAACTTGTCTCTTTCTCCGCAATATATGGTATAACGAAATCTTGCTATAATAGATTTGCAGTGATCGTAAATTTTATTCGCTTACTTGTTTTAAACTAGTCAAAAACAGGGAAGCAAACATTCTTATTAAAATTAACTGGTGTGTCGCTCAACTCGACTTTTGTCTCATATCAGAATCTATTTTTAGGAGCTCTTCTTTCAAATTTTACAAGAAAAATTAAAAAAAATTGGTATCTGTGCCCACGTCCGAATGATTACAATTACAGCTTGTTATCATTCGCTTTAAAGGGCTTGAAAATTATTTTGATTGATACCATGCTAAATAATGGATCTACTTGTCTACTTGAAAAATATTTCGATTGATACCCAACTTGGCAATGTACCTACTTGACATTAGCCCCCATTGGAGGGTGGTAACCCTCCCCTCGAGGGGGTTAATGACGTCACGGAAAAAAAATGTGTCACGGCTATTTTCTACAACAATGATTGAAACAAAGTCTCATCATCCAGACATAAATAAACCCTTTTATGTATGATGATGTCAAATTTTGTCTTATGCTGTCATGTTCAAAAAGATAAAATTTCAAATAAATTTCGAATTTTTCGCTCATGTATAGAAAAATTCTATCTTTTTCTGGATTTTTTATACCAAAGCCGAATATATTAAGTTTCATGAAAATCTATTAATATGTCTGACTGCTATAATGCAAACAAAAAATCGACCAAAGACATGGACAGAAGGATATCACTCCAAAAATAGTCAAACGAGGTTCAGGAGATCTTAAAACATATATTGGCATCAAAATCTCGAAATATAGAATTTTTGTGTAAACAATACTTTCTCAATACTACGTATGAGAAAGTAAAAATGTGTAACTTAATTTTTTAATTTTCATTTTGTTTAAAAATGTGTTGCATTCATGATTCAAATTAATCATTTTAATCAATAATGGGCTCACATTCTGTCCCGTGGAAGATGCTATAAGTTGGCTTCTAAGTTGCCAAGGGCTTCTAAAAAGATTGGAAATACTTTTAGATCCGACATTTTGTCCGCCTTTGATGGGAATCGAAAATTTGCTCAGTTATGTTCTATCCCGAAGACAGAATCTAATTTTAAATATGCAAAGCTTCAGCCACCTATGTCACTGTTGGAGTGTCTGGAAATACTTTTCTAATCCCCCACCTCTTCTCCACCATCGAGGCGGGGATTAAAAAATAAATCTGGCTCTGATAGGATGATATAAGTATGCCAGTACTGTGTCTTCTAGGCCAATTTTTGTACTTAACAGGATCTGTAAATATTTTTTGAAAACACCCTAGTTTGTCTGCCTCTGGAGGAATTAGCAAGGATTCCTGCCCCCAGCCGAAAGTATACGGGATAATAAATGTATCGTGATAAAGAATTATCAGACATTCTCCTCACAAGCAAAACCTACATCGGACATCGCCATCGTGCACGAGGGTGCATTTCATGGCACGAGCCATCACTTTTTCTAGAGAGTTCCAGTACTTTCTTTGCTCTCCAAGGTTGTTGTCAGAGGTCAGAAAGAAGCGAACTAGCCAATCAGGTACGACCTTTGACCTAGCAACGGAGAGGCGAAGATGACATCGACTCCTTCTTCATCCTTGGACGCGGACAAGAAAGGTCGCTTAGTGATTTTGAGCAGCTTACCTGCAGTGCGGGGCCTTGCGCCCCGGCTCGAGTCGATAATTTGGGATTGATGAACAAACCAGATGCTGATATATTGAGCATATAGTGATAACTGATTATTTACGTAGATGAGATGAAATCTCCAGATAATAGCCGGATTAGAAAGGATGATGTCGGATCAAAGGCAAGGTGGCAGAAAATGGCGAGGGCGCCCTTCGACATGTGGGAGATAGAAATAGAAGCTAGCCGGAAACCATTTTGCAAGTTCGCCGGCCCTATAAAAAGATGGGAACGACTTATCCCTCTTTTGCGGGTGCTCGAGGCATTGCATTTTGGTAGACCAAGGAAACATTTCTCAAACTAGAAAGTGCTGATCGTACTATGTGAGAGAGTGAAGAAGATGTGATTCACCTTTTAGTGCAACTAAGTGAATTATGCCGATTTCTTGACATGACAGTTCGAGGAACGAATTATTACCTTTACAAATGTCACAAATTAAATTATGCCAACCCGCTTAAGTGACCGACAGAATAATAAATTATTACCGTTACAAAATGTCACAAATTGAGTCGTGACAACCCTGTGAAGTGAAAGTCAGAAAAATAAATTATTACCGTGACAAAATGTCACAAATGGAGTTGTGACAACCCTATGAAGTGAACGTCAGAATGATAAATTATTACAGTTACAAAATGTCACAAATTGAGTTGTGACAACCCTGTGAAGGAACATCAGAATAATAAATTATTTCCAAGTGCCATAAATCAATAATTTCTGATATTAAATTTGAACGTTTGAATAATTTACGTATTAATACAATTCAAAGGAAGGCACAGTGAGTAAGGCATGGCTATCCAATAATGATATATCTGAGTGTAAATATATTAATGTAATTATAATTTTATAGTATAATAATATTCATGAATATTTGTGTAAATTTATGAATTGATATATATATATATTAAATATGAGCTCACAACTAGAATTATAATGATTGATATTTTTATAATGATTTATACATGAATAACAAAGATAACCTTTTACATCAATTTTAATATAAATGAGGAAACTTAATAATAATTGTATAAATGAAAGAAGTACAACTCTTTAAGCCATTTAAAATTTACACACAAAAATAATTGGAATTGAAAATAATTGTATTAATTTTGAGACAGCAAATTTGATACGATACTTTTGAGATATAGACACAGACACATGGATATTATTTTATTTTAGGATTTTGAAATTTATTGGAAATAAATTCAGGGAAATGTGGTAAGATGAATTTAGTCTTTTATAAGCTTGAATTGGTAGATCAAATTAATAAGTTTTGTATTTTAGTAGTAGAAACTTTATATTTTCCACCTCTGATGTGAGCTGGCCTCATCTCGGGAAGAATTCCTGACAGCGGTAACAATTGTAAAAATTATATATAATTAGGAAATTCTTGGCTAAACTGACTGAATCAAACTTAACGTAATTAGTGATACCAAAGATGCTAAATTTTGATTTTAACATAACATTTTGATTTATGAGAGCGGGAGAACAGTTTGCCTTTAATGCAAATAATTTTGCTATAATTTTAATGATTATTTAGCCTCAGTGCTAGGAAGGGATCTCTCAGTATCCTGACACATATTCAAAAGTATATTGTTGTATTAAGATTTAATAATTATGAATTGAATTATAATCGAGAAATGAAAGTGATACACATAGAGAAAATGATAAATATGATGAAAATGATACAGAAATTTATGAAATTGAAATTTGATTGGAGTTGTTTATGAACATGAGTGAAACACGAAGGTACCTAAATTGTGTAATGATTGATCAATGGTTAAGTTGTGTCTGATAATAACAATGGGGAATATTTTAAAATGAGGTTTTAAAATTTAATTTACATTTTACCAGATTTAAGAAAGAGTTGTTTTGATTTAGTTATTAATGAACGAATTGCATTATTTGCCCAAGAAGGCAATTATTTTGAAATATAAATCATTGGCATGTTTTAAATAAAAGAATAAATTGGTACCCACATTAGAGAGTTTTATTGATTGTAATAATGGAAGTGAATTCATAGAAAGAAGTATAATTTACAGGTGAGTTTCATTTACGAAAAGTATGACTTATAAAAAGATGAGTTTTTTTAGAGACGGTCTTATAAATTGACTTCACGATCAATCTCATATTAATTAATTAAACTTAGAATTTTTATATATTTCAATTTGTAAGAATTATTTTGAATCCTTTTTAGGATTCTTCTCTTTCTTTCTTTCTTTTTTATTCTTACATAATTGGTGCCATTTATGCCTTGTATCGAACCTGGGAACTAACCGTTTTGATCACCTCTGGCCAAATAAAAAATTTATGTATTGTGGATGAGGAATATTTATCATGAGATTGATGCAAAAATGTTCGAACTAATAAATTAATGAAATAATTATAAAATCAAACTTGAAATATGATATAGTAAATAGAATTTAAAAGAAAAGAAAATTAATAATATAAATATAAAAAATAAAATATTTAAAATAATTGTATATATGTAATAATTAAATTGCTACTCAATTATCTGCAGTTGTTGAGAAATAGGAAATGTTAGAAACGCTGGTCGTGAACAATTTTTTTTCTAAGCAATGATGATTCGTAGCATAGATGCAATTTAAAAGAAAGCATAATTTAATTTTGATGAATTACCTTTGATGTATTAGTCTCACCTTTGATGTATTAATTGAAAGTAATGTAAACAAATAATTTTAGAATGAATAAAATGTTGAAGTACAGAGATTATGAAAATAAAATGATGAGTAAAAATAGAAATATGAAAATAAGATAACAAAATGTATAAAAAAATGAAGGAAGTAAATATAATTCAATGTAATGATTAAAAGAAAAATATGATGCTGATGAAAATTTAAACCAAAATTTATGGGTACCAAGTAAATTAATGTAATGTAAGAATAATAAAATTATGGAATGTAAACAAAAAAAAATTGAATTCTGGATATAAATATAGACATACAAAAGAGAGTGTATTAAAATATTGACGAATATTGATGATTCAATAATTAAGTGAGCTGTGTTGTGTATGATGAACATAAAAAAAGAGAGAAATAATAAGAAAATTTTGGGTACCAATATCACATGAATGATGATGGCCAACGGCCGTACCGTGCTGAAAACACCGGTTCTCGTTAGATCACCGAAGTCAGGCAGCAACGGGCGCAGTTAGCACTTGGGTGGGTGACCACCTCTGAACGCCGCGTGCTGTTAGCACTTTTCGGGCCTGGTAGCCCGGTGGTTTGCGCGCTGAATTTGCACGCTGCCACAACTGCCGCCGTGTTCATGCGGAGTACGATCACGTTAAACATGTGGGTCCGTAAGTCCTTCCGAGAGGTTGGTGGTAGGGGAAGGAGAGTACGGTCCCTGTGGATGCCTTCCCCATTGGGTTCCGGTCTAAATTGGGTGGCACCTCCCGGCCGTCCAAACAGTTACCTTACATCTTTCTAGTAGGTCGGACGGTCTGGCAACAACAACAACATGAATGATGATAATATAGTATCACAATAAAAACAAATTAATAATGTTATGATATGTAGATTGTTGAATTATTAGAGCACCAGTAATATATATATATATATATATAGCTTTAATATATATATATATATATATATATATATATATATATAAATTTAGTACCAGAATTGAAAAGGTGAGAGCAAAAGTATCATGCAAATGATATATAGAATTGATTAACTTGAAAATGATTAAGAGATTAGAAACGTAGCATAGGAAAAATCTTATAAATAAAGTGAATATTTAAACTTAATAAGAAAAGATACTAAAATTTACTTTAAATTAATAATTGTAAGCATGACTATGGAGGGATTTTCCTTCAATATGGATTTTTTTCTTGTTTATTCTGCTGAGATGTTGAGAAAGGAATTTAATGCCTTAATTAACAAATATGAAGTATTTGTGTATCGAAGAATTATCTAATATGAAGGAGTATAGGAGAATTTTGTAGGCCAGCGGTTACTTTGAATACCTTGTTTACATGCTTCCAATGTTTTGCGGAATATGCCTTTACTCCATAAACAGCTGACGGTTCTCTTAACGAGCTATAAGTTTCTCTTTCGGCCGGACATCCGAGGTATTTGCGCGACTGAGCGAGTTTGAAAAACTGCTTTTGCTCCATAGGAGAATTGGAGAATATTGGTGCAAATTTTGGTGATAAAGAAAAAAAGGGTTTTTCAAAGAAGTCGATTTCTCCAAATTTGGAATTAAATTAAAAAATAAAATGAAGATATTCAATAGACGTCAATATAGAATGTATTCAAAGAACGTCAATGTATACAGGGTGTCCCAAAAACATTGACCTCGGTTTTTAATCTTTAAATATTGATCTTAGACATATAAAATAAATTGCAAAGTTGCGTAAAAAAGGTACAGAATTTTATGAAATCGATAAAATTTTTCAGAGGATTTAATATGAAGAAATACAAAATTTAAATTTTTATACGGCCCCCGTACAAAAACACTTCCAATGAATAAAATGTGCCCCATACACTAATAAGGTGAAGTACAAAATTTCAGCATTTTATCATAAATTGTCCCAGAGATATGAAAAGACAAAAATTATGACTTATACCACTCTCCGATGCATCGACATGGGTTAACAGAGGGGAAAAATCATGTCGGTAGATCGCGTTTCAGGGGCATACACAAATTACGAAATAAAACAATGGTTACATAAATAAATAATAATTTTGCTATTAATTGGTACAGAAGTATCTACACTGTGTAGAAATAATTACTTTACTCAAAGATTTTAAAGTTTGTTCCAAATGTTCTCCATCCATCCCAAAGATCCATTAAAGATAAGAACATATATTATTTGCCAATTATGCATTTTTGCGTTGCGTCATTTGCAATCTTGCTCTCAACATTTACGTTTTTATTTGTGAGTAATCCCTCAGCAAATTTGTTTAAACAAATCTCTGAGACTGTTTATGATAAAATGCTGAAATTTTGTACATCACCTTATTAGTGTATGGGGCATATTTTACTCATTGAAAATGTTTTTGTACGGGAGCCGTATAAAAAGATAAATTTTGTATTTCTTCAAATTTAATCCCCTGAAAAATTTTGTTCGATTTCATAAAATTCTGTACCTTTTTTACGCAACTTTGTAATTTATGTTATATGTCTAAGATTAATATTTAAGGATTAAAAACCGAGGTCAATGTTTTTGGGACACCCTGTATATTTTAATACATTAACGTTCATTGAATACATTCTATATTGACGTCTATTTAATATCTTCATTTTATTTTTTAATTTAATTCCAAATTTGGAAAAATCGACTTCTTTGAAAAACCCTTTATTCTTTATTGCCAAAATTTGCTTTTCCAGAATGGCGACACGAAACTACTTTTCATTCGCAAAGTTCCGATAAAAATACTAAATGTAAGTAAATTACACATCCTTGGTGCCTGAAGAAAAATGAAATGAGCTGTGTTCGGAAAAAAACATTTGTTTTACTTTCCCCTCAATAAGTACAATAAAATCGTGTTACAATGGATGTGCATAATACCATCCAACCATTGGTGTTCAGGTGGACATGTGTAGCTCTAATTCCGGCTATAATATAAGTTACACTCTGTGATATAATTAACGAAGAACACTGAAATAAATGGTATTATCACTCTGAAACTTCTCACCTGCAGTAAGAATGCAAAGATAAAGTTTAATTGATTACGTTTTCATTGCAAAAGGACTTATTACCACAGAGCAATAGGAACATAATCATCACTTGTTAATGCATATAGAAAATTCTACTTTAGTTGTGAACCAAGGCGTTAGACTGTGCAGTATCGAGTTCAATAAAGTTTACTGGGGCAGATTCTTCCCCATGCTCTAGGATTATTTGTCTAAAAAGATTACATTTCTTAATGGCTGCAATAGCTTTGTTAGCATGTCCCAGACATGTTCGAGGACGAGGGGTCTCAATATTGGCCACTGGAGAGTATGAACCTCACGCAGTTATTTTTGATATAATCTGATTTATGAGGTTTAGCTTTATCATGCTAGTAAACAGTCACGGGAAGTTGTGGCATAGTAGGCAATACAGTGGGCTGCAGAATATTGTCAATTTACAGACGTGTTCTTAAAGTATCACATAGTTATACCAGGGAAAGTTGTTGTTATAGAAGATGGTTCTCTAGTCTGTCGCATCAGGTGTCATGGACGTGTTCTGTTCAACAATTAAATCCCGATTAGAATACTGACCAGAACTTCGATCTACTCAAATATGGGGATCATTCGCTCCTAAGAACATGCTGTATTCATTGCGCAACACTACTTGACGCTATTAGGACAACGTCCAGGATTCCTGAGTTTGTAACTACTGAAGACGATTCTTCCCGTTTTGGGTATGTAGTGATATATATTTTTAAGAGAGTAGTGTGCAATCTTTTCTATTGTGCAACCTCACTAAAGTATTTATTTCATTTAGCCCCATGCTATCATAAAAGAAAAGAAATAGGCTAAAAATTATGGTTACATTACAATTGTAAAAAGGCATTCATTTTTTATTTCATATATTAGTTAAAATTAGCAATTCAAAATGTTTGATCTAGCAGAAAGTAGTATATAGTATATATTTGAAACACGGAAACGCTATTAATAAAAACAACACTCAAAATGTTTGACAGACCTAAGGGAAATTGGAGCTCAAGTCTTTATAATGAAAGAAGAAATAAAGAGAATTTTTGTGAAAACTTTCTGTCTTCCATAAAAAAAATTGCGCGATCCTTTAATATATCCTGGCAACCCTAAATTGGGTTACTACCCAAGGATTACGCACCGCTGTCTTAAGGGGCATCGAGAAATCCGTCCTACTTATATTGTCGCTTCCCATAGCCTGATACTGTCTGGTTTGCAGCGGAATCTAATGTTCTTTGAATTGTCTAAAAGCTAGGGTATTTTGTCTGCCCTTTTGAACCCACTTTTGCCAACATCGGTTTACTATCGCGTTTTTGTAAGAGACTCCGAGAAATCAGGTCTGTTTTAACTTTCTTTATCTACTTTATCCTTTTATATCTTGATATTGTGTGGTTCGTAGCAAAATATAAAGGCTATTGGATTGTCGATAGACTAGCCGTTGGTATCTCTATTCGCTGCTGTCAGTACGTTTATTTGCTAGCTTCGTCGTATTTTTTGGTTTTTATTTCTGCCCTGTTAAACCCACTACTTACAACATATTTTTGTTCTTGCGTCTTTATAACTAAGATTACAACCGACACGTCTAGCTGACCACACGAAATCTTTTAAGCCTAGGTTACTTTCTTTTCTGAATACGATTCTTCCTTTCCTTTAGTGCAGACTTGTCCCACCTTACGATTTTCGAATTTTTAATCCATACCAACCGAATCCATACCGAAGGACGACTGGCCACTTCGAGCAAAACTGTGTCGATGATGCTACCACCTTTGAACATTTTCAAGGCTCATTCGGTATAAAATGGCTTTTAATACCGGATATATAGTTAGACGCTTGCAAGCATCGTAGACTCGTTCATTGTACATAATAAAATGTGTTCAGTAACTTTAAGAATGTATATATGCCAGTTTGTTGACAACCATTTATATTTTAGCAACGAGCATTAAAACCATATACCCAGTGGATTGGTGCTGTAACCGTATACCCAGTGGCAATGCATTTGGAATAATGATGCAGTAGAGGCTAAATTTAACTGTTTAAAGTCACCATTGTTGTTCGGTTGGCATTCTCAGAGATTGATACGTAATACATCACACCAAAAGTTGGTAGGGAAGCTACACAATGTAGAAGCTACACAAAGCAGGGCCACGTGGTCCTGCGGGTGGGCCGAGGAGGCCGTCCCCGAACAACTTGGACTCCACCCAATGAGGAAAAAATCCGGTTATCTTAATATTTTATATAAAGCTGAATAAATACTATAAAATAATAAGATCTTATATAAAATAATAAACAGGATTGATTTTATTGATTAAATGGTTATTTTCTACAGTTTTCAATGACAATATGAATAAAACACCCCCATTGCTGTACGAGGAACCGTTCTTGAAAAGTTGCAATTTGTTGGAATGTTATCAATTTGGTCCCATTTTAAAATGTTCGATTAAATGGAAAAGTCATCAATTAAAATGAAAATACAAAATTGATTTAATTTCAAATAAATATCATTTTAAGTATTGTTTTGGGCTGTAAACAAATTAATGCATTATGGATGATATAAAGAAAATTGAATTTGAATATAGTAAATGTCATGTACTGTACGCATTGCATCTTTTAATTCACTGCAAGGATATGATAAGTGTAATTTAATTTTTATCTTGCATGTGCTTCTTATTATATTAGTTTAGTTCAAATTTGGATGCTTACATTGATTTTTTACATTTGCTTTAAACATAAAATAATCCGTTCTAGCGAGAAAATTTATTTTTTCTTTATCACCGAAAATTGAATATGGTTATTCTAGAATAACAACATAAAACGTTGCTCCTTAGCCGATATTCGGTTAAAATACAAAATATAACTTAATAACATAATCACAGTGCCCAAAGGGGAATTGCAGTTATATCTTTCAACAAAATTGTGTGTGGGCCAACGGCCGTACCGTGCTGAAAACACCGGTTCTCGTTAGATCACCGAAGTCAAGCAGCATCGGGCGCGGTTAGTACTTGGTGGGTGACCACCTCGGAACACCGCGTGCTGTTGGCCATCTCGGGTGCGGTATCCCCGTGGTTTGCGCGCTAGATTTGCACGCTACCACAAAATGCCGCCGTGTTCATGCGGAGTACGATCACGTTAAACATGTGGGTCCGTAAGTCCTTCCGAGAGGTTGGTGGTAGGGGAAGGAGGGTACGGTCCCTGTAGATGCCTCCCCCACTGGGTTCCGGTATAAATTGGGTGGCACTTCCCGGCCGTCCATACAGTTACCTTACACCTTTCTGGTAGGTCGGACGGTCTGGGTCTCAACAACAACAACAACAACAAAATTGTGTGTTCCTTCTACATCATATTGCTATTTTAGTTCAATAGATAACATTTAAAAGAGAAACTTACAAAGAGATTCTTACATGTATACTCCTGAAAATGTACCCGAGTAAGACTAATCACTTACACCAGAGGAGAATCAAACGTAATTTGTTTTCCCTATTTCAATTTGCTGCTAGCTTTGAATTAGCTTTAGCTTTCGGGACATAAACGATGACGTAATCTCACAATGATGCTAATACGAAATAATGTTTTATGTTATATCAACTTTTAATATATTATTGATGTGTTTAGTACGCAAAATTATTTTAATTTGAATTTTGCTTAATTTCAAACCTTTCCAGAAGATATAATATAGTGCTCTATTTTGTGCTTAGCTATTGGCTGTCTAAATCATAAAAATTATCTACGATATGACAATTTAGGAATAAACTAAAATGAAATACAGGCTTGACACAGCAGAATTAGTTCCAATATGAAATCCTTACGAAATATATTTTTTAATTTCCGTTATACTATGTGTATAGAGAAATAATAAGAATAATAATATTATAGTAATATTTGGTAATTGCTATTCATGTTGTATATGTATGTATATGTTTTTTGTCTTATATTGTGGGGCCACCTTTTTGTTTATCTTTGTTTCGCTAGCACTACTTGCACCAGGCAGTCAAAAACAAACTGGGAGTAATCCCCCTTTTCTTTGATGCCCTATGCAGGTGCTTACATTGTTTAATGGTTGATCCAGCCTTGGCAGTAGCAAACAGAGGGTGGATCCTTTCTTAGAGGCTGGTAAGCGTCAAATAGCAGGGGCGAAGTGAAAGGGTTTTCGAAGTGAAAGGGTTTTCGAAGTGAAGAGCCAGCGAAAGTAGAATAAACCCATAACGATCTAATTACATCTGTGAATGTAATGTATTGTACGCATTGCATCTTTTAATTCACGGCAAGAATATGACAAGTGTAATTTATATCTTATCTTACTAAGCCTTTCTAACTACATTCATTTAGTTTAAATTTGGATGTTTACATTGATTGTTACATTTACTTTAAACATAAAATAATCCGCTCTACCGCGAATACTGATTTTTTCGTTATCGCTGAAAATACAATATGTTTAATCGAGAATAACAGCATAAAACATTATTTCGCAGGCAATAGTCTATTGAAATACAAAATATAACTTAATTACATATTCACAGTGCCCAAAGGGGAAATACATTTCTCTCTTTCAATGAAAAGGTGTGTTTCTTCTACATCATATTGTTATTTTAGTTCAATGGATAACAAATTTAAAGATAAATTTTTCTTACAGTTATACTCCAGAAAATTTTTTAATGAAAATCAAATGTAAGCAAGTAAGAATAATCAAACGTAATTTATTTTATTTCAATTTGCTGCTGTTTTCTTGATTTAATTAATGAAGCTGTTTGTTCTCTCACAATAACGGTAATACGAAATAATTTGCATTTAACGTTATCTCTTGGTATATTATTGGTGCCTATAATTCGCAAAATATTTTAATTTGAATTTTATGCAATTTCATACATTTTCAAAATATATAATAAAGTGATCTATTTTGTGCTTAGTTATTGGCTGCCCAAATCATAAAAATTACCTTCGATCCGACAATTTGTGAATAAAATAAAATGAAATTCAGACTTGAAACAGCAAAATAAGTTCCAACATGAAGTCCTTATGAAATATATTTTTTAATTTCGGTTATATTATGTATATAGGGAAATAATAAGAATAATAGTATTATAGTAATATTTTTTATTACTATTCATGTTATATATGTATGTATACGTTTTTTGTCTTTTTCTTGTGGGGACACATTTTTGTTTACCTTAGTTTTGCTTGCATCACTTGCATTTGGCACTGGAAAACATATTATGATTGTAAAAAAATCAAGGACAAAGCGTCTTTAAAACGAAAGATCTTTTATTTAAAACATCCTAAAAGACGTACAAAACATATATTAAAAACTACCAGAGCGCTTTCGGGCTTATATACGCCCTTCATCAGTGACTACATGAATAGTAAAAACATGGAATGTTTATATATATAGCGACCAGTTTAAAGCAAATTTGTATAAAAATATAAAATCTATGCAATTCAAACCTCTTAATAGTTATTTGTGACGTCATTCACAGGAAAATCAAGCTTGACGTTTTTCCAAAATTTGTATTTGTTCTTGTCTTGTAATATTCTTTTTAAAATTCGAAAGCGTTTAAACTAAATTTTGTAATTTCCGTGTATATTTCTTGTATTATTCTGTAGTAAGTTCATTTACCATTTTATATTTTTATGCAACTTTGCTTTAAACTGGTCGCTATATATATAAACATTCCATGTTTTTACTATTCATGTAGCCACTGATGAAGGGCGTATATACGTCGGAAAGTACTCTGGCAGTTTTTAATATATGTTTTGCACGTCTTTTAGGATGTTTTAAATAAAAGACCTTTCGTTTTAAAGACTCTTTGTCCTTGATTTTATTTATTGAATACAGACGTGACACCAATTTTGACTATATTATGATTGATTCCCGGTTTTCTTTGATGCCCTATGCAGGTGCATACATTGTTTAATGGTTGATCCAGCCTTGGCGGTAGCAAACAGGGAGTGAATTCCTCCTTAGGGGTTGGTGAGCGTCAGCGAGCAGGGACCATGAAGACGGTCATGTGCCCCGGGAGGGGTGAACATGCTATCGAAGTGAGTTTCTGGGCTGGTGAGCGCCAGCGAAAATAGAATGGACCCTTAATGATCGTATTACAACTGCGTAGAACGTTAAACTAAAAATAGTGCGAGGCTACGGCTGTTAGTGAATCGTAGCTAACATGAGCGGACCCCTTAATCTAATAAATGGATAAAAACTAAATGCAAGAAGTATAGGATTATCTCTATATATTAATATTTTTCTATTTCTCTTTTATTATTTATATTAATATAATTAGCGTATCTTCAATTTTTTCATATGAAACGGACGTTTACATAAAATTGCATCAAATTTCCAGTCTTTCAGTTATTTAGTTGGCAATTTGTTGTATTGCATGGGATGTCAGCAAATGTCTTCAGGGGCCTTACCAACAACACAATAAAAATCTACCCGGATTCGATATTGCCTTTTATTTCGCACATCAACCAATATTTACGAAATATGGTACTACGAAGTGCGTGCCAGGGTTCCTAAAGTTGTTCGAAGGTTTGTAAAAGTCCCTTGATAATATCACAGTAGGAGACCTTGAAATCTGAAATATGTTACGAAATGCACTTATCGAAGATGGTGGTCTTGCACTTTTAAAAGAGTGAAAACGGATGACCATTTTTGAAACACAGAGACATTCCACCACAGATAAACATTCCACCACAGAGGATAAATTCATTATGCTAGCTGGCAATGAATTTGTTTCGTTGTTCGGGTTACATAAACACCAAGTTGCCGACCGAATTAATAGAAATGATTCGATTACTATTTCCATAGAAAATGTAAAACGACGATTTTTGAAAATTTTATAAGCACCAATTTTTCATCATATCTGAACGATTTATTCTACATATCGAAATGCAAGCTCCTTTGCTCCTTTTAAAGGATTTGCCCAATGAATTTTCAAAATATTTCTTTTTTTTTCTATTTGAAAGTTCTTATAATTATTTTAGTGTTTCAGCTATGTAACGGAAACAGCTATTACTCGTTCTCAAATCCGTAAATAAATGTCCCGACAGAATTTAGAAAATAAAACCTCCTGCATTTTATCTATACACTTCTTTTTTCTTTCTGAAACAATTTTAAATCAACTTTAAAACATATTCAACTTCTAAAATAACACCCTGAAATAGCGCTGTAAATTTTACGCCATGTCATTTGATGTTTTAAAACAATAATTTTTGTTTTTCACTCAACATGATGTAATACTTTGCCTTGTGCAGTAGGAGAAAGGCTTTGCAATCGAGGGGGTCTACGGTTCGAATCAAAGCGGATATTCAAGTTTTACGACTCGTGTTGCAATCTCTTACTAAAATATTCACGTAAAAATTTATATAATAATCGACAGAATTCTCTATTTAAAAAAACTATATAAAAAGATTTATCCACAAATTACCTAACTTGAATAAATTACATTTACGTTTATTTAATAATTTATTAGAAATTAATTTGAAAAAAAATTTAATGTATACTTTATATCAACCAAAGATTGAATATACATTTCCCACTATGACAGATGATGTTTACTTTAAAATTAATTTTCTTGTAGTCCGTAGGGCGCTGGTTTGATCATCAACACAAGCAGATTCAGAACTTTGTTCAGATTAAAATATTTTGAAATTAAAACAAAAATAACAATTTGTTAAATATATTTCCTTTTATTAATTATTATTACCTTGATTATCCGTGTTTCGCTATTGTAAGTGGTTTTTGCTTCTTTATGTTGAGAAAATACTGGAGAAAAGAACACATTGAGATTTTCCCTAAGGATTTCGCATGAATTTCACCATATTTTGTGCAAGGATGGGAAACTCCCAATACTTTTCAAATACAAAAGTAAGTACAAGATATATATCTTACTACTCGCATCATGTTTTCAAAAGAATTTTGTATTTACTTAAATTTGTAAAAAAATAAATTAATTAGGCATTTAAAATTTATTTCATATTTAAAATTTCTTACGTGTGAAGTAATTTAAACAGCTTGAGCCCACAAACCATTTAAAACATTCGTAAATTTGCTTTTCTGTAGCATTGACATAAAATCAAATTATTATGACACATACATTAATCTTAGTTTTATCTTTCAGCTACGCAATTAAGAATAGCTTTAGGCAAAATTTCTGTAGTCCAATAAACAGTAGTTGATATCCCTGTTAAGGGTTAACTTTAAAAATTTATTATGTATTTGAAATTTCCTTTTTTATGGATTTAGAAAGCAAATATTTTGTATTTTCCTTGAAAATTGATATCAAAAGTATTTAGTATTTTATTTAAGAATGTATTTCTTTCTCAGTCGTTTGCTTTTTTATAGTAAATGCTACTACAGTTAACAATATTATAAACTGAAATGACATAATGTACTTTATCTGCGAAATGCCAGTGATAATTATTTTTACGAATCATCATCATATCTTCCCTTTTATTGAATATTCTCACTATTGACTTTGATTGGTCCATAAAGATTCCACCTTAACTCCACCCCTAGCCCGTATTATAGAATAACGAAATTGAACTCTGACGTATTCATATTAAAGTTATAGCAGCCTGTCGCAAAAGGCCAAGTGGAATTACTTGGAGTTCCCACCGATGAATAAATAAATCCGTGTTGTTGGTGGATGGCAGAGCCCCTGGAGAGGAAAGTTAAACACACGGGAGTTGTCCAAAATACTGGAAACACCATACGTATAAGTGATAAGTTTGTTTATGCTAGTAACAAAGCGAAGTAAACAATTATCTCCCCCGTTTATTTGTTTAACGGGTGTATTGATATTCCGAAGAGATTGCTTTTGAGGTGTTTCGACGCACTATTGGGATTACGTTGAAGACAAAATAAGTGACCTCACAGAGTTTATAGGGCAGATTTTATGCATCCATCTAGTCGATGCGTCGGTCACTGATCTTGCAAAGTTATGGGAGTAACTGAAAGTAATGTGTCCAGAGTCATGACAGCATACAAAGTTTGGCAAATCATCGTCTGCGAGACCGAATTGTGGCCAGAAAACGAAACTCACTGACAGAGACAGGAGAACATTAAAGTAAATTGTCGCCTCAAACAGGAAGACCAATGAGATAAAGGTGACTGCTGAGTTTAATATGCATCTACAGAACACAGTTTCCACCCATATGATACGACGGGAATGGCATCAGTAAGGAATTTATAGCAGAGCTGCTATTGCGAAAACCCTTGTGCCACAAAAAATATGCAAAACGAAGACTACAATGGTGCCAAGAACATAAAATGCGGACTGCGGATGCTTGGAAACATGAACTGTTTTCTGATTTATTAATCTTCACAGTATTCCCCACCTATGGACGTGTGGCACGTTCGTACCGGCAGAACCTCTCAACCCGACTGTCTCTTTTCTACCGTAAAGCATTTTGGCTGGCTGTTCAGTAATGTTTTAGGCAATGATATCGTGGTTTTCGGCTACTCCCATTTTCACCATAAGGATAACTGGCAGCGACCATGTACCCAGTTTGGGTTATCATATCCATTTTATGGTGCGCATGTTTTTTTCTGCAGGGGATTGCATCTTTCATGTAATTAAGGCCCACATTCACAGAGCGGAACTGTTCAATCATGGTTTGAGGAACATGATACTGACATTACATACATTCCCTGGCCTGCACAATCATAAAACTTAAACATCATCCAGCAACTATATTCTGTGTTGGGAAACAGGATTAGATCCCGTCATCTCCCCCAGCATCACATACAGAATTGGAGCAGTTTCTGCATTCAAAATGGTGTCAAATATCACTTGCAACCAACCAGGCCTTGTATGCATCAACAGCAAGGGGGATTCGAACAGCTTTACCTGCCAAAGGTGTCCCAACACTTTATTAGGTGCTTAAAATTTTCCTTTCCCAAGTGTTTCCATTACTTTGGACAACCCTGTGATTGCTTTTCCTATTGCAATTAGTTGCTGCATTCAATTTGATGCAGCATACTGGAGTAAAATAAAGCCAAGCAATATAATAGGCGTTTGTGTGAAACAATTATTATATAAAATTTCTTTTCAATATATTATCGATACATATAGTATGCAAAATTATTCTAATTTTATTTTTTCGTAATCTCATACTTTGTAGAGATATATAATAAAGTTATATATTTGGGGCACAGATATTGGCTGCCCAAACAATTGCAGTGATAAAATTTCCTACAATCTGTTAATCTAAATTAAATTAAATGAAATTTAGACTTGAAACAGCAAAATTAGTCCTCATATAAAATCCACAGAGAAATAGATTTCCATTTTCTATATGATCAACTGCTTAGAGATTTACCTGGTCCTTCATAATTATTGCAAATAAACCCTATTTTGTTACCTCCCCAAAAACTTCTGACACTTAAAATAGGAGTGAACAACTGTGGGCGTGGTCATGTACAAAAAAAAAACACTTGTACAATACTTGTACTCATAGAATACTAAGAATACTATAGTGAAAAATATTGAACTGAGGTAATAGTAAAAGCGTCCAAACTACGGAAATGTATAAATAATTGACAGCATGTCAGATATATATATATTCTAATACATAATTATTCTTTCATTACTGAATATCTTCATTTTATTTTTAAATTTCATTCCACGCATGGAAAACCTACTACATTAAGCCTACTACATTGAGCCTACTACAATTATTCTTGTTCACCTAAACTTGCTTTTCTAGAATGGTGACACGGAACTACTTTTCGCAGACGATAATTCGACTAAAATGCGAAATATAAGTAAATGGCGCATATTGGATTCCTGAAATAAAAATAAAATGGACTGATCTGGCGAAAAATAAAATCCCAACACCAAGACGGAGGTGTGCTAGATAAACGAAATTTGGGAGGAGCGTTTTTGCACATATGAAAGATGACGCCTATTCAAACTTCGCGCTAGACGAATAAGAGCGGCGCTAGTAGCGGCACTATGATCATGCAAATCACGTTTGCTTTAAATACGCGATGAGCATTTTTTATCGCCCGGATTGGAGGTCGTGAGCTAGGTTTGAGACAAAAATGCCTTTCAGGAGATCAGCAGCTTAGTGAGTTTGAACGAGGCCGTATAATAGGGCTACGAGAAGGTGGATATTCTTTCCGCGATATTGCAGAAAGACTTGGCAGGGATGTATCCACTGTGCATGATTGTTGGCAGCAGTGGTAACGGGAAAGCACTGTCTCGGGAAGACCGGGGTCCGACCAGACACGGGCCACTACTGAGAGAGAAGAATGCCGTATTCGCCACATGTCTGTGGCGGATAGTACTGCATCTGCAGCAACAATGAGAGCTTCTGTTGGCCCAAGAGTGACACAGCGAACTGTGAGAAATCGATTACTTGAGGAGCAGCTCCGAACCAGACGGCCTGTAGCGTTCATTCCACTAACTACGAATCGCTGCCATCTGCGGCGACGGTGGTGTCAAGCTAGAGTTCATTGGAGGGCGGAGTGTATGTACGTTGTATTCTCAGATGAGAGTCGTTTCTGACTTGGTTCCAGTGATGGTCGTATGTTTATAGGAAGGAGGCCAGGTGAGCGCTTGGAACCAAACTGTTTGCGGCGTAGACACACTGGATACACTAGGAGTTATGGTCTGGGGATCCATTTCCTATGAGAGCAGGAGCACTTTCGTCGATATTCCAAGCACCTTGCCAGCAAATTTGTACATCAGATTGGTGATTGAACCGGTTGTGCGACCATTCATGAGCAGTATACAAGAGGGTGTTTTCCAACAGGATAACGCTCGTCCTCATACCGTCGCTATCACCCAATGTGCTCTGCAGAGGGTCGACATGTTGCTTTGGCCTGAGAGATCACCAGATCTTACTCCCATCGAGCACGTATGGGACATTATTGGAAAACAAATCCAGCGTCATCCAGAACTAGCATTAACCGTCGCTGATTTGATTGGCCAAATGCAACAGGTATGGAACTCCATCCCACAAAATGACATACGGCACCTGCATGACACAATGCATGCACGTTTGCATGCTTGCATTCAAAATCGTGGTGACTACAGCTGCTATTAATGTACCGCTAATTTACATTTGAAATGGCTCTTCTCCTGCATACTTTAAACTGTAGATTTGAAACTTTAATCAAATAAATATGTAACCTACACAATTGCTTTACCTAAATTTCCTTACTCTAAACTAATTTCTACCTGGTGTTGGGATTTTATTTTCCGCCAGTGTATGTTCGGAAGAAAACAGTTTTATTACTTTCCCCACAGAAAGGCTGTAAAATCCTATTATAATAGATGTAAACAGGATCACGGATTTTATTGCTTTATTTCGGGATATTCGTTAATTTGAAAACCTAAGTGATGAACTATGCTAGCTAAAAGACTAACTTGATTACTTTGTGGACGCTATGATCGACTAATATCTCAATGTTGTCTTCCTACGCCCATTACGCAGATATTGAATAAATGGTCCCCATAAGAACATAATTCATTCAAAACATCGATGTAGAATATTTTAATATATAAATAAGAAGGAACACGAATATAATTTTGAATCTTAATTATAGAAATTGGTTGATTTGAACTCAAATCCTCGATGCTTTTGTGGATATCTGTTGCTCCAATTTTAGCTGCAAAATAAGTTACACTCTTTAACATAAATATTGTTGTTGTTGTTGTTGAGACCCAGATCGTCCGACCTACCAGAAAGACGTAAATAATGTGGAACCATGAAACAAAAAAGGTATTCTCTCTTTGAAACTATCTGTGCAAATTCAATAAGTATGTGAAAATAAAGCATAAATGATTACGATTTCAATGCAAATGAACTTATTATCAGAGCAGTAGCAATATAATGGTCATTTGTTATTGCATAGTAAAATTTTTTTAGTTTTGACACAATGCGATAGAATGTACAGCTGGAGTTGAATGCAGTCCATTTGACAGATTCTACCACATTTTCTGTAATTCTTGAGCTAGTATGCTCGCGTTTCATCCTGGTAAGGTGGCAACAGCGTTGTTAGCAAGTCCCAGACGTTTTCGATCATGAGTGGTTGTTGTTGTTGAAACCCAGACCGTCCGACCTACCAGAAACGTGTAAGGTAACTGTTTGGACGGTCGGGAAGTGCCACCCAATTTAGACCGGAACCCAGTGGGGGAGGCATCCACAGGGATTGTACCCTCCTTCCCCTACCACCAACCTCTCGGAAGGTCTTTCGGACCCACATGTTTAACGTGATCGTACTCCGCATGAACACGGCGGCAGTTTTGGCAGTGGCTGGAATCGAACCCGGGCCTACCGAGTGCCACTCCAGCGCGCTAACCAATGGGCTACCGCGCCCAGATCATGAGTGGTTGTTGTTGAAACCCAGACCGTCCGACCTACCAGAAAGGTGTAAGGTAACTGTTTGGACGGTCGGGAAGTGCCACCCAATTTAGACCGGAACCCAGAGGGGGAGGCATCCACAGGGACCGTACCCTCCTTCCCCTACCACCAACCTCTCGGAAGGACTTTCGGACCCACATGTTTAACGTGATCGTACTCCGCATGAACACGGCGGCAGTTTTGGCAGTGGCTGGAATCGAACCCGGGCCTACCGAGTGCAACTCCAGCGCGCTAACCAATGGGCTGGTGGGCTCATGAGTGGTGTGATAGCTAACCATTGGAGCGTTTCAACCTCAGTCATGTTTAGCCGAATCATACTCTAGTAATCATTGCTACACACTATGTGTAATCAGTGCTAAACACTATATGTAATCAGTGCTAAACACTACACATCGGCATTAGGACATCGCGTAGGATTCCTGGGTTTGTAACTACTGAAGACGGCTCTTCCCATGTTGGGTACTTAGTGGTAGATTTCTTTCGACAGTGGTGCGCAAACTATTCCTTTGTGCGACTCCAATGAAATATTATTTTATTTAGGAGGCCCATGATGTATTGCAATTAAAGTAATAGGTTAAAAATTTTAAAATATTTTATATTTCTAATATTATTATATTAGCCAATGTAAGTTACAATGCGCATTTCAAAATGCCAAAATGTTTCATCCAGCAAAACGTATTGCATATATCATTTTTGAAACAAAAAAATATTCTTAATAAAAATCAGCACTCAAAATGTTTGACAGACCAAATGTGAAATTTAAGTTTTTATGTTGAAAGAAAAAATAAAAATGATTTCTTAAGAATTTTCTCTGGTTTCCATAAGAACTTTTATAGTTTATCCACCAATGATTCAGCTTGGCCAATGTGTAGCATAATGGAGTTCCCACTCGTCTAATGATTACTACTTGCTTAGTGTGACCAATGGAAGGGAGTCCCTAGTCCGAAGACTTTAACCTCCGGTATAATGCCTATATTTGATATTCATGACATAAGTTGAGCAGATATGATATGAAAAATAAAAATAAAATAAAGTTAAAACTTAAGAAAATTAACATGAGCATCCCCAGAACTAAAAAATTTAAAGGAATTAACTAAAAAATAAGGAATTAAACGTTAGAAAGCCGGTACCGCATGCGGTCCGGTGCTGCCATCCATAGCAGCGAGCAAGAGTTAAATGCTAAAAAAGAATGAAGCCAAAAAAAAGAATTAAAAAACTTTGAAGGAGAGAATATGGAATGAAAAAGAAGTTATAAAGCTAAGGGGGGTCATACAAAACAGCACGGGGCCGCTTTTTCTGCTCACGAGGGTCATAATCTGTTAGAGTGAAAAGTGTTTCATTTTTGATAGTGGGAATATTGTGATAAAATTTTTCAGAAAGTTTTTTGATAGTAAATTTGATGGTGTTTATGTCGAAGTCTTTACGAATAATGTCATTTCGAAGATATCGCGGTGCTTTCCGTATGATTCTTAAAATTCTGTTTTGCTCTATCTGTATTCTCTCCAGGTTCGTTTTGCAGGCATAGCCCCAAATAGGGCAAGCATAAAGAAGGATGGGGAGAATGATTTGTTTGAATAAAAGGATTTTGTTACTAAGGTCAAGGTGTTTCGAAAAAAGGAGATGGTTAAGAGCGCCGGCGAGCTTTTTAGTCTTTTTGATAACATGGGTAAGGTGGGTGCTCCAGGTGAGACGACTGTCCAGGTGGACACCGAGGTATTTAGCTGTACGTTGGAAGCAAACTGGCTGATCGTTGATTTGAAGCGGGGGAGGGGGGAAACGTTTCCAAGAGAAGAAGATGGCCTGTGATTTGCGTGCATTAATTTTGATGTTCCAATTTTTAAAATAGGTTTCAAGGAGGGAAATGTGGTTTTGAAGGTGGGCATGAAGAAAATTAATATTACGATGGGCGGAAATGATGCAGGTGTCATCAGCATAAAGGCAAAGGGTGGTATGGGGCGAACGAGGTATATCATTAACAAAAATGTTGAAAAGGAGGGGGGCCAGGATAGAACCTTGGGGTACCCCTGCTTTGATTGGTTTATTATTTGAAAGGGTGTTAAGGACACGGACATGGAAGTTACGATTTTGAAGATAGGAATTTATGATGAGGATGAGGGGGGAGGGGACTTTTATTTGAATAAGTTTAAAGATGAGTCCAAGATGGTAGGTTTTATCGAATGCTTTCTCAACGTCAAGTAAAAGGGCTCCAGCTGACTGTTTGTTGCGGAAGCCGTCAGAAACAAATTCCACAACACGCAGCAGCTGGTGGGTAGTAGAGTGGGAGGGTCGAAAACCGAATTGCTCAGGAATGATAATATTATTTTTGCCAATGAAATTGAAGAGACGATTTTGAATGATACGTTCAGCCAGTTTGCTGAGGGAGGAGAGGAGCGAGATGGGGCGGTAAGAAGCGGGGTCGGCGGGGACGCCGCCCGGCTTGAAAATGGGAATAATAACTGCCGTTTTCCAACAATCAGGGAAGTGACGGAATTTAAGAATTGCGTTGATTACATGAACAAGATAAAAAAGGATATTTAAGGGGATGAATTTAAGGGCTTTGTTAGTTATTTTATCAAGACCAGGGGTTTTTTTATTTTTGAAGTTTCTAATGTGGTCATAGAGTTCCGACGGGTTGGTGGGTTCAATGGGCTCAGGGTGGGGGGCATTAATGAAGTTCGAGACGATTTGACTGACGTGAGCGTGAAAAGAGTTGTTTGAATTAGAGTTATTAGGTTCAAATTGTCTTTGATAGTTGGCCGCTAAAGTGTTAGCCTTTTCAAGATTGGAAAAGGCAGTGCCAGTGTCGGAGAGGAGGGGGGGGAGCTGGGCGAAGGGTTTCCTAATGCGTTTAATTTCCTTCCATATGGAGCCGTCTTCGGGAGAGAGGGACTCGATATATTCCTTCCATTTGTTTTGTTTAAATTTAGAAATGTCAGATTTAATTTTGCGATTTTGGGCATTTAAAAGAATTTTGATTTGGGGATTCCTAGAAATCTGCCAAAGATTCCGGGTGAAGTTCTTAATTTTAATTTTGTTTTTAAGGTGGTGGGGAAGGGAGTTATAACGAGGGGCAGGGCGGGTTGTAGTGGCGTTTGCCAGGGAGCGTTGCAGTTCGAGAGTAATGTTGGAAACAGCATGTTCCAGGTCGGCAGTGTTTTTGATTTTAGGGTTCATGAGCGTAGAATTTTGAAGAGTGAGTTTGAAATTTTTCCAATTTATAGAGGTGGGTAAACCAGAAGAGGGAAGGAGCGTATTTAGTTGAATGGTAAGGAGGACAGGGAGGTGGTCGGAGCTGAGTTCGTTAAGGGTGTCGGTAGTGTAAGGAAAACGGATATTTTTAAGGAGTGCAAAATCAATAGTAGAGGGGGTAGCTGAAAAAGAAAAATGAGTGGGGTTAGAGGGGACTGCAACATGGATATTATTACTGGTGATATACTTGTGGATTTGATTACCGTAGGGGTTTCGACGGCGGCAGTTCCAAGCAGGGTGGTGGGCATTAAAGTCGCCGGCTATAATAAGTCTGTGATTACAATTGAAGATACGATTAAGGTCAGCAGTGAGGTCAATGGAGCAATTAGGTTTAATGTAGACTGAACCGATGGTTAGGGTGGGCTGATTTGGAAGAGTAATATTTACAAGTTTATTTTCAATGAGATTGTTGTTAAGGGTGTTGAGCTCATAGTGCGGAATGTTACTTTTGACATATACGGAGACTCCTCCGTAGGAGGAGTGGGAATTTTGAGTCAGATTACGAAGGGCAGTGTATTTTTGATAGTTGGCGATATTAAGGGAGGGGGGGCGACGGCCGGGTATGATTTCCTGGATAAGGATGATTTCCACAGGGTTATTATTAATGAAGTCGCGGAGTTCGGTGATTTTAGGGACAAGGCCGTTAGCGTTCCAGAAGAGAATACGGATAGAGTCTTGAAGATTACTCGTCATTTTGGTCGGATGTGTCTGAGCTAAAAACCTCTTCGAGGGCCGAAATAATTGCAAAAAGTTTGTTGAGAGGATTGGTGGCTTCATTGAACTTGGTTTGGATAATGTTAATAATTTTTTTTATTTTAATCATGTCTATATTGAAACTGTTAAAGATGTTTTTGATTTCATGGAATATTGAAAAAAGATCTGAGAATTGCGAAGTAGAGTTGGGTTTAGGTTTCTGATTGGTTGTTGCAGTTTGGTCAGGAGAGGTGTTGCTTGGTTTGGTAATGTAAGAGTGGATTTTAAGATTTTGAAGTGGAAGGTTGTTTGGGTCTGTAAGAGGGTTTTGATTGGAGGGTTTGGTTTGAGAATTTGATTGGTGGGTTTGAGGTGCTATTTTTTGAGGTGGAGGATGGGTAGCAATTTCAGCGAAGGATTTTTTTGGGGGGGCGGAGGTTGCAACTGGAGTTTCTGAATTTTCAGGGATGATGGTTGAATTTTTTGGTTGGTTTTGGGAAGGAATTACAGTAGGATGCCGGATGGGCGGAAAGTCAGAGGGTTTTGGAACAATTTGCCTAGAGGCGGTGGGAGGGGGGGCTGAGAAATTTAAGATGGGAGCATTTTTGTTGTGCGGGTTCGCAGGGCAGAGCCTAAAATTTGCGGTGTGAGGGCCGAGGCAGTTGGCACATTTAGCAGGGGTGTCTCTGGGTTTTTGGCATTCGCGTGAGACATGGCCTTCGCCACACTTGACGCACCTGGGGGGGAGCTGACAGCAGTCACTCGAATGATTGTATCGCTGGCATCTAAAGCACATTTTAATGGCCCGGGATTGAAAGTCAGTAACACGAATCTGCATATCAAGAAGGGTGCGGATATCTCTTATTTTTTCCCAACCTCTGGTGGGGTTTAGGTAAGTTAGAAAAATGGGGAGGGGGGCTTTAGTTTTGAGGTCCTTTAGTTGCGAAATTCTATGGATGCTGAATCCAAGGGAGGTTAATTCTTCAATAATTTCAATTATCAGGGAGTTAGGGGGGAGTCCTTTTAAAAGAATTTTGATGGGCCTTTCGGCTTTCAGGTTGATGGAATGAAATTCAATTTTTTGATCGATCAGGAATCTTTGGACAAGTCTAAAATCATCGACAGTTTGGGGATATACTTTTATAAATTCTCCTGCAAGTTGTGCTCTGACAGGAGCGGAGACAAGGGTGTTTAGAGTTTTAACTAAGTTCCTCCAGTTGCTTGGGCAATTTATGTAGAAGGGTTCTGGGCGGGGGGAGTAAATTTCAGTATTAGAGTCATTTGGCGCTGAAGGCACAGCGGGGGAGGGTGTGGTTTCCGGAATAGGGGTGGTATCCATCGAAGGTGAATTTTCATTAGTTGCAGGGATATTCTCAGGATCTTCCGAAATCATATCAGTGAGTGCAGAAAAAGCATTCCGAGTAGAAGTTTTTTCTTTAGAGGTGATTACAGAGGCCGTACGGCAAGTTTTCTTGAGGGGGGTAGAATATAACCTTCCAAATCCTCGATGCTGGTCTCAGCAGTGTTGCTAGAGATAGAACTAGTGCTATTTTCAGCTTGGGCATTTGCCCAAGATGAGTTAGGCTCATTATTGCTATCATTAGGATTTGGGGGGATTCCCCACATTAAGTTAGATTTCAAGTTAGTTTTAAGAACATTTAGATTTAAGTTGCTCTGACTAATGGAGTTAACATTATTTTGATCATTAATTTTAAGAATACAATTATTGCTGGCTTCAAAAGTCTTAATTTCAATGATTAAACTTAATAAGATTTTATAAAGCATATACTTTTATTACATTACCGGTACATATAGTACGCAAAATTATTTTAATTTCAATCTTTACTTTTTCATATTTTGGGGATATATAATAAAGTTAGTACGTTTAAATGTATATTTAGGGTTGCATTCGTCATAAAACTGCTTTATTTATGTGTATTATCTGTGTATCTAAATTCAGTGCCAAAGCAATTACGATATGTTTCATTTTAAAAATCACTAAACGTATTTATTCCTATAACGAACTCTACTTTTAACGCTAAACCATATCATAGAGAATGTATACAAATCAAGCGATTGTAAGGTGAGTTGTATAATAATTGATGATTTTTAGCACACAACATTATTTAGCTTAGGAGACTGGAATGAAATATTCATTGATTTTGCATAGTTTCACATATCATAGTTACGTTTTCAAGTATAATATATTACTGTAGTACTGTAGTAATTTTAAAATGTCAGCGCTAAATGCATCACATTTTAAAGATGTTTGAATAAAATTGCATTTCAATTGGAAAGTTTTTCATTATCAATGCTGTATGCACGATTGATTTTTCTTAATAAATTAGATAATTGGTAATTTGTTGATTTCATTCACTTGAAATCGCTAAAATTCCTACGAAAGGGCATCTCAGTCAAAATTTCTTATCCTAGTATATTGGAATAGATTGTCTGCGATTTCAGTCAATGCGTCCTATGAGAAGATAGATCAATATAATGTGTTCTTATAGTTTCAATTTGCTGCGGCTCCGCAGCTTGCTGGATCTGTTTCATTCAATTCCGGATATGTGTGTTTAAACGAAATAATAGTTTAAAAAAAAAAAAGCTTTTATTATATTACCGGTGACTACAGTACGCAAAATAGTTTTAATTTAAATATTTTTTTTCATACTTTGTGGGGAGATGTAATCAAGTTATTTATTTTATGCTTATTTAATGATATCCCGGATACCAGTGAGACATTGCAAATACTATTATTGTATTAACAATTATTGTACTAACTATTATTGTATTAACAATTATTGTACTAACTATTATTGTATTAAACATTATCCATTGGATTAGTGATAACGTCATGTCAGAAATGATGACTTACCGTAGTCGTGGGACTCCTTTCACTCTGAAGGGCCAAATCCGACTCAAGAAAATTCTACCATCAGTGGTCATTTACGCCGTTCCCGCAACAGACTCTGTTACGCGGCACCATTTTAAGCAGAGTTAAAATAAACAAATTATTTCACAATTTTAGAAAGTATCCATATTATCTCCTAAAATGTGTAAAAAAAAAATCAACAAAGTGTGTTGGACAGGTTTTAAAAAAAAATGTAAATAATAATTACATTCATATTATATGAAGAGATCACATGACTCATAGAAAATTAAATATGTCTTCCATTTATGCTATGATTTTGCTATGATTATACGAAATAATTGTTTATAACAGATAAGCTTTTATTATATTACCGGTGTATATAGCACGCAAAATTATTTTAATTTAAATATTTATTTTTTCATACTTTCTGGGGAGATGTAATAGAGCTATTTATTTTATGCTTATTTAATGCTATCCCGGATACCAATGAAACATTGCAAATACTATTATTGTATTAACTATTATATATTAAACATTATCCTTTGGATTAGTGATAAAGTCATGTCAGAAATGATGCTTTACCGTTGTCGTGGGACTCCTTTCACTCTGATGGGCCAAATGCGACTCAAGAATGATTCTACCATCAGTGGTAGAATTTTCGTCGTTTCCGCAACAGACTCTGTTACGCGGCACCATTTTAAGCAGAGTTAAAATAAACAAATTGTTTCACAATTTTAGAAAGTATCCATATTATCTCCTAAAATGTGTAAAAAAAAATCAAAAAAGTATGTTGGACAGTTTTTTAAAAAAATTTAAATAATTATTACACCCATAGAGTAGTCTTCTACAAATGCACGATTATATTCAACGGGTATATTCTTTTAATCTACGAGAATATAAGTAGTACAGGTATATTGGTATACATTTTGACATATATTGGCATATATTAGAACAAAGTACGGCTTTCTGGTATGAAGATTACGGGGATTATTGATATTTCCAATTTATTACGTCATATATTTTATTTTGGTAAAGGTTTTTGAGACTCATATTGTAATACGGGTAATCCTCAAATAACACTCGGACATATCTTCTAATCTACAACATTATAAGTAGTTCGGTTATATCTTCCCATATAATCTTAACACTTTCATTTTGGCATATATTGGAATCAATTACTAATTACTACAATTTAAAGATAACTGGTTTATTGATATTTTTAATTTATACATGTAATTTACTAATACAGGTTACATATTTTAATATTTGCGTATATAAATAGTACGGATTCTATACAATTTTAACGCTTTTATTTTGCATAAATTGATTTTATTTATTATTTTTTGTAAATTTGCTTACAAATTCGGGCCAGGATGTTTTATTCTTCTTATCTGCTCGTGAAGATAATTTTGTATAGCGAGAACAGAGATTCATAAACTTCGTTTTCGGAGCATTAAATTAAATACTGTAACAGAATATGTTGATTAACAATGTCATTTAGTATACTATAGGGATTTTCATATGATTGTGAATTTTAAGTTTTTTTACATACTCCGTACGAAGAACGATTATGCTGATAATCTATGAATAAAATCATGTATTTAACCTTGAAACAGAGGAATCAGTCCTAATATTAATCCACACCGAAAAGATTTTTCAATCTCCGTATTTTTCCTTTGTCAGTTCAAAACCTACGAAAATAGTAATTTGGAATGAAATCAACTGCTTCACTGCTGGTGTAATCGACTGCAGCTGATTTTCCAAGTCTTTCATATTCATTGCAAATAAACCCTATTTCATTACTTTCTCAAAATCTCTTAACACTTCCATTTCCATTTTTTCACATAATGTATGTGCTTATAAAGTTTGAAAGCTGCAGATTTATTAGTTTTTTTTTTCGCTATGTCTCGGCCTCCAATGCGAGAAGCATATGATTTTTCCTTTGTATTAATATTGTCACTTTCAATTTTGTTATTTATATTATTTGAATATAATTACATAATTATTTACATATTAAAAATATTTATATTAATTATTTATACATTTACATTATATTTATTTTTTATTCATATGAAATGGAGGTTTACATAAAATTGCATCCAATTTCCAGCTTTTAACATATTCGGCATAGATAGAAAGTGTTTATGAGATTCTATTCTTTCTCACAATAACTTCCGTGAAATAACTTTGTCAAAATGGCATTTTAGTATGATGTTGAGACGGTTTGTGGAATGTCTGGGAGTGGAAATGAATAATATCAAAGAAGTTTCGAAATTATCCCGGGGTGAAGAATGAAATCCATTGAACCCTAATGAGACTTAATTTTTCAAATATTTTAAACAGAGTTATAATTAACAAATTGCTTCGAAAATGTTAGGAAATATTAGTATTTTCTCCTAATATGTGAAAGAAAGATTTCAGCAAAGTATGTTGGTAGTTTTTTTTTAATAAAAATTTAAATAATAATCAGACACATATTATATGCTGAGATCACTTGACTCATTAAAAATTAAATATGGATTTCATTTTTCCGCCTCTATAAAGCGTATATGTTGAAAGTACGTTGAAATGTATATTTTGTATTACGTTCGTCATAAAACTGCTTTATTTTTGTGTATTATCTGCTTATCTAAGTTCTGTGCCAACGCAATTACAATATTTTTTTATTTTAAATGATCACACTTTATTCCCACAACGAAGTCTATTTTTAACGCTAAACCATAACATACATAATGCAAATTATTCTAGCTACTGTAAAATAATTTGCATAAGAATTGATGAGCTTTTTCCAAGCAAAATTATTTCACTTTGGAGCCCGGAATGATACGTTCATTGCTTTTACATGGGAGGCAGACGATTTTTATTTCCATGACGTCATTTGAATAATTTTATTTTGTGTAACTATCATTGTCTTTTTCAGTGAAGTTTTAAGTTTTCAAATATAATAAATTAATGTGGTACTATGATAATTGAAAAATTTTCAGCACTGAATACATCACATTTTAGAGATGTTTAAATTAAATTGCATATCAGTTGGAAAGTGCTTCAAAATAATGCTTTATGAATCTTTGATCTTTCTGGTTAAACTATTTAATTCGTAATTTATTGTTTTCATTTACTTGAAATCACTAAAATTCCTACGAACGGGCATGTTTGTCAACATTTCTTATCGCAGTATATTGGAATAGACAGCTTGTGAATTCGATCAATGCATCCATGAGAAGATAGTTCAATATAATGTGTTCTCATTGTTTGAATTTGCTGCGGCGCCGCAGCTATCTGGATTTGCCAAGTTTTGTGAGAATTTGCTATGATTATACGAAATAATTGTTTATAACAGATAAGCTTTTATTATATTACCGGTGTATATAGCACGCAAAATTATTTTAATTTAAATATTTATTTTTTCATACTTTCTGGGGAGATGTAATAGAGCTATTTATTTTATGCTTATTTAATGCTATCCCGGATACCAATGAAACATTGCAAATACTATTATTGTATTAACTATTATATATTAAACATTATCCTTTGGATTAGTGATAAAGTCATGTCAGAAATGATGCTTTACCGTTGTCGTGGGACTCCTTTCACTCTGATGGGCCAAATGCGACTCAAGAAGATTCTACCATCAGTGGTCATTTACGTCGTTTCCGCAACAGACTCTGTTACGCGGCACCATTTTAAGCAGAGTTAAAATAAACAAATTGTTTCACAATTTTAGAAAGTATCCATATTATCTCCTAAAATGTGTAAAAAAAAATCAAAAAAGTATGTTGGACAGTTTTTAAAAAAAATTTAAATAATTATTACACCCATATTATGTGAAGAGATCACATGACTCATAGAAAATTAAATATGTCTTCCATTTATTCCCGCTCTATATAGCGTAAATGTTTAAAGATAGTTTAAATTTATATTTAATGTTGCATCCGTCATAAAATCCGCTTTATTTTTGCTTATTATCTGTGTATCTAAATCTCTGTGCCAACACAATTACAATATATTTTATTTTAAATGTTCACTAAACTTCTTTATTCCTACAACGAAGCCTTCTTTTAACTCTAAACCATAGCATGTAGACTGTAAATAAATTACGCGATTATTAGGTGAGTTGTATAAGAATTGATGGATTATTTTTCAAGCTAAATTATTTAGCTTTGGAGTCTGGAATGAAATATTCATTGATTTTACATAGAGAGGAAGATAATTTTGTATAGCGAGAACAGAGATTCATAAACTTCGTTTTCGGAGCATTAAATTAAATACTTTAACGGAATATGTTGATTAACAATGTCATTTAGTATACTATAGGGATTTTCATATGATTGTGAATTTTAAGTTTCTTTACATACTCCGCACGAAGAACGATTACGCAGCTAATCTATGAATAAAATCATGTATTTAGACTTGAAACAGAGGAATCAGTCCTAATATTGATCCACACCGAAAAGATTTTTCAATTTCCGTATTTTTCCTTTGTCAGTTCAAAACCTACGAAAATAGTAATTTGGAATGAAATCAACTGCTTCACTGCTGGTGTAATCCAGTGCTGCTGATTTTCCAAGTCTTTCATATTCATTGCAAATAAACCCTATTTCATTACTTTCTCAAAATCTCTTAACACTTCCATTTCCATTTTTTCACATAATGTATGTGCTTATAAAGATTGAAAGCTGCAGATTTATTCGGTTTTTTTTCGTTATGTCTCGGCCCCTCATACACTATATTTCTAAAATTGTTCGAAACGTGTCGTAAAAGTGCTTTGCAGTAAAAGAACAGGATTCGAAAATGTTTAGGAAAAAAAAACTTTTTTCTATATAATAGTATGATGAAATGAAAAAAAAATGTGAACTGAGGAAGTAACTTTGAAATCATACTGAAAAAGTAATACATGAGTACCAGTTTTTTTTTCAAACTGAATTTCATCCTTTTATTTTTAAATTTTATTCCAAATATGGAAAACACACTATTTAGAAATGCGTTTTGCTCTTCATCGCCTAAATTTGTTTTTCCATAATGACGACATGGAACTATTTTTCGTAAATGATATTCGAACAAGATATAAAATATAATTAAATTGCAAATCCTTGACTCCCGAAGGCAAATAAAATGTTCTATGCAAACAGGAAAACAAATCTATTACGTTCCCCACAATAAGAATAAATAATTCTTTTATTTTTTTATTATTAATATTTGTTTCGTATACTCATTTATTTCATGATATTTGTTATGCTTTAAATTTAAGCGATGAACTATGCTAGCGGCAAGACTAACTTCGTTACACTCTGGGTACTTTAACAAGCTAATAAATCAGCTTCTTCGTCTAACGCCCATCATCCGGACATCGATTAGATGGTTTCCATGACAACAGAGTTTATTTTGAACATTGATTTCGAATACTTTATTTATGAAATGTTAAAGAACAAGAATAAAAATTTAAGGTTTAATTATAGGAGTTAGTTGATTTATATTCAAACCATCGGTGATTACGTGGTTATCCGCCATTTGAACTCAGGCTATAACATAAGTTACACACTGTGAAGTTTATATGGAGGAATACTGAAACAAATGTTATTATCACTTTGAAACTGTTCAGATGCAATAAGTAAAGATAAAGTGTAAATGGTTATGTTTTCATTGTAAAAGACCTATTATTACAGAGCAGTTGTAAGATAATGGTCACATGCTATTGCATTGTAAATTCTTCTTTAGTTGTGATACAAGCCGATAGAATGTGCAGCATGGCGTTGAATAAAGTCCATTTGACAGATTCGGTCACATGCCCTGTAATTCTTGCGTTTGTCTGCTTGCATGACGCGATGGCTACAATAGAGTAGTTTCCGTGCCACAGACATTTTCGATGACGGTTGGTCTGATAGCTGGCCATTGGAGGGTTTTAACCTCAGCAATGAGTAGCCTTTTCATACTGGTATTCATTGTTAAACACTAGCTATATCCATTGCTAAACACTATATGGTGCTATTAGGACAACGTCTAGGATTCCTGGGGCTGTAACTACTAAAGTCTGCTTTGATTGCTTTTCCTATTGCAATTAGTTGCTGTATTCAATTTGCTGTAGCATACTGGATTAAAACTGACACACAATATAATAGGCGATTGGGTGAAACTATTATTATACAAAATTCCTTTTCAATATATTATCAATACATATAGTATGAAAAATTATTCTAATTTTATTTTTTCGTAATCTCATATTTTGTAGAGATATATAATAAAGTTATATATTTGGGGCACAGATATTGGTTGTCCAAACAATTGCAGTGATAAAATTTCCTACGATCTGTTAATCTAAATTAAATGAAATGAAATTTAAACTTGAAACAGCAAAATTAGTCCAGATATAAAATCCACAGAAAAATAGTTTTCCATTTTCTATATGATCAACTGCTTAGAGATTTACCTGGTCCTTCATAATTATTGCAAATAAACTCTATTTTGTTACCTCCCCTAAAACTTCTGACACTTAAAATAGGAATGAACAAATGTGGGCGTGGTCATGTACAAAAAAAAACACTTGTACAATACTTGTACTCATAGAATACTAAGAATACTATAGTGAAAAATATTGAACTGAGGTAATAGTAAAAGCGTCCAAACTACGGAAATGTATAAATAATTGACAGCATGTCAGATATATATATATTCTAATACGTAATTATTCTTTCATTACTGAATATCTTCATTTTATTTTTAAATTTCATTCCACGCATGGAAAACCTACTACATTAAGTCTACTACATTGAGCCTACTACAATTATTCTTGTTCACCTAAACTTGCTTTTCTAGAATGGTGGCACGGAACTACTTTTCGCAGAGGATAATTCGATTAAAATGCGAAATATAAGTAAATGGCGCATATTGGATTCCTGAAATAAAAATAAAATGGACTACTCTGGCGAAAAATAAAATCCCAACACCAAGGAGGTGTGCTAGATAAACGAAATTTGGGAGGAGCGTTTTTGCACATATAAAAGATGACGCCTATTCAAATTTCGCGCTAGACGAATAAGAGGGGCGCTAGTAGCGGCACTATGATCATGCAAATCACCTTTGTTTAAATACGCGATGTAACTAACCTTCGTGAGCATTTTTTATCGCCCGGATTGGACGTCGTGAGCTAGGTTTGAGACAAAAATGCCTTTCAGGATATCAGCAGCTTAGTGAGTTTGAACGAGGCCGTATAATAGGGCTACGAGAAGGTGGATTTTCTTTCCGTGATATTGCAGAAAGGCTTGGCAGGGATGTATCCACAGTGCATGATTGTTGGCAGCAGTGGTAACGGGAAAGCACTGTCTCAGGAAGACCGGGGTCCGACCAGACACGGGCTACTACTGAGAGAAAATAATGCCGTATTCGCCACACGTCTGTGGCGGATAGTACTGCATCTGCAGCAGCAATTAGAGCTTCTGTTGGCCCAAGAGTGACACAGCGAAATGTGAGAAATCGATTACTTGAGGAGCAGCTCCGAAACAGACGGTCTGTAGCGTTCATTCCACTAACTACGAATTACTGCCATCTGCGACGACGGTGGTGTCAAGCTAGAGTTCATTGGAGGGCGGAGTGTATATATGTTGTATTCTCAGATGAGAGTCGTTTCTGACTTGGTGCCAGTGATGGTCGTATGTTGGTAGGAAGGAGGGCAGGTCAGCGCTTGGAACCAAGCTGTTTGCGGCGTAGACACACTGCATACACTAGGAGTTATGGTCTGGGTATCCATTTCCTATGACAGCAGGAGCACTTTCGTCGTTTTTCCAAGCACCTTGCCAGCAAATTTGTACATCAGACTGGTGATTGAACCGGTTGTGCGACCATTCATGAGCAGTATACAAGAGGGTGTTTTCCAACAGGATAACGCTCGTCCTCATACCGCCGATATCACCCAATGTGCTCTATAGAGGATCGACATGTTGCTTTGGCCTGCGAGATCACCAGATCTTACTCCCATCGAGCACGTATGGGACATTATTGGAAAACAAATCCAGCGTCATCCAGAACTAGCATTAACCGTCGCTGATTTGATTGGCCAAATGCAACAGGTATGGAACTCCATCCCACAAAATGACATACGGCACCTGTATGACACAATGCATGCACGTTTGCATGCTTGCATTCAAAATCGTGGTGCCTACAGCTGCTATTAATGCACCACTATTTTACATTTGAGATGGCTCTTCTCCGGCATATTTTAAACTGTAGATTTGAAACTTTAATCAAATAAATATGTTACCGACACAATTGCTTTGCCTAAATTTCCTTACTCTAAACTAATTTCTACCTGCTGCTGGGATTTTATTTTCCGCTAGTGAATGTTCGGAAGAAAACAGTTTTATTACTTTCCCCACAGAAAGGCTGTAAAATCCTATTATAATAGATGTAAACAAGATCACGGATTTTATTGCTTTATTTTGGGATATTCGTTAATTTGAAAATCTAAGTGATGAACTATGCTAGCGGAAAGACTAACTTGATTACTTTGTGGACGCAATGATCGACTAATGTCTCAATGTTGTCTTCCTACGCCCATTGCGCGGATATTGAATAATTGGTTCCCATAAGAACATAATTCATTTAAAACATCGATGTAGAATATTTTATTATATAAATATGAAAGAACACCAATATAATTTTGAATTTTAATTATAGAAATTGATTGATTTGAGCTTAAATCCTCGATGCTTTTGTGGATATCTGTTGCTCCAATTTTAGCTGCAAAATAAGTTACACTCTTTAACATCCGGCCATCCAAATGGCTTCTCTAAGTCTTAGGACGAGACGGATGGTCTGGGTTTTCGACACTCTTTAACATAAATATTGTTGGTTTTGTTGTTGAGACCCAGATCGCCCGACCTACCAGAAAGACATAAATATTATGGAACCATGAAACAAAAAAGGTATTTTCACTTTGAAACTATCTGTGCAAATTCAATAAGTATGTGAAAATAAAGTATAAATGATTACGATTTCATTACAAATGGACTTATTATCAGAGCAGTAGCAATATAATGGTCATTTGTTACTGCATAGTAAAATTTTTTTAGTTTTGGCATAAGGCGATAGAATGTACAGCTGGAGTTGAATGCAGTCCATTTGACAGATTCTACCACATTTTCTGTAATTCTTGAGCTAGTATGCTCGCGTTTCATCCCGGTATAGTGGCAACTGCGTTGTTAGCATGTTCCAGACGTTTTCGATCATGAGTGGTGTAATAGCTAACCATTGGAGAGTTTCAACCTCAGTCATGTTAAGCCGGTTCATACTCTAGTAATCATTGCTACACATTATGTGTAATCAGTGCTAAACACTATATGTAATCAGTGCTAAACACTACACATCGGCATTAGGACATCGCGCAGGATTCCTGGGTTTGTAACTACAGAAGGCGGCTCTTCCCATGGTGGGTACTGAGTGGTAGATTTCTTACGACAGTGGTGCGCAAACTATTCCTTTGTGCGACTCCAGTGAAATATTATTTTATTTAGGAGGCCCATGCTGAATTGCAATTAAAGTAATAGGTTAAAAATTTTAAAATATTTCATATTTATAATATTATTATATTAGCCAATGTAAGTTAAAATGAGCATTTCAAAATGCCAAAATGTTTCATCTAGCAAAAAGTATTACATATATTATTTTTGAAACGAAAAATACTCTTAATGAAAATCAGCACTCAAAATGTTTGACAGACCAAATGTGAAATTTAAGTTTTTATGTTGAAAGAAAAAAGAAAAATGGTTTCTTAAGAATCTCCTCTGGTTTCCATTAAAGCTTTTACAGCTTATCCACCAATGATTCATCCTGGCCAATGTGCAGCATAATGGAGTTCGCAGACGACCAGATTAAACTTAAAAAGATTTTATAAAAGATATACTTTTATTATATTATCGGTATCTCTAGTACGTAAAATTATTTTATTTAAATATTTACTTTTTCATACATTTTGGGGATATATAATAAAGTTAGTACGTTTAAATGTATATTTAGGATTGCATTCGTCATAAAACCGCTTTATTTTTGTGTATTATCTGTGTATCCAAATTTTTTGCCAAAGCAATTACGATATGTTTTATTTTAAAAATCCCTAAACGTATTTATTCCTATAACGAACACTACTTTTAACGCTAAACCATATCATAGAGAATGTATACAAATCAAGCGATTGTAAGGTGAGTTGTTGTTGAAACCCAGACCGTCCGACCTACCAGAAAGGTGTAAGGTAACTGTTTGGACGGTCGGGAAGTGCCACCCAATTTAGACCGGAACCCAGTGGGGGAGGCATCCACAGGGACCGTACCCTCCTTCCCCTACCACCAACCTCTCGGAAGGACTTTCGGACCCACATGTTTAACGTGATCGTACTCCGCATGAACACGGCGGCAGTTTTGGCAGTGGCTGGAATCGAACCCGGGCCTACCGAGTGCAACTCCAGCGCGCTAAAGAATGGGCTACCGCGCCCCCGTAAGGTGAGTTGTATAAGAATTGATGATTTTTATCACGCAACATTATTTTGCTTAGGAGACTGGAATTAAATATTCATTGATTTTGCATACAGAGGCAGATGATTTATATTTCGATGATGTTATTTGAATAAAGTTTATATCGTATAACTAGCATATTCTTTTACGTTTTCAAGTATAATATATTACTGTAGTACAGGAGTAATTTTAAAATGTCAGCGCTAAATGCATCACATTTTAAAGATGTTTGAATAAAATTGCATTTCAATTGGAAAGTTTTTCATTATCAATGCTGTATGCACGATTGATTTTCCTTAATAAATTAGATAATTGGTTGCTTTCATTCACTTGAAGCGGCTAAAATTCCTACGAAAGGGCATCTCAGTCAAAATTTCTTATCCTAGTATATTGGAATAGATTGTCTGCCATTTCAGTCAATGCGTCCTATGAGAAGATAGATCAATATAATGTGTTCTTATAGTTTCAATTTGCTGCGGCTCCGCAGCTTGCCAGATTTGAATAATCCTCCCTCAAGCACATATGATTAAACGAAATAATTGTTCATAAAAGATAAGCTTTTATTATAATACCGGAGTATATAGAACACAAAATTATTTTAATTAAAATATTTATTTTTTCATACTTTGTTGGGAGATGTAATAAAGTTATTTATTATTAAGCTTATTTAATGCTATACCGGATACCAGTGAAACATTGCAAATACTATTATTGTATTAACAATTATTGCATTACCTATTATTGTATTAAACATTATCCATTGGATTAGTGATAAAGTCATGTCAGAAATGAAGCCTTACCGTAGTCGTGGGACTCCTTTCACTCTGATGGGCCAAATCCGACTCAAGAAGATTCTACCATCAGTGGTCATTTACGCCGTTTCCGCAACAGACTCTGTTACGCGGCACCATTTTAAGCAGAGTTAAAATAAACAAATTGTTTCACAATTTTAGAAAGTATCCATATTTTTTCCTAAAATGTGTAAAAAAAAAATCAGCAAAGTATGTTGGACAGTTTTTAAAAAAAATTAAATAATAATTACATCCATATTATATGAAGAGATCACATGACACATAGAAAATTAAATATGTCTTCCATTTATTCCCGCTCTATATAGCGTAAAAGTTTAAAGATCTTTTAAATTTATATTTAGTGTTAAATCCGTCATAAAACTCGCTTTATTTTTGCTTATTATTTGTGTATCTAAATCTCTACCAACACAATTACAATATATTTTATTTTAAATGATCACTAAACTTCTTTATTCCTACAACGAAGCCTACTTTTAACTCTAAACCATAGCATGTAGACTGTAAATAAATTACGCGATAATTAGGTGAGTTGTATAAGTATTGATGGATTATTTTTCAAGCAAAATTATTTAGCTTTGGAGTCTGGAATGAAATATTCATTGATTTTACATAGAGAGGCAGACAATTTTTATTTTGTTTATGTTATTTGTTTTTTTTTTCAATGAAGTTTTAAGTTTTCAAGTATAATAAATTACTGCGGTTCTGTAATAATTTCAAAAATGTCAGCGCTAAATGCATCACATTTTAGGGATGAAATTACATTTCAGTTGGAAAGTGCTTAATAATCAATTTATTCCCACAATTCCCACAGTGCTTAATAATTAATTCCCACAAACGGAAAACTTCTTCAAAACTACTTATCCTGTCATATTGAAATCGATTGCTGCCGATGTCAGCAAATACGTACATGGCGGAATAGTGCAACGTAGTTTGTTCTTCCTATTTCAATTTGCTTCCTCATTCAATTAGTTGCAGACTGGGGGATTTGGATAAACAGATGAGGTTTATTAACCATTCAACAAAATAATTTTTTTACGCAATATTCACAGTATATTACAGGTTCTTATAGTACGCAAAATTATTTTAATTCTAATTTTTTAATTTCATTTTTTGTGGGTTATTATAATAAAGTTAACTTTTTTATGCTTAGGAATTGGTTCTTCAAATCATAAAAATTGCCTATAGCCGAGCAATTGATATAAATAAAATTGAAAATCTCTCTGTCTGTATGTTTGTCTCATCATCACAGGAGAACGGCTGAACCGAATGTGATGAAATTTCGTGGGTAGCTTTCAAATAGTCCCACTTAAAATTTAATCCATTTTCGAGTTTAAGACAAAGGGTTGTCAAGACTTTAATGAAAAACGAAACATTTTCCTAGGAGTTCTGCTTTCCTGCCTGAACTTTTCTCCTAACTCCCTGATTCCCCCAAACGAAAAAAGCTAGAAATAACTGATTTAAAACGTGAAAGTGAATTAATTAATGCACTATCTCTGAGTTTGGTGGGAATTTATAGCGCTCATCAGTCACTTTTCGGAAATCACAGGTTTGAAAAATGAATTTACATGGCAACTCTAACACCATGGGTTATTTTTTACAAGCTCTCACTCAACAATGGAAAGTATTAAGAAATCAAAGTGGTCATTTAATTATCAGCATTTTATGAGGAAGATTATTTCTTATATCATATTGCTTAGCAACGCACTTAAATCAAATGTGTTTGTTAATTATTAATATTATTTTTCAGATTTGAATCAATAATAAATGGATATAAATATATATCTTATAAATGAACAGTTTAATTTTTCTTTTAATTATATCAATTACGTAATACGTACATCCCTTTCATTTATTTTGGCAGAGTTTTCAAACTTATACATTGTGTTCAGCCCATAAATTCATATATTATGTTTAGCCAATAAATTCATTTATCCAATTGTTGAAACAGAATAAGAGAAGAACGGATACATCTTCTATTACAATTTTAATGTTTTCATTTAGTATATGCAAACGGGTTCAGGTTGTTTCATTCTTCAGATCAGCAAATTCAGATATACGAATTTGGTGGTATATCGCTAACTTGGCAATTCTTCTTTAAACATTGCCAAATTGACGAATATGTTGCCAAATTGATAAAAACGACGCTAAATCAATGAAATTAATTTTGTTTTGTTAGAAGATAGTACTGAAATGATGTTTCAGTAACATTTGTTTGTTAGTCCAACCATCCTACTTATTAGCATACTTAGCGAATTTTTAAAATGTCGCCAAATTGATAAAAATGTTTGTAAATACATAATATCTTGAAATTCATAAACCTGAGCTAAATAAATGAAAGTGTGTTTTGTTAGGGGATTTTTTTTGTTAGGGGTATTGTGATGATGTTTCGTCAATTTGTCGCCAAGTAGGACTGTCAGTTCAACAGTGCCATTTGGTGATAAATTTAGCGGTATTTTAAAATGCCGCCAAATTAAAATGTCGCTAAATAATTGGCGAAAAAGTTGACAAACTTTCCATAGAGACAGCATCATTCAGACGACATTTTTTCCACCATGTCGCTTAGCAACAGATATCATGTCGTTTAGCAGCGGATTTAAATCCAATTTGTTATGCGGAAGACGATTTTTATTAAATCTTTTCTGATTTGAATAATAAAGATATGCATACAAAATAAATTTCATTGACATTGCTTTTTTGACTGGATAATGTCAATTGCGGTGTTCAGGTTTAAACGTTATTATTAATAATATTCTCGGGGATTATTGGTTCAGAGATTATAGATATTTTCAAGGTATCATGTCCTGGTTTTATATCGGCAAAAATTGTTGAATGTCATATATTGTACATTGTATGAGTAGTCTACAAATGCACGATTATATTCAACGGGTATATTCTTTTAATCTACGAGGATATAAGTAGTACAGGTATATTGGTATACATTTTGACATATATTGGCATATATTAGAACCAAGTACGGCCTTCTGGTATGAAGATTACGGGGATTATTGATATTTCCAATTTATTACGTCATATATTTTATTTTGGTAAAGGTTTTTGAGACTCATATTGTAATACGGGGCAACTAACACTCGGACATATCTTCTAATCTACAACATTATAAGTAGTTTGGTTATATCTTCCCATATAATCTTAACACTTTCATTTTGGCATATATCGGAATCAATTACTGCCTTCAGGTTTAAAGATAAATGGTTTATTGATATTTTTAATTTATACATGTAATTTACTAATACAGGTTACATATTTTAATATTTGCGTATATAAATAGTACGGATTCTATACAATTTCAACGCTTTTATTTTGCATAAATTGATTTTATTTCCTATTTTTTGTAAATTTGCTTACAAATTTGGGCCAGGATGTTTTATTCTTCTTATCTGCTCGTGAAGATAATTTTGTATAGCGAGAACAGAGATTCTTAAACTTCGTTCTCGGAGAATTAAATTAAATACTTTAACAGAATATGTTGATTAACAATGTCATTTAGTATACAATAGGGATTTTCATATGATTGGGAATTTTAAGTTTTTTTACATACTCCGTACGAAGAAAGATTATGCTGCTACTCTATGAATAAAATCATGTATTTAGACTTGAAACAGAGGTATCAGTCCTAATATTAATAGACACCGAGAAGATTTTTCAATTTCCGTATTTTTCCTTGGTCAGTTCAAAACCTACGAAAATAGTAATTTGGAATGAAATCAACTGCTTCACTGCTGGTGTAATCGACTGCAGATCGATCTGATTTCCAAGTCTTTCATATTTATTGCAAATAAACCCTATTTCATTACTTTGTCAAAATCTCTTAACACTTCCATTTCCATTTTTTCACATAATGTATATGCTTATAAAGTTTGAAAGCTGCACATTTATTCGGGTTTTTTTTCGTTATGTCTCGGCCTCTCATACCATATTTCTAAAATTGTTCGAAACGTGTCGTAAAAGTGCTTTTCAATAAAAGAACAGGATTCGAAAATGTTTAGGGAAAAAAAACTTTTTTCTATATAATTGTTTGATGAAATGAAAAAAAATGTGAACTGAGGAAGTAATTTTGAAATCATATTGAAAAAGATATACATGAGTACCAGTTATTTTTTTCGAACAGAATTTCATCCTTTTATTTTTAAATTTCATTCCAAATAGGGAAAACACACTATTTAGAAATGCGTTTTGCTCTTCATCGCCTGAATTTGTTTTTCCATAATGACGACATGGAACTATTTTTCGTAAATGATATTCGAACAAGATATAAAATATAATTAAATTGCAAATCCTTGATTCCCGAAGGCAAATAAAATATTCTATGTAAACAGGAAAACAAATCTATTACGTTCCCCACAATAAGTATAAATAATTCTTTTATTTTTTTATTATTAATTTTTGTTCCGTATACTCATTTATTTCAAGATATTTGTTATGCTTTAAATTTAACCGATGAACTATGCTAGCGGCAAGACTAAGTTACGTTCTGGGTACTATAACAAGCTAATAAATCAGCTTCTTCGTCTAACGCCCATCATCTGGACATCGATTAGATGGTTTCCATGACAACAGAGTTTATTTTGAACATTGATTTCGAATACTTTATTTAAGAAATGGTAAAGAACAAGAATAAAAATTTAAGGTTTAATTATAGGAGTTAGTTGATTTATATTCAAACCATCGGTGATTACGTGGTTATCTGCCATTTGAACTCAGGCTATAACATAAGTTACACACTGTGACGTCTATATCGAGGAATCCTGAAACAAATGGTATTATCACTTTGAAACTGTTCAGATGCAATAAGTAAAGATAAAGTGTAAATGGTTATGTTTTCATTGTAAAAGACCTATTATTACAGAGCAGTTGTAAGATAATGGTCACATGCTATTCCATTGTAAATTCTTCTTTAGTTGTGATACAAGCCGATAGAATGTGCAGCATGGCGTTGAATAAAGTCCATTTGACAGATTCTGTCACATGTCCTGCAATTCTTGCGTTTGTCTGCTTGCATGTCGCGATGGCTACAATAGCGTACTTTCCGTGCCACAGACATGTTCGATGACGGTTGGTCTGATAGCTGGCCATTGGAGGGTTTTAACCTCAGTAATGACTAGCCTTTTCATACTAGTATTGATTGTTAGACACTAGCTATATCCATTGCTAAACACTATATGGTGCTATTAGGACAACGTCTAGGATTCCTGGGTCTGTAACTACTAAAGTATCCTTTTCCCATGTTGGGTACTTTGTTGGTAGTAGATATCTTACGACAGTTCAGCGCAGTGTACTTACAGTGCAGCGCAACTATTTTTTGTCCGACCCCAATGAAATATTAGTTTATTTAGGGGGCCAATATTATCAACTAAATAAAATAATAGATTAAAATATGTTTAAATTACAATTATCAAAGGTATTTATTTCACATTTGCCAGTAATAGTTACAATTAGCGATTCAAAATGTCAAAATGTTTTATCTGGCCAAAAGTAGTATATAGAATATTTTTGAAACAAGAAAACACTCTTAATTAAGAGCAATACTCAAAATGTTTGACGGTTCTAATGTGAAATTTAAGTTTAAATCTTTGTGTTGGAAGAAAACAATAAGTTTTGAGAATCCTTTCCTGTTTCCATAAGAAAATTCAGCGATCCCTCAGTAAAACTTTGAGGCCCTAATGCGCACCACTGTTTTAATAGGCACCGAAAAATTTGTCCTGTTTTATTCCTCCATTTCTAGGTACTGTATGATGTGTAGCCTAATCTAAATGTCTTTGGATTGTTGATAGGCTAGCCATTATTATCTTTCTGTCTCCTGTCAGTATAGTATACTAAATACATACTTTTGCTAGCTTAGATCATTCTTTTTGGTATTTATATCTGCCCTTTTAAATCCACAGCCTGCCGACATCATTTTACTGTCGCAAATTTATAACCAAAGTAGCAACCGGTACGTCTCTCACAACTCGCAATTTTTTAAGTCTACAATACTTCCTCTCAGGAAATCATTTAATTTCAAACGTGTCAAAAATTTTCTGTTTTCCGGTTTTTAACACGTATCGATTGTAGTCCACCCTAAAGACGACTGACAAATTTGCAAGTCTTCCGAACAACAGGCTTCGCACAGGTCTTCCAGTATTCACTGATTCTAATGTTTTCACCAAATTGCGTTCGAAGTGCTCCATTCTTTCGTCACTCCACAGACTCACGGACACATACATACACACATATACCCATGCTTGTGCAGACACACACACATGTACAATTGAAAATAATCGATTGGAGATCAGAGATGCTTGGAACGTGCTCTTTCGTGGAAATCTCGAATCCGAATATTTGACCACGTCGCAATACTTTCCCTACAAATTATATTATGTATATAGGGAAAGCAATAAAATTGATAGCGTTATATTAATATTTTATTACTATGTTGTATATTTAATCATGTTGTATATGTATGTATATATTTTTTATTTTTTTATTGCGGGGTCACCTTTTTGCTCATCTTAGTTTAACTGCTTCATTTGCATTCGGCACTGAAAACACACTGTGATGAGTCTCCCATTTTCTTTGATGCGGTAAGCAGATGATTATATTGTTTAATGATTGATCCTGTCCTGGAAGAAGCAAACAGGGGGCGGAGCTTGTTGCTTCGGGGTTGGTAAGTGTCAGCGAGCAGGGGCCATGAGAACGGTCGTAGGATCCGAGTGGAGTGAAAGAACCTCCGAAGCGAAAGCCGGGGTTGCTGAGCGCCAGCGAATATGGAGCAGACCTACAACGAGTGTATTACGCATGCGTAGTGGGTGTGGAAAGAAGCATGCAAAGGAAGCTCCAACAGTTAGTGAGTGGAAGCGAACAGGGGCCGACGCCCCAACCTAATAAATGAATAAAATCTAAATGCGAGAAGCATATGATTTTTCCTATGTATTAATATTGTCACTTTCAATTTTTTTATTTATATTATTTGAATATAATTACAAAATTATTTACATATTAAAAAATATTTATATTAATTATTTATATATTTATATTATATTTATTTTTTATTCATATGAAATGGAGGTTTACAAAAAATTGCATCCAATTTCCAGCTTTTAACATATTCAGCATAGATAGAAAGTGTTTATGAGATTCTATTCTTTCTCACAATAACTTCCGTGAAATAACTTTGTCAAAATGTCATTTTAGTATGATGTTGAGACGGTTTGTGGAATGTCTGGGAGTGGAAATGAATAATATCAAAGACGTTTCGAAATTATCCCGGGTTGAAAAATGAAATCCATTGAACCCTAATGAGACTTAATTTTTCAAATATTTTAAACAGAGTTATAATTAACAAATTGCTTCGAAAATTTTAGGAAATATTTGTATTTTCTCCTAGTATGTGAAAAAAAGATTTCAGCAAAGTATATTGGTAGTTTTTTTTAATAAAAATTTAAATAATAATCACACCCATATTATATGCTGAGATCACGTGACTAATCATAAAATTAAATATGGATTTCATTTTTCCGCCTCTATATAGCGTATATGTTTAAAGTACGTTGAAATGTATATTTTGTTTTACGTTCGCCATAAAACTGCTTTATTTTTGTGTATTATCTGTTTATCTAAGTTCTGTGGCAACGCAATTACAATATTTTTTTATTTTAAATGATCACACTTTATTCCCACAACGAAGTCTATTTTTAACGCTAAACCATAACATACATAATGCAAATTATTCTAGCTACTGTAAAATAATTTGTATAAGAATTGATGAACTTTTTCCAAGCAAAATTATTTAACTTTGGAGCCCGGAATGATACGTTCATTGCTTTTACATGGGAGGCAGACGATTTTTATTTCCATGACGTCATTTGAATAATTTTATTTTGTGTAACTAGCATTGTCTTTTTCAGTGAAGTTTTAAATTTTCAAGTATAATAAATTAATGTGGTACTATGATAATTGAAAAATTTTCAGCACTAAATACATCACATTTTAGAGATGTTTAAATTAAATTGCATGTCAGTTGGAAAGTGCTTCAAAATAATGCTTTATGAATCTTTGATCTTTCTGGTTAAACTATTTAATTCGTAATTTATTGTTTTCATTTACTTGAAATCACTAAAATTCCTACGAACGGGCATCTTTGTCAACATTTCTTATCGCAGTATATTGGAATAGACAGCTTGTGATTTCGATCAATGCGCCCATGAGAAGATAGTTCAATATAATGTGTTCTCATTGTTTGAATTTTCTGCGGCGCCGCAGCTATCTGGATTTGCTGGGTTTTGGGAGTTCTGCGTATGATTAAACGAAATAATTTTTTATAACAGATAAGCTTTTATTATATTACCGGTGTATATAGTACGCAAAATTATTTTAATTTAAATATTTATTTTTTCATACTTTCTGGGGAGATGTAATAGAGTTATTTATTTTATGCCTATTTAATGCTATCCCGGATACCAATGAAACATTGCAAATACTATTATTGTATTAACTATTATATATTAAACATTATCCTTTGGATTAGTGATAAAGTCATTGTTACGCCGCTGCCCTCCACTCTGTGGGTAAACATACTGCCACAGTCTCTATGCCCACTTGGAGGACACCTCAATCGGCGAAGTAATGATCTCGCGGATTGGCGGCTCTTTTCCGTCACTAATTGACATGAGGGTGTAAAGCGTGAATGGTTAAATAAAGAGAAATTATATAATTAAAAATACCTATTTATTCCTACACTTCGTTCATATTATACATTCGTGTTCGTTAGACAGCGATCGGGCCTTTCCTTTCACTAGGAAAGAGGATGGAGTTGGAGAGAGGTATAGAGAGAGAACGTAATTTAAGCAATACATCGCGTCACAAATCTTAGTCCCTAATTATTCCCAACAAACTAGCGCGTTTTAAAACCCATTATGGATGAGAATTCTTACCTTCACTAAGGCGGGGGTCTCTGCACTTGGCTGCAGCTGGGGCATCAGTCGTCGGCAGGTAATCCGGGGCCTCTGCACCAGTCTCGCTCGGTGGTTACAATCTCTATATTCGCATGGCACACTCTCCAAGTACGTGAGTTAAGTCTACGTAAGTCTAATGATAATAATAATGGTGAGATATCCTCTCGGACCAATATATATAGTACCCGACTTGTTGTTTACACTTTCTCGTTCCCACGACCTCTCGACCCCTTTGACCAGCTCGCGGGTCCGTCAGCTGCTGGCGATCTCAAATGGTCGTAGGAGATTTCGCTCCCTCAGGCCATTAAAGCACCCCCATTATTGTGCGTTCACACTGCCCCCTTTGCGGACAGATTTCTAAGACATATTCTACTAAAGTTGCGTAAGGCATATTTATAGGCAGTGGAATAAATTCCCTTTTCTTACGTTATATTTTATAGCACTGGGACTCTTCCAACGCGAAGCCGTCCGCGTTAAGTACTTTCTTACTGAAAAGGGTGTTTATACCAAAATATCGCACCTGGCCCTGCCTTAAGCAAAAACACATTCCACTATTTGCCATCTGCCTCTGCTGTTAGAATAACAAGTCTTAGGTACGCGATATCTAGTTACGCGTTCAAGATTTTAATTTTGACCGCTGTAACATCATGTCAGAAATGATGCTTTACCGTTGTCGTGGGACTCCTTTCACTCTGATGGGCCAAATGCGACTCAAGAAGATTCTACCATCAGTGGTCATTTACGTCGTTTCCGCAACAGACTCTGTTACGCGGCACCATTTTAAGCAGAGTTAAAATAAACAAATTGTTTCACAATTTTAGAAAGTATCCATATTATCTCCTAAAATGTGTAAAAAAATATCACCAAAGTATGTTGGACAGTTTTTAAAAAAAATTTAAATAATAATTACATCCATATTATGTGAAAAGATCACATGACTCATAGAAAATTAAATATGTCTTCCATTTATTCCCGCTCTTTATAGCGTAAATGTTTAAAGATAGTTTAAATTTATATTTAATATTGCATCCGTCATAAAACCCGCTTTATTTTTGCATATTATCTGTGTATCTAAATCTCTGTGCCAACACTATTACAATATATTTTATTTTAAATGTTCACTAAACTTGTTTATTCCTACAACAAAGCCTTCTTTTAACTCTAAACCATAGCATGTAGACTGTAAATAAATTACGCGATTATTAGGTGAGTTGCATAAGAATTGATGGATTATTTTTCAAGCAAAATTATTTACCTTTGGAGTCTGGAATGAAATATTCATTGATTTTACATAAAGAGGGCAGACAATTTTTATTATGTTTATGTCATTTGTTTTTTTTTTCAATGAAGTTTTAAGTTTTCAAGTATAATAAATTACTGCGGTACTGTAATAATTTCAAAAATGTCAGCGCTAAATGCATCACATTTTAGGGATGGCTAAATGAAATTACATTGCAGTTGGAAAGTGCTTCATAATCAATGCTTTATGCATGATTAATCTTTCTTGTTAAATTTTTTAATCCATAACTACTCGTGTCATTTACTTGGAAACGTTAAAATTCCCACAAACGGAAAAGTGCTTCAAAACTACTTATCCTGTCATATTGAAATCGATTGCTGCCGATGTCAGCAAATGCGTACATGACGGAATAGTACAACGTAGTTTGTTCTTCCTATTTCAATTTGCTTCGGCATTCAATTAGTTGCAGACTGGGGGATTTGGATAAACAGATGAGGTTTATTAACCATTCAACAAAATAATTTTTATACGCAATATTCAAAGTATATTACCGGTTCTTATAGTACGCGAAATTATTTTATTTCTAAATTTTTAATTTCATTTTTTGTGGGTTATTATAATAAAGTTATCTATTTTATGCTTAGGAATTGGTTCTTCAAATCATAAAAATTGCCTATAGCCGAACAATTGATATAAATAAAATTGAAAATCTGTCTGTCTGTATGTTTGTCTCATCATCACGGGAGAACGGCTGAACCGAATGTGATGAAATTTCGTGGGTAGCTTTCAAAAAGTCCCACTTAAAATTTAATCCTTTTTCGAGTTTCTAAGACAAAGGGTTGTCAAGACAATAATGAAGAACGAAACATTTTCCTAGGAGTTCTGCTTTCCTCCCTGAACTTTTCCCTGAACTCCCTGATTCCCCCAAACGAAAAAAGTTAGAAATAGCTGATTTAAAACGTGAAAGTGAATTAATTACTTCACTGTCTCTGAGTTTGGTGGGAATTTATAGCGCTCATCAGTCACTTTTCGGAAATCGCAGGATTGAAAAATGAATTTACATGGCAACTCTAACACCATGGTTTATTTTTTACAAGCTCTCACTCAACAATGGAAAGTATTAAGAAATCAAAGTGGTAATTTAATTATCAGCATTTTATGAGGAAGATTCTTTCTTATATCATATTGCTTAGCAACGCAATTAAATCAAATGTGTTTGTTAATTATTAATATTATTTTTCAGATTTGAATCAATAATAAATGGATATAAATATATATCTTATAAATGAACAGTTTAATTTTTCTTTTAATTATATCAATTACGTAATACGTGCATCCCTTTCATTTATTTTGGCAGAGTTTTCAAACTTATACATTGTGTTCAGCCCATAAAATCATATATTATGTTTAGCCAATAAATTCATTTATCCAATTGTTGAAACAGAATAAGAGTAGAACAGATACATCTTCTATTACAATTTTAATGTTTTCATTCAGTATATAAAAAAGGGTTCAGGTTGTTTCATTCTTCAGATCTGCAAATTCAGATATACGAATTTGGTGGGATATTGCTAACTTGGCAATTCTTCTTTAAACGTTGCCAAATTGACGAAAATATTACCAAATTGATTAAAACGACGCTATATCAATGAAATTAATTTTGTTTTGTTAGAAGATAGTACTGAAATGATGTTTCAGTAGCATTTGTTTGTTAGTCCAACCATCCTACTTATTTGCATACTTAGCGAATTTTTAAAATGTCGTCAAATTGATAAAAATGTTTGTAAGTACATAATATCTTGAAATTCATAAAATTGAGCTAAATAAATGAAATTGTGTTTTGTTAGGGGATAGTATTGTGATGATGTTTCGTCAACTTGTCGCCAAGTAGGACTGTCAGTTCTACAGTCCCATTTGGTGATAAATTTAGCGGATTTTAGAAATGCCGCCAAATTAAAATGTCGCTAAATAATTGGCGAAAATGTTGACAAACTTTCCATAGAGACAGCATCATTCAGACGAAATTTTTTCCACCATGTCGCTTAGCAACAGATATCATGTCGTTTAGCAGCGGATTTAAATCCAATGTGTTATGCGGAAGACGATTTTTATTAAATCTTTTCTGATTTGAATATAAAGAAAATAAATTTCATTGGCATTGCATTTTTGACAGGATAATGTCAATTGCGGTGTTCAAGTTTAAACTTTATTATTAATAATATTCTCGGGGATTATTGGTTCAGAGATTATTGATATTTTCAAGTTATTATGTCCTGGTTTTATTTCGGCAAAAATTGTTGAATGTCATATATTTTACATTGAATGAGTAGTCTTCTAGAAATGCACAATTATACTCAACGGGTATATTCTTTTAATCTACGAGAATATAAGTAGTACAGGTATATTGGTATATATTTTGACATATATTGGCATATATTAGAACCAAGTACGGCCTTCTGGTATGAAGATTACGGGGATTATTGATATTTCCAATTTATTACGTCACATATTTTATTTTAGCAAAGGTTTTTGAGACTCATATTGTAATACGGGTAATCCTCAACTAACACTCGGACATATCTTCTAATCTACAACATTATAAGTAGTTCGGTTACATCTTCCCATATAATCATAACACTTTCATTTTGGCATATATTGGAATCAATTACTGCCTTCAGGTTTAAAGATAACTGGTTTATTTTAATCTACGAGAATATAAGTAGTACAGGTATATTGGTATATATTTTGACATATATTGGCATATATTAGAACCAAGTACGGCCTTCTGGTATGAAGATTACGGGGATTATTGATATTTCCAATTTATTACGTCACATATTTTATTTTGGCAAAGGTTTTTGAGACTCATATTGTAATACGGGTAATCCTCAACTAACACTCGGACATATCTTCTAATCTACAACATTATAAGTAGTTCGGTTACATCTTCCCATATAATCATAACACTTTCATTTTGGCATATATTGGAATCAATTACTGCCTTCAGGTTTAAAGATAACTGGTTTATTGATATTATTTATTTATACATGTAATTTACTAATACAGGTTACATATTTTAATATTTGCGCATATAAATAGTACGGATTCTATACAATTTTAACGCTTTTATTTTGCATAAATTGATTTTTTTTCCTATTTTTTGTAAATTTGCTTACAAATTCGGGCCAGGAAGTTTTATTCTTCTTATCTGCTCGTGAAGATAATTTTGTATAGCGAGAACAGAGATTCATAAACTTCGTTTTCGGAGCATTAAATTAAATACTTTAACAGAATATGTTGATTAACAATGTCATTTAGTATACTATAGGGATTTTCATATGATTGTGAATTTTAAGTTTCTTTACATACTCCGCACGAAGAACGATTATGCTGCTAATCAAAGAATAAAATCATGTATTTAGACTTGAAACAAAGGAATCAGTCCTAATATTAATCCACACCGAAAAAATTTTTCAATTTCCGTATTTTTCCTTGGTCAGTTCAAAACTTACGAAAATAGTAATTTGGAATGAAATCAACTGCTTCACTGCTGGTGTAATCGACTGCTGCTGAATTTCCAAGTCTTTCATATTGATTGCAAATAAACCCTATTGCATTACTTTCTTAAAATCTCTTAACACTTCCATTTCCATTTTTTCACATAATGAATGTGCTTATAAAGTTTGCAAGCTGCTGATTTATTCGCCAATAAATTCATTTATAGAATTGTTGAAACAGAATAAGAGTAGAACGGATACATCTTCTATTACAATTTTAATATTTTCATTTAGTATATGCAAACGGGTTCAGGTTGTTTCATTCTTCAGATCTGCAAATTCAGATATACGAATTTGGTGGGATATTGCTAACTTGGCAATTCTTCTTTAAACGTTGCCAAATTGACGTAAATATTGCCAAATTGATAGAAACGACGCTAAATCAATGAAATTTAATTTTGTTTTGTTAAAAGATAGTACTGAAATGATGTTTCTGTAGCACTTGTTTGTTAGTCCATCCATCCTACTTATTAGCATACTTAGCGAATTTTTAAAATTTAGCCAAATTGATAAAAATGCTTGTAAATACATTATATCTTGAAATTCATAAAATTGAGCTAAATGAATGAAATTGTGGTTTGTTAGGTGATAGTATTGTGCTGATGTTTCGTCAATTTGTCGCCAAGTAGGACTGTCAGTTCTACAGTCCCATTTGGTGATAAATTTGGCGGTTTTCTAAAATGCCGCCAAATTAAAATGTCGCTAAATAAATGGCGAAAATGTTGACAAACTTTCCATAGAGACAGAATCATTCAGACGACATTTTTTACACCATTTCGCTTAGCAACAGATATCATGTCGTTTAGCAGAGGATTTAAATCCAATGTGATATGCGAAGACGATTTTTATTAAATCTTTTCTGATTTGAATATAAAGAAAATAAATTTCATTGGCATTGCATTTTTGACTGGATAATGTTAATTGCGGTGTTCAGGTTTAAACATTATTATTAATAATATTCTCGGGGATTATTGGTTCAGACCGAAAAATGTGTCCTGTTTTATCCCTCCATTCCTTGGTACTGTATGATGTGTAGCTTAATCTAAATGTCTTTGGATTCTTGAAAGGCTAGCCATTGTTATCGCTCTGTCTGCTGTCAGTATAGTATACTAAATACATACTTTTGCTTGCTTAGATCATTCTTTTTGGTATTTATATCTGCCCTTTTAAATCCACAGCCTGCCGACATCATTTTACTGTCGCATATATATATAACCAAAGAAGCAACCGGCACGTCTCTCACTACTCGCAATTTTTTAAGTCCCTGAACCCCCAAACGAAAGAAGTTAGAAATAGCTGATTTAAAACGTGAAAGTGAATTAATTAATGAACTATCTCTAAGTTTGGTGGGAATTTATAGCGGTCATCAGTCACTTTTCGGAAATCGCAACCTCAATAATGATTATTCTTTCCATACTAGTATTCATTGTTAAACACTAGCTATATCCATTTTTAAACACTATATGGTGCTATAAGGACAACGTCTAGGATTCCTGTGTCTGTAACCACTAAAGTCTCCTTTTCCCAAGTTGGATACTTTGTTGGTAGTAGATATCTTACGACAGTGCAGCGCAGTGTATTAACAGAGCAGCGCAACTATTTTTTGTCCGACCCCAATGAAATATTAGTTTATTTAGGGAGCCAATATTATCATCTAAATAAAATAATAGATTAAAATATGTTTAAATTACAATTATCAAAGGCATTTATTTTACATTTGCCAGTAATAGTTACAATTAGCGATTCAAAATGTCAAAATGCTTTATCTGGCAGAAAATAGTATATAGAATATTTTTGAAACAAGAAAACACTCTTAATTAAGAGGAATACTCAAAATGTTTGAAGGTCCTAATGTGAAATTTAAGTTTAAATCTTTGTGTTGGAGGAAAGCAATATGTTTTGAGAATCCTTTCCTGTTTCCATAAGAAAATTCAGCGATCCCTCAATAAAACTTCGAGGCCCTAATGCGCCCCACTGTATTAAGAGGCACCGAAAAAGTTGCCTGTTTTATCCCTCCATTTCTTGGTACTGTATGATGTGCAGCTTAATATAAATGTCTTTGGATTGTTGATAAGCTAGACATTGTTATCGCTCTGTCTGCTGTCAGTATAGTATACTAAATACATACTTTTGCTTGCTTATATCACTCTTTTTGGTATTTATATCTGCCCTTTTAAATCCACAGACTGCCGACATCATCATTTTACTGTCGCAAATTTATAACCAATATAGCAACCGGCACGTCTCTCACTACTGGCAATTTTTTAAGTCTACAATACTTCCTCTCAGGAAATCAGTTAATTGCAGATGTGTCAAAAATTTTCTGTTTTCCGGTTTTTAACGCGTATTGATTGTAGTCCACCCTAAAGACGATTGAAAAATTTGCAAGTCTTCCGAACAACAGGCTTCGCACAGGTCTTTCAGTGTTCACTGATTCTAATGTTTTCACCAAATTTCGTTCGAAGTGCTCCATTCTTTCGTCACTCCACAGACTCACGGACACATACATACGCACATATACCCATGCTTGTGAAGACACACACACATGCACAATTAAAAATAATCGATTGGAGATCAGAGATGCTTGGAACGTGCTCTTTCGTGGAAAACTCGAATCCGAATATTTGACCACGTAACAATACTTTCCCTACAAATTATATTAGGTATATAGGGTAAGCAATAAAATTGATAGCGTTATATTAATATTTTATTACTATGTTGTATATGTATGTATATATTTTTTATTCTTTTTTTGCGGGGTCACCTTTTTGCTTATCTTAATTTAACTGCTTTATTTGCATTCGGCACTGAAAACACACTGTGATGAGTCCCCCATTTTCTTTGATGCCGTAAGCAGATGATTATATTGTCTAATGATTGATCCTGTCCTGGAAGAAGCAAACAGGGAGCGGAGCTTGTTGCTTCGGGGTTGGTAAGTGTCAGCGAGCAGGGGCCATGAGAAAGGTCGTAGGACCCGAGTGGAGTGAAAGAACCTCCGAAGTGAGCGCCGGGGTGGCTGAGCTTCAGCGAATATGAAGCAGACCTACAACGAGTGAATTACGCATGCGTAGAGGGTGTGGAAAGAAGCATGCAAAGAGAGCTCCAACAGTTAGTGATTGGAAGCGAACAGTGGCCGACGCCCAAACCTAATAAATGGATAAAATCTAAATGCGAGAAGCATATGATTTTTCCTATGTATTAATATTGTCACTTTCAATTTTGTTATTTATATTATTTGAATATAATTACAAAATTATTAACATAATAAAAAATATTTATATTAATTACTTATATATTTACATTATATTTATTTTTTATTCATATGAAATGGAGGTTTACATAAAATTGCATCCAAATTCCAGCTTTTAACATATTCAGCATAGATAGAAAGTGTTTATGAGATTCTATTCTTTCTCACAATAACTTCCGTGAAATAACTTTGTCAAAATGGCATTTTAGTATGATGTTGAGACGGTTTGTGGAATGTCAGGGAGTGAATATGAATAATATCAAAGAAGTTTCGAAATTATCCCGGGTTGAAAAATGAAATCCATTGAACCCTAATGAGACTTAATTTTTCAAATATTTTAAACAGAGTTATAACTAACAAATTGCTTTGAAAATTTTAGGAAATATTCGTATTTTGTCCTAATATGTGAAAAAAAGATTTCAGCTAAGAATGTTGGTAGTTTTTTTTAATAAAAATTTAAATAATAATCACGCCCATATTATATGCTGAGATCACGTGACTCATTATAAAATTAAATATGGATTTCATTTTTCCGCCTCTATATAGCGTATATCTTTAAAGTACGTTTAAATGTATATTTTGTATTACGTTCTTCATAAAACTGCTTTATTTTTGTGTATTATCAGTTTATCTAAATTCTGTGCCAACGCAATTACAAAATTTTTTTATTTTAAATGATCACACACTTTATTCACACAACAAAGTCTATTTTAAACGCTAAACCATAACATACATAATGCAAATTATTCTAGCTACTGTTAAATAATTTGTATAAGAATTGAAGAACTTTTTTCACGCAAAATTATTTAACTTTGGAGCCTGGAATGATACATTCATTGCTTTTACATGGGAGGCAGACGATTTTTATTTCCATGACGTCATTTGAATAATTTTATTTTGTGTAACTAGCATTGTCTTTTTAAGTGAAGTTTTAAGTTTTCAAGTATAATAAATTAAAGTGGTACTATGATAATTGAAAAATTTTCAGCACTGAAGACATCAGATTTTAGAGATATTTAAATTAAATTGCATATCATTTGGAAAATGCTTCATAATAATGCTTTATGAATCTTTGATCTTTCTGGTTAAACTATTTAATTCGTTATTTATTGTTTTCATTTACTTGAAATCATTAAAATACCTACGAACGGGCATCTTTGTCAACATTTCTTATCGCAGCATATTGGAATAGACTGCTTGTGATTTCGGTCAATGCGATTTTTGATTTCGGTCCATCAGAAGATAGTTCAATATAATGTGTTTGTTCTCATTGTTTGAATTTGCTGCGGCGCCGCAGCTATCTGGATTTGCTAAATTTTCAAGCCACACTTTATGATTAAACGAAATAATTTTTTATTATAGATAAGCTTCTTTATATTACCGGTGTATATAGTACGCAAAATTATATTAATTTAAATATTTATTTTTTCATACTTTCAGGGGAGATGTAATAGAGTTATATACTTTATGCTTATTTAATGCTATCCCGGATACCATTGAAACATTGCAAATACTATTATTGTATTAACTATTATTGTATTAAACATTATCCATTAGATTAGTGATAAAGTCATGTCAGAAATGATGCCTTACCGTAGTCGAGGGACTCCTTTCACTCTGACGGGCCAAATCCGACTCAAGAAAATTCTACCATCAGTGGTCATTTACGCCGTTTCCGCAACAGACTCTGTTACGCGGCACCATTTTAAGCAGAGTTAAAATAAACAAATTGTTTCACAATTTTAGAAAGTATCCATATTTTTTCCTAAAATGTGTAAAAAAAAAATCAGCAAAGTATGTTGGACAGTTTTTAAAAAAAATTAAATAATAATTACATCCATATTATATGAAGAGATCACATGACACATAGAAAATTAAATATGTCTTCCCTTTATTCCCGCTCTATATAGCGTACATGTTTAAAGATCGTTTAAATTTATATTTAGTGTTGCATCCGCCATTAAACCCGCTTTACTTTTGCTTATTATCTGTGTATCTAAATCTCTGTGCCAACACAATTACAATATATTTTATTTTAAATGTTCACTAAACCTCTTTATTCCTACAACGAAACCTACTTTTAACTCTAAACCATAGCATACAGACTGTATATAAATTACGCGATTATTTGGTGAGTTGTATAAGAATCGATGGATTATTTTCAAGCAAAATTATTTAGCTTTGGAGTCTGGAATGAAATATTCATTGATTTTACATAGAGAGGCAGACAATTGTTATTTTGTTTATGTCATTTGTTTTTTTATTCAATGAAGTTTTAAGTTTTCAAGTATAATAAATTGCTGCGGTACTGTAATAATTTCAAAAATGTCAGCGCTAAATGCATCACATTTTAGGGATGTTTAAATGAAATTACATTTCAGTTGGAAAGTGCTTCATAATCAATGCTTTATTCATGATTAATCTTTCTGGTTAAATTTTTTAATCCGTAACAACTGTTGTCATTTACTTGGAAACGTTAAAATTCCCACAAACGGAAAACTTCTTCAAAACTACTTATCCTGTCATATTGAAATCGATTGCTGTCGATGTCAGCAAATGCATACATGACGCAATAGTGCAACGTAGTTTGTTCTTCCTATTTCAATTTGCTTTTGCATTCAATTAGTTGCAGACTGGGGAATTCGGATAAACAGATGAGGTTCGTTAACTATTCAACAAAATAAATTTTATACGCAATATTCACAATATATTACCGGTACTTATAGTACGCAAAATTATTTTAATTCTAATTTTTAAATTTCATTTTTTGTGGGTTATTATAATACAGTTATCCATTTTAGGCTTAGGAATTGGTTCTTCAAATCATAAAAATTGCCTATGGCCGAACAATTGATATAAATAAAATTGAAAATCTGTCTGTCTGTATGTTTGTCTCATCATCACAGGAGAACGGCTGAACCGAATGTGATGAAATTTCGTGGGTAGCTTTCAAATAGTCCCACTTAAAATTTAATCCATTTTCGAGTTTCTAAGACAATGGGTTGTCAAGACATTAATGTAAAACGAAACATTTTCCTAGGAGTTCTGCTTTCCTCCCTGAACTTTTCCCTGAACTCCCTGATTCCCCCAAACGAAAAAAGTTAGAAATAGCTGATTTAAAACGTGAAAGTGAATTAATTACTGCACTATCTCTGAGTTTGGTGGGAATTTATAGCGCTCATCAGTCACTTTTCGGAAATCGCAGGTTTGAAAAATGAATTTACATGGCAACTCTAACACCATACTTTATTTTTTACAAGCTCTCACTCAACAATGGAAAGTATTAAGAAATCAAAGTGGTCATTTAATTATCAGCATTTTACGAGGAAGATTCTTTCTTATATCATATTGCTTAGCAACGCAATTAAATCAAATGTGTTTGTTAATTATTAATATTATTTTTCAGATTTGAATCAATAATAAATGGATATAAATATATATCTTATAAATGAACAGTTTAATTTTTCTTTTAATTATATCAATTACGTAATACGTACATCCCTTTCATTTATTTTGGCAGAGTTTTCAAACTTATACATTGTGTTCAGCCCATAAATTCATATATTATGTTTAGCCAATAAATTCATTTATCCAATTGTTGAAACAGAATAAGAGTAGAACGGATACATCTTCTATTACAATTTTAATATTTTCATTTAGTATATGCAAACGGGTTCAGGTTGTTTCATTCTTCAGATCTGCAAATTCAGATATACGAATTTGGTGGGATATCGCTAACTTGACAATTCTTCTTTAAACGTTGACAAATTGGCGTAAATGTTGCCAAATTGATAGAAACGACGCTAAATCAAAGAAATTTAATTTTGTTTTGTTAAAAGATAGTACTGAAATGATGTTTCTGTAGCACTTGTTTGTTAGTCCAACCATCCTACTTATTAGCATATTCAGCGAATTTTTAAAATTTAGCCAAATTGATAAAAATGTTTGTAAATCTTGAAATTCATAAAACTGAGCTAAATAAATGAAATTGTAGTTTGTTAGGGGATAGTATTGTGATGACGTTTCGTCAATTTGTCGCCAAGTAGAACTGTCAGTTCTACAGTCCCATTTGGTGATAAATTTGGCGGTTTTAAAAAATGCCGCCAAATTAAAATGTCGCTAAATAATTGGCGAAAATGTTGACAAACTTTCCATAGAGACAGCATCATTCAGACGACATTTTTTCCACCATGTCGCTTAGCAACAGATATCATGTCGTTTAGCAGCGGATTTAAATCCAATGTGTTATGCGGAAGGCGATTTTTATTAAATCTTTTCTGATTTGAATATAAAGAAAATAAATTTCATTGGCATTGCATTTTGGACTGGATAATGTTAATTGCGGTGTTCAGGTTTAAACATTATTATTAATAATATTCTCGGGGATTATTGGTTCAGGTATTATTGATATTTTCAAGTTAATATGTCCTGGTTTTATTTCGGCAAAAATTGTTGAATGTCATATATTGTACATTATATGAGTAGTCTTCTACAAATGCACGATTATATTCAACGGGTGTATTCTTTTAATCTACGAGAATATAAGTAGTACAGGTATATTAGATTACATTTTAACATATTTTGGCATATATTTGAACCAAGTACGGCTTTCTGGTATGAATATCACGGGGATTATTGATATTTCCAATTTATTACGTCATATATTTTATTTTGGCAAAGGTTTTTGAGACTCATATTGTAATACGGGTAATCCTCAACTAACACTCTGACATATCTTCTAATCTACAACATTATAAGTATTTCGGTTACATCTTCCCATATAATCTAAGCACTTTAATTTTGGCATATATTGGAATCAATTACTGCCTTCAGGTTTAAAGATAACTGGTTTATTGTTATTTTTAATTTATACATGTAATTTACTAATACAGTTTACATATTTTAAAATTTGCGTATATAATTAGTACGGATTCTATACAATTTTAACGCTTTTATTTTGCATAAATTGATTTTTTTTCCTATTTTTTGTAAATTTGCTTACAAATTCGGGCCAGGATGTTTTATTCTTCTTAGCTGCTCGTGAAGATAATTTTGTATAGCGAGAACAGAGATTCATAAACTTCGTTTTCGGAGCATTAAATTAAATACTTTAACAGAATATGTTGATTAACAATGTCATTTAGTATACAATAGGGATTTTCATATGATTGTGATTTTTAAGTTTTTTTACATACTCCGTACGAAGAACGATTATGCTGCTAATCTATGAATAAAATCATGTATTTTGACTTGAAACAGAGGAATCAGTCCTAATACTAATCCACAACGAAGAGATTTTTCATTTTCCGTATTTTTCCTTGGTCAGTTCAAAACCTAAGAAAATAGTAATTTGGAATGAAGTCAACTGCTTCACTGCTGGTGTAATCGACTGCAGCTGATTTTCCAAGTCTTTCGTATTTATTGCAAATAAACCCTATTTCATTACTTTATCAAAATCTCTTAACACTTCCATTTCCATTTTTTCACATAATGTATGTGCTTATAAAGTTTGAAAGCTGCAGATTTATTCGTTCTTTTTTCGTTATGTCTCGGCCTCTCATACACTATATTTCTAAAATTGTTCGAAACGTGTCTTAAAAGTGCTTTTCAGTAAATGAACAGGATTCGAAAATGTTTAGTGAAAAAAACTTTTTTCTATATAATAGTATGATGAAATGGAAATAAAATGTGAACTGAGGAAGTAACTTTGAAATCATACTGAAAGCGTAATACATGAGTACCAGTTTTTTTTCAAACTGAATTTCATCCTTTTAATTTTAAATTTTATTCCAAATATGGAAAACACAATGTTTAGAAATGCGTTTTGCTCTTCATCGCCTTAATTTGTTTTTCCAGAATGACGACATGGAACTATTTTTCGTAAATGATATTCGAACAAGTTATAAAATATAATTAAATTGCAAATCCTTGATTCCCGAGGGCAAATAAAATGTTCTATGTAAACAGGAAAACAAATCTATTACGTCCCCCACAATAAGTATAAATAATTCTTTTGTTTTTTTATTATTAATTTTTGTTCCGTATGTTCATTTATTTCAAGATATTTGTTATGCATTAGATTCATGCGATGAACTATGCTAGCGGCAAGACTAAGTAACATTCTGGGTACTATAACAAGCTAATAAATCAGCTTCTTCGTCTAACGCCCATCATCTGGACATCGATTAGATGGTTTCCATGACAACAGAGTTTATTTTGAACATTGATTTCGAATACTTTATTAATGAAATGTTAAAGAACAAGAATAAAAATTTAAGGTTTAATTATAGGAGTTAGTTGATTTATATTCAAACCATCGGTGATTACGTGGTTATCTGCCATTTGAACTCAGGCTATAACATAAGTTAAACACTGTGACGTATATATAGAGGAATCCTGAAACAAATGGTATTATCACTTTGAAACTGTTCAGATGCAATAAGTAAAGATAAAGTGTAAATGGTTATGTTTTCTTTGTAAAAGACCTATTATTGCAGAGCAGTTGAAAGATAATGGTCACATGCTATTGCATTGTAAATTCTTATTTAGTTGTGATACAAGGCGATAGAATGTGCAGCATGGCGTTGAATAAAGTCCATTTGACAGATTCTGTCACATGCCCTGTAATTCTTGCGTTTATCTGCCTGCATGTCGCGATGGCTACAATAGCGTAGTTTACGTGCCACAGACATGTTCGATGACGGTTGGTCTGATAGCTGGCCATTGGAGGGTTTTAACTTCAGTAATGACTAGCCTTTTCATACTAGTATTCATTGTTAAACACTAGCTATATCCATTGCTAAACACTATATGGTGCTATTCGGACAACGTCTAGGATTTCTGGGCCTGTAACTACTGAAGTATCCTTTTCCCATGTTGGGTACTTTGTTGGTAGTAGATATCTTACGACAGTGCAGCGCAGTGTACATACAGTGCAGCGCAACTATTTTTTGTCCGACCCCAATGAAATATTAGTTTATTTAGGGGGCCAATATTATCATCTAAATAAAAAAATAGATTAAAATATGTTTAAATTGCAATTATCAAAGGCATTTATTTTACATTTGCCAGTAATAGCTACAATTAGCGATTCAAAATGTCAAAATGTTTTATCTGGCAAAATTAGCATATAGCATATTTTTGAAACAAGAAAACACTCTTAATTAACAGCAATACTCAAAATGTTTGACGGTCCTAATGTGAAATTTAAGTTTAAATCTTTGTGTTGGAAGAAAACAATATGTTTTGAGAATCCTTTCCTGTTTCGATAAGAAAATTCAGCGATCCCTCAGTAAAACTTCGAGGCCTTAATGCGCACCACTGTTTTAAGAGGCACCGAAAAATTTGTCCTGTTTTATCCCTCCATTTCTTGGTACTGTATGATGTGTAGCTTAATCTAAATGTCTTTGGATTGTTGATAGGCTAGCCATTGTTATCGATCTGTCTGCTTTCAGTATAGTATACTAAATACATACTTTTGCTTGCTTATATCATTCTTTTTGGTATTTATATCTGCCCTTTTAAATCCACAGCCTGCCGACATCATTTTACTGTCGCAAATTTATAACCAAATTAGCAACCGGCACGTCTCTCACTACTCGCAATTTTTAAAGTCTACAATACTTCCTCTCAGGAAATCAGTTAATTGCAGATGTGTCAAATATTTTCTGTTTTCCGGTTTTTAACACGTATCGATTGTAGTCACCCTAAAGACGACTGACAAATTTGCAAGTCTTCCGAACAACAGGCTTCGCACAGGTCTTCCTGTGTTCACTGATTCTAAGGTTTTCACCAAATTGCGTTCGAAGTGCTCCATTCTTTCGACACTCCACAGACTCACGGACACATACATACACACATATACCCATGACTGTGCAGACGCACACACATACACAATTAAAAATAACCTATTGGATATCAGAGATGCTTGGAACGTGCTCTTTCGTGGAAAACTCGAATCCGAATATTTGACCACGTCACAATACTTTCCCTACAAATTATATTATGTATATAGGAAAAGCAATAAAATTGATATCGTTATATTAATATTTTATTACTATGTTGTATATTTAATCATGTTGTATATGTATGTATATATTTTTTATTCTTTTATTGCGGGGTCACCTTTTTGCTTATCTTAGTTTAACTGCTTCATTTGCATTCGGCACTGAAAACACACTGTGATGAGTCCCCCATTTTCTTTGATGCCGTAAGCAGATGATTATATTGTTTAATGATTGATCCTGTCCTGGAAGAAGCAAACAGAGAGCGGATCTTGTTTCTTCGGGGTTGGTAAGTGTCAGCGAGCAGGGACCATGAGAACGGTCGTAGGACCCGAGTGGAGTGAAAGAACATCCGAAGCGAGCGCCGGGGTTGCTGAGCGCCAGCGAATATGGAGCAGACCTACAACGAGTGTATTACGCATGCATCGTAGGTGTGGAAAGAAGCATGCAAAGGGAGCTCCAACAGTTTGTGAGTGGAAGCGAATAGGGGCCGACGCCCCAACCTAATAAATGGATAAAATCTAAATGCGAGAAGCATATGATTTTTCCTATGTATTAATACTGTCACTTTCAATTTTGTTATTTATATTATTTGAATATAATTACAAAATTATTTACATATTAAAAAATATTTATATTAATTATTTATATATATACATTACATTTATTTTTTATTCATATGAAATGGAGGTTTACATAAAATTGCAGCTTTTAACATATTCAGCATAGATAGAACGTGTTTACGAGATTCTATTCTTTCTCACAATAACTTCCGTGAAATAACTTTGTCAAAATGGCATTTTAGTATGATGTTGAGACGGTTTGTGGAATGTCTGGGAGTGGAAATGAATAATATCAAAGAAGTTTCGAAATTATCCCAGGTTGAAAAATGAAATCCATTTAACCGTAATGAGACTTAATTTTTCAAATATTTTAAAGAGAGTTATAATTAACAAATTGCTTCGAAAATTATAGGAAATATTTGTATTTTCTCCTAATATGTGAAAAAAAGATTTCAGCAAAGTATATTGGTATTTTTTTTAATAAAAATTTAAATAATAATCACGCCCATATTATATGCTGAGATCACGTGACTCATTATAAAATTAAATATGGATTTCATTTTTCCGCCTCTATATAGCGTATATGTGTAAAGTACGTTGAAATGTATATTTTGTATTACGTTCGTCATAAAACTGCTTTATTTTTGTGTATTATCTGTTTATCTAAGTTCTGTGCCAACGCAATTACAATATTTTTTTTATTTTAAATGATCACACTTTATTCCCACAACGAAGTCTATTTTTAACGCTAAACCATAACATACATAATACAAATAATTCTAGCTACTGTAAAATAATTTATATAAGAATTGATGAACTTTTTCCAAGCAAAATTATTTAACTTTGGACCCCGGAATGATACGTTCATTGCTTTTACATGGGAGGCAGACGATTTTTATTTCCATGACGTCATTTGAATAATTTTATTTTGTGTAACTAGCATTGTCTTTTTCAGTGAAGTTTTAAGTTTTCAAGTATAATAAATTAATGTGGTACTATGATAATTGAAATATTTTCAGCACTAAATACATCACATTTTAGAGATGTTTAAATTAAATTGCATGTCAGTTGGAAAGTGCTTCAAAATAATGCTTTATGAATCTTTGATCTTTCTGGTTAAACTATTTAATTCGTAATTTATTGTTTTCATTTACTTGAAATCACTAAAATTCCTACGAACGGGCATCTTTGTCAACATTTCTTATCGCAGTATATTGGAATAGACAGCTTGTGGTTTCGATCAATGCGTCCATGAGAAGATAGTTCAATATAATGTGTTCTCATTGTTTGAATTTGCTGCGGCGCCGCAGCTATCTGGATTTGCCAAGTTTTAGATGTAGTGCATATGATTTTCGAGGAATGTAGACTTCGTGTGGGAGTGCCTAGCCCCAAGGGCTTTAACCTCCGGTATGTGGATTTGATTTGTTTATATGTTATTACTTAAGCATTATAGTACTGTAGACAACAACGTGCTTACTGCTCCAATGCTTCCTTAGGGGAAGTGGAGAAAATGTGGCTGCAGCAGTGCTGCCATCTGGTAGACTGTGGAGATACCACGAGCAAGCCTTATATGTATTAAATATAGGCAGGGGGGATACTTAAGTGAAATTGACTAGAGATAAAAAATGAAAACAAAATGCACAATTAGCGAACTGGGAAGGTTCAATAGGTTTATAACGCTATGGGGGGTCGTACAGAACTGCCCGCGGCCGTTTTCTATTCTGCCGAGGATCGTAGTCTGGTAAGTTAAATAATAATTCGTTTGGTACACTAGGTATGTTACGGAAAAATTTTTGCGACTGTTTTTTGATAATTTGACGAATAGTTTTGATTTTGTAATCCTTCCTAATCACATCGTTGCGAAGGTATCGCGGGGCTTTTCTAATGATACGAAGTATTTTATTCTGTTCTATTTGGAGTTTATTGATGCTGGTTTTACAGGCGAAGCCCCAGATCGGGCAAGCGTAGAGAAGAATGGGCTGAATGTTGCTCTTATAGAGGAGAATTTTATTGTCAGTATCTAGATTTTTGGAAAACAACAGATGGTTAAGGGATCCTACGAGCTTTCTTGCTTTTTTAATTACATAATTAATATGCGTACTCCAAGTAAGTCGGCTGTCCAAATGGACGCCGAGATACTTGGCAGTACGCTGGAATGGGACAGGCTGTTTGTTAATCATTATGGGGGGGGGGAACCTGGTACCAGAAAGGAATTACAGCTTGTGATTTCAGGGCGTTAATTTTAATTTTCCATTTGCTGTAATATTCTTCTAATGTGTGACTGCAGGTGGGCGTGAAGATTATTAGGATTTTTGTGCTTGGAGATGACACAAGTGTCATCAGCGTAAAGACACAGCGTGGTGTGGGGGGAGCGGGGGATGTCATTAATATACAAAATGAAAAGAAGGGGGGCAAGAATGGAACCCGGGGGGACCCCTGCATGTACCGGATGGATGTCTGAGTGAGTGTTAAGTGTCCTAACGTGGAAATTTCTGTTTTTGAGGTAAGAGCTGATTATGTGAACAAAGGGGGGGGGGATGCTAAATTTAATAAGTTTATGTATAATACCAGGAGTCCAGGTTTTATCAAATGCCTTCTCTACGTCTAACAGCAGGGCGCCTACGGGAGATTTGTTTTTTAAGCCTTGAGCGGTGAATTCCACCACTTGGAGGAGCTGATGGGTCGTGGAATGCTTAGAGCGGAAGCCAAATTGCTCTGGGATGAGGATGTTATTATCGTCGATGAAGTTTAAGAGGCGGGTTTGAATAATACGTTCGGTGATTTTACTGAGGGAGGGGGTGAGAGAGATGGGACAGTAGGAAACGGGGTCAGAAGGGTCAGCGCCGGGTTTAATACAGGGGATGACTATGGCAGTTTTCCAACAGGCGGGGAAGTTGCAGTAGGACAGAATTTTGCTTATCATTAAAACTAGATAAAAAATAATATTTAAAGGGAGGTGCTTTAATGCTTTATTTGAAATTTTATCTACTCCAGGGGCTTTTTTATTTTTCAGTTTACAGATAATGTCGATGATTTCTTGAACAGAGGTGGGTGGGATGGGGTGGGGGGGGGGTTGCAAGGAAGTTGTCGACTGAGAGCTGGATTTGGTCATGAAACTGGTTGTTTGGGATATTGATTGCGAATTGCTTCTCGTAGCAATTCGAAATGGCGTTGGCTTTGTCCCGTTCAGAAAAAACTGGGCCGTTACTAGTCTGGAGGGGGGGGGGGGAGCTTGGTAAAGGGTTTGCGAATTCTTTTGATTTCCTTCCAGAGCGACCGATCGCCGGGGGAAAGGGATTCTATATAAGTTTGCCACTGGTTCTGGTTGTGTTTATGAATGGAGTGCCTGATTTTTTTGTTAAGGGAGTTAAGTTTAATTTTAGTTCTAGTGTCCCGGGTGGTTTGCCAGATGCGGCGGGTGTTATTACGGGCGGTGATCAAAGCTTGAATATGGTGCGGGAGGGAGTTGTACTGGGGGGGGGCGGGAGGACGATGCTTTTTCAAGCGAATTTTGGATTTCCTGAGTCACAATGAGGGCGGCAGAGTCAATATTTGCAGGGTTATCAATTTTGGGGATGAGGAGGGTTGATTTCTTAAGAATATTTTTAAATTCTTTCCAATTAATAGAGTGGGGGAGGCTGGTGACAGGGAGCAATGAGTTTAGCTGAAGGGAGAGGAGAACCGGGAGATGGTCAGAGCTGAGTTTATTTAAAGTAGTAATGGAAAAAGGGAGATGAATGTTTTTCAGAAGGCCGATGTCTATGGTGGAAGGGGAGGCAGAGTGGGAATAATGAGTGGGCATGGCGGGAATGGCCGTGTGGATACCGTTAGTATTAATGAATTTATGAAGTGCATTGCCATAACTGTTACTGCGCCTGCAATTCCACGCAGGGTGATGTGCATTGTAGTCCCCTACAAGAATAGTACGACGATTGATGTTGAAGAGGCTATTAAGGTCAGAGGTGATATCGATGCTTTGAGAGGGTTTGATATAAATGGAGCCTAAGACAATGGGCGGATAGTTTGGAAGGGATAACTGTATTAATTTATTTTCAATGAGATTGGTGCTGACAGGATTGAGCTCGTGGTGAGGAATATTATGTTTGACATACACCGCGACTCCGCCGTGCGGGGAATATGAGTTATTTGTTTTAGTCCTAAGAGCTGTGTAGTTAATGAAGTTAGCAATTTTGAAGGGGGGGGCGGGTGCCAAGCCTAATTTCTTGGATCAAGATGATGTCGATGTGATTATTCTGGATGAAATTTCGCAGTTCCGCTATTTTGCCGCGGAGCCCATTGGCGTTCCACGACAGTATTTTCAGCGTATCAATATTTTTACTCGCCATAACGGGGGGGGGGGCTGTGCTAAAGACCTCACCGAGGGCCGAGATGATATTAAGCAGTTTATCTAACGGGTTGATTGGTTTGTTTATAGTGGTGAGTACTAGGTTAATAAAGTTTTTAATTTTGATAAAACTAATGTCAAGGTCTGAAAATATTTTTTTAAATTCTTGTATCATTTGAATAAAGTCTGACAGAGGGGATAAGTTATTTGGGCTGGGAGGGCAGGATTGAGACGCGGTTGCAGTGTGCTGTTCCTGAGTCAACGAAGTTGCAGGGGGGGCGGGGGCGGGGGAGATATAAGAGTGTACCGTTACGTTTTGCAAAGTTTGATTTTTGAGATTTGCAAGCATTTGATTTCTGGGTAGAAGTTTGGGGACGGGGGGGGGGGCAGGACTTTGCTTACGGGGTTGTTGTTGTTCGAGGTTATCTCTGCGAAGGATTTATTGCCGTTTAGAGGGCTGGGGGTAGAGTTTTGGTTTACAACTGGGATTTCCTGATTAGAGGGGCAGGGTGATCCTGTTTCATCAATTTGTAGGGGTGGCAAGTCTGAAGGTCGCGGCATGGTTTGGTTGTTAATATGGGGGGGGGCGGCTGACATGGCAGCGTTTTTATTTTCTGGGTTAGCTGGGCACAATCTGAAGTTAGCAGGGTGGGGGCCTTTGCAGTTTGCGCATTGGGCAGGGGTGTCTCTAGATTTAGTACACTCGCGAGTTAGGTGATTTAGGCTACATTTGAGGCATCTTGCTGGAAGGGAACAACATTCACTAGAGTGTCCGTGGCGCTGGCATCGGTAGCACATTTTAACCGCTCTGGATTCAAAATTTGTAACTTTGATTGTCATGTCTAGGAGAGTGGAGACTTCACGGATCATTTCCCATTTTTCAGTAGGGTTTACGTAGACAAGGAATATGGGGATGGGGGCTTGATTTTTTAAGTCTTTTAATTGCGTGACGCGGTGTATGCTAAAGCCTATGAGTTGTAATTCTTGTTTAATCTCACTTATGGAAGAGTTTGGGGGGAGCCCTTTCAACAGAATCTTTTTGGGCCTTTCAGCCTTGATGTTTATCGAGTGGAACTCGAGTTTGTTTTCTATCAAAAATCTCTGGGTAGTCCTGTAGTCATCTAAATTAAGGGGGTATATTTTTATCAGTTCGCCTGCTAGTTGAGCTTTAACATTGGTGCTGGTTTTTTCGTTGATGGCTTTGATGAGTTCACGCCAGTTATTACTACAATTAACGTAGAAAGGTTCAGGTTTGTAACTATTGATTTGAGGGGCTTCCTGAGAATTGTTTTGTAGCGGTACGCTAGTTCCGGCTGATCCATTTATTTGCGGGGGAGGAGGTGTCCATGTCGGCATAAGAGAATTTATTTTGATCAATGGGGATACCATTGATGTTCAAGGAGTCATTGCTGTTATGAATAGTGCGCATGGGGCAGTGCTTTTTTGGAAATCTAAAACCTTCCGCATCCACTTGTACGTCAGCTGGTCTAGCTGAGTAGCATTTGCTGTTAGAATTTAAAGTTACATTACCATTTAAGTTTGCAATTCCATTAGAGTTAGTTAGGCTGGTTACAGAATTATTACCCTCAAAATGAGAGTTGCTTGTAGTTAAGTTAGTTGAGCCTAGCATAATTTCAAAATTAGCATTTGCATTAGATTTATCATGACTATTTATTACATTAGGATTATGGCTATTAGAGTTATTAATCATAGTTAAATTACTTAAGTTTTTTAAATAATCATCAATTTCAGTTTTAAAGGGGATAGTATCGTCGAGGTCTACAGAATGCTCAAGATGTAATAACAGTAAATCACACATACCCTTGAAGCTTTCTTGGGTGAGGTCGGAGTGGCCTTCTTGGAGCTTGTACCACTTGTGGAGCAGGAAGTCATGAATCAGTCTGGCCAGGTTCTGATGAGCTAAGTCTCCATGCTTGAGTGAGGCAGGCAAGGTCAGAGTTCGGAATTTTTCAATGATAATTGAAATATCAGGAGGAAGGCTGTGATAGTCAGGCTGAGTCGATGAAGCGGACGCCATGTCCAGGTAGGAAGGAGTCCGAAGGCAAGATGGCGGATGCACGGTGAAAAAGTTCCACGAGTTAGGGAAAACCGGTTCGTAGGAGAGCAGCAGAAAACGGTCCACCTAGTACGAGGTCTCGGAGGAGATTAGTGGTCTTACTGCATATGATTAAACGAAATAATTGTTTATAACAGGTAAGCTTTTATTACATTACCGGTGTATATAGTACGCAAAATTATTTTAATTTAAATATTTATTTTTTCATACTTTCTGGGGAGATGTAATAGAGTTATTTATTTTATGCTTATTTAATGCTATCCCGGATACCAATGAAACATTGCAGATACTATTATTGTATTAACTATTATATATTAAACATCATTCTTTGGATTAGTGATAAAGTCATGTCATAAATGATGCTTTACCGTTGTCGTGGGACTCCTTTCATTCTGATGGGCCAAATGCGACTCAAGAAGATTCTACCATCAGTGGTCATTCACGCCGTTTCCGCAACAGACTCTGTTACGCGGCTCCATTTTAAGTAGAGTTAAAATAAACAAATTGTTTCACAATTTTAGAAAGTATCCATATTATCTCCTAAAATGTGTAAAAAAAAATCAACAAAGTATGTTGGACAGTTTTTTAAAAAAAATTAAATAATAATTACATCCATATTATGTGAAGAGATCATATGTCTCATAGAAAATTAATATGTCTTCCATTTATTCCCGCTCTATATAGCGTAAATGTTTAAAGATAGTTTAAATTTATATTTAATGTTGCATCCGTCATAAAACCCGCTTTATTTTTGCTTATTATCTGTGTATCTAAATCTCTGTGCCAACACAATTACAATATATTTTATTTTAAATGTTAACTAAACTTCTTTATTCCTTCAACGAAGCCTTCTTTTAACTCTAAACCATAGCATGTAGACTGTAAATAAATTACGCGATTATTAGGTGAGTTGTATAAGAATTGATGGATTATTTTTCAAGCAAAATTATTTAGCTTTGGAGTCTGGAATGAAATATTCATTGATTTTACATAGAGAGGCAGACAATTTTTATTATGTTTATGTCATTTGTTTTTTTTTTCAGTGAAGTTTTAAGTTTTCAAGTATAATAAATTACTGCGGTACTGTAATAATTTCAAAAATGTCAGCGCTAAATGCATCACATTTTAGGGATGGCTAAATGAAATTACATTGCAGTTGGAAAGTGCTTCATAATCAATGCTTTAAGCATGATTAATCTTTCTTGTTAAATTTTTTAATCCATAACTACTCTTGTCATTTACTTGGAAACGTTAAAATTCCCACAAACGGAAAAGTTCTTCAAAACTACTTATCCTGTCATATTGAAATCGATTGCTGCCGATGTCAGCAAATGCGTACATGACGGAATAGAACAACGTAGTTTGTTCTTCCCATTTCAATTTGCTTAGGCATTCAAATAGTTGCAGACTGTGGGATTTGGTTAAACAGATGTGATTTCTTAACCATTCAACAAAATAAGTTTTATACGCAATATTCACAGTATATTACCGGTTCTTATAGTACGCAAAATTATTTTAATTCTAATTTTTTAATTTCATTTTTTGTGGGTTATTATAATAAAGTTATCTATTTTATGCTTAGGAATTGGTTCTTCAAATCATAAAAATTGCCTATGGCCGAACAATTGATATAAATAAAATTGGAAATCTGTCTGTCTGTATGTTTGTCTCATCATCACGGGGGAACGGCTGAACCGAATGTGATGAAATTTCGTGGGTAGATTTCAAATAGTCCCACTTAAAATTTAATCCATTTTCGAGTTTCTAAGACAAAGGGTTGTCAAGACATTTATGAAAAACGAAACATTTTCCTAGAAGTTCTGCTTTCCTCCCTGAACTTTTCCCTGAACTCCCTGATTCCCCCAAACGAAAAAAGTTAGAAATAGCTGATTTAAAACGTGAAAGTGAATTAATTAATGCACTATCTCTGAGCTTGGTGGGAATTTATAGCGCTCATCAGTCACTTTTCGGAAATCGCAGGTTTGAAAAATGAATTTACATGGCAACTCTAACACCATGGTTTATTTTTTACAAGCTCTCACTCAACAATGGAAAGTATTAAGAAATCAATGTGGTCATTTATTTATCAGCATTTTACGAGGAAGTTTCCTTCTTATATCATATTGCTTAGCAACGCAATTAAATCAAATGTGTTTGTTAATTATTAATATTATTTTTCAGATTTGAATCAATAATAAATGGATATAAATATATATCTTATAAATGAACAGTTTTATTTTCCTTTTAATTATATCAATTACGTAATACGTACATCCCTTTCATTTATTTTGGCAGAGTTTTCAAACTTATACATTGTGTTCAGCCCATAAATTCATATATTACGTTTAGCCAATAAATTCATTTATCCAATTGTTGAAACAGAATAAGTGTAGAACGGATACATCTTCTATTACAATTTTAATGTTTTCATTTAGTATATACAAACGGATTCAGGTTGTTTCATTCTTCAGATCTGCAAATGGAGGTATACGAATTTGGTGGGATATCGCTAACTTGACAATTCTTCTTTAAACGTTGCCAAATTGACGAAAATGTTGCCAAATTGATTAAAACGACGCTAAATCAATGAAATTAATTTTGTTTAGTTAGAAGATAGTACTGAAATGATGTTTCAGTAGCATCTGTTTGTTAGTTCAGCCACCCTACTTATTAGCACACATAGCGAATTTTTAAAATGTCGTCGAATTGATAAAAACTTTTGTAAATACATAATATCTTGAAATTCATAAAATTGAGCTAAATAAATGAAATTGTGTTTTGTTAGGGGATAGTATTGTGATGATGTTTCGTCAATTTGTCGCCAAGTAGGACTGTCAGTTCTACAGTCCCATTTGGTGATAAATTTAGCGGTTTTTTAAAATGCCGCCAAATTAAAATGTCGCTAAATAATTGGCGAAAATGTTTCCATAGAGACAGCATCATTCAGACGACATTTTTTCCACCATGTCGCTTAGCAACATATATCATGTCGCTTAGCAGCGGATTTAAATCCAATGTGTTATGCGGATGTCGATTTTTATAGAAACCTTTTCTGATTTGAATATAAAGAAAATAAATTCCATTGACATTGCATTTTTGACTGGATAATGTCAATTGCGGTGTTCAGGTTTAAACTTTATTATTAATAATATTCTCGGGGATTATTGGTTCAGAGATTATTGATATTTTCAAGTTATTGTGTCCTGGTTTTATTTCGGCAAAAATTGTTGAATGTCATATATTGTACATTGTATGAGTAGTCTTCTACAAATGCACGATTATATTCAACGGGTATATTCTTTTAATCTACGAGAATATAAGTAGTACATGTATATTGGTATACATTTTGACATATATTGGCATATATTAGAACCAAGTACGGCCTTCTAGTATGAAGATTACGGGGATTATTGATATTTCCAATTTATTACGTCATATATTTTATTTTGGCAAAGGTTTTTAAGACTCATATTGTAATACGGGTAATCCTCAACTAACACTCGGACATATCTTCTAATCTACAACATTATAAGTAGTTCGGTTATATCTTCCCATATAATCTTAACACTTTCATTTTGGCATATATTAGAACCAATTACTGCTTTCAGGTTTAAAGATAACTGGTTTATTGATATTTTTAATTTATACATGTAATTCACTAATACAGGTTACATATTTCAATATTTGCGTGTATAAATAGTACGGATTCTATACAATTTTAACGCTTTTATTTTGCATAAATTGATTTTATTTCCTATTTTTTGTAAATTTGCTTACAAATGGGCTAGGATGTATTATTCTTCTTATCAGCTCGTGAAGATAATTTTGTATAGCGAGAACAGAGATTCATAAAATTCGTTTTCGGAGCATTAAATTAAATACTTTAACAGAATATGTTGATTAACAATGTCATTTAGTATACTATAGGGATTTTCATATGATTGTGAATTTTAAGTTTTTTACATAATCCGTACGAAGAACGATTATGCTGCTAATCTATGAATAAAATCATGTATTTAGACCTGAGAAAGAGGAATCAGTCCTAATATTAATCCACTCCGAAAAGATTTTTCAATTTCCGTATTTTTCCTTGGTCAGTTCAAAACCTAAGAAAATAGCAATTTGGAATGAAATCAACTGTTTCACTGCTGGTGTAATCGATTGCTGCTGATTTTCCAAGTCTTTCATATTTATTGCAAATAAACCCTATTTCATTACTTTCTCAAAATCTCTTAAAACTTCCATTTCCATTTTTTCACATAATGTATGTGCTTATAAAGTTTGAAAGCTGCAGATGAATTCGTTTTTTTTTCGTTATGTCTCGGCCTCTCATACAGTATATTTCTAAAATTGTTCGAAACGTGTCTTAAAAGTGCTTTTCAGTAAAAGAACAGGATTCGAAAATGTTTAGGGAAAAAAAACTTTTTTCTATATAATAGTATGATGAAATGAAAAAAAATGTGAACTGAGGAAGTAACTTTGAAATCATACTGAAAAAGTAATACATGAGTACCAGTTTTTTTTTCAAACTGAATGTCATCCTTTTATTTTTAAATTTTATTCCGAATATGGAAAACACACTATTTAGAAATGCGTTTAGCTCTTCATCGCCTAAATTTGTTTTTCCAGAATGACGACATGGAACTATTTTTCGTAAATGATATTCGAACAAGATATAAAATATAATTAAATTGCAAATCCTTGATTCCCGAGGGCAAATAAAATGTTCTATGTAAACAGGAAAACAAATCTATTACGTTCCCCACAATAAGTATAAATAATTTTTTTGTTTTTTTATTATTAATTTTTGTTCCGTATATTCATTTATTTCAAAAAATTTGTTATGCTTTAAATTCATGCGATAAACTATGCTAGCGGCAAGACTAAGTTACATTCTGGGTACTATAACAAGCTAATAAATCAGCTTCTTCGTCTAACGCCCATCATCCGGACATCGATTAGATGGTTTCCATGACAACAGAGTTTATTTTGAACATTGATTTCGAATACTTTATTTATAAAATGTTAAAGAACAAGAATAAAAATTTAAGGTTTAATTATAGGAGTTAGTTGATTTATATTCAAACCATCGGTTATTACGTGGTTATCTGCCATTTGAACTCAGGCTATAACATAAGTTACACACTGTGACGTATATATCGAGGAATCCTGAAACAAATGGTATTATCACTTTGAAACTGTTCAGATGCAATAAGTAAAGATAAAGTGTAAATGGTTATGGTTTTTTGTAAAAGACCTATTATTACAGAGCAGTTGTAAGATAATGGTCATATGCTATTGCATTGTAAATTCTTCTTTAGTTGTGATACAAGCCGATAGAATGTGCAGCATGGCATTGAATAAAGTCCATTTGACAGATTCTGTCACATGCCCTGTAATTCTTGCGTTTGTCTGCTTGCATGTCGCGATGGCTACAATAGCGTAATTTCCGTGCCACAGACATATTCGATGACGGTTGGTCTGCTAGCAGGCCATTGGAGGGTTTTAACCTCAGTAATGATTAGCCTTTTCATACTAGTATTCATTGTTAAACACTAGCTATATCCATTGCTAAACACTATATGGTGCTATTAGGACAACGTCTAGAATTCCTGGGTCCGTAACCTCTAAAGTCTTCTTTTCCCATGTTGCGTACATTGTTGGTAGTAGATATCTTACGACAGTGCAGCGCAGTGTACTTACAGTGCAGCACAACTATTTTTTGTCCGACCCCAATGAAATATTAGTTTATTTAGCGGGCCAATATTATCATCTAAATAAAATAATGGATTAAAATATGTTTAAATTACAATTATTAAAGGCATTTATCTCCCATTTGCCAGTAATAGTTACAATTAGCGATTCAAATTGTCAAAATGTTTTATCCTGCAAAAAGTAGTATATAGAATATTTTTGAAACAAGAAAACACTCTTAATTAAGGGCAATACTCAAAATGTTTGACGGTCCTAAAGTGAAATTTAAGTTTAAATCTTTGTGTTGGAAGAAAACAATATGTTTTGAGAATCCTTTCTTGTTTCCATAAGAAAATTCAGCGATTCCTCAGTAAAACTTCGAGGCCCTAATGCGCACCACTGTTTTAAGAGGCACCGAAAAATTTGTCCTGTTTTATCCCTCCATTTCTTGGTACTGTATGATGTGTAGCTAAATCTAAATGTCTTTGGATTTTTGATAGGCTAGCCATTGTTATCGCTCTGTCTGCTGTCAGTATAGTATAATAAATACATACTTTTGCTTGCTTAGATCATTCTTTTTGGTATTTATATCTGCCTTTTTAAATCCACAGCCTGCCGACATCATTTTACTGTCGCAAAACCAAAGTAGCAACCGGCACGTCTCTCACTACTCGCAATTTTTTAAGTCTACAATACTTCCTCTCAGGAAATCAGTTAATTGCAGATGTGTCAAAAATTTTCTGTTTTCCGGTTTCTAACACGTATCGATTGTAGTCCACCCTAAAGACGATTGAAAAATTTGCAAGTCTTCCGAACAATAGGCTTCGCACAGATTTTCCAGTGTTTACTGATTCTAATGTTTTCACCAAATTTCGTTCGAAGTGCTCCATTCTTTCGTCACTCTACAGACTCACGGACACATACATACACACATATACCCATGCTTGTGCAGACCCACACACATGCATAATAAAAATAATCGATTGGATACCAGAGAAGCTTGGAAAGTGCTCTTTCGTGGAAAACTCGAATCCGAATATTTGACCACGTCACAATACTTTCCCTACAAATTATATTATGTATATAACATTGTCTTTTTCAGTGAAGTTTTAATTTTTCAAGTATAATAAATTAATGTGGTACTATAATAATTGAAAAATTTTCAGCACTAAATACATCACATTTTAAAGATGTTTAAATTAAATTGCATATCAGTTGGAAAGTGCTTCATAATAACGCTTAATGAATCATTGAATTTTCTGGTTAAACTATTTAATTCGTAATTTATTGTTTTCATTTACTTGAAATCACTAAAATTCCTACGAACGGGCATTTTTGTCTGCATTTCTTATAGCAGCATATTGGAATAGACTGCTTGTGATTTCGGTCAATGCGTCCATGGGAAGATAGTTCAATATAATGTGTTCTTATTGTTTGAATTTAATGCGGCGCCGCAGCTATCTGGATTTGCCGCGTTTTAAATGTACTACATATGATTAAATGAAATAATTGTTTATAAAAGATATACTTTTATTATATCACCGGTATCTATAGTACGCAAAATTATTTTAATTTAAATATATACTTTTTCATACTTTGAGGATATATAATAAAGTTAGTACGTTTAAATGTATATTTAGGGTTGCATTCGTCATAAAACCTCTTTATTTTTGTGTATTATCTGTGTATCTAAATTCAGTGCCAAAGCAATTGCGATAGGTTTTATTTTAAAAATCACTAAACGTATTTATTCCTATAACGAACACTACTTTTAACGCTAAACCATATCATAGAGAATGTAAACAAATCAAGCGATTGTAAGATGAGTTGTATGAGAATTGATGATTTTTATCACGCTACATTATTTAGCTTAGGAGACTGGAATGAAATTTTCATTGATTTTGCATAGAGAGGCAGATGATTTATATTTCGATGATGTTATTTGAATAAAGTTTATATCGTATAACTAGCATATTCTTTTCCGTTTTCAAGTATAATATATTACTGTAGTACTGTAGTAATTTTAAAATGTCAGCGCTAAATGCATCACATTTTAAAGATGTTTGAATAAAATTGCATTTCAATTGGAAAGTTTTTCATTATCAATGCTGTATGCACGATTGATTTTTCTTAATAAATTAGATAATTGGTAATTTGTTGTTTTCATTCACTTGAAATCGCTAAAATTCCTACGAAAGGGCATCTCATTCAAAATTTCTTATCCTAGTATATTGGAATACATTGTTTGCCATTTCAGTCAATGCGTCACATGAAAAGATAGATCAATATATTGTGTGCTTATAGTTTCAATTTCCTGCGGCTCCGCAGCTTGCTGGATTTGTTTTCTGCCTAATTGGGCACAAATGATTAAACGAAATAATTGATTATAAAAGATAAGCTTTCATTATATTACCGGTGTATATAGTACGCAAAATTATTTTAATTTAAATATTTTTTTGCATACTTTGTGGGGAGATGTAATAAAGTTATATCAGTGTATTAAAGTTACTCAGATCTTCCAGTGTTCACTGATTCTAATGTTTTCACCAAATTTCGTTCGAAGTGCTCCATTCTTGCGTCACTCCACAGATTCACATACATACACACATATACCCATGCTTGTGCAGACACCCACACATGCACAATTAAAAATAATCGATTGGAGATCAGAGATGCTTGGAACGTGCTCTTTCGTGGAAAACTCGAATCCGAATATTTGACCACGTCACAATACTTTCCCTACAAATTATATTATGTATACAGGGTAAGCATATAGACTGTAAATAAATTACACGATTATTAGGTGAGTTGTATAAGAAGTGATGGATTATTTTTCAAGCAAAATTATTTAGCTTTGGAGTCTGGAATGAAATATTCATTGATTTTACATAGAGAGGCAGACAATTTTTATTATGTTTATGTGATTTGTTTTTTTTTCAGTGAAGTTTTAAGTTTTCAAGTATAATAAATTACTGCGGTACTGTAATAATTTCAAAAATGTCAGCGCTAAATGCATCACATTTAAGGGATGTTTAAATGAAATTACATTGCAGTTGGAAAGTGCTTCATAATCAATGCTTTAAGCATGATTAATCTTTCTTGTTAAATTTTTTAATCCATAACTACTCTTGTCATTTACTTGGAAACGTTAAAATTCCCACAAACGGAAAAGTTCTTCAAAACTACTTATCCTGTCATATTGAAATCGATTGCTGCCGATGTCAGCAAATGCGTACATGACGGAATAGAACAACGTAGTTTGTTCTTCCCATTTCAATTTGCTTCGGCATTCAATTAGTTGCAGACTGGGGGATTTGGATAAACAGATGAGGTTTATTAACCATTTAACAAAATAATTTTTATAGGCAATATTCACAGTATATTTCCGGTTCTTATAGTAAGCAAAATTATTTTAATTCTAATTTTTTAATTTCATTTTTTGTGGGTTATTATAATAAAGTTATCTATTTTATGATTAGGAATTGGTTCTTCAAATCATAAAAATTGCCTATGGCCGAACAATTGATATAAATAAAATTGGAAATCTGTCTGTCTGTATGTTTGTCTCATCATCACGGGGGAACGGCTGAACCGAATGCGATGAAATTTCGTGGGTAGATTTCAAATAGTCCCACTTAAAATTTAATCCATTTTCGAGTTTCTAAGACAAAGGGTTGTCAAGACATTTATGAAAAACGAAACATTTTCCTAGAAGTTCTGCTTTCCTCCCTGAACTTTTCCCTGAACTCCCTGATTCCCCCAAACGAAAAAAGTTAGAAATAGCTGATTTAAAACGTGAAAGTGAATTAATTAATGCACTATCTCTGAGCTTGGTGGGAATTTATAGCGCTCATCAGTCACTTTTCGGAAATCGCAGGTTTGAAAAATGAATTTACATGGCAACTCTAACACCATGGTTTATTTTTTACAAGCTCTCACTCAACAATGGAAAGTATTAAGAAATCAATGTGGTCATTTATTTATCAGCATTTTACGAGGAAGTTTCCTTCTTATATCATATTGCTTAGCAACGCAATTAAATCAAATGTGTTTGTTAATTATTAATATTATTTTTCAGATTTGAATCAATAATAAATGGATATAAATATATATCTTATAAATGAACAGTTTTATTTTCCTTTTAATTATATCAATTACGTAATACGTACATCCCTTTCATTTATTTTGGCAGAGTTTTCAAACTTATACATTGTGTTCAGCCCATAAATTCATATATTACGTTTAGCCAATAAATTCATTTATCCAATTGTTGAAACAGAATAAGTGTAGAACGGATACATCTTCTATTACAATTTTAATGTTTTCATTTAGTATATACAAACGGATTCAGGTTGTTTCATTCTTCAGATCTGCAAATGGAGGTATACGAATTTGGTGGGATATCGCTAACTTGACAATTCTTCTTTAAACGTTGCCAAATTGACGAAAATGTTGCCAAATTGATTAAAACGACGCTAAATCAATGAAATTAATTTTGTTTAGTTAGAAGATAGTACTGAAATGATGTTTCAGTAGCATCTGTTTGTTAGTTCAGCCACCCTACTTATTAGCACACATAGCGAATTTTTAAAATGTCGTCGAATTGATAAAAACTTTTGTAAAAACATAATATCTTGAAATTCATAAAATTGAGCTAAATAAATGAAATTGTGTTTTGTTAGGGGATAGTATTGTGATGATGTTTCGTCAATTTGTCGCCAAGTAGGACTGTCAGTTCTACAGTCCCATTTGGTGATAAATTTAGCGGTTTTTTAAAATGCCGCCAAATTAAAATGTCGCTAAATAATTGGCGAAAATGTTTCCATAGAGACAGCGTCATTCAGACGACATTTTTTCCACCATGTCGCTTAGCAACATATATCATGTCGCTTAGCAGCGGATTTAAATCCAATGTGTTATGCGGAAGTCGATTTTTATAGAAACCTTTTCTGATTTGAATATAAAGAAAATAAATTCCATTGACATTGCATTTTTGACTGGATAATGTCAATTGCGGTGTTCAGGTTTAAACTTTATTATTAATAATATTCTCGGGGATTATTGGTTCAGAGATTATTGATATTTTCAAGTTATTGTGTCCTGGTTTTATTTCGGCAAAAATTGTTGAATGTCATATATTGTACATTGTATGAGTAGTCTTCTACAAATGCACGATTATATTCAACGGGTATATTCTTTTAATCTACGAGAATATAAGTAGTACATGTATATTGGTATACATTTTGACATATATTGGCATATATTAGAACCAAGTACGGCCTTCTGGTATGAAGATTACGGGGATTATTGATATTTCCAATTTATTACGTCATATATTTTATTTTGGCAAAGGTTTTTAAGACTCATATTGTAATACGGGTAATCCTCAACTAACACTCGGACATATCTTCTAATCTACAACATTATAAGTAGTTCGGTTATATCTTCCCATATAATCTCAACACTTTCATTTTGGCATATATTAGAACCAATTACTGCTTTCAGGTTTAAAGATAACTGGTTTATTGATATTTTTAATTTATACATGTAATTCACTAATACAGGTTACATATTTCAATATTTGCGTGTATAAATAGTACGGATTCTATACAATTTTAACGCTTTTATTTTGCATAAATTGATTTTATTTCCTATTTTTTGTAAATTTGCTTACAAATGGGCTAGGATGTATTATTCTTCTTATCAGCTCGTGAAGATAATTTTGTATAGCGAGAACAGAGATTCATAAAATTCGTTTTCGGAGCATTAAATTAATTACTTTAACAGAATATGTTGATTAACAATGTCATTTAGTATACTATAGGGATTTTCATATGATTGTGAATTTTAAGTTTTTTACATAATCCGTACGAAGAACGATTATGCTGCTAATCTATGAATAAAATCATGTATTTAGACCTGAGAAAGAGGAATCAGTCCTAATATTAATCCACTCCGAAAAGATTTTTCAATTTCCGTATTTTTCCTTGGTCAGTTCAAAACCTAAGAAAATAGCAATTTGGAATGAAATCAACTGTTTCACTGCTGGTGTAATCGATTGCTGCTGATTTTCCAAGTCTTTCATATTTATTGCAAATAAACCCTATTTCATTACTTTCTCAAAATCTCTTAAAACTTCCATTTCCATTTTTTCACATAATGTATGTGCTTATAAAGTTTGAAAGCTGCAGATTTATTCGTTTTTTTTTCGTTATGTCTCGGCCTCTCATACAGTATATTTCTAAACTTGTTCGAAACGTGTCTTAAAAGTGCTTTTCAGTAAAAGAACAGGATTCGAAAATGTTTAGGGAAAAAAAACTTTTTTCTATATAATAGTATGATGAAATGAAAAAAAATGTGAACTGAGGAAGTAACTTTGAAATCATACTGAAAAAGTAATACATGAGTACCAGTTTTTTTTTCAAACTGAATGTCATCCTTTTATTTTTAAATTTTATTCCGAATATGGAAAACACACTATTTAGAAATGCGTTTAGCTCTTCATCGCCTAAATTTGTTTTTCCAGAATGACGACATGGAACTATTTTTCGTAAATGATATTCGAACAAGATATAAAATATAATTAAATTGCAAATCCTTGATTCCCGAGGGCAAATAAAATGTTCTATGTAAACAGGAAAACAAATCTATTACGTTCCCCACAATAAGTATAAATAATTCTTTTGTTTTTTTATTATTAATTTTTGTTCCGTATATTCATTTATTTCAAAAAATTTGTTATGCTTTAAATTCATGCGATAAATTATGCTAGCGGCAAGACTAAGTTACATTCTGGGTACTATAACAAGCTAATAAATCAGCTTCTTCGTCTAACGCCCATCATCCGGACATCGATTAGATGGTTTCCATGACAACAGAGTTTATTTTGAACATTGATTTCGAATACTTTATTTATAAAATGTTAAAGAACAAGAATAAAAATTTAAGGTTTAATTATAGGAGTTAGTTGATTTATATTCAAACCATCGGTTATTACGTGGTTATCTGCCATTTGAACTCAGGCTATAACATAAGTTACACACTGTGACGTATATATCGAGGAATCCTGAAACAAATGGTATTATCACTTTGAAACTGTTCAGATGCAATAAGTAAAGATAAAGTGTAAATGGTTATGGTTTTTTGTAAAAGACCTATTATTACAGAGCAGTTGTAAGATAATGGTCATATGCTATTGCATTGTAAATTCTTCTTTAGTTGTGATACAAGCCGATAGAATGTGCAGCATGGCATTAAATAAAGTCCATTTGACAGATTCTGTCACATGCCCTGTAATTCTTGCGTTTGTCTGCTTGCATGTCGCGATGGCTACAATAGCGTAATTTCCGTGCCACAGACATATTCGATGACGGTTGGTCTGCTAGCTGGCCATTGGAGGGTTTTAACCTCAGTAATGATTAGCCTTTTCATACTAGTATTCATTGTTAAACACTAGCTATATCCATTGCTAAACACTATATGGTGCTATTAGGACAACGTCTAGAATTCCTGGGTCCGTAACCTCTAAAGTCTTCTTTTCCCATGTTGCGTACATTGTTGGTAGTAGATATCTTACGACAGTGCAGCGCAGTGTACTTACAGTGCAGCGCAACTATTTTTTGTCCGACCCCAATGAAATATTAGTTTATTTAGGGGGCCGATATTATCATCTAAATAAAATAATGGATTAAAATATGTTTAAATTACAATTATTAAAGGCATTTATCTCCCATTTGCCAGTAATAGTTACAATTAGCGATTCAAATTGTCAAAATGTTTTATCCTGCAAAAAGTAGTATATAGAATATTTTTGAAACAAGAAAACACTCTTAATTAAGGGCAATACTCAAAATGTTTGACGGTCCTAAAGTGAAATTTAAGTTTAAATCTTTGTGTTGGAAGAAAACAATATGTTTTGAGAATCCTTTCTTGTTTCCATAAGAAAATTCAGCGATTCCTCAGTAAAACTTCGAGGCCCTAATGCGCACCACTGTTTTAAGAGGCACCGAAAAATTTGTCCTGTTTTATCCCTCCATTTCTTGGTACTGTATGATGTGTAGCTAAATCTAAATGTCTTTGGATTTTTGATAGGCTAGCCATTGTTATCGCTCTGTCTGCTGTCAGTATAGTATAATAAATACATACTTTTGCTTGCTTAGATCATTCTTTTTGGTATTTATATCTGCCTTTTTAAATCCACAGCCTGCCGACATCATTTTACTGTCGCAAAACCAAAGTAGCAACCGGCACGTCTCTCACTACTCGCAATTTTTTAAGTCTACAATACTTCCTCTCAGGAAATCAGTTAATTGCAGATGTGTCAAAAATTTTCTGTTTTCCGGTTTCTAACACGTATCGATTGTAGTCCACCCTAAAGACGATTGAAAAATTTGCAAGTCTTCCGAACAATAGGCTTCGCACAGATTTTCCAGTGTTTACTGATTCTAATGTTTTCACCAAATTTCGTTCGAAGTGCTCCATTCTTTCGTCACTCCACAGACTCACGGACACATACATACACACATATACCCATGCTTGTGCAGACCCACACACATGCATAATAAAAATAATCGATTGGATACCAGAGAAGCTTGGAAAGTGCTCTTTCGTGGAAAACTCGAATCCGAATATTTGACCACGTCACAATACTTTCCCTACAAATTATATTATGTATATAACATTGTCTTTTTCAGTGAAGTTTTAATTTTTCAAGTATAATAAATTAATGTGGTACTATAATAATTGAAAAATTTTCAGCACTAAATACATCACATTTTAAAGATGTTTAAATTAAATTGCATATCAGTTGGAAAGTGCTTCATAATAACGCTTAATGAATCATTGAATTTTCTGGTTAAACTATTTAATTCGTAATTTATTGTTTTCATTTACTTGAAATCACTAAAATTCCTACGAACGGGCATTTTTGTCTGCATTTCTTATAGCAGCATATTGGAATAGACTGCTTGTGATTTCGGTCAATGCGTCCATGGGAAGATAGTTCAATATAATGTGTTCTTATTGTTTGAATTTAATGCGGCGCCGCAGCTATCTGGATTTGCCGCGTTTTAAATGTACTACATATGATTAAATGAAATAATTGTTTATAAAAGATATACTTTTATTATATCACCGGTATCTATAGTACGCAAAATTATTTTAATTTAAATATATACTTTTTCATACTTTGAGGATATATAATAAAGTTAGTACGTTTAAATGTATATTTAGGGTTGCATTCGTCATAAAACCTCTTTATTTTTGTGTATTATCTGTGTATCTAAATTCAGTGCCAAAGCAATTGCGATAGGTTTTATTTTAAAAATCACTAAACGTATTTATTCCTATAACGAACACTACTTTTAACGCTAAACCATATCATAGAGAATGTAAACAAATCAAGCGATTGTAAGATGAGTTGTATGAGAATTGATGATTTTTATCACGCTACATTATTTAGCTTAGGAGACTGGAATGAAATTTTCATTGATTTTGCATAGAGAGGCAGATGATTTATATTTCGATGATGTTATTTGAATAAAGTTTATATCGTATAACTAGCATATTCTTTTCCGTTTTCAAGTATAATATATTACTGTAGTACTGTAGTAATTTTAAAATGTCAGCGCTAAATGCATCACATTTTAAAGATGTTTGAATAAAATTGCATTTCAATTGGAAAGTTTTTCATTATCAATGCTGTATGCACGATTGATTTTTCTTAATAAATTAGATAATTGGTAATTTGTTGTTTTCATTCACTTGAAATCGCTAAAATTCCTACGAAAGGGCATCTCAGTCAAAATTTCTTATCCTAGTATATTGGAATACATTGTTTGCCATTTCAGTCAATGCGTCACATGAAAAGATAGATCAATATATTGTGTTCTTATAGTTTCAATTTCCTGCGGCTCCGCAGCTTGCTGGATTTGTTTTCTGCCTAATTAGGCACAAATGATTAAACGAAATAATTGATTATAAAAGATAAGCTTTCATTATATTACCGGTGTATATAGTACGCAAAATTATTTTAATTTAAATATTTTTTTGCATACTTTGTGGGGAGATGTAATAAAGTTATATCAGTGTATTAAAGTTACTCAGATCTTCCAGTGTTCACTGATTCTAATGTTTTCACCAAATTTCGTTCGAAGTGCTCCATTCTTGCGTCACTCCACAGATTCACATACATACACACATATACCCATGCTTGTGCAGACACCCACACATGCACAATTAAAAATAATCGATTGGAGATCAGAGATGCTTGGAACGTGCTCTTTCGTGGAAAACTCGAATCCGAATATTTGACCACGTCACAATACTTTCCCTACAAATTATATTATGTATACAGGGTAAGCATATAGACTGTAAATAAATTACACGATTATTAGGTGAGTTGTATAAGAAGTGATGGATTATTTTTCAAGCAAAATTATTTAGCTTTGGAGTCTGGAATGAAATATTCATTGATTTTACATAGAGAGGCAGACAATTTTTATTATGTTTATGTGATTTGTTTTTTTTTCAGTGAAGTTTTAAGTTTTCAAGTATAATAAATTACTGCGGTACTGTAATAATTTCAAAAATGTCAGCGCTAAATGCATCACATTTAAGGGATGTTTAAATGAAATTACATTGCAGTTGGAAAGTGCTTCATAATCAATGCTTTAAGCATGATTAATCTTTCTTGTTAAATTTTTTAATCCATAACTACTCTTGTCATTTACTTGGAAACGTTAAAATTCCCACAAACGGAAAAGTTCTTCAAAACTACTTATCCTGTCATATTGAAATCGATTGCTGCCGATGTCAGCAAATGCGTACATGACGGAATAGAACAACGTAGTTTGTTCTTCCCATTTCAATTTGCTTCGGCATTCAATTAGTTGCAGACTGGGGGATTTGGATAAACAGATGAGGTTTATTAACCATTTAACAAAATAATTTTTATAGGCAATATTCACAGTATATTTCCGGTTCTTATAGTAAGCAAAATTATTTTAATTCTAATTTTTTTATTTCATTTTTTGTGGGTTATTATAATAAAGTTATCTATTTTATGATTAGGAATTGGTTCTTCAAATCATAAAAATTGCCTATGGCCGAACAATTGATATAAATAAAATTGGAAATCTGTCTGTCTGTATGTTTGTCTCATCATCACGGGGGAACGGCTGAACCGAATGTGATGAAATTTCGTGGGTAGATTTCAAATAGTCCCACTTAAAATTTAATCCATTTTCGAGTTTCTAAGACAAAGGGTTGTCAAGACATTTATGAAAAACGAAACATTTTCCTAGAAGTTCTGCTTTCCTCCCTGAACTTTTCCCTGAACTCCCTGATTCCCCCAAACGAAAAAAGTTAGAAATAGCTGATTTAAAACGTGAAAGTGAATTAATTAATGCACTATCTCTGAGCTTGGTGGGAATTTATAGCGCTCATCAGTCACTTTTCGGAAATCGCAGGTTTGAAAAATGAATTTACATGGCAACTCTAACACCATGGTTTATTTTTTACAAGCTCTCACTCAACAATGGAAAGTATTAAGAAATCAATGTGGTCATTTATTTATCAGCATTTTACGAGGAAGTTTCCTTCTTATATCATATTGCTTAGCAACGCAATTAAATCAAATGTGTTTGTTAATTATTAATATTATTTTTCAGATTTGAATCAATAATAAATGGATATAAATATATATCTTATAAATGAACAGTTTTATTTTCCTTTTAATTATATCAATTACGTAATACGTACATCCCTTTCATTTATTTTGGCAGAGTTTTCAAACTTATACATTGTGTTCAGCCCATAAATTCATATATTACGTTTAGCCAATAAATTCATTTATCCAATTGTTGAAACAGAATAAGTGTAGAACGGATACATCTTCTATTACAATTTTAATGTTTTCATTTAGTATATACAAACGGATTCAGGTTGTTTCATTCTTCAGATCTGCAAATGGAGGTATACGAATTTGGTGGGATATCGCTAACTTGACAATTCTTCTTTAAACGTTGCCAAATTGACGAAAATGTTGCCAAATTGATTAAAACGACGCTAAATCAATGAAATTAATTTTGTTTAGTTAGAAGATAGTACTGAAATGATGTTTCAGTAGCATCTGTTTGTTAGTTCAGCCACCCTACTTATTAGCACACATAGCGAATTTTTAAAATGTCGTCGAATTGATAAAAACTTTTGTAAAAACATAATATCTTGAAATTCATAAAATTGAGCTAAATAAATGAAATTGTGTTTTGTTAGGGGATAGTATTGTGATGATGTTTCGTCAATTTGTCGCCAAGTAGGACTGTCAGTTCTACAGTCCCATTTGGTGATAAATTTAGCGGTTTTTTAAAATGCCGCCAAATTAAAATGTCGCTAAATAATTGGCGAAAATGTTTCCATAGAGACAGCATCATTCAGACGACATTTTTTCCACCATGTCGCTTAGCAACATATATCATGTCGCTTAGCAGCGGATTTAAATCCAATGTGTTATGCGGAAGTCGATTTTTATAGAAACCTTTTCTGATTTGAATATAAAGAAAATAAATTCCATTGACATTGCATTTTTGACTGGATAATGTCAATTGCGGTGTTCAGGTTTAAACTTTATTATTAATAATATTCTCGGGGATTATTGGTTCAGAGATTATTGATATTTTCAAGTTATTGTGTCCTGGTTTTATTTCGGCAAAAATTGTTGAATGTCATATATTGTACATTGTATGAGTAGTCTTCTACAAATGCACGATTATATTCAACGGGTATATTCTTTTAATCTACGAGAATATAAGTAGTACATGTATATTGGTATACATTTTGACATATATTGGCATATATTAGAACCAAGTACGGCCTTCTGGTATGAAGATTACGGGGATTATTGATATTTCCAATTTATTACGTCATATATTTTATTTTGGCAAAGGTTTTTAAGACTCATATTGTAATACGGGTAATCCTCAACTAACACTCGGACATATCTTCTAATCTACAACATTATAAGTAGTTCGGTTATATCTTCCCATATAATCTCAACACTTTCATTTTGGCATATATTAGAACCAATTACTGCTTTCAGGTTTAAAGATAACTGGTTTATTGATATTTTTAATTTATACATGTAATTCACTAATACAGGTTACATATTTCAATATTTGCGTGTATAAATAGTACGGATTCTATACAATTTTAACGCTTTTATTTTGCATAAATTGATTTTATTTCCTATTTTTTGTAAATTTGCTTACAAATGGGCTAGGATGTATTATTCTTCTTATCAGCTCGTGAAGATAATTTTGTATAGCGAGAACAGAGATTCATAAAATTCGTTTTCGGAGCATTAAATTAATTACTTTAACAGAATATGTTGATTAACAATGTCATTTAGTATACTATAGGGATTTTCATATGATTGTGAATTTTAAGTTTTTTACATAATCCGTACGAAGAACGATTATGCTGCTAATCTATGAATAAAATCATGTATTTAGACCTGAGAAAGAGGAATCAGTCCTAATATTAATCCACTCCGAAAAGATTTTTCAATTTCCGTATTTTTCCTTGGTCAGTTCAAAACCTAAGAAAATAGCAATTTGGAATGAAATCAACTGTTTCACTGCTGGTGTAATCGATTGCTGCTGATTTTCCAAGTCTTTCATATTTATTGCAAATAAACCCTATTTCATTACTTTCTCAAAATCTCTTAAAACTTCCATTTCCATTTTTTCACATAATGTATGTGCTTATAAAGTTTGAAAGCTGCAGATTTATTCGTTTTTTTTTCGTTATGTCTCGGCCTCTCATACAGTATATTTCTAAACTTGTTCGAAACGTGTCTTAAAAGTGCTTTTCAGTAAAAGAACAGGATTCGAAAATGTTTAGGGAAAAAAAACTTTTTTCTATATAATAGTATGATGAAATGAAAAAAAATGTGAACTGAGGAAGTAACTTTGAAATCATACTGAAAAAGTAATACATGAGTACCAGTTTTTTTTTCAAACTGAATGTCATCCTTTTATTTTTAAATTTTATTCCGAATATGGAAAACACACTATTTAGAAATGCGTTTAGCTCTTCATCGCCTAAATTTGTTTTTCCAGAATGACGACATGGAACTATTTTTCGTAAATGATATTCGAACAAGATATAAAATATAATTAAATTGCAAATCCTTGATTCCCGAGGGCAAATAAAATGTTCTATGTAAACAGGAAAACAAACCTATTACGTTCCCCACAATAAGTATAAATAATTCTTTTGTTTTTTTATTATTAATTTTTGTTCCGTATATTCATTTATTTCAAAAAATTTGTTATGCTTTAAATTCATGCGATAAATTATGCTAGCGGCAAGACTAAGTTACATTCTGGGTACTATAACAAGCTAATAAATCAGCTTCTTCGTCTAACGCCCATCATCCGGACATCGATTAGATGGTTTCCATGACAACAGAGTTTATTTTGAACATTGATTTCGAATACTTTATTTATAAAATGTTAAAGAACAAGAATAAAAATTTAAGGTTTAATTATAGGAGTTAGTTGATTTATATTCAAACCATCGGTTATTACGTGGTTATCTGCCATTTGAACTCAGGCTATAACATAAGTTACACACTGTGACGTATATATCGAGGAATCCTGAAACAAATGGTATTATCACTTTGAAACTGTTCAGATGCAATAAGTAAAGATAAAGTGTAAATGGTTATGGTTTTTTGTAAAAGACCTATTATTACAGAGCAGTTGTAAGATAATGGTCATATGCTATTGCATTGTAAATTCTTCTTTAGTTGTGATACAAGCCGATAGAATGTGCAGCATGGCATTAAATAAAGTCCATTTGACAGATTCTGTCACATGCCCTGTAATTCTTGCGTTTGTCTGCTTGCATGTCGCGATGGCTACAATAGCGTAATTTCCGTGCCACAGACATATTCGATGACGGTTGGTCTGCTAGCTGGCCATTGGAGGGTTTTAACCTCAGTAATGATTAGCCTTTTCATACTAGTATTCATTGTTAAACACTAGCTATATCCATTGCTAAACACTATATGGTGCTATTAGGACAACGTCTAGAATTCCTGGGTCCGTAACCTCTAAAGTCTTCTTTTCCCATGTTGCGTACATTGTTGGTAGTAGATATCTTACGACAGTGCAGCGCAGTGTACTTACAGTGCAGCGCAACTATTTTTTGTCCGACCCCAATGAAATATTAGTTTATTTAGGGGGCCGATATTATCATCTAAATAAAATAATGGATTAAAATATGTTTAAATTACAATTATTAAAGGCATTTATCTCACATTTGCCAGTAATAGTTGCAATTAGCGATTCAAATTGTCAAAATGTTTTATCCTGCAAAAAGTAGTATATAGAATATTTTTGAAACAAGAAAACACTCTTAATTAAGGGCAATACTCAAAATGTTTGACGGTCCTAAAGTGAAATTTAAGTTTAAATCTTTGTGTTGGAAGAAAACAATATGTTTTGAGAATCCTTTCTTGTTTCCATAAGAAAATTCAGCGATTCCTCAGTAAAACTTCGAGGCCCTAATGCGCACCACTGTTTTAAGAGGCACCGAAAAATTTGTCCTGTTTTATCCCTCCATTTCTTGGTACTGTATGATGTGTAGCTAAATCTAAATGTCTTTAGATTTTTGATAGGCTAGCCATTGTTATCGCTCTGTCTGCTGTCAGTATAGTATACTAAATACATACTTTTGCTTGCTTAGATCATTCTTTTTGGTATTTATATCTGCCCTTTTAAATCCACAGCCTGCCGACATCATTTTACTGTCGCAAAACCAAAGTAGCAACCGGCACGTCTCTCACTACTCGCAATTTTTTAAGTCTACAATACTTCCTCTCAGGAAATCAGTTAATTGCAGATGTGTCAAAAATTTTCTGTTTTCCGGTTTTTAACACGTATCGATTGTAGTCCACCCTAAAGACGATTAAAAAATTTGCAAGTCTTCCGAACAATAGGCTTCGCACAGATTTTCCAGTGTTTACTGATTCTAATGTTTTCACCAAATTTCGTTCGAAGTGCTCCATTCTTTCGTCACTGCACAGACTCACGGCCACATACATACACACATATACCCATGCTTGCGCAGACACACACACATGCATAATAAAAATAATCGATTGGATATCAGATATGCTTGGAACGTGCTCTTTCGTGGAAAACTCGAATCCGAATATTTTACCACGTCACAATACTTTCCCTACAAATTATATTATGTATATAGCATTGTCTTTTTCAGTGAAGTTTTAAGTTTTCAAGTATAATAAATTAATGTGGTACTATAATAATTGAAAAATTTTCAGCAGTAAATCCATCACATTTTAGAGATGTTTAAATTAAATTGCATATCAGTTGGAAAGTGCTTCATAATAATGCTTTATGAATCTTTGATCTTTCTGGTTAAACTATTTAATTCGTAATTTATTGTTTTCATTTACTTGAAATCACTAAAATTTCTACGAACGGGCATTTTTGTCAGCATTTCTTATAGCAGCATATTGGAATAGACTGTTTGTGATTTCGGTCAATGCGTCCATGAGAAGATAGTTCAATATAATGTGTTCTTATTGTTTGAATGTACTGCGGCGCCGCATCTATCTGGATTTGCCGCGTTTTAAATGTACTACATATGATTAAATGAAATAATTGTTTATAAAAGATATACTTTTATTATATCACCGGTATCTATAGTACGCAAAATTATTTTAATTTAAATATTTACTTTTTCATACTTTGAGGATATATAATAAAGTTAGTACGTTTAAATGTATATTTAGGGTTGCATTCGTCATAAAACCTCTTTATTTTTGTGTATTATCTGTATATCTAAATTCAGTGCCAAAGCAATTGCGATATGTTTTATTTTAAAAATCACTAAACGTATTTATTGCTATAACGAACACTACTTTTAACGCTAATCCATATCATAGAGAATGTATACAAATCAAGCGATTGTAAGGTGAGTTGTATAAGAATTGATGATTTTTATCACGCAACATTATTTAGCTTAGGAGACTGGAATGAAATATTCATTGATTTTGCATAGATAGGCAGATGATTTATATTTCGATGATATTATTTGAATAAAGTTTATATCGTATAACTAGCATATTCTTTTACGTTTTCAAGTATAATATATTACTGTAGTACTGTAGTAATTTTAAAATATCAGCGCTAAATGCATCACATTTTAAAGATGTTTGAATGAAATTGCATTTCAATTGGAAAGTTTTTCATTATCAATGCTGTATGCACGATTGATTTTTCTTAATAAATTAGATAATTGGTAATTTGTTGTTTTCATTCGCTTGAAATCGCAAAAATTCCTACGAAAGGGCATCTCAGTCAAAATTTCATATCCTAGTGTATTGGAATATATTGTCTGCCATTTCAGTCAATGCCCGATAGATCAATATATTGTGTTCTTATAGTTTCAATTTGCTGCGGCTCCGCAGCTTGCTGGATTTATTTCCTACCTTCACATGGACAAATGATTAAACGAAATAATTGTTTATAAAATATAAGATTTTATTATATTTCCGGTGTATATAGTACGCAAAATTATTTTAATTTAAATAATTTTTTCATACTTTCTGGGGAGATGTAATAAAGTTATTTCAGTGTATTAAAGTTATTCAGATCTTCCAGTGTTCACTGATTCTAATGTTTTCACCAAATTTCGTTCGAAGTGCTCCATTCTTTCGGCACTCCACAGATTCACGGACATACACACATATACAAATGCTTGTGCAGACACCCACACATGCACAATTAAAAATAATCGATTGGAGATCAGAGATGCTTGGAACGTGCTCTTTCGTGGAAAACTCGAATCCGAATATTTGACCACGTCACAATACTTTCCCTACAAATTTCATTATGTATATAGGGAAAGCAATAAAATTGATAGCGTTATATTAATATTTTATTACAATGTTGTGTATTTAATCATGTTGTATATGTATGTATATATTTTTTATTCTTTTTTGCGGGGTCACCTTTTTGCTTATCTTAGTTTAACTGCTTCATTTGCATTCGGCACTGAAAACAGACTGTGATGAGTCCCCCATTTTCTTTGATGCCGTAAGCAGATGATTATATTATTTGATGATTGAACCTGTCCTGGAAGAAGCAAACAGAGAGCGGAGCTTGTTGCTTCGGGGTTGGTAAATGTCAGCGAGCAGGGACCATGTGAACGGTCGTAGGACCCGAGTGGAGTGAAAGAACCTCCGAAGCGAGCGCCGGGGTTGCTGACCGCCAGCGAATATGGAGCAGACCTACAACGAGTGTATTACGCATGCGTAGTGGGTGTGGAAAGAAACATGCAAAGGGAGCTCCAACAGTTAGTGAGTGGAAGCGAACAGGGGTCGACGCTCCAACCTAATAAATGGATAAAATCTAAATGCGCGAAGCACATGATTTTTCCTATGTATTAATATTGTCACTTTCAATTTGTGTTACTTAAATTATTTGAATATAATTACAAAATTATTTACATATTAAAAAATATTTATATTAATTATTTATATATTTATATTATATTTATTTTTTATTCATATGAAATGGAGGTTTACATGAAATTGCATCCAATTTCCAGCTTTTAACATATTCAGCATAGATAGAAAGTGTTTATGAGATTCTATTCTTTCTCACAATAACTTCCGTGAAATAACTTTGTCAAAATGGCATTTTAGTATGATGTTGAGACGGTTTGTGGAATGTCTGGGAGTGGAAATGAATAATATCAAAGAAGTTTCGAAATTTTCCCGGGTTGAAAAATGAAATCCATTGAACCCTAATAAGACTTAATTTTTCAAATATTTTAAACAGAGTTATAATTAACAAATTGCTTCGAAAATTTTAGGAAATATTTGTATTTTCTCCTAATATGTGAAAAAAAGATTTCAGCAAATTATGTTGGTAGTTTTTTTTAATAAAATTTAAATAATAATCACACCCATATTATATGCTTAGATCACGTGACTCATTAAATTAAATATGGATTTCATTTTTCCGCCTCTATATAGCGTATATGTTTAAAGTACGTTGAAATGTATATTTTGTATTACGTTCGTCATAAAACTGCTTTATTTTTGTGTATTATCTGTTTATCTAAGTTCTGTGCCAACGCCATTACAATATTTTTTTATTTTAAATGATCACACACTTTATTCCCACAACGAAGTCTATTTTTAACGCTAAACCATAACATACATAATGCAAATTATTGTAGCTACTGTAAAATAATTTGTATGAGAATTGATGAACTTTTTCCACGCAAAATTATTTAACTTTGGAGCCTGGAATGATACATTCATTGCTTTTTCATGGGAGGCAGACGATTTTTATTTCCATGACGTCATTTGAATAATTTTATTTTGTGTAACTAGCATTGTCGTTTTCAGTGAAATTTTAAGTTTTCAAGTATAATAAATTAATGTGGTACTATGATAATTGAAAAATTTTCAGCACTAAATACATCACATTTTAGAAATGTTTAAATTAAATTGCATATCAGTTGGAAAGTGCTTCGTAATAATGTTTTATGAATCTTTGATCTTTCTGGTTAAACTATTTAATTCGTAATTTATTGTTTTCATTTACTTGAAATCACTAAAATTCCTACGAACGGGCATCTTTGTCAACATTTCTTATCGCAACATATTGCAATAGACATGCTTGTGATTTCGGTCAATGCGGCCATGAGAAGATAGTTCAATATAATGTGTTCTCATTGTTTGAATTTGCTGCGGCGAAGCAGCTATCTGGATTTGACGGGTTTTGGGAGTTCTGCGTATGATACGTAGTGTCGTACAAGACAGAGCACCAGGCGCGAAGCGCCTTTAATCTCCAGTTTCAATATGTGGTTCTTATCGTCAAACTGTGACATTAATTCAGTGGCCCTAATTGGAGGTTCGAGGTTTTTATTTACTTTTTTTTATTATTTTTCCTAGCTCCTAGTGTGGCAGTTTGTTGCACATTTAGAGTTTAAGCAGTTTGGGGGGTTGATGCAGATCTAAGGGTTACCTAGCGTTTTGGCAGTTTAGTGTTTAGAATATTTTTTTTTTTTTTTTTTTTTTTTATAAAATAATAGTCGCGAGTTTTATTTTAAAATCAGATGTTTGAGGTGGGATCATTTAATTCCGATTATCGATGTTTAGAACAGCGCGGGGTCTCTTACGAGATTTGGCCTTGCGATGATCATAGTCATGCAGATTGAATAACAGTTCGTTTGGAACGGATGGCAAATTTCTGTAAAATTTAAGCGCTAGCTTTTTAATTTGGGCTCTAACAGTTTTTATTTTGAAGTCATTCCTAATTACCGAGTTTCTTAAGTACGTGGGAGCTTTCCTGATAATCCGTAGGATTTTGTTTTGTTTTGTCTCTAGGAGGTCTATTGTAGTTTTACAGGCATATCCCCATACGGGTGCTGCATACAACATTCCCGGGCGGATGACCGATTTATAAATTAGGAGTTTATTTTGATAACTTAGATTTCCGTTTCCTATCATTGGGTATAAGGCTCCTGTGGCCATATACGCTTTTTTGATTAAGTTCGTTACGTGCTGTTTCCAGGTTAGGTGGGAATCTATCGTTACACCTAGGTATTTAGTAGATTTTTCCGCTTTTAGGGCATGGTTGTTTATGTACAGAGGCGGCGGAGGTTTACGTTTTCTTGAGAAATAAATCCAATGACATTTATTAGGGTTTAATTTTATTCGCCATTTTTCCAGCCAAGTTTGGAGTATGTCTAAGTGTTGTTGTAGCTGTCTGTGCATTACTGAGACATAGGGGTGTTTTTCAAGTATCGCACTGTCGTCTGCATAGAGTGCCAGCTCTGTGTTTGGAGTCCTAGGGATGTCGTTCAGGTATATGTTAAAGAGTGTCGGGCCCAGGATAGAACCTTGCGGTACACTACTTTTAATGAGCTTGGGTGTAGATAAGTTACCTCCTACTCTGACGTGAAAGTGTCTGTTATTTAAGTATGAGATTAAAAGTTTGACAATAGCGTCAGGGACTTTTAAAGTGATCAATTTGTACGCTAATCCACAGTGCCATACTTTATCAAAGGCTTTTTGTATGTCCAGAAAAATCGCAGCTGTGGGTGTCTTGTTATTGAGACCAGAAAATATGTACTCTACCACTCTCAGCAATTGATGAGTGGTGGAGTGCTTTGGCCGAAATCCAAACTGCTCCGGAATGATAATGTCATTCTCACTAAGGTGCGTGTTCAGTCTCTTAAGAATAATTTTCTCAGTAATTTTACTAAGTGTCGGTAGCAAGCTAATTGGTCTATAGTTGGCTGGAATTGTGGCATTCTCACCAGGCTTATGGATTGCTATAATTATCGCTTCCTTCCATTCTTTGGGAAAATAGTTTAGTTTTAATATTTTATTTATTAAGATTGTCAAGTAACATATTACGTTTAAGGGTAGGTTTTTAACCGCAATATTTCTGATTTTGTCGTGCCCTGGGCTTTTACGGTTTTTGATATTTTTAATGATTTCTACTATCTCCTGCGGGGTGGCTGGGCTAATCTCAGCCGTTACCGGGGAATTCCTGAAATTATTTAAAGTTTGTCTGACCATTCTTAGGGTGTCCTGACACATTAGATCGTGGTTTGGTTGGAATTGTTTTTCATAATGGCTTGCGAGAGCCTCGGCTTTTTCCTCGTCTGAGTACGCGATTTTAGCACCATCTATTAGTGGCGGGAGCTTAATTTGAGGTTTCCTGAGTCTTTTTGCGAATTGCCAGAGCGATACGTCTTCTGGGCTAAGGGATTCGATTAGTTCTTTATACTGTTGCTGCTTTTCTGCGACAATTTTTTCCCTGACTTTGCACGTGAGTCTGTTAAGCTCCCTTTTAAGGGCGGGGTCTCTGTTAGCCTGCCATGTCTTACGTATTCTGTTTCTTTGCCTGACTAATTGTTTGACATGGTGGGAAAGTGTGGGCATTTTTGGAGACTCACGATGTGTTGTGGCAGAGGCAATTGCTCTCTTGATTTCTGTTGTGAGTGTGTGCGTGGCAGAGTCAATATCCGCCGTGCTCATTATGTTAGGTACTGCTAAGTGCGGCTCGAAGAGTGCTCTTTTGAATACTTCCCAGTTGACCCTCTCTTGTCCCAAAGAGGCTGGAAGAGGTGTGTTCAGGTCGAATGTCACCAGTACCGGCAGATGATCCGAGTCGAATTCATCCAAGGTACTAATAGTGTGAGCGTAATCTATGTTTCGCGTTAGGACAAAGTCTATAAATGAGCCGTTGGCGCCTGAGAAGCAGGTTGGTGTCGACGGTACAATAATGTTAGTGTTTGTCGTGTTCAGCAGTTTGTGTATCTGTGTACCGCGTGAATTGGCTCTCCTACAGCCCCACGCTCGGTGGTGCGCGTTGAAGTCGCCTGCGAGTATAGTGTTTGGATATCGCGCGAAAAGCAGTTCCAGTTGCGCAGCTACATCTACTCTACTCATATTTTTGACATATGTTGAGGTTAGGATAAACGGGCTAGTATTATTAATTTTAATTTTTATACCAGTATTTTCTATACCTTGAAGATTTATGTTGTTTAGTTCCTCGTGGGGAATATTTCTTTTAATGTATACTGCTGTTCCTCCATGGGGCGTTCTAGCATTAGTATTTGAGCTAAGATTATGATAGCATATATAGTTGGCTATGTTTAGTTTTTTACTTTCTCTAACTTTAGTTTCCTGAATTAATAAGGCGTCTACGTCATTTTCATTTACATAGTTCCTAAGTTCATTTATTCTTGGAGATATGCCGTTCGCATTCCAAAATATTATTTTTAAGGATTCTTTTTGGGACCTAGCCATGACGGGTTTGATTCTCACTGTTATTTTTAAAGTCCGCGATTATTTTAAGGGCCTCAAAGACCATTACCATAGGATCTCTCTTTTTTTGTACTAACTCTGCGAACTGCATCAACAGATGTTTTATGTCGTCTAGATTGAACATGCTAATAAATCCTCTGATGAGGTTGATGATATCCTCCATCTTTTCAGCATCAGATTTATCAGTCGGTTCAGTCTCAGCTTCCATTTCCTCAGCCTCAACCGCGGTTTTCACTTTTTTGTGAGTGTCCTTTTGGAACTCGATAGTTTTTTGCTTTTTTTCACCCGTTTTAACTAACAGCTGGGTTTGCGCGATCTCTTCATCCCTGACTCGTTTATTTTGTTTCCAATCCTCAACCTTAATGTCAAGCCTATCCTTTGCCTGTCTGGCTTTTTCTATTTCCGATCTCTTTTTAATGGCAGCTGTAGCTGCTCTTACTTCCTCCAGGGTCAATTCTCTGGAGGTCGATGATTTGGGGGCCTGCTCTTGCACCGATCTGGTAGGTGCTGAAGGTTGGTGTCTTTTTTCCTGTGGCACTATGTGCGAGGAGCCCTGAGGGGGTGCCTGGGGGTTTAGTCCGAGGGCCTTTTGCCTCCAAGGTGGTATCTGATTTTTTGGGGGAGGGGGGGCATACTCCGGTGCCTTTCCTCTGTTCCAGGGGTTCTTCGGGCATTGCCTGAAGTTCGCTGGATGGTCTCCATTACAATTTGCACACGTTGCCTTCTCTGTCCTGGGTCTCTGGCAGTCCCGTGTGAAATGATCTTGTGCACACTTCAGGCACTTTGGTGGCATACTGCAGTTCTCAGAGGAGTGGTTGAACTGCTGGCACCGGTAGCAAATCTTAAAGCCCCGTGCTCTGAAGGCCTCTACCTTCACAGCCATGTATCCTAACCTTGTCAGTCTGTAAATCCTCTGCCAGTCTTCCGTGGGCCTAAGGCTGAGTAAGAAGATTGGTAGGGGTAATCTTGTTTTTGTGTTTCTCAATTGAGAAACCCGGACTACATCTAATCCAATGGATGTTAGCGTCATTTTAATCTCCTCAATGTCATAGTTAGTTGGTAGCCCCTTCAAAACTACCTTTTTTGGCCTTTCAGTTTTTAGGTTTAAACTATGGAAGGGGATTTTCTCGCTAGTCAAATGGCGCTGAACAACCCTATAGGAGTCAGCGTCATTGGGTATGAGTTTGAGCATATCTCCTGAGAGTTTACCAGATACTTTATTGCCTGTAATTTCATTTAGCATTTTAAGGAGAGCCTGGTAGTTGTCTCTAAACTTTATGAAGAAACATTCTGCTTTTGGTTCTTTTTTTTCTACCTCCATAATATTTTCTCTAACACTATTTTCAACCGCTTTAGGTTTAGGTGCACTCTTAAATTGAACCGGTTGCGCGGCAATTTCAGCATAAGTCTTAGTTTTAACTTTTTCATTTACAGTTACAACATTATCACTAACCTTTTCATTTACACACCAAATGATTAAACGAAATAATAGTTTATAATAGATAAGCTTTTATTATATTACCGGTGTATATAGTACGCAAAATTATTTTAATTTAAATATTTATTTTTTCATACTTTCTGGGGAGATGTAATAGAGTTATTTATTTTATGCTTATTTATTTCTATCCCGGATACCAGTGAAACATTGCAATTACTATTATTGTATTAACTATTATTGTATTAACTATTATTGTATTAAACATTATCCATTGGATTAGTGATAAAGTCATGTCAGAAATGATGCCTTACCGTAGTCGTGGGAATCCTTTCACTCTGATGGGCCAAATCCGACTCAAGAAGATTCTACCATCAGTGGTCATTTACGCCGTTCCCGCAAGAGACTCTGTTACGCGGCACCATTTTAAGCAGAGTTAAAATAAACAAATTGCTTCAGAATTTTAGGAAGTATTCATATTATCTCCTAAAATGTGCAAAAAAAAAATCAGCAAAGTATGTTGGGCAGGTTTTTAATAAAAAATTTAAATAATAATTACATCCATATTATATGAAGAGATCACATGACTCATTAGAAAATTAAGTACGTCTTTCATTTATTCCCGCTCTATATAGCGTAGATGTTTAAAGATCGTTTAAATTTATATTTTGTGTTACATCCGTCATAAAACGGCTTAATTTTTGCTTATTATCTGTGTATATAAATCTCTGTGCCAACACAATTACAATATATTTTATTTTAAATGATCACTGAACTTCTTTATTCCTACAACGAAGCCCACTTTTATTGCTAAACCATAGCATGCAGACTGTAAATAAATCAAACGATTATTAGGTGAGTTGTATAAGAATTGAGGGTTCATTTTTCACTCAAAATTATTTAGCTTTGGAGTCTGGAATGAAATATTCACTGATTTTACATAGAGAGGTAGACAATTTTGATTTTGATTACGTCATTTGCATTTTTCAATGAAGTTTTAAGTTTTCAAGTATAATAAATTGCTGTGGAAATGTAATAATTTTAAAAATGTCAGCGCTAAATGTGTCACATTTTAGAGAAGTTTAAATGAAATTGCATTTCAGTTGGAAAGTGCTTCTAAAATCAATGCTTTATGCATGATTATTCTTTCTTGTTAAATTTTTTAATTCGTAACTACCGTTTTCATTCACTTGGAAGCGTTATAATTCCCACAAACGGAAAACTTCTTCAAAACTACTTATCCTGTCATACTCGAATCGATTGCTGCCGATGTCAGCGAATGCGTACATGACGGACTAGTACAACGTAGTTTGTTCTTCCTATTTCAATTTGGTTCCGCATTCAATCAGTTGCAGACTGGTGGATTTGGATAAACAGTTGAGGTTTATTAACCATTAAACAAAATAAATTTTGTATGGAATATTCACAGTATATAACCGGTTCTTATAGTACGCAAAATTATTTTAATTCTAAATTTTTAATTTCATTTTTTGTGGGTTATTATAATAAAGTTATCTATTTTATGCTTAGGAATTGGTTCTTCAAATCATAAAAATTGCCTATGGCCGAACAATAAATATAAATAAAATTGAAAATCTGTCTTTCTGTATGTTAGCCTCATCATCACGGGAGAACGGCTGAACTGAATGTGATGAAATTTCGTGGGTAGCTTTCAAATAGTCCCACTTAAAATTTAATCAATTTTCGAGTTTCTAAGAAAGGGTTGTCCAGACATTAATGAAAAACGAAACATTTTCCTAGGAGTTTTGCTTTCCTCTCTGAACTCTTCTCTGAACTCCCTGGTTCCCCCAAACGAAAAAAGTTAGAAATAGCTGATTTAAAACATGAAAGTGAATAAATTAATGCTCTATCTCTGAGTTTGGTGGGAATTTATAGCGCTCATCAGTCACTTTTCGGAAATCGCAGATTTGGAAAATGAATTTAAATGGCAACTCTAACACCATGGTTTATTATTTACAAGCTCTCACTCAACAAGGAGAAAAATCAAAGTGGTCATATAATTATCAGCATTTTATTAGGAAGATTCTTTCTTATATCATATTGCTTAGCAACGCTATTAAATCAAATGTGTTTGTTAATTATTATTACTTTTTTTTCGATCTGAATAAAAAATAAATGGATATAAAAATATATCTTATAAATGAACTGTTTGATTTTTCTTTTAATTATATCAATTACGGAATACGTACATCACTTTCATTTATTTTAGCAGAGTTTTCAAACTTATATATTGTGTTCAGCCTATAAATTCATATATTATGTTTAACCAATAAACTCATTTAGCCGATTGTTGAAACAGAATAAGAGTAGAACGGATATATCTTCTATTACCATTTTTGTGTTTTTATTTAGTATATACAAACGAGTTCAGGATGTTTAATCCTTTAGTTCTGCAAATTCAGATATACGAATTTGGCGGGATATCGCTAACTCGGCAACTTTTCTTTAAACGTTATCAAATTGACGAAAATGGCTCCAAATTGATAAAAACGACAGTAAATCAATGAAATGAATTTTATTTTGTTAGGAGACAGTACAAAAATGATGTTTCGGTAGCTTTTGGTTGTTAGTCCAACCGTCCTACTTATTACCACAATAGCGAATTTTTAAAATGTCGCCAAATTGACAAAAATCTTTCTAAATCCATAAAAATATTTTGAAATTGATAAAATTGCGCTCAATAAATGACATTAATTGTGCTTTGTTAGGGCATAGTATTGTGATGATGTTTCGTCAATTTGTCGCAAAGTGGGACTGTCAGTGCTAAACTTCTATTTAGTAATAAATTTGGCGATTATTTAAAAGATCGACAAATTTTCCATAGAGATAACATTATTCAGATGATATTTTTTTCTACCATGTCGCTTAGCAACAGATATAATATCGTTTAGCAACGGATTCAAAGCCAATGTGTTATGCGGCAGACGATTTTTATTAAATCTTTTCTGATTTGAATAATAAAGATAAGCATACAAAATAAATGTCACTGACGTTGCATTTTTGACTGTAAAATATCAATAACGGTGGTCAGGTTTAAACATTATTATTATTGATATTCTCGGGGATTATTGATATTTTCAAGTTATTATGTCATTGTTTTATTATGGCAAGAATTGTTAAATGCCATGTAATGTACGTTGTATGACATAATCTTCTACAAATGCACGGGTATATCTTCTAATCTACGAGAATATAAGTTGTGCAGGTATATTGGCATATATTTTGACATATATTGGAATCAATTACGGCTGTCTGGTATAAAGATCACGGGGATTATTGATATTTCCAATTTATTACGTCGTATTTTTTAATTTGGCAAAGGATTTTGAGACTCATATTTGTAATACGGGTAATAATTAACTAACACTCGGACATATCTTCTAATCTACAACATTATAAGTAGTACGGTTGTATCTTCCCATATAATTTTAGCACTTTTATTTTGGCATATATTGGAATCAATTACTACCTTCAGGTTTAAAGATTACGGGTTTCATGATATTTTCAATTTATACATGTAATTCACTAATATAGGATATATTTTCTAATATTCGCGTGTATAAGTAGTACGGGTCCTATAAAATTTTAAAGCTTTTATTTTGCATATAGTGATAAAATTTCATATTTTTTGTAAATTTGCTTACAAACGGGGCCAGACTGTTTTATTCTTTAGATCTGTCCGTGAAGATAATTTTGTATAGCGAGAACAGAGATTCTTAACCTTCTTTTTAAGAGCATTAAATTAAATATTTTAACAGAATATGTTGATTAACAATGTCATTAAAATACTATAAGAATTTTCATATGATTGTGAATTTTAAGTTTCTTTACATGCTCCGCACGAAAAACGGGTATGTTACGAATAAAATAATGTATTGCGTCCTGAAATAAAGGGACTAATCCTAATATTAAATCCGCACTGAAAATAATTTTCAATTTGCGTATTTTTCCTTGGCCATTTCAAAAGCTTCGAAAATAGCAATTTGGAATGAAATCAACTGCTTAAAGATTTTTCTCATCTTTCATATTTATTGCAAATATACCCTAATTCACTACTTCCTCAAAATATCCGAATACTTCCATTTCCAGATTCTAACATAATGTATGTGCTTACAAAGTTACACAGTACTTTCCTTAAGCATTATGTATATAAGGAAAGTAATAATAGATTAAAACACATTTATATTACAATTATCAAAGGCATTTATTACTTTCCTTTTATACATAATGTATAAGGAAAGTATTGTGACGGGGTCGAAAACTCAAATTTGAGTTTTCGACGGGAGAGCTCGTTTCAAGCATCCCTGATCACGAATCAAACATTTTTGAGGTGATGTCTATGTGTGTGTGTATGTGTGTGTCTGTGGTGACGATCTCACAAACGAATGGAGCGATTCGAATGAAATTTGGTACAAAAATCACAATCCGTGAATACTGGAAGCCTATTGTTTTTAAACGCAATCGAATGTTAAGAACCACCCTAAATTATCGAATGAAATTTTGAAAAAATCATCAAAAAATCCAAACCTTCAATAAAGTTACGCAAATAGACATTTCTTATGTAATTTTTTCTTAAACGATTAACATAAACTTTAGAGATCTAGCATGAACCGTTCTCGAGATATTGCACATTTTTCAAATAAATTTATTAAAATATCCCATAAATTAAAATAAATATATTAACTGTTGAGAAACATGATCGCTTTTCAGATATAATATCATGCAATAAATTGGGTGACGTCATTCTCGTGGATCTAGCTCGTTCCATTCGTAAGAAAAGATTATTTGAGTAATACTTTTGTATTTGGACGCCAATCGTCAGTTATATGCTATAAGAATAACTTATTTCTCCGACCATAACGTTTGGCGAGGTTTTGACAACGAATTTGGCGGAATGTCGCCAACTTGGGGACTTTTTTAAATGTTGCCACATTAACGAAAATCTCGCCAAATGGATAAAAATGGCACTAAATCGATGAAAATGATGACTAATGGACGAAAATTCAATATCTTGGAGAGAATATAAGTTTTTATTATAAGAATAACCGATTTTTTTGCTGTAAAAGTAGTAAATTCATTGCGTTATATAAGGAAAGTCATGTGCTGCTCACATCAGATTTTTTTACATATGCCAGTATTAGTTACAATTAGCGATTCAAAATGTCAAAATGTTTCATCTAGCAAAAAGTAGTATATAGACTATTTTTGAAGCAAGAAAACATTCTTAATTAAAAGCAATACTCAAAATGTTTGACGGTCCTAATGTGAAATTTAACTTTAAATCTTTATGTTGAAAGAAAACAAAATTATGTTTTGAGAATCCTTTCCAGTTTCCATAAAAAATTTCGGCGATTCCTCAATAAAACTTCGAGGCCCTAAATGGGGTTGCGCAATGCTGTCTCAAGAGGCACCGAAAAATCTGTCCTGTTTTATCTCTCCATATCTTGGTACTGCATGGTGCGCAGCGTAATCTAAATGTTTTTGCATTATTGATAGGTTAGCTATTGTTATCGCTCTGTCTGCTGTCAGTATGGTGTACTAAATACGTCTTTTTGCTTGCTTAGATCGTCATTTTTGGTATTTATATCTCCCCTTTTAGATTCACAGCCTACCGACATCAATTTATTGTCGCATCTTTATAACCAAGGTAGCAACTGGCACGTCTCTCGCTACTCGTAATTTCTTAATTCTACAGTACTTCCTCTCAGGAAATCAGTTAAGTGCAGACTTGTCAGAAATGTTTTGTTTTCCGGTTTTTAACACGTATCGATGGTAGTCCACACTAAAGACGACTGACAAATTTGGAAGTCTTCCGAACAACAGGCTTCGCACAGGTCTTTCATTCTTCACTGATTCTAATGTTTTCACCAGATTTCGTTCGAAGTGCTCCACTCATTCGTCACTCCATAGACTCACGGGCACATACAAACACATGCATACACACATCTACCCATGCTTATGCGGATACACACACACACATGCACAATTAAAAATAATCGATTCGAGAATAGAGATGCTTGAAACGTGCTCTTCCGTGGAAAATTCTAATCCCAATATTTGACCACATCACAATACTTTCCCTACAAATTATATTATGTATAAAGAGAAAGTAATAAGATTAATAGTGTTATATTAATATTTTATTGTTACGTTGTATATCTGTCCCAAGGCAAATTTGGGACATTGCAAATTATGGAGGAGCGTAACCTACAAAGATGGTCCCTGTACTTCTCCTTTAATTCATATATAGTTCCCTAAGAGAACACCTGCAAAAGGATGAGCAAGCCATGTTTCTGGGAACTATGGACAACGATCGCCCAGTTACAAAGGGGCGCACAGCAGGGCGCTCTTGGGGAGAGCTGCCCTTGTCCGGTTCGTCTGCACGTGCACGCAAGTTCGTGAGAACCCGCGGTCCACCTGCCAGATATTAATTCTGGGATGACCGCCATCCTCCTGTCATCACAGCACCCAATAGCTGGATATTTTTGGAAATATCCAATGAAAATACCTGGGGCTTCAATTGGGGGGACCAGTAACAAACCTGGGGCTTAATTGTGTAGGAGGAGACATTTTTCCGATGATCGAGAGAGTGTGAGGTTTTTCAGAAAGGACGGAGAATTGGTTGTGTGCTCCGGAGTGAAAAGTTCTCCCAAAAAAGGTCTGCAGCGATGACCGGCGTTTCCGCGGTCGAAGGGATCCACATCCAGCGACGATGTTTTTGAAGGTACGGAATGCATGTCTCTTATACTACTAGTCTGATGACGATTTGTTTGTTAATTTGTACACCCTCTCGACATCTATAGTCAATTTATACTTGAGTAAATAATTAGAATGAATTCACGATAAAACTTAAATGAAGGGGATTTAAATAAATATATATGTTTTAAATATTTATGATTTGGGAAATGCCAAACACATATGTTAGTAGAGAATATTTATGTTGTAGTAAGAGTGTTAATTGAATTAATTAAATATGTTCTTTTATTATTATTATTTTAATTTCCTTTGGTCAATAAATAATGTTAATGTTTTATATCATGTCCGTTGTCCTCATTTTCCAATAATTTGATTTTTATATATTTTTATTCGACACGGCCAATGTCGGAGATTGTTTTAATGAACAATACCACTGGATTATGCGTTCTAACAGGAGGTGTGGTTAAAACCCACATAACAAAAATGGTTCCGATGACCAGGATTCGAAATAAAAATAATTGTTAAAATAACTGAAAAATTTTTTTGTGAATAAATTAAAATTAATGTGCGCGATAGGAAAATTTAAAATAAAATGAACTTAAAATAAAATAAAATTAACTTAAAATAAAATTTAAAATAAAATTAACTTGAATTAAAATAAAATTATCTTGAAATAAATTTAAAATAAAAAACTTAAACTTTAAAAGTAAACTTAACGTAAGGAAATGAGGACATTTAAGAAAATAGATGTTGTCACAAGTGTTATGCCATATGTATATGAAGTGTGTATTTAAGAAATGTTGTGTATATTTAAGAAAAAGAATTATAGGATTTAAATATATTGAGTTAGGGGAGAAAATTAATAATGGTTGGTAATATTCTTTTGGGAGCTAAATTTTTGGGAAATAAGAATTGCGTAGGAGTATGATTTTATGTTTAAGATTTCTGAGTATCAATAATTGTATTTTATGTTGCATGAAAAGTGTTGTATTTATGTAAACGCGCATTGTTCGTAGGGATAGAAATTTTGGATTAGAAAATTAGGGGAAAACTTAACAATTTTAAAAATGACAGAAAGGGGTGATATGACGGTAACGCCTTCAAGTAGAATCCCTGGGATTATATCCTTGTTAGGAGAACTGAGCGGAAGCGACGAAAACGAGACCTCCATGTTTTTCGAACAGATGGAATCATTAAGTGAACTAACAAATTGGAACGATTTAGAGAAGCTAGCAATCGTTAAATCCCGTCTGCGCGGAAACGCAAAAAAATTCTACATCAGCTCAAAGGATCTGCGTAGCGAAACATCTTTCGAGAATTTCAAACAAAAATTTTTAGATTTTTTCACCTCCGAACCTAATGTCACTACAAACCAAATTCTTTTTTCAACAGCTAAACAAACAAAGGGAGAAAGTATTAAAGAATTAGCACATAGAATTGCAACATTAACTTTAAACTACGTGGGTGAAACACAACTTAATGAACATACAGACGCATATATGGACAAACTCAGCCTAAGTAAATTTTTGGAAGCAGTTGAACCCGAATATCGGAAAGAAATCGTAAAAATCAACCCAAAGAGTTTCAGAGACGCAGTAAAAATTGCGCAAAATTCAGAAGCGGCCAACCTCACAACAACAGTTGAATTAAATAACATATCTCAATACAGCGATATTCAAATGCTTAAAAAGGAACAACAACAGTTTAATTCTAACTTACTTGATAAAATACCAGAAGAAATAAATCATCTTAAAATCAGAGAAAACAGAAATAATTATCAGATAACGGACACATATTCATGCGATTTTTGCGGTAAATTTGGACATTGTATGCAGGATTGCTGGCATTATATTAGAGAGAGGAATAAACAGACACACACATCATTACAGACCATGCATAATTCTTCGCGGAGACCAACACAACATTATGTACGGAGAATATCCCCCATTCGGTACGGAACGAATTATGCGGAGAGGTTTCCCAATACGACATACAATGTACCCCCAGATAGATTTTACCCCTCACGTACTCAAGACTGTAGGGAGGAAAAGCGAACTTATGGAAACGAATATGTTAATGAAGGAAGAATGGGTAGCCAGAAATATACACATAGGAATGGCGAACGGAATTTTGAGGTCCCGCGTAACAAAAATGATTTTCAGAGGCAAAACCAAGGTAAATTTAAATATATGGATAACTCGGACAGATACGCCAATGGCAGGAGCGATTTTACACGGAATTCAAATTTTAACAGAAATGATTCTAGACGCAATGCAAATTTTAACAGAAATTTAAACTAGAAGGGGAGATTGAGAATGATCGTCAACAAAGGCGTAGAATTAGGGTTCAGTCTCCTTTAAATAAAAATAATAAAATCCCTGTTACAAATATAAATTACACAGAGAATATTTCAGGAGAGATTCAGTACATAGATAGGAAGAATTCCAGAGAAGATAAAAATTTAAGGAATGTTACACAAATAAATATTGAGAACGAGGGACAAAATGTTGGAAAATATGAAATTCAAATTGATAAAGAAAATATTGGTAATAACAGAACCCAAAATAGTAGAGAAAGAAAGGGCATTAAGGACAGGAATCACAAAATTGAACTTATCGCGTCAGTTGGAGATGAATTAAACACAGGATTACCCACAGTAGAAAATAAATTTCAAAACACGGAAAGAAAAATTCGCTTAGACTCTGACACATCTTTTTCGGTTTAGCCTATTAATATTTTCAAAAAAATTAAAGAAGAAACTCAGAAATTACGTGAAAACAAAATAACGGACATTTTGGTTGGTGAGAGCGCTGATTTCAAAGACACACAGAATACAAATACAAATTATAACAATGAAGATATCCAAATTCCAAATGAAAATAAAACAACGGATGTTTTGATTTGCGAGAAGGTGGATTTCAAAAGTACACAAAACACAAGTTCAAATTATAACAATGAAAATATTCAAATGCCAAATGAAAACAAAATAACGGACGTTTTGGTTAAAGAAAGGGTGGATTTTGAAAATATTCAAAATACAAATAAAAGTCACAGTAATGAAAATATCAGGGAATCAGATGAAAGCAAAATCATGAAAGTTAATAGAAATCAAAATGTTATTTTCCAAGAGGACCAAAATGAGAATGGAAAGGTTAATGGTCAAAAAGGTCGAAAAGAAAACGCAAAATGCAAGCTTCAGGACATTCAAATTACGAATGAAAATCACGAGGTACAAATAATCCCAATTTCAAATGAGAGTAAAATAATGGATGTTATGGACAATGATAATGAAAATGTTGACTTTCAGAATTTGCAAAATTCAAATGATACCAGTAAAAATACACAGAATGAAAATCGTAATACAGATAGAGAGAAAAATCAAAATGATAGTGAGGTTAATGATATTCAAAAACTTTCAAGAATAGATGAGAATCAAAACAAAAAGTATGTTAGGCAAAAAGTAGAGGTTCCACAGAAAATACAAGTTTGTAACACTAATGAAATTGAGGAGATCCAAGAGCGGGATGAAAGAAAACTCGGTTCAGATTTTTACATGAAACCAAAAATTTTTAGGAACTTAATATTGTCTGATGATCGCTATTTGAAAAATTTTAAAATGAGAAAGTGGTAAAAAAAATAATTATAAGTCAAAATGAATTCTTTGGAAATTGATCTGGCAATGATTAAATTATAAAATTGAAAAATGGATATGATGTCAAAATTGTTAATGGAAAGCAACAATCTCTCCCCGCTTTTCTTATTTAACGTGCTTGCGACAGATAAGAAAGAACACACGCGACATTCACGAAATGTTAGCACAACAGTCAACACAGCACTAGCGAACCGCCCCCCCCTCTCCCTTCCCTAAACAGTCAGGAACGCGTGCAACGGGATGGAAATGGTTGAGAGCAGGTTGCCATTCTTACAAAACACTTCGGTGGCGACAATTTCAGGGAGGCAGAATTCCCCGTGGCGACTCGCGGTCAGTGTGGAGATGGGTTCCACTCAAGGTCATTTTTCAGATAGAAACAGGGGGAAATGGGATCTCACAAAGGGGGTGAATTGCAAATTCAGTCTACAAAGAAGTAGGGTACGCACGATATACACAGGGGAGAACTGGTTTAGAATACAAGTGAGAAAGAAATGCGGGAGGACGATTTATCCTTGGTTAAAAGAGAATAAAAATTTAAAATAAATGTAGGAATAGGTATACAAATTTTTTTTATATTTTAAACTCGGTATTGAAATTTTAAATAAAGAAAAATAAGGTTAGGTAAGAATTTGAAGAGAAATATGGTTGAATTTTGGAAACACGACTACAACAAATTTTATATGCAAATATATATATATAAAAAAAGAAAAAAAGGGGGCGAGAGAAAATATACATCAAAAATTGCACGAAAAGCGCGTAAAACGGGGCGCAAACTTTAAATAAATATTGAATTAAAAATAGCGAAAATTTTAAATAAATATTGAATTATAAATAAAAGAAATTTTAAATAAATATTGCATTATAAATAGAAGTAATTTTAAATAAATATTACATTAATTAGGAAATTCTAAAAAAACATTGAATTATTAATTAGGGAATTTTAAATAAATATTACATTAATTAGAAGAATGTTTAAATAAATATTACATAAATTAGGGAATTTCAAATAAATATTACATTAATTAGAGGAAAGTCTAAATGAACATTGAATTATTAATTAGGAATGTTTAAATAAATATTGCATTAATTAGGAAAGTTTAAATAAACATTGAATTATTAATTAGGGAATTTTAAATAAATATTACATTAATTACAGGAACGTTTAAATAAATATTGCATAAATTAGGGAATTTCAAAAAAATAATACATTAATTAGGGAATTTTAAATAAATGTTACATTAATTAGAGGAAAGTTTAAATGAACATGAAATTTTAAAATAATATTGGATTGCAAATAGAAGGGATTTTTAGTAACTTTAAATAACTAGTGCATTATAAACAGATGGAATTCTAAATAATTATTGCAAAAAAAAATTAATTTAAGTAAGACTTTAACGGAAAACACTTTGCGACATTTTAAATATTATAAGCGAGTGATTTAGAAGAAAAACGGAATAAATAAATAAAATATATAGGAATGGATATGGCGAAAATTACTTTTATGATAATAACAAGAATTTAAATATAAGAATAAAGGAAAATTACATTAAAATCAATAAGCGGATAGTAATGACACGGAATTGGGATAAAGTAAATAAACGTTTTAAAAATAAATAAATAAATAACCACAGGGAAAATAAGAATAACATACAATTATTTTAACATAAGGGATAGCAATGAATAGGTATTGATGACAATGAGACATATGCAAAAATTTAAAAATACTAACACATTAATATAATAAATCTAAGTTAAAAATTAAACTTTGAGGAATATCTATGCATTTTTGAGTGAAACTAGAGGACTGATCTACCATCCTAGACGTACTTATATTGCACATTAGCAAACCGTGGTAAGGTTCCACGTTAACTTTTAGCCATGTGCGATAAAGTAATTTTTCTTCTTTTTAAAAGATAATGGATAAATAAAAACTCTTACCCCTTTCATCGGGATACTCTTCTTCACCAGGTAATCCAAAAAGAGTACTACAAGCACACTAAAAAAAATCTCCTGTTGCACATTATAAAAAGAAAATAATACACCTTCACATACACCCAGGTAACACACATCTTTATCTTTCCCACGAGGTCGCTTTTTCTGCGGGGACACAACTTTGAACACACGGATTCCTTTATAGGGTCTGTTTCCCGAAAAACAAGTGTTGCCAATTTTTTTGGAAACACCTTTGACATGGACACGGCAGCTTTGACTGGGGATGAAAAGGGCTTGTTTACTGACGTTGACGGGAAAAGTTTAAACATAGAGGCTCCCGGGTTTATATGAGTAAAAAAAAAGGAAAAGAAAGCTGACGGATTACAAGAAAGAAATTAAAGAAAATACTTACTGCTTACGGAATGTTTACTATAAAGGAATTACGAATGTAGATCGCCAAAGAAATACAAGGGAGTTTTAAAATGTAAGTTAATCACGGATTTATGGCAGATAATATTAAAGAGAACTACGGACACGAATTGGTTTATTAAAGGGAAAATTTACAAGGAGTTTATGATAAAAAAAAAAGGATAAGAGAATTATGAATTTTATTTGTAAATGGTTTATTGAAAGGAAAATTTGCAAGGAGTTTATGATAAAAATTGGTTTATTAAAGGGAAAATTTACAAGGAGTTTATGATAAAAAGAAAGGATAAGAGAATTATGAATTTTATTTGTAAATGGTTTATTAAAAGGAAAATTTGCAAGGAATTTATGATAAAAATAAGTGTAAGATAATTATAAATTTTGTTAGGAAGTGGTTTATTGAAGTGAAAATTTGCAAAAATTTATGATAAGAATAAATGTAAGAAAAGTATGAAGTTTTTAGGAAATGGTTTATTAGATGAAAATTCTAAACGCTAAGGCGAGATTCAGAATACAGAATTTTGGATTATGTATATAAGGGATATATAAAGGAGAGTTGATTGATAATTTGAAAAAAAAGAAATACGTTTATTGTGTTTGTACAAATTATGAATTTATTAGGAAATGTAATATGGCATGACAATTCGTGATAATATTCACAAAAATTTATTTGTTTGTTTTTCTTTGTATTTTCAATGAGATAGCATAATGTATTTGTAAATATTAGTAAATGGTGAGAAAATTAATCAGTGAGAAATTTTGTAGGCAACTTAAATGTTTAATCAGTGAGATGTTTAATCAGTGAGAAAATTTTGTAGGCAACTTAAATGTTGAAAGGGATGTGAGAAAGAGAAAAAAAATTAAATAAATGATAATAACGATGGGAGAATAATGTTCACTTTGCAGGACTAGAGAATAGATAAATTATACATAACAGTGAAATGGGAGAAAGTACTGTATTTTGAAAATTTAATAATGGCGAATTAAGAAGGGAATTAGTTTTTGTAAAAAAAAAAAAAAAAGTCAGGGACTTAATGTTTAATGGGTATTGTAAATTCGAGAGAGAGAATTTGTGTCATCAGACTGTATATATATGTATGCATTGGTGTATCGATAAAGTGTGTGCCTCAATTAAGATTCTTCCATGCACAAAAATTCAGTTATATGATGCAGACAGTGGTGTGTTGTTCTCACAAGAAAACTTCCATTTTCCACATGTTTACTCCACAGCGAGAAGTGATGCAGTAACGTCATCCACATACAGAGTTCCAGGCTTTCAATTTGCACTACCATGAGAATGAGACTACGAGGATTCAGTGGCGTGATTTTCACATAAACTCTCAAAGACCACAATTTGTACTTCCATGACAGTCATACGATGATTCAGTGGCGTGATTTTACATAAACTCTCAAAGACCACAATTTGTACTTCCATGACAGGCATACGATGATTCAGTGGCGTGATTTTACATAAACTCTCAAAGACCACAATTTGTACTTCCATGACAGTCATACGATGAATCAGTGGCGTGATTTTACATAAACTCTCAAAGACCACAATTTTCACTTCCATGACAGTGTTATGCTCCATCTACAGATCTCCAAGCTCTCGATTTTCTTTGCACCTACCATGACACTGAAATTGGAGACAGTGGCGTGCTATAGCCACAAACCCTCTAGTACAATTTCCTGTAAAAGAACTTTTTAAGACTCTATACAAACTTTTGAACTTTGCGTTTATCATTGCTATTATGGATATTCCTTCAACTTTTGGACAGCCAATTTATTGGACTTAGAATTGCTATAGAACTGAGAGATATGTCGGACAGATATTTGATACTTTCTTTCTCCATGAGTTTAATGACATTGGTGTGCATTGTGACATTATTGTGTTATATATATATATATATATATATATATGTGTGTGTGTAAATACAATTACAGGTTTTTTTAGGTGATTACTAGCCTATGACACGGTTCTACTACAGGGAAGGGGGTGAATGTCCCAAGGCAAATTTGGGACATTGCAAATTATGGAGAAGCGTAACCTACAAAGATGGTCCCCGTACTTCTCCTTTAATTCATATATAGTTCCCTAAGAGAACACCTGCAAAAGGTGGAGCATGCCATGTTTCTGGGAAATATGGACAACGATCGCCCAGTTACAAAGGGGCGCACAGCAGGGCGCTCTTGGGGAGAGCTGACCCTTGTCCGGTTCGGCTGCACGTGCACGCAAGGTCGTGAGAACCCGCGGTCCACCTGCCAGATATTAATTCTGGGATGACCGCCATCCTCCTGTCATCAAAGCACCCAATAGCTGGACATTTTTGGAAATATCCAATGAAAATACCAGGGGTTTCAATTGGGGGACCAGTAACAAACCTGGGGCTTAATTGTGTAGGAGGAGACATTTTTCCGATGATCGAGAGAGTGTTGAAGACCCAGACCGTCCGACTCGTCCAGAGGACTAAGAGCATCTATTTGGACGGCCGGGATCGAGAGAGTGTGAGGTTTTTCTGAAAGGACGGAGAATTGGTTGTGTGCTTCGGAGAGAAAAGTTCTCCCAAAAAAGGTCTGCAGCGATGACCGGCGTTTCCGCGGTCGAAGGGATCCACATACAGCGACGATGTTGTTGAAGGTACGGAATGCATGTCTCTTATACTACTAGTCTGATGACGATTTGTCAGTTAATTTGTACACCATCTCGACATCTATAGTCAATTTATACTTGAGTAAATAATTAGAATGAATTCACGATAAAACTTAAATGAAGGGGATTTAAATAAATATATATGTTTTAAATATTTATGATTTGGGAAATGCCAAACACATATGTTAGTAGAAAATATTTATGTAGTAAGAGTGTTAATTGAATTAATTAAATATATTCTTTTATTATTATTATTTTAATTTCTTTTGGTCAATAAATAATGTTAATGTTTTATATCATGTCCGTTGTCCTCATTTTCCAATAATTTGATTTTTATATATTTTTATTCGACACGGTCAATGTCGGAGATTGTTTTAATGAAAAATACCACTGGATTATGCGTTCTAATAGGACGTGTGGTTAAAACCCACATAACAATATCTATTCATGTTGTATATATATGTGTGGCAGCAGCCGACTTTGCTCCAGACAAAGACATCGAACGAAGATGCTAGTATACCCGCATTATAAGTTTGAGACGGAAGCCAGCTGTTGCTCTAATCTTATAATGTAAGTCTTGTAAGCACCGGGTCCTGGGTTCGGGCCTGGCAACATCTGATCCTACATATGTATATGTTTTTGTATTCTATCATTGTGGGGCCACCTTTTTGCTTATCTTAGTTTAACAGCATCATTTGTTTTGGCCACTGAAACACACTGTGGAAAGTTCCGCATTTTCTATGACGCCTTATGCAGATACTTATATTGTTTGATTATTTATCCAGTCCTGGAGGAAGCAAACAAGGAGGGGAGCCCGTTGCTTCGGAGTTTATAAGCGTCAGCGAGCAGGGGCCATGAGAACTGTCGTGGGCCCTGAGTGGAGTGAAAGGACTTCCAAAGCGAGCGCCGGGGTTGGTGACTGCCAGCGAATATGGAGCGAACCCTCAACGAGTGTAATTACGTAGGCGGGGAAAGGAGCATGCAAAAGGAGCTCCAGCGGTTAGTGAGTCAAAGAGAACAGTCGAAGGGCCCGATGCCCTAATCTAATAAATGGATAAAATCTAAATGCGAGAAGCATGTGATTTTTCCTATGTATTAAGATTCGTCACTTTCAATTTTGTTATTTATATAATTTGAATATAAATTACAAAATTATTTATGTATTTAAAAATATTTATATTAATTATTTATATATTTTTACTACATTTATTTATTTTTTTATATAAAATGGAGGTTTACATAAAATTCCATCAAATTTCCAGTTTTTGACATTTCTCAGCATAGTTGGAAGGCGTTTATGAGTTTCTGTCCATTCTCACAATAACTTCCGTGAAAATAATTTTATCAAAATGACATTTTATTATGATGTTGAGACTGTTTGTGGAATGTATGGAGGGGAAAATGAATAATAACAAAGAAGTTTCTGATTTATCCCGGGTTGAAAAATGAAATCCAATGAAAGCTAATGGGACTTTATTTTTCAAATATTTTAAGCAGAGTTAAAATTAGCGAATTGCTTCGAAATGTTTAGGAAATATTCAAATTATCTCCTAAAATGTGTAAAAAAAATTGCAGCAAAGTATGTTGGGTAGTTTTTTTTCCAATTAAAATTTAAATAATAATTATATCCATATTATTTGAAGAGATCACGTGACTCATTACCAATTTAAAAAAGGCTACCATTTTTTTTCCGCTCTATATAGCGTAAATATTTAAAGATCTTTTAAATGTATATTTAGTTTTGCATCCTTCGTAAAACTGCTTTATTTTTGCGTGTTATCTGTGTATCTAAATTCTGTGGCAACGCAATTACAATATTTTTGATTTTAAATGGTCACACACTTTATTCCTACAACGAAGCCTACCTTTAGCGCTAAACCATAACATACAGAATATAAACAAATCTAACGATTGTAAGATGAGTTGTATAAGAATAGATGAATTTTTTCCACTCAAAATTATTTAGCTTTCGTGTCTGGAATGAAATAAATATTTATTGATTTTACAAAGTGAGGCAGACGATTTAAATGTCGATAGCGTCATTTGAATAAAATTTATTTTATGTATCATTTGAATAAAGTTTATTTTGTGTAACTAACATTGTCTTTCTCAATGAAGTTTTAAATTTTCAAGTATAATAAATTACTGTGCTACTGTGATAATTGAAAAACTGTCAGCGCAAAATACATCACATTTTAGAAATATTTAAATGAAATTGCAATTCTGTTGGAAAGTGCTTCATAATCAATAATTTATTCATGTTTGATCTTTCTTATTAAATTATTCAATACGTAATTTACTGTTTTCATTTACTTCTAATCGCAAAAATTCCCACAAATGGAAAACTTCGTTAAAACTGCTTATCCTATCATATTCAATTCGATTAATGGCGACGTCAGTCAATGAGTTCATAAGAAGAAAATGCAATGAAATTTTTTCTTCCTATTTCAATTTACTGCTGCATTTAATTAGCTGCACATTTCTGGATTGAGATGTCCTACTGAACTTTGTTAATTATTAAATAAAATTTTTATTTAGAATAAATTTTTAAACTATTACCGGTTCCTATAGTGCGCATAAAGAATTTAATTTAAATTTTTTATTTTCATTTTTTTAGGGTTATTATAATAAAGTTATCTATTATATCCTTATCTATTCGTTGTTGTTTAAATCATAAAAATTGCCTACGACCTGTCAATCTATGAATAAAATAAAGTAAAATTTAAACTTGAAACAGCGGAATTCGTCCCAATAAGAAATTCTCACCAAAAAGATTTCCGTCTTTTTCCTTGGTCATTTCAAAACCTGCGAAAATAGTAATTTGAAATGAAATCAACTGCCCAAAAATTTTTCTCGTCTTTCATATTTACCGCAAATAAACCCTAATCCATTACCTCCTCAAAATCTCTGAACACTTCCATTTCCAGTTTTTCACATAATGTATGTGCCTATACAGTTTGAAAGGTGCAGATGAATTCAATTCTTTGTTATGTCTCGGCCTCTCATACACATATACGTGCACACAGAATGACATATATTTCTAAAAGTGTGCGGAACCTGTCTTAAAACTGCTTTTCCGCAAAAATATAGAATTCGAAAATGTTTAGGGAACAATACTTTTTCTATGCAATATCATGATGAAATTTAAAAAAAAGTAAACTGAGGGAGTAAAACCTGTCAAAACTACGGAGACGTATAAATAATTAACAGCATGCCGCATTTATATATTGTAGTACATAAATTGTAATACATAAGTACCAGTTTTTGTTTTCAATACTGAATATCATCCTTTTATTTTTAAATTTCATTCCAAACATGGAAAACTCTTTACTTAGAAAAGCTATTTGCTCTTTATCACCTAAGTTTGTTTTCCCAGAATGACAACATGGAACTACTTTTTCGTAAAATATATTCGAGCAAAATATGAAGTATAATTAAATTACACATCCATGGTATCTATTCAGCTTAATCAAACCTTTTACGAAATCACACTGAAAAGGCGCTTTGTACAAATCAATGTACAAACTACAAATTAATATACAAATTATTGTCTCCATCTATTTTATTAATCTTTGTTAACCTTTTCTCGACTTGTATCAACTAATCACATTTTACCTTTAGGACTTTGCATCATTTGTTAAAAATTTAAGGAAAATTCTATTTAAACTAATTGAACCCTATTTTGGTACCACATTGTAAAATCGTTTCGTACAAACCTATGTACAATCTTCAAATTTATATACAAATTATTGTTTATATCCATTTTATTATTCTTAGTTAACCTTTTCAGTCAGGTGTTAACTTATCACATTTTACCATTTTGTTATCATCTTAATCACAGCTACTCCCTCTGTTTTCAAAATTTTGTTATTTAAATATACTCATCCCATTTTGTTATCATCGTTACCATTGTCTCCTCTTCAGACTTCAAACTCTGTTATATATATATATATATACTCATTATAATCTGTTATCGTCATCGTCAACCAATTTATGTAAATTTAAGATATTGTAAATCCAAGATTATTTTGTCATGTCTTCAAAATTTTGTAAATCCAAGATTATCTTGTCATGTCTTCAAAATTATGTAACCTATGTAAATTTTTAAGATTTAAATAAACGTTGCTATGGACCGTTGGACGTTGGCCTTGGGAGTTGGCTCCCGCTAACTTTCCTTCCCGGTCGTCCAAATTGTTACTCAAGTCCTCTGGATGAGTCGGACGGCCTGGGGTTTCCACATCCTTGGTATCGGAAGGCAAATAAATGATCTATGTAAACAGGAAAACAATTCTATTACTTTCCCCACAATAAGTATAGGTAATTCACTTATTTTTTAATTATTAATTTTTGTTTCGCATATTCGTTTATTTTGAGATATCTATTACGCTGAAAACCAAAGTTATCAACTATGCTAGCGGCAAGACTAACTTGGTTACATTATGGACACTATGATAGACCAATAAATCAGCTTCTTCATACGTCCATCCTGCGGGCATTGACTCGATGATTTCCATGGAAACAGAATTTGTTTTGAACAATGATTTCGAATAATTTATTTATGAAATGTTAAAGAACGCGAATATAAATTTAAACGTTAATTGTAGAAATTGGTTGATTTACATTCAAACCATAGGTGGATATCTGTCGTTTAAACTCCGGCTACAATAAAAATTACACTCAGTGAAATAAACACGCTGGACAAAATATTGCGAATTCAGCATTTTCCGCGAGCCTACATTGTAAGAGCACGTGTCTGCAGCGCACCTAGCGTATGCGAACAGAACAGAGATGGAAGTCGTAGAGGGAGTTTGGTTTGAACGTGCTGCGAAAGCTTGAGATCAATGTGCTTCCTTTGTTCGCGAAGTTAGAAATGGGCCGCAAACGGGACATCACCGACTGGTAAAAGAAGGCCACAGTATTTGTACGCGGCCACAAACTTGCAGAGATTGCAGCTTTCTTGGGTGTGACAACATCCACAGTAAGTACAGTGTATAAGCAATGGCGTTTGTCCGGAACACATAGTTCCCGGCGATGCAATGCCTGCCGCAAGACGATACTAACCCCAAGAGATCGTCGGTGTGTGAGGTGCAAGGCTACCGTTAATCGCTTCCCAACCAGTAACCAATTGGTGGCACAGGTTAATGTTGGACCGAGCTATTTCCGAGCGCACCCTACTCCGGGAGCTGCATCGCATGGAATTATTCAGCCGTATACTCCGGCGACGTCGTCGGATCACAGCAGCCCCAAAACAGAAGAGACTCCAATGGCTTCAAGAACATCGACACTCGACTGTGGATGACTGGCGACGGCCGACGAGTGGTATGATCAGACGAATAACGCTTCTGCTTGTATGCCAATGACGCACGTTTACGCGTCACCAGGAAGTCCGGAGAGGCGTATCATTCGGACTGTCTCTAGCGATCAGTGCAGCTCAGGGGTGGGAGTGTGATATTTTGGGGGTGTATTTCGGCGACAGGCGTTAGACCACTAGTGAAAGACAGCAATCGGATGAAGGCTGTGGATTATATCCCTTTCTGGGATGACACAGTCGTCCCTTATGTGAACTTTCTGCGTGGAGAGAGCCTTGTCACCTAACCTGTCTACCAAGACGACAATTGTACCGTACCGTACGTACATCGTACCATTTGTGTTCAAGACTGGTTCGCAGAACATGAGGTTGATCTCTAAAACCTCAGTTGGCCCCCCAATTTGCATGACCATAACGTCATCGAGAAAATGTGGGACGGTTTGGAAATTGCTATCAAGAGAAGTTTTGCACGTCTTCAGTCACTAATGGAATAAATGGTCATATTGATGAACGAGTGGGCCAACATCACTACAAACGCTATCCGGCCCCATTTGGACAGCATGCTTCATAACATCTAAGCGGTGATCAGGCCCCATGGTGATGTAACCAAATATTAAATTCAATAAAACCTTATTTCGTAATATTTTGTCCGTGGTATTCATATATCGAGAAATCCCGAAACAAATTGTATTATCACTTTGAAACTTTTCATATGCAATAAGTAAACATAAAGTGTAAATCGTTACATTTTTACTGCTAAAGACCTATTATCACAGAGCAGCAGCAACATAATGGTCACTTTTTATTGTATATTAAATTATTAAATTCTTCTTTGGTTGCGATACAAGGGGATAGAATGTGAAGTATGGAGTTAAATAAAGTCTATTTGACAGATTCTGCCACATGTCCTGTAACTCCTAGGCTAGACTGCTTGCATGTCGCGATGGATAAAACAGCGTGTTGTTAGCATGCCACAGACATGTTCGATGACGGTGGTTTGATAGCTGGGCATTGGAAGGTTTTAACCTCAGTAATGTTTAGATCTATCATACTAGTATTCTTTGCTGAACTCTATATGCTGATATATGGATAACGTCTAGGATTGCTGGGTTTGTAACTTCTAAAGACGTTTCTTTCCATGTTGGGTATTTAGTCGAAAATATCTTACGACAGTCGTGCGCAACCTATTTCTTGTGCCACCCCAATGAAATATTATTTCATTTCGGGAGCCCATGTTATCATGTAAATAAAGTAATAGGTTAAAACTTAAATTTAAACTAGCTGTATACCCGTTCTTCGTACGGAATAAATAATATAAAAAAAACTTAAAATTCACAATCATGTGCAAATTTGTATAATATTCTAAATGACATTGTTTTTCAAAGTATGTTATTAAAATATTTAAATTAGTGCTCCTAAAAAGAAGTTTAAGAATATCTGTTCTTCCTGTACAAAATTATTCTAATTTATATTAAAAAAATAAATTAAAAATCTCTGTTCTCTTTTTATAAAAATTATTTTCACAGGCAGAGCTGAAGAATAAAACAGCCTGTCCCAGTTGGTAAACAAATTTACAAAAAGTATGAAATTGAATCTATATATATCAAAATAAAATCACTAAAATTGTATGGAGCGATATACTCGTACTACTTCCCGAATATTAGAAAATATACTCGTGTATTAATGGAAAATTACCCATACTACAATATGTGGATTATGAGCCAACGGCTCTCCCGTGCTGAAAACACAGGTTCCCGTTAGATCACCGAAGTTAAGGAGCATCGGTCGCGGATAGTACTGTTAGAAATGAATGATCTCTTATCACTGCGAAAAACGTATCCAAAGAAAATATACCACTTTCATGCACTTTTGACTTTTTTTTCTTCCCCCACTCTCTCCTTTCCGCAAGAAAAGGAATTTGTTTATATCACGTGATCTGCGCGCGCTTCATAAAAACTTATACAGGTACATTTGCGTGAACTCTAAGTGCCTTTGTTTTGTTCTTCTGCTTTTGTATTACTACAGAGCAAAATGCTCGCTTCCTTTTAAGTGTAACTTTTAATGCAGAATTTAATAAAATAACCTTTTTTAATCAAGTGCAATCATTGCGTGTCACAAAGATGCCTGACATCAAGAAAAAACCAAACATAATAAAACGATATTTTTTAGTCTTTAAGGGAATTGGATCTAAATAATAAACTACGGCCTTTGTACAGAAAAGGTAAGCTTCTTTACCTTATTGTTATTAATATGCTGTCATGAAAGAAAAAAGGAAATAATGACATACTTCTTATTGGTGAGGCAGTGTGCAATTACCACTGCACAACCTATGTTCTAATTTTTCTATCAGATTATGAGACTGAAGTCTAAGCCTGTCTCGCTAGAGAAATTTGTATTTATAAAATAAAATAGCAGCATTCCCACGAGCAATATAATTATTATTTAAAGAGGAGCATAAGAATAATCAACCAAAAGAAACATAGATATGCAAATATATCACTTTTTTTTCATTCCCCAATGACTTTGCAAACACTTCTAAACCGAAAGTGATTTTTTACGGGATAAAACAAGAAGAAATCCCGTACTGCAAATTAACACAAAAAAAATTTTTCTCAAGGAAACTAAAATAAATTATAATGACATCTATATAGGAAAACCAGTTGATTGAAAAGTTAAACCAGAGTAACTACTCCAATTGGAAATTCAAGATGGCAATGATGTTAATGAATAAAGAATTATCAGAAACGATAACTGAAGTAGCTCCTGACCCAATTACCGACGAATGGCATAAAAGGGATAGAAAAGCCAGAGCGCTCATAAATTTATTTATAGAAGATTCCCAAATCGTTCGCGTCAAAAACTTCACCACGGCGCGCGATACGTAGAATGCGCTTCGCGCAATACACGAAAGAACAAATTTATCCAGCAAGCTATACCTTTTACGAAAGTTGTACAGTACAAAGTTAGTGGAAAGAGGAAACATGCAGCAACATATAACCAAAAATTCTGGAGACAGTGGATAAACTCAAAGCAATCGGGGAGGAGATTATTAATTCACATGTATCAGCACTATTTCTGTGCTCGCTACCCCCCAGTTACGAAACGCTGATAACGGCGTTGGAAGCGCGACCGCAGGATGAACTAACACCAGAATTCATTGGCAGCAAACTGATTGATGAATATAATAGACGCAGGGATCACCAAGAATTGCCGCAAAGCATGGCAAAGGCTTTTCACGCGAATAAAAAATTCTCTAACACCTACGGCTACAAAATGGAAAACAAATACTGCTCACATTGCAAAATGAAGAACCACAACATATCCGAATATTGGCGTCTGAATAATAAGACCAACGACCCCGGCAGATATAAAGATTATAAAAATAAATTCAGACACAATTCATCACAATTAGTATATGAGGGAAACGACAGACCTGCCGCTAAATCACGAACACAAGAAAGATATTCAGACACTATAGACAAAGTAGGATTGAAATTTAGAGACTTCGCTCATAACGAATCAAACCGAAGAAGACAGCTGGATTGTTGATAGTGGTTCCTCATCCCACATAACAAATAATGAGAATTTATTCACTAAAATATATAATGCAAACAAATCTGAAGTTATTGTTGCCAACGGTAAAGTCTTAACCGCCTATGGGTCAGGCGAAGTAAAAATAAAAAATTGAGCCTCGGATGGAGAGATAAGACAAGTAACACTACAAGAAGTACTATTTGTGCCAGAACTGAAAGCTAATTTATTTTCCGTACGAAAAGCAACGCAACGTGGATGCAAAGTGACTTTTACTAAAGATAACTGTCAGTTAACTTACAATAATGAAGTATTCTTAGAAGGAAAAATAAAAAATAACCTACATGAGCTAGATTTGCTAACACCACAAAACAAAAATGTTACATATATGGTAAATAACTGTGACAACCCCAATTGTGTTACATTATGGCACAGAAGAATGGGCCACAAAAACTTCAGCTCTATAAAGGAAATTAAATCGAAACAGTTAGCCGAAGGCATAAACATCAACGAATGTAAACACGAACCAAATTGCGAAACTTGTATAAAATCAAAACTCACCGACATGCCATACCCCAAATCTACTCAAAACAGGGGAACTCATATTCTACAACTTAGTGATTTCTCCAGGTACACAATGATCTACCTCTTATCCAAAAAGAGTGAAGTTATGACTAAACTGAAGAAATACGTCGCTTTTACGACTAACAAATTCGAAAAAAAAAACAGAAATACTGAGAAGCGATAACGGCGGCGAATACGTCAGTAAAGAATACGAGGAATATCTAAGTGACAACGGCATACATCACCAGTTGACCGTACCACACTGACCATCCCAAAATGGAGTTGCGGAAAGAAAAATCAGGTCACTAATCGAGATGACACGCGCTATGTTGTCAGAAGCAAATCTAGGCAAAAAGTTCTGTGGAGAGGCTATTAACACTGCCATTTACCTACAGAATAGACTTCCCACAAAGGCCAATCCTCCCATCGTAAAAACTACTCATAATTTCAACTAATAATTTACATTTTTAGAAAGCTCAAAGATCTGGCATTCTTACAAGACCAATCTGGTCAAGAAATAATGAAAATTGCCCGCAAGATCGCAATTTTAAAGACGTCATGATTTTATATATCTCGGCCAATTCTCAGCGAAGTTCCGATTCTTCCCCGACAGCTCCGTCCAGAAATGGGGGGGGGGGGACGTCACGCCGTTGCATCGGGTTAGAGTGATATATTAAATGATAGAATTAAGAGCTTAGCATATGGTCATTGTAAAATTTAAATGATTGAATTATGGTGGATTGAATTGTGATGATGTATTGTATATATCGGGTGAAATTATTATATTTATATTTTAAATGAAAGAACGATATGGATTTTTTGAATGGATATTTTAATTTATGGATATTTTAAATAGATATTTTAATTTATGGATATTTTAAATGGAAATATGGAACTATGGAATGAGGATATTTTAAATGATATTAATGAAAAGCTTAAACACTGAAGAAATAAAAAAATAAATAAAAAGAAAGTTATGGAGATTGTCGCGGTGCCTTAAAATTTCATTATTAGTTGAGGGTTATTGAGGGCGCGGTAGCCCAGAGGTTAGCGCACTGGAATTGCACTCGGTTGGCCCGGGTTCGATTCCCACCACCGCCAAACCTGTAGTCGTGTTCACGCGGAGTAGGATCACGTTAAACATGTGGGTCCGTACGTCCATCTGAGAGGTTGGTGATAGGGGAAGGAGGGTACGGTCCCTGTGGATGCCTTTCCCACTAGATTCCGGTCTAAATTGTGTGAATAAAAGGAAAGTTATGGAGATTGTCGCGGAGGGAGCGGTAGCCCAGTGGTTAGCGCGCGAAAATTGCAGTCGGTAGGCTTGTGTTCGATTCCCGCCACTGTCAGAACTGCCGCCGTGTTCACGCGGAGTACGATCACGTTAACATGTGGGACCGTAAGTCCTTCCGAAAGGCTGGTAATAGGGGAAGGAGGGTACGGTTCCTGTGGATGCCACCCTATTGGGTTCCGGTCAAAATTGGGTGGCACTTCCTGGCCGTCCAAATAGTTACTACACCTTTCTGGTAGGTCGCGCAGAATTTTCAAGGGTAGCGAACAGGCTGGTCGCAAAAAGGCGGCTAGTCTTAAATAATAAACGGCAATGTCTGTGTGTGTGTGTGTGTTTTATACACTATAGGTTCAACGACCACGCGTTGGAGAGCTATGAAATTTGACTATCGGAGACCCGGGGGGACGGGAAGGGGACACGTGAAGACCGATTTTAAAATTTGAATTATTTTTTTACTTATTTAATGTTTCATGCGATTTTGACCGTTTTTTTTATTTTTCCCTTTTTTTCTCCTTGATCCAGACGTCGTTGAAAAAACAAATCACACCACCGGAAAGAGCAGACAATTTCAAATAAAAGTATGTCAATTTCAAATCTCAATTTCGATTTCTAATATTTTTTAAAGATTTTAAAACAAAAGTCACTTACGGTTCAAAAAAACCAACTTTCGTTTTTAAATCCTCCCATCGTAAAAACTGCTCATAATTTCGACTAATAATTTAGATTTTTAGAAAGCTCAAACATCTGGCATTCTTACCAATTTGGTTAAGAAATAATGAAAATTGCCCGCAGGATCGCAATTTTAAAAACATCATGATTTCATATTTCTCAGCGAAGATCCGATATTCCTCCCGACAGCCCCACCCAGAAATGGGTGGGACATCACGCCGTTGCATCGGATTAGAGTGATATTTTAAATGATAGAATTAAGAGCTTAGCATATGGTCATTGTAAAATTTAAATGATTGAATTATGGTGGATTGAATTGTGGTGATGTATTGTATATATCGGGTGAAATTATTATATTTATATTTTTAATGATAGAACGATATGGATTTTTTAAATGGATATTTTAATTTATGGATATTTTAAATGGATATTTTAATTTATGGATATTTTAAATGGATATATGGAACTATGGAACGAGGATATCTTAAATGATATTAATGAAAAACTTAAACACTGAAGAAATAAAAAAATTAATAAGAAGGAAGTTATGGAGATTGTCGCGGAGGGCGTGGTAGCCCAGTGGTTAGCGCGCGGGAATTGCACTCGGTAGGCCCTGGTTCGATTCCCGCCACTGTCAAAACTGCCGCCGTATTCACGCGGAGTACGATCACGTTAAACATGTGGGACTGCAAGTCCTTCCGAAAAGTTGGTGGTAGGGGAAGGAGGGTACGGTCCCTGTGGATGCCTCCCCCACTGGGTTCCGGTCTAAATTGGGTGGCACTTCCTGGCCATCCAAACAGTTACCTTACACCTTTCTGGTACCGGCCACACATTAAGCTGCCATAAGCCCTAGGGTTGGTCGTGTGGTTTGGGCCTTCAACACCTTTCTGGTAGGTCGGCCCCAGCGAGTTTGCCACAGTCTGAATTTTCAAGGGTAGCGAACAGGCTGGTCGCCAAATGCGGCTAGTATAGAATATTTTTAAAACAAGAAAACACAATACTCAAAATGTTTGACGGTCCTAATGGAATTTTAAGTTTAAATCTTTGTGTTCAAAGAAAACAAAACTATATTTTGAGAATCTTCTCTTGTTTCCATAAAAAATTCGGTGATGCCCCAATAAAATTTCAAGGGCCTAAATGGGGTTGCACACCACTGCCTTAAGAGGCACACAAAAATAAGTCCTGTTTTAACCCTCCATATCTTGATACTGCATTGTGCGTAGCGTAATCTAAATGTCTTTATATTGTTGATAGGGGTTATGGACAGACGTCTTAAAGGCCGCCGTGAGCGTAACCCCAATTCAGCCAAATATATATATATTCAAAAAAATATATACTAATATATTAAAGCAGCATTAAAAATCATAAAATCAATGAGTGTCACAAATACCGGTAGAAACCTGGACACAAGCACGAACCCTGAGCAGTGGAAGCGGGATTTTAACCAGATGGTTCTGTTTTCTCCGCAGTCTTAGTGAGATGAAAAGAATTTATAAACTTACAATCAAAAAATCTGATGTGGGCAGAAATTACTTTCCCTGCAGACTTATATTCACGTTCTCTTTATTTTAATTTAATTTAATTCACTTTTAATTCAATTTTCGTTCTCATTTGGTAACTGGACTTATTTTCAAAGGTGGCGTAGAGAAATATGAAAAAACTGAAATATCTCGAGAACGGCTAGTCCTAGTGTAATGGGGTTGGTCTCATTCTTTTCTTCGTTAAAAATTACGTATAAAAGAAGCTTTTAATGGATATATTTGAGCATACGTAGTTTCTTATTTTAAATTTTGAAGATTTTTGGGGGCCATTTTGAAAAAAAAAGGCACGTTTTTTTCCGAATCGTACCAAAATCTAATCAGCAGCAGGGTGATCTACAAGCGACTTATCTACCAAATTTTGTGAAATTCGGTCTATTAGATTTTCAGCGAGAGTGGATACAAGCTTTTGCGGGCCATTTCGCAAAAAAATGCAGGTTCTTTTATCCCAAATCGTACCCAAAACTAATCAGCACCAGATTCGCCCACAAGTGACTTTCCTACCAAATTTTATTAAAATCGGTCGATTAGTTTTTTAGTTAGAGTGGATACAAAATCTGCACAGACAGACAGACACACCAATAGACACACAGACAGACACACACACAGACGTCACGCTAAAAATTGTTTTTTCGTATTCTAGAGGTCTCAAAACGTGGAGATCCGTCGAAAACTCGAGTTGCGATTTTCGTCATCATTCCAATACTTTCCCTATACATTACCATGTATTGCAGGGAAAGTAAAAAGTACAGCGTCTCTGAGCGCGCCACAAGGGCAGGTCGGCGAACCAATAACCTTGAATCTATTAAGATAGGCCAGAACTTGACGAATTTAAAATGAGAACAAGATATGCCTTCAGACAGAAAATTTAAAATTGTTTAAGAAAAAGATTCCGAATAGAATACTTAGGACAATAACGCCAAACCTCAAAATATATCAAGGATCAGAACAAGATTGGTGATATAGTTTTAGTTTCTAATGACAATTCGAAGAGAATTATTGATTGGCTACGGGCTGAATTTATCAATGTTTTTTAATCCAAAGATGGTTATGTTTGATTAGTAAAAATAAAAACAGAGAAAGAAGAAATATTGCGACTTGTAAAAAATTGTATCCACTGGAAGTGAGCGAAACTGAAGGTGGACCATTTCGTGATCGAGTAGCGAATCTTGAAAAGAATATTTCGAGTCTGACAGAAGTCGAGATTGTGTAAATGAGTCAACGGACAGTAAAGAGGTGGGTGTAGATCTGAAAGAGGACGCACAGCCATTGGTAAGAAATCGATTCTGACATGCATTTCGCAAACCTGATCAATTGAACTTCACTTCTGGATAAGTGACTGGAGACGTGAAGGAGATGCCACTCCATTTGTTTGAGCTCTTAAGACATAGCTCAATGGTGGGAATGTGTATTGAACACTTGCAGGATTTTTTTTTAAGGTAATGTTAAAATCAATTGAATTTAATATTACAGATTACTATCAACCTCGAAATACGTATTGTTACAAAGTAAATTTGAATAAATAATATCAGCATCACATTTTAAAAGTTAGTGTAACATTTTTAAAAATTAGTATGCACCAGTTTTTAAAAATTACTGTGTACCATTTTTCAAAAATATTCCCAGATTCATAAGAGAATTCTAACCTTCCTGCAGACAACCAAAAAACTTTTTAAAAAAAAATTCTTATATTTTCTCGCTCCTATTGGTTTTAATTTAAATTACCAATTTTCCAGGGGTTACTTTGACACCCCCCTAACACCCCTAAATATGTCCATGGTTTTTTCTATAAAAATAGGTAAACTTCAAAATATTACAAACGCATTGTTTTTTCGTCGTCTCCATATTTTACAGTAACATTTTCTGCGATATTTAGACTAAATATTATACTATCGACCACTACCTGTCGTCTGTTGGAACTGTTCTACACTATTGGCTGAGCGATTTTTTTTCGAGACTGGACAAATTGGGAGGGGGGGGGGGGGAAATCTTCAATGCAATACATGTAGTAATATATACGCCAAAATTCGAGATATTGGATATTATCCCAATATTGTTCTTTTCCATATTATTGTTTCTGTGCATAATATAAAGTATAGGGAAAGTATAGTGCCGGGGTCGCTTTCGAATTTTCCATGGAACAGTACGTTCCAAGCATGCCTGAACTCTAATCGAACGTTTTTGAGGTGGTGTGCGCGATATTTCACGAAAGAATGGAGCGTTTCGAGTTGTTGTTGAGACCCAGACCGTCCGACCTACCAGAAAGGTGTAAGGTAACAGTTTGGTCGGCCGGGAAGTGCCACCCAATTTAGACCGGAACCCAGTGGGGGAGGCATCCACAGGGACCGTACCCACCTTCCCCTACCACCAACCTCTCGGTAGGACTTACGGAGCCACAGGTCTAACGTGATCGTACTCCATCCACATGAACACGGCGGCAGTAGTGGCAGCGTGCAAATCCTGCGCGCAAACCACCGGGCTACCGCGCCCGAAATGTGCCAACACCACGCGGTGTTCCTAGGCGGTCACCCGCCCAAGTACTAACCGCGCCCGATGCTGCCTGATTTCGGTGATCTAACGAGAACCGTTGTTTTCAGCACGGTACGGCCGTTGGTTCGGAGCGTTTCGAGTGTAATTGGATATGATTATTACGATTCGTGACTACTGAAACCTTATTGATTTTAAACACGATCGAACGTTCAGAAAACCCTAAAATTTTATAATGAATTTTTGAAAAAAAAAATCATAAATAAAATCAGGAATTCAATAATGTTAAATCAACAATTATTTTGTACATATTTTTTTTATTCTAAAAAAAGTATCACAAGCTTTTGAACACTAGCTTGAACCGTACTCGAGATACTGTATGTTTTTCAAATAAATGTATCTAAAAATACATAAAAATAAACTGCAGTAAGTGACATCAAATATTAAAAGCATTTGGCGAAAATGTTGGGGACATTGACGACTCATTTGTCGAAATATCGACGACTTGTAATGTGGGGCCAAATCAACGAGACTAAAATGTCAGTAAATTGGCAAAAATGTTGCTAAATTATCGAAAATGACACCAAATTGATGAAATCATAATTAACATATTTTAATATAATGCAATATATTGCTTAAGAGATGTCAGAAATATTTGCCCGAAATGTAAGTTAATGGTATTTCAAAATAATGTTTCCTGTTGTCATACCCAAAAGCGCCAAATGTCAGCGCACTTTTCAATGTTAAAAACTTTGTGTCGTCATTATTTCGCATTAAAAAGAAACTAAAGTACTTGCATTATGTAGGGAAATTCATGTGCTGAACACATCCGATTTATTATTGTAGAGCAAGTAATAGACCGAGATAATTAATTTATTACAATGATACATTTAAGTTAGTCTTACCTAATAATGATTCTATTATAAAATGTTCTTTATATTCTGATCCTTTATGCTGTCCTAAGTGTCTGGCATTTATTGCGAAAAAATATTTGAAAGAATAAATTTGCTAAAATAATCGGATTTATTGTTACAGTTTATTGAGGAAGATGGATAAAAACTAATTCTCATTTTATAGTTCACTTTCTTCCCATGGAACATCGCGGTTACTTAATTAAGCTTTCGAGTAACTTTTATTCGAACAATGACTGCAGAAGTTCTTTTATTTTTGTTCCTTTTCAGAAAGATTATTTGTTTGCTGATTTCTTCGTAACTATCGAAGCAATGTCATTTTCAATGGGAAGGGGGGGGGGGCGAGGTATTCCCTTAGCAGATTGCTTTCCCTATAGACTAAATTTTTATTTTTTATTTTGTTTTAAATAATTATTGAATTGAATTTTTCGAACAAAATGGTGAAATGAATACGTAAAATTCATTAAAATAGTGATTCTATTTATATACCGGAACGAATTATCAGTCGTTGTTCAGGTCCAAAATATTGGTATGTTACGTAAATAATACAGATAACTCCACTCAATTTCCAAATTGCTTGTTCCGAACCAAATTCATTCCGTCCTTTCGTTACAATTCATATTCTTTAGTTTCAACGTATGTGGAGTTGCGCGCAAAAGTTTGCCACATATGCGTACAAACGTTCACTGCTCTCTATAACAACGTCCAGTCTGAAGTCAACCGCCATCCGGAGAAAGAACGAAATTGAAAATCTCACATTTTATGCTTTTGGTTGAAAATTAACAGAAGATTATAGAATTATTAAAAAAAATATTTTTTATTGGAATGTGAAAATGTACTCCCATATTTTTGCTAAACTACAGAATTGTGCTAATCTTCCAGTTTCGGATGCGGCGAAATGAGAAAATAAAATTAGAACATGCATATTTAGATGTATTTAAAATAAATTAATTATTATGACGGAATTGTCCTATTGATTCTGTCCAAAGAACGTTAGAAAGAGCTTCCTTCAGTCCACCCAATGGTATGAAGATGAAAATTGCAATAACATTTTCGATCGACAATTAAACGATTTGTATGAAAATCGCCCAAAATCATGATTCAACATAAAATAACTAAAAAACTAATACGAAATGAAAAAAAATAATTTCTCAGAGATCTGTCGTAACTGGAGTTCAGCTAACCCAGTACCGAATTTCGCGGCTGTCCGAAGCATAGATTTTCTACTACAGGTGACATAGACAGCCAGGTAGACATTTTTTATTATGTAAGATATATAATGGAAAGTTTCTTTTGTTTGTTCCGTTTACAATTCCACAGCTTTTAACGGATTATATTTTCAAATTTGGTATGATTATTTGCTACTTCACTGAGCGTAACCCCGTTCATATTTTGAGTTTCTACGGCCAAAGATTGTCGATCTATTAATAAAAGTGCAAAGTTAAACCTTCTTTAGAAATAGCATTATGTAGACTATTATTTACCGAGACTTAATTTGAAGAAGATTATAATGTCGCTTGGCAACAGAATTATATTAAACGTGTTTATTCGACAGACAATTCTTATTTTATTTGTATGATTTAAATAACACATTTATAAAGGGTGTTCTAAAAATGTCCGGCCTATTTGAAAAATAAATAAAAACTAAACGGCCAGCGATAGAAATGCACCGTTTGCTGCAATGTGCTTGGGGCAACAGTATATTTTCAGCGAGACAGACTTTCGAAATTAGTTACAAAGTTCGGCAAATGATTACGCTGCAGGCGATCTGCGAGATATAAGGAGATCCCATTCTGTAAGTGGTCTTTCTGCTGTTAGCTTGTATTGTCCACAGATTGCAAGTTTGTTGTGAGAAAATGGTTTATTCCTTGGAACAGCTAATATTTCTTGTGTTGGAATTCCACCTCCTGTATCCCAGTGTTGCTGAAACAAGACGAAGTTTTCGGTGGACGTTGATTGTGACCAAAGGACCGAAACAGGGCACAATACAGGCTCTGTTTGAAAAATTTCAACGGACTGGGAACATGTTGGATGACTGTACTGGATAAGCAGGGCTGCCGCGTTCGACAGCCACAGAGGCGAATGCTCAGCTTGTTTAACAGGTAATCCAATAGCGGCCCCGGATTTCCGTTCGTCGTGTTGCAGCTCAGGCAGCAATACGACGAATATCCATGCATTGTCTCATGCCCCACAGCTTACACATGTTCCAGTGGCGGCTCGCGTAAAGGCCCTGTGGCACTGCGGGAACGACAGTGCGCTCTCTCCCTCGGAACATGGAAGATGTTTGAAAGCGCTTTGGCTGTATTTAAGTCTGTAGGATGCATGTATAATAAAATTACTTTCAGATCTCTTTCAGATTTGCTATTTGTTAATAATGAGTGATCACAAATTATACCTAGATGAATTAATGATCTAGTTGATCACTGCCTAAAGATATCTACAATAATGCATAATTTAATAAATTTCTTCGGAGGACAGAACCCCGTCTGCTTTAATAGTTGTTCGTTTGACAGGTCAATTTCTGTTTAAAAAGTTCTTCGTTGGGCAGACACACCATGTGTTTCTATTTAAGACTTTAGGCCAGTGGCGGCTCGCGTATAGGCCCTGTGGCACTGCGGGAACGGCAGTGCTCTCTCTTCCTCGGAGCCTCGCTTGCAGCTTTCTATGTGCGCATGCGCACATAAGAAGCTGCACGCGAGGCTGCGAGGGAGAGAGAGCACTGTCGTTCCTGCAGTGCCACAGTGCCTATACGCGAGCCGCCACTGACATGTTCCCATACAAGATTCAGACTCGGCAATCCCTCAGTGCTGCTACCAGGAATGCACGAGGGACGTTCGTGAACGACATGCAGCGAAAGCTTAATGTCAGCGATATCCCTGTGGGAAACATTTGGTTTACCGACAAAGCTTATTTTTACCTCGACAACTTCGTCAATAAACGCAACTGGCGCATATGGGGAACAAAAAATCCCCAAGTTGGCGTCCCGTCGTCCTTACATCCGGCAAAAGTAATGGTTTGGACCGTCATTTCCTCCAAAGTACTCATTGGCCCATTGTTCTGATTCCAAACAATTACGGCAGCACGCTATCTGGACATTCTGCGTGAATTTGTGGCGGTACACAATGCTTTGGAGGGCGCTAAGAACAAACACCTCGTGGTGCATAAAAGACGGTGCTGGGCCACATCGAATAGCATAAATGTTTAATTTACTCCACGAATTTTTCGATGATCGTGTGATTGCTTTGGACTGCCGCATGCATACTGAAAGCGGCATGGATTGGACTTTTTATTCGCCAGAATTGACCCCCTGTGACTTCTTTCTGTGGGGACTCTAGAAAGAACAGGTGTACCGCCACAATCTACAAACGACTGCAGAATTGTAACAGTACATCTCTGCTGCATATGAAGTCATTCCGGCTGAGACGTTTGCGCGGGTGCCTGATAATTTTGTTCTGAGACTAGGCCATGCTGTTGCTGCGCATGTTGAATAGATGGAAAATATTGGCGTTATGTTATTTATGGCCCGAAGTGTCAGTGGTGAATTATTTTAACAGTAGCCATTTGTTGAGCCTTAAATAGATAATGTATCACTCCACAGAGTTTGATATTGCATAAAATGTAATATTTATGTAGACCATTAATAAGTAGCAGTAATATTTCATTAATGCATTCTATATAAGAATGATTTTCCTTTAATCTGAAGTCGAATGTATATATCTTCATTATTATATCAAGAACGCTGCACCGCAGCTTGTTCAAATAAAAAAAATCGTACTCGAACCCAGCGAGTAAAAATTAAATAACGTAATTAGTCATAAATAAATGCACAAGCTGTTTCGAGAATACGTTCTATCCTGTTGGTTTTGTTTAAGTGTATACATGCTTGTGCATGTCACCCGCGAGTCCCTAATTGAAATATGGTCCGTGATTCAAAAAAGTTTAATGACTGGAAGGTGTTGGGGGTTTCATTAAGAATTTCTACTTCAGTTTCTAGAGATGTTAATTCCTATAAAAATTTACATTTTCTTTGAAACATCTATTTTTCAAAATCGGCTAAAGATAGAGCCTGATGACTGCTTAGATTTAAGCCTCAAATTTCGAAGAGAGTTAGGGATTTACTAAGGAATTCCGATACTGGAGATGACATTTCCACCTTTTCCAAAATTTTGTATGACTGTACAAAATAACTTTTGCAAAAAAGTATAAAATTGCCTAAGAGTTCGCGTGAAAATAAAGTACACACACCATATAAAGATTCCTTTATAAATATCTTGTTATCTCTTTTATGCACTGAACCATATCTCATGAGCTACAGTTTCTACTCACAGGACATTCATAAATGCTCGATGTTGCCCCTGAAGGTGGTGAAATGAAAGTCACTCTGTCGAAAGCCCAGACCATCCGGCTCGTCCTAGGACTTAGAGCAGCAAATTGAATGGTCGGGAAAGTCACTCTGTGTAAAATCTGAAACATTTTCATCCACTAGACCATGAGCGATAGTTTTTACTTCCAGAACATTAACATAAATGTTCGACGTTGCCCTTGATAGGAGTGTAGAAGACCCAGACCGTCCGACTCATCCAAAGGACACGAGCAACCATTTGGACGGCCGGCTTGATAGGAGTGTCGAAAGCCCAGACCACCCGACTCGTCCGTAGACTAAGAGTAACCGTTTGGATGGCCGGGAAAAGGCTTGATAGGAGTGTAATGAAATTCACTCTGTGTAAAATCTGAAACATTTTTATCCAGTGAACCATATACCATATATCATGAGTGATAATTTCTGCTCACGGAACATTAGAATAAATGCTCGAAGTTGTCCTTTTTTTTATTCGATTGTTTTCGGATTTAAACCACGCCCATTAAATTTCATTCAGATTTGCACTTTCAGAAAAACTAAAGTGTTGATTTATTTTTGTCTGTAAAATGAAAAGTAAATTTCGGTAGAGAGGAAGTGCATGGTTTCAACTCTTTTAGCAGAAGTAATGTGGTTTCTGCTTTTTTACTTTTGAAAGAAATAATGTGGTTTACAGATTCTAACGACGGGTACGCCCACTCATTTTCTGTCAGATATAACATCCAGAATGAAGTAACATGTTGATTTCTTAAAAAATTGTCAGGAAAAGAAAAAATAAACCTCATTAGGGGTGAAGATCGATTTCCAGTAAAATAAATAAAGAATAACATGGTTTTAAGATATAATCACGTCCACTAAATTTCCAAAACTTTTGTATTGCGGAAAAAAACTTATAGTTGCGAACGAGCAATATTATCTCATTGGCACCGCCTCTTTCATTTATCTCGAAGGCCAGGCGAAGAGAATACTGTCCCTGACGTCAGCATGACGTGTGGATGACGTGGCCCCTGGGTTGCCAGGATTTACCAGGTAGAAGAAGGGTTGCCAGATTTTGCGATTTATCACCAATTTGGCGACATTTGGCGACTTCCAGAATGTTCCAGAAACTTCACGAAATAACGTTCAGTCTAGATTTGGAGAGATTTCCAGAAGTTTCTATAGAGAAAGTATAAAAAGACTCATCCCTCCGTTGTAGTGGAATTGCCATGACATGAACTACATTGGACTGTGATTTTTGTCAATGTTTTGAGAATAGTAGCCGCTATTTTGTGAAATTGTTTTCGTCAGTATTTTGAGAATAATATTGCTTATTCTGTGAAGCATTGTCTTAGTGGAGCATTTAAGTGGGGCAATAAGTCCTTGTGGAGAAACGTATTTTATCCAGAAACTTGGATCTTTCTTGTATTCTGCGCAAACAACCAAGTTTCTGTCGTTACATTATTATGCTTTTCAATTTGTATTGCAAATGAAAAGATACGTCTGTGAATCTGAACACCTCATCCTCTGTCATTACTTTGGCATAAATAATGAGTTATTCAAGAGTAAGGATTTTTGGACGGACATTTTAGTATGACTTAGGGACATTTGGTACAATTGTAGAAACTTTTGGTTCTGACTAACTCGCTACACTTGTGACACCCATAAATGGGATGTCTTTGATTTATTTGTGTTAATAGACAATATTTATATACCCAATCCACCCACAGCGTAATTCTAGTTATGAAATTGCTGGATTCCATAAACTATACAGGGTACAGGGTGTCCCGGAAAACCCTGGAACAACCTTTTTTGCCTTAACAAATAGTAAAAAATACAAAGAAAATATTTATATAGAATTTTCTTGAAAAATACGAAATCTAAATTTTTGCACTGCCCCTTAATCAAAAAATTTTCTACTACTCAAAATTTTTTCGTACGTTTACATGTAAAACTAAAATATGTTTGATTCTTTTACATGCAAATTTTACTAAGTGAGTGAAATATTAAATTTTATGACATAAATCACTTCCCGCGTCTGCGAATTCACCATTTTGAGCTAGCGTTCAGGGTCCCTATGAAATAAAAATAAAACAATTTAGGATATTTTATTTTTATATTTCATTTATTGGTGTTGCGAAAGTTTAATATTCTTTCACTGAAGTCTTTTCTTTCAACTACCAGACGGAGAAAAGACCAGTATAGGCATTCGCACAAATACGTGAGACTAGGGTTTTCAGAATACCGAATGATGAGGAAGGGTTTCCAGATTTGGTGAATTATTGCCAATTTGACGACATTTTGAAAGTTCTCGAGGCTTCGAGAAGCACCCCAAAATAATCAATATTTTACGAGATATTAGAGATTTCCGGAAGTTTCTATGGAGAGTCTATAAAAGGAACCATCACTCAGTCGTAGAGCAGTTGATTGATACGAGATACATTGAGCTGTTACTTTCATCAATGCTTTGAGAATAGTAGGTGCTGTGTTTATGAAATGATTTTCGTCAATGTTTTTTAAAATAGTATGGGTTGTTTTGTAAAATTAGTGAAGTAATTGAGTGTTATTTTACTGTATAGTGTTCCTGTTTACTTTGTGTTTGTGAATATACGTGTTAGTTAACCAGAAATTTGGACTCATTCTTTTAACCTGGGCACACATCTACGATTCCATAGGATACATCGTAATAATGGCAGATCTCGAATTTTTATTATTGTGTTACTGAAAGTCCATTAACACCCAATAATTTGCATAGAAGAGGGACTGTAGGTTTGCATAATATGGAGTATTTGCAGACATATTGCATAACCTTCATTTGTATACGTACACCCCCAGTTTCTCTTGAAAAAAACTCCTACAAATATGAAAATTCTGATATGAGCAATATATGACTTTCCTTAATGGAATGTATTTATATCTTCTACAGTAAAAAAATGTTATATAACATCTAATAATGTTATATATTTGGCCTTTCTGCGGAAAACAATATGTAAATGTATTTGGATAAACCCAATTAAGTTATATTTCACACAACTCTAAATTGACAATTATCAATATTGATAGCATCCACAATAAGCAATGCAGTCCATATCTTTCATAATAAAAGGGGATTTCTGTGTGTATGTCTTTCTTTCTGTTTGGCTGTGCAGTCTGTAACGGGAAATCCAAGCCATGTACGATCATGAACTTTGGTACACAGGTACTTAAGTTCCCGAATGGCTTGTTTTAGTTACATTTTTAGTTACTTTTTTGGTTATTTTTCAATTATGTATTAGTTATTTATTACAATAGTTACTGTTTTAGTTTTTTTATGTTTTACACTGATTTAGGACGATAGTCATTCAAATCGATACCGTAGCGACCTTAAACGTTAGAGTTTCTACTATGAACACCCATAGCGGAGGGCAAGAAAGGGTAATTGCCCCCCCCCCCGGACGTTCAAGGTCACAGAGGTGGGCATCAGGTTAGTCGATGGTATAAGTCTTATCATTGAGTTTGCCCCACTGGCGTCAATGGTCCCCCTTCTGGAAAATGTTCTATGGGCGCCCATGGCTTCCTTCTTGGTATCATCGGAAATATCGAAGGGAGTTTTTTCCCACCAACTGACCATGAGATTCCACCATGCGGTTACGCAGAATGGGTGGATTTTTGGCATTCGGGAAGAACTTCCTCAGAGAGGTTCTGAATCTTTGATTTTTGTTTTGCGGAGGTAGGAAACGTCCCTATGTGAGCTCATTGGTGGAAGCCATTTAGTTCCTTTTACGTTTTTATAAGTGGTCAAAATGGAGTATTGGAAATATAAAAATTAGGTTGTTTGTGGAAGATATGGGCAATTGTGATTTTTTTTTTTGTTATTTGCAGGTATTATTTGTATTGTGACAATAATTTTAGTTCAAAAGTTATTTGATTGTGAGTTTGGAAATTGAGTGTTGCTACTTGCTTTTGTATTAATTAAGTACCGAGCACTTGTTTAGAATTAGAGAGACGGCGGTTGATTTGTTCCAGTATTTAAATATTTTAATTATTAGTTCATCCATTTGGCGTCATTTTTGCAATTTTGGCGATATTTTCGTCAATCCGGTCCAAAGATGTTCTGCTTTCTTTTTGTGAGTCCTCCAGTCAGGGCCACGGAATCTGGGACTGGTTGGCGATATCTCGCTAAGTTAATTTCTAAGTTCGCCAAATTTATCGGCAAGCGTTACATACATACAGACAGAATAAATTTTTCTTATATATAAATGACTATTTTCAAATTGTTAGGCGTCAAAATACAAAATTATTACTTAAAGTTTCTTCTGTCGTGAATGAAATGATCCAGATCTGCGATAATGATGTTAACAAATTTATTGCACGATATTACATATGAAGGTGAACATATTTCATAATAGTTTATACTTCTTAATTTTATGGGATTTTTTAATACATTTATTTGAAGACTATTAAATATCTCGAGAACGGTTTATACTAGCGTTTTAAAATTTGTCATTCGTTTTCTGATGATAAATGACATATGATGATCATCGTAGCATTATTGAAGATTCTGATTTTCTATTGGTTTTTCAGAACTACATTACAAATGTTGGGGGTTTTCCGAACATTCGATTGCGTTTAAAATCAAAAGGGTACCCGTACTTACCGATTGTAACATTTGTACTAAATTTCATTCGAAACTCTCCATTCGTTCGTGTGATATCTCATCGACTGTCTCATGAACCCCCCCCCCCCCCCACACACACACACACACACACGTATATATACACAGAAACATCACCATAAAAAGGATCGATTAGAGTTGAGTTATGCTTGAAACGTGCTCTTTCATCGGAAACTTGAATTCGAAATTTTTGACCACATCACAATACTGTCCCTATACATTATACTATGTATAGAGGGAAAGGAATAGCAATAGCGCGGAAAATTTTGCTTGTAGTGGAATCGAAAATTTTTTAGTTTTTCATTTGGTCACAGTGAAATTTTGAGACAGGGGCAGACGATATGCGCTAGAAATAAATTATTAGTAGGATATATAAATTTAAATTCTTTTATGTCCGCAGACGATAATTGTGGCAGCAATTACAATTTCCCTATCGTAGAATAAATTTGGAAAGAATAGACAATGGAGTTGATACGAAAGTATTATCGCGCTATGATTTTCTATAATTTAAAATGGAGCTAAATCAAGAAGAATGTCTTCAACATCTACAATTTGCATATAGAAATGATGGTCCGTCTCGTGCCATTGTATTTAGATTGTTTACAGAGTTTAAAAGAGGTTTAAATTCTCTCCTGGATGAAAAACACACAGGAAGACCTCTGTCAGCTGTAGTCCCAGAAAATGTGTCGACCATTCGAAAAATGTTATTCGATGATAATCAATGTACATAACAAATGATACAGAAGGAACTTTACCTTGGATCCGCAGTTATACATAAAATTATTCATGAAGAACTGCATATGAAAAAGTAGTTTGTCGTCGATCCCCCATAATTTAACATAAAAACACCAAAAAGAGAAAGTGTCAGAATCAGTAAAGAAACCCTAAAATTAATTACTGATTGTGGATTCCGCATTATTTCTTAAATCATAACTGATGACGAAACATACATACCGTTTTTTGACGTTCCAACATGTCAAGAAAGAAAGTAAGGGTCTTTGAAGATGACCCAAACCAAAAATGGTGAAAAGGCAACCAGCAGTGAATAAAGTAATGTATGCCGTGTTCTTCAGAAGTACAGGTCTAGTCAAAATCATGAAACTAGAGAGACAGAAGACTGTTATAGCTAACTGGTACACCACAGAGTGTCTACCAGAAATTCTTCAGGAAGTGAACGTTAGCTGATTCATGCTTCACCATGACAATGAATCTTCTCATTCAGCAAGAATGACAGTCGAATTTCTTGAACAAAAAACTTAATAGAACATCAACCCTATTATCCTGATTTTGCTATGTGTGACTTTTGGCTATTTTTTAATCTAAAAAAAATTACGTGGGCGTCGTTTTCATTCCGAAGATGAGATTGATGAGGCTATAAAAGCATATTTTTCATCGATTCCAAGAAATGGATGGCTTGAAGTATTTAATCTATGGAAAATTCACCTACAAAAGTGGATTCATGTTGGAGGGGAGTACATTGAACACTCCTAAGAGTTGGTAAGTTTAACGCGTACCACTTATCAGTATCTCAAAAATTTCAGAGTGACCCTCGTATTGCATGAAGAAACTTTTAGCAATTGAGAAATTTTGAATTGAGGAACCTTATAAAAAGTTAGATTTCATATATTTCAGACAAATACATTTCTCGATTTAAAACTGTTTAAAGATAAATTGTAACCATTTTTGAAACATTTTCGTTATTGGAAGTATATATCTGCGAGTAACAGTTATTACTTTCCTTATATACATAATGTATAAGGAAAGTATTGTGATGGAGTCGAAAATTCGAATTCGAGTTTTCGACGGGAGAGCACGTTTCAAGCATTCCTGATCACGAATCAAACATTTTTGAAGTGATGTCTGTGTGTGTGTGCGTGTGAAAGTATGTGTGTGTGTGTGTGTCAGTGAGTCTGTGGAGACGATAACTGACGAACGAATGAACCGATTTAAACCAAATTTGGTACAAAAATCACAATCCGTAAACACTGGAAGCCTATTGTTTTTATACGCAATCGAATGTTCGGAACCTCCCTAAATTTTCGAATGAAATTTTGAAAAACTCGTCAAAAAATCAAAACCACGAATAAAGTTACGCAAATAGACATTTCTTATGTAATTTTTCATTAGAAAACGATTGACGTAAATTTTAGAACACTAACATGAACCGTTCTCGAGATATTGCACATTTTTTTCAAAAATTATCAAAAAGTCATATAAAATTAAAAAGAAAATATTTCCTATTGAGAAACATGTTTACTTTTCATATGTAATACCAAGCAATAAATTGGATGACAGCATTCTCGTGGATCTAGCTCGTTCCATTCATGAAAAAGATACTTTGAGAAATACTTTTGTATTTGAACGCCAATAGTCAGTTATCTGCTGTAAGACTAACTTATTTCTTTGTCCATAACACTTGGCGATATTTTGGCGACGAATTTGGCGGAATGTCGCCAACTTGGCGACTTTTTGAAATGTTGCCAAATTAACGAAATGGATAAAAATGCCATTGGATCTCGCCAAATGGATAAAAATGACGCTAAATCACTAAAAATGACGACTAATTGTCGAAAATTCAATATCTTGGTAAAAAGATTAGTATCGACTATAAGAAAAACCTATTTTTTTTTACTGTAAAAGTATTAAATTCATTACATTATATAAGGAAAGTCATGTGGTGACCACATCAGATTTTTTTAAATAATGGTCCTTCCACACACTGTTTACTATTATTATTAATTATTATTATTGATCCTGGAATTATCGCGTTAGTTTCCATAGGAGAGAGTGAAATGAAAATCTGAAAATTTATTCCAACAGACCGAGTTCTAATCATGAAAATTATAAAAATTCCTCTTGAATTGTTGCCGTTTTTCACATAATAAATTTGCACATAAAATTTGAAAATAGATGGATTTGTTCTTTATTTATCGTGTCCATACCTCACACACGCATACACCTACATACAGATGGTTCCAAAGTGTTGAAAACCCAGGCCGTCCGGCTCGTCAACAAGGACTTGAGCATCCATTTGGACGGCCGGTGGTTCCAAAGTGTATAAAATGGGTTAAGTGGGTCTTAAAACATGCCTTATCCGTCAAAGTATCGTACTTTCGAGGAAACTTTCTCTATAAAATAATATGAGGAAATAAAAAATAAAAGAAATTATATGAATTGTATAAATGTAATATGAAATGTATAAATAAGAGACATAACATATTTATATATGTTGCAATACATTAAAATGCTTTCCGATATTAAATACCTGCATTTTATCTAGACTTCATTCCAAACATAAAAAACCCACTACTGCGGAAACGTCTTTATTCTTTATCATTTAAATTTACTTTTCCAAAACGGCGACACGGAACAACTTTTCGCAGACGATCCTCCGATAAAAATACATAATGTAAGTAAATTGCACACCCTTGGTGCCTGGAGGAAAATAGAATGATCTATCTAAGTAAGGAGGAAAACAAATTTATCTCTTTCCCCGCAATATATGGTATAACGAAATCTTGCTATAATAGATTTGCAGTGATCGTAAATTTTATTCGCTTACTTGTTTTAAACTAGTCAAAAACAGGGAAGCAAACATTCTTATTAAAACTAACTGGTGTGTCGCTCAACTCGACATTTGTCTCATATCAGAATCTATTTTTAGTAACTCTTCTTTCAAATTTTACAAGAAAAATTAAAAAAAAATCGGTATCTGGGCCCACGTCCGAATGATTACAATTACAGCTTGATATCATTCGCTTTAAAGGGCTTGAAAATTATTTTTATTGATACCATGCTAAATAATGGACCTACTTGTCTAATTGAAAAATATTTCGATTGATACCCAACTTGGCAATGTACCTACTTAACATTAGCCCCCATTGGAGGGTGGTAACCCTCTCCTCGAGGGGGTTAATGACGTCACGGAAAAAAATTCTATCACGGCTATTTTCTACAACAATGATTGAAACAATAAAGTCTCATCATCCAGACATAAATAAACCCTTTTACGCATGATGATGTCAAATTTTGTCTTATGCTGTCATGTTCAAAAAGATAAAATTTCAAATAAATTTCGATTTTTTCGCTCATGTATAAAAAAATTCTATCTTTTTCTGGATTTTTTATACCAAAGCCGAATATATTAAGTTTCATGAAAATCTATTAATATGTCTGACCGCTATAATGCAAAAATAAAAATCGACCAAAGACATGGACAGAAGGACATCACTCCAAAAATAGTCAAACGAGGTTCAGGAGATCTTAAAACATATATTGGCATCTAAATCTCGAAATAGAAAATTTTTGTGTAAACAATACTTTCTCAATACTGCGTATGAGAAAGTAAAAATGTGTAACTTAATTTTTTAATTTTCATTTTGTTTAAAAATGTGTTGCATTCATGATCCAAATTAATTATTTTAATCAATAATGGGCTCACATTCTGTCCCGTGGAAGATGCTATAAGTTGGCTTCTAAGTTGCCAAGGGTTTCTAAAAAGATTGGAAATGCTTTTAGATCCGACATTTTGTCCGCCTTTGATGGGAATCGAAAATTTGCTCAGTTACGTTCTATCCTGAAGACAGAATCTAATTTTAAATGTGCAAAGCTTCAGCCGCCTATGTCACTGTTGGAGTGTCTGGAAATACTTTTCTAATCCCCCACCTCTTCTCCACCATCGAGGCGGGGATTAAAAAATAAATCTGGCTCTGATAGGATGATATAAGTATGCCAGTACTGTGTCTTCTAGGCCAATTTTTGTACTTAACAGGATCTGTAAATATTTTTTGAAAACACCCTAGTTTGTCTGCCTCTGGAAGAATTAGCAAGGATTCCTGCCCCCAGCCGAAAGTATACGGGATAATAAATGTATCGTGATAAAGAGTTATCAGACATTCTCCTCACAAGCAAACCCTACATCGGACATCGCCGTCGTGCACGAGGGTGCATTTCATGGCACGAGCCATCACTTTTTCTAGAGAGTTCCAGTACTTTCTCTACTCTTCAAGTCTGTTGTCAGAGGTCAGAAAGAAGCGAACTAGACAATCAGGTACGACCTTTGACCTAGCAACGGAGAGGCGAAGACTCCTCGACTCTTTCTTCATCTTTGGACGCGGACAAGAAAGGTCGCTTAGTGATTTTGAGCAGCTTACCTGCAGTGCGGGGCCTTGCGCCCCGGCTCGAGTCGATAATTTGGGATTGATGAACAAACCAGATGCTGATATATTGAGCATATAGTGATAACTGATTATTTACGTAGATGAGATGAAATCTCCAGATAATAGCCGGATTAGAAAGGATGATGTCGGATCAAAGGCAAGGTGGCAGAAAATGGCGAGGGCGCCCTTCGACATGTGGGAGATAGAAATAGAAGCTAGCCGAAAACCATTTTGCAAGTTCGCCGGCCCGATAAAAAGATGGGAACGACTTATCCCTCTTTTGCGGGTGCTCGAGGCATTGCATTTTGGTAGACCAAGGAAACATTTCTCAAACTAGAAAGTGCTGATCGTACTATGTGAGAGAGTGAAGAAGATGTGATTCACCTTTTAGTGCAACTAAGTGAATTATGCCGATTTCGTTACATGACAGTTCGAGGAACGAATTATTACCTTTACAAATGTCACAAATTAAATTATGCCAACCCGCCGAAATGACCGACAGAATAATAAATTATTACCGTTACAAAATGTCACAAATTGAGTTGTGACAACCCTGCGAAGTGAACGTCAGAATAATAAATTGTTACCGTGACAAAATGTCACAAATGGAGTTGTGACAACCCTATGAAGTGAACGTCAGAATGATAGATTATTACCGTTACAAAATGTCACAAATTGAGTTGTGACAACCCTGTGACGTAAACGTCAGAATAATAAATTATTACCAAGTGCCATAAATCAATAATTTCTGATATTAAATGTGAACGTTTGAATAATTTACGTATTAATACAATTCAAAGGAAGGCACAGTGAGTAAGGCATAGCTATCCAATAATGATATATCTGAGTGCAAATATATTAATGTAATTATAATTTTATAGTATAATAATATTCAAGAATATTTGTGTAAATTCATGAATTGATATATATATATATATATTAAATATGAGCCCACAACTAGAATTATAATGATTGATATTTTTATAATGATTTATACATGAATAACAAAGATAACCTTTTACATCAATTTTAATATAAAAGAGGAAACTTAATAATAATTGTATACATGAAAGAAGTACAACTCTTTAAGCCATTTAAAATTTACACACAAAAATAATTGGAATTGAAAATAATTGTATTAATTTTGAGACAGAGAATTTGATACGATACTTTTGAGATATAGACACAGACACATGGATATTATTTTATTTTAAGATTTTGAAATTTATTGGAAATAAACTAAGGGAAATGTGGGAGGATGAATTTAGTCTTTTATAAGCTTGAATTGGTAGATCAAATTAATGGGTTTTGTATTTTAGTAGTTGGAACTTTATATTTTCCACCTCTGATGTGAGCTGGCCTCATCTCGGGTAGAATTCCTGACGGCGGTAACAATTGTAAAAATTATATATAATTAGGAAATTATTGGCTAAACTGACTGAATCAAACTTAACGTAATTAGTGATACCAAAGATGCTAAATTTTGATTATAACGTTTTGATTTATGAGAGCGGGAGAACAGTTTGCCCTTAATGCAAATAATTTTTCTATAATTTTAATGATTATTTAGCCTCAGTGCTAGGAAGGGATCTCTCAGTATCCTGACACATATTCAAAAGTATATTGTTGTATAAGGATTTAATAATTATGAATTGAATTATAAACGAGAAATGAAAGTGATACACATAGAGAAAATGATAAATATGATGAAAATGATACAGAAATTTATGAAATTGAAATTTGATTGGAGTTGTTTATAAACATGAGTGAAAAACGAAGGTACCTAAATTGTGTAATGATTGATCAATGGTTAAGTTGTGTCTGATAATAACAATGGTGAATATTTTAAAATGAAGTTTTAAAATTTAATTTACATTTTACAAGATTTAAGAAAGTGTTGTTTTGTATTAGTTATTAATGAACGAATTGCATTATTTGCCCAAGAAGGTAATTATTTTGAAATATAAATCATTGGCATGTTTTAAATAAAAGAATAAATTGGTACCCATATTAGAGAGTTTTATTGATTGTATTAATGGATGTGAATTTATAGAAAGAAGTATAATTTACAGGTGAGTTTCATTTACGAAAAGTATGACTTATAAAAAGGTGAGTTTTTTTAGAGACGGTCTTATAAATTGACTTCACGATCAATCTCATATTAATTAATTAAACTTAGAATTTTTATATATTTCAATTTGTAAGAATTATTTTGAATCCTTTTTAGGATTCTTCTCTTTCTTTCTTTCTTTTTTATTCTTACATAATTGGTGCCGTTTATGCCTTGTCTCGAACCTGGGAACTAACCGTTTTGATCGCCTCTGGCCAAATAAAAAAATTTATGTATTGTGGATGAGGAATATTTATCATGAGATTGATGCAAAAATGTTCGAACTAATAAATTAATGAAATAATTATAAAATCAAACTTGAAATATGATATAGTAAATAGAATTTAAAATAAAATGAAATTAATAATATAAATATAAAAAATAGAATAAATTATTTAAAATAATTGTATATATGTAATAATTAAATTGCTACTCCATTATCTGCAGTTGTTGAGAAATAGGAAATGTTAGAAACGCTGGTCGTGAACAATTTTTTTTCTAAGCAATGATGATTCGTAGCATAGATGCAATTTAAAAGAAAGCATAATTTAATTTTGATGAATTACCTTTGATGTATTAGTCTCACCTTTGATGTATTAATTGAAAGTAATGTAAACAAATAATTTTAGAATGAATAAAATGTTGAAGTACAGAGATTATGAAAATAAAATGATGAGTAAAAATAGAAATATGAAAATAAGATAACAAAATGTATAAAAAAATGAAGGAAGTAAATATAATTCGATGTAATGATTAAAAGAAAAATATGATGCCGATGAAAATTTAAACCAAAATTTATGGGTACCAAGTAAATTAATATAATGCAAGAATAATAAAATTATGGAATGTAAACAAAAAAAATTGAATTCTGGATATAAATATCGACATACAAAAGTATGAAAATATTGACGAATATTGATGATTCAATAATTAAGTGAGCTGTGTTGTGTATGATGAACATAAAAAAAGAGAGAAATAATAAGAAAATTTTGGGTACCAATGTCACATGAATGATGATGGCCAACGACCGTACCGTGCTGAAAACATCGGTTCTCGTTAGATCACCGAAGTCAGGCAGCAACGGGCGCAGTTAGTACTTGGGTGGGTGACCACCTGGGAACGCCGCGTGCTGTTAGCACTTTTCGGGCCCGGTAGCCCGGTGGTTTGCGCGCTGAATTTGCACGCTGCCACAACTGCCGCCGTGTTCATGCGGAGTACGATCACGTTAAACATGTGGGTCCGTAAGTCCTTCCGAGAGGTTGGTGGTAGGGGAAGGAGAGTACGGTAGGATGCCTTCCCCATTGGGTTCCGGTCTAAATTGGGTGTCACCTCCCGGCCGTCCAAACAGTTACCTTACACCTTTCTAGTAGGTCGGACGGTCTGGCAACAACAACAACATGAATGATGATAATATAGTATCACAATAAAAAAAAATTAATAGTGTTATGATATGTAGATTGTTGAATTATTAGAGCACCAGTAATATATATATATATATAAATTTAGTACCAGAATTGAAAAGGTGAGAGCAAAAGTAACATGCAAATGATATATAGAATTGATTAACTTGAAAATGATTAAGAGATTAGAAACGTAGCATAGGAAAAATCTTATAAATAAAGTGAATATTTAAACTTAATAAGAAAAGATACTAAAATTTACTTTAAATTAATAATTGTAAGCATAACTATGGAGTGATTTTCCTTCAATATGGATTTTTTTCTTGTTTATTCTGCTGAGATGTTGAGAAAGGAATTTAATGCCTTAATTAACAAACATGAAGTATTTGTGTACCGACGAATTATCTAATATGAAGGAGTATAGGAGAATTTTGTAGGCCAGCAGTTACTTTGAACACCTTGTTTACATGCTTCCAATGTTTTGCTGAATATGCCTTTACTCCATAAACAGCTGACGGTTCTCTTAACGAGCTATAAGTTTCTCTTTCTGCCGGACATCCGAGGTATTTGCGCGACTGAACGAGTTGAAAAACTGCTTTTGCTCCATAGGAGAATTGGAGAATTTTGGTGCAAATTTTGATGATAAAGAAAAAAAGGGTTTTTCAAAGAAGTCGATTTCTCCAAATTTGGAATTAAATTAAAAAATAAAATGAAGATATTCAAAAGACGTCAATATAGAATGTAGTCAAAGAACGTCAATGTATACAGGGTGTCCCAAAAACATTGACCTCGGTTTTTAATCTTTAAATATTGATCTTAGACATATAAAATAAATTGCAAAGTTGCGTAAAAAAGGTACAGAATTTTATGAAATCGATAAAATTTTTCAGGGGATTTAATTTGAAGAAATACAAAATTTAAATTTTTATTCGGCCCCCGTACAAAAACACTTCCAATGAATAAAATGTGCCCCATTCACTAATAAGGTGATGTACAAAATTTCAGCATTTTATCATAAATTGTCCCAGAGATATGAAAAGACAAAAATTATGACTTATACCACTCTCCGATGCATCGACATGGGTTAACAGAGGGGAAAAATCATGTCGGTAGATCGCGTTTCAGGGGTCATACACAAATTACGAAAGAAAACAATGGTTACATAAATAAATAATAATTTTGCTATTTATTGGTACAGAAGTATCTACACTGTGTAGAAATAATAACTTTACACAAAGATTTCAAAGTTTGTTCCAAATGTTCTCCATCCATCCCAAAGATCCATTAAAGATGAGAACAGATATTATTTGCCAATGATGCATTTTTGCGTTGCGTCATTCGCAATCTTGCTCTCAACATTTACATTTTTATTTGTGATTAATCCCTCAGCAAATTTGTTTAAACATATCTCTGGGACTGTTTATGATAAAATGCTGAAATTTTGTACATCACCTTATTAGTGTATGGGGCATATTTTACTTATTGAAAATGTTTTTGTACGGGAGCCGTATAAAAAAATAAATTTTGAATTTCTTCAAATTTAATCCCCTGAAAAATTTTACCGATTTCATAAAATTCTGTACCTTTTTAACGCAACTTTGTAATTTATTTTATATGTCTAAGATCAATATTTAAGGATTAAAAACCGAGGTCAATGTTTTTGGGACACCCTGTATATTTTAATACATTGACGTTCTTTGCATACATTCTATATTGACGTCTATCGAATATCTTCATTTTATTTTTTAATTTAATTCCAAATTTAGAAAAATCGACTTCTTTGAAAAACCCTTTATTCTTTATCACCAAAATTTGCTTTTCCGGAATGGCGACACGAAACTACTTTTCATTCGCAAAGTTCCGATAAAAATACTAAATATAAGTAAATTACACATCCTTGGTGCCTGAAGAAAAATGTAATGAGCTGTGTTCGGGAAAAAACATTTGTTTTACTTTCCCCTCAATAAGTACAATAAAATCGTGTTACAATGGATGTGCATAATACCATCCAACCATTGGTGTTCAGGTGGACATGTGTAGCTCTAATTCCGGCTGTAATATAAGTTACACTCTGTGATATAATTAACGAAGAACACTGAAATAAATGGTATTATCACTCTGAAACTTCTCACCTGCAGTAAGAATGCAAAGATAAAGTTTAATTGATTACGTTTTCATTGCAAAAGGACTTATTACCACAGAGCAATAGGAACATAATCATCACTTGTTAATGCATATAGAAAATTCTACTTTAGTTGTGAACCAAGGCGTTAGACTGTGCAGTATCGAGTTCAATAAAGTTTACTGGGGCAGATTCTTCCCCATGCTCTAGGATTATTTGTCTAAAAAGATTACATTTCTTAATGGCTGCAATAGCTTTGTTAGCATGTCCAAGACATGTTCGAGGACGAGGGGTCTCAATATTGGCCACTGGAGAGTATGAACCTCACGCAGTTATTTTTGATATAATCTGATTTATGAGGTTTAGCTTTATCATGCTAGTAAACAGTCACGGGAAGTTGTGGCATAGTAGGCAATACAGTTGGCTGCAGAATATTGTCAATTTACAGACGTGTTCTTAAAGTATCACATAGTGATACCAGGGAATGTTGTTGTTATAGAAGATGGTTCTCTAGTCTGTCGCATCAGGTGCCATGGACGTGTTCTGTTCAACAATTAAATCCCGATTAGAATAATGACCAGAACTTCGATCTACTAAAATAGGGGGATCATTTGCTCCTAAGAACATGCTGTATTCATTGCGCAACACTACTTGACGCTATTAGGACAACGTCCAGGATTCCTGAGTTTGTAACTACTGAAGACGATTCTTCCCGTTTTGGGTATTTAGTGATATATTTTTTAAGAGAGTAGTGTGCAATCTTTTCTATTGTGCAACCTCACTAAAGTATTTATTTCATTTAGCCCCATGCTATCATAAAAGAAAAGAAATAGGTTAAAAATTATGGTTACATTACAATTGTAAAAAGGCATTCATTTTTTATTTCATATATTAGTTAAAATTAGCAATTCAAAATGTTTGATCTAGCAGAAAGTAGTATATAGTATATATTTGAAACACGGAAACGCTATTAATAAAAACAACACTCAAAATGTTTGACAGACCTAAGGGAAATTGAAGCTCAAGTCTTTATAATGAAAGAAGAAATAAAGAGTATTTTTGTGAAAACTTTCTGTCTTCCATAAGAAAAATTTCGCGATCCTTTAATATATCCTGGCAACCCTAAATTGGGTTACTACCCAAGGATTACGCACCGCTGTCTTAAGGGGCATCGAGAAATCCGTCCTACTTATATTGTCGCTTCCCATAGCCTGATACTGTCTGGTTTGCAGCGGAATCTAATGTTCTTAGAATTGTTTAAAAGCTAGGGTATTTTGTCTGCCCTTTTGAACCCACTTTTGCCAACATCGGTTTACTATCGCGTTTTTGTAAGAGACTCCGAGAAATCAGGTCTGTTTTAGCCTTCTTTATCTACTTTATCCTTTTATATATTGATATTGTGTGGCGCGTAGCAAAATATAAAGGCTATTGGATTGTCGATAGACTAGCCGTCGGTATCTCTATTCGCTGCTGTCAGTAAACGCGTTTATTTGCTAGCTTCAGTCGTATTTTTTGGTTTTTATTTCTGCCCTGTTACACCCACTACTTACAACATATTTTTGTTCTTGCGTCTTTATAACTAAGATTACAACCGACACGTCTAGCTGACCACACGAAATCTTTTAAGCCTAGGTTACTTTCTTTTCTGAATACGATTCTTCGTTTCCTTTAGTGCAGACCTGTCCCACCTGACGATTTTCGAATTTTTAATCAATACCAACCGAATCCATACCGAAGGACGACTGGCCACTTCGAGCAAAACTATGTCGATGGTGCTACCACCTTTGAACATTTTCAAGGCTCATTCGGTATAAAATGGCTTTTAATACCGGATATATAGTTAGACGCTTGCAAGCATCGTAGACTCGTTCATTGTACATAATAAAATGTGTTCAGTAACTTTAAGAATGTATATATGCCAATTTGTTGACAACCATTTATATTTTAGCAGCGAGCATTAAAACCACGTACCCAGTGGGTTGGTGCTGTAACCGTATACCCAGTGACAATGCATTTGGAATAATGATGCAGTAGAGGCTAAATTTAACTGTTTAAAGTCACCATTGTTGTTCGGCTGGCATTCTCAGAGATTGATACGTAATACATCACACCAAAAGTTGGTAGGGAAGCTACACAATGTAGAAGCTACACAAAGCAGGGCCACGTGGTCCTGCGGGTGGGCCGAGGAGGCCGTCCCCGAACAACTTGGACTCCACCCAATGAGGAAAAAATCCGGTTATCTTAATATTTTATATAAAGCTGAATAAATACTATAAAATAATAAGATCTTATATAAAATAATAAACAGGATTGATTTTATTGATTAAATGGTTATTTTCTACAGTTTTCAATGACAATATGAATAAAACACCCCCATTGCTGTACGAGGAACCGTTCTTGAAAAGTTGCAATTTGTTGGAATGTTATCAATTTGGTCCCATTTTAAAATGTTCGAATAAATGGAAAAGTCATCAATTAAAATGAAAATACAAAATTGATTTAATTTCAAATAAATATCATTTTAAGTATTGTTTTGGGCTGTAAACAAATTAATGCATTATGGATGATATAAAGAAAATTGAATTTGAATATAGTAAATGTCATGTACTGTACGCATTGCATCTTTTAATTCACTGCAAGGATATGATAAGTGTAATTTAATTTTTATCTTGCATGTGCTTCTTATTATATTAGTTTAGTTCAAATTTGGATGCTTACATTGATTTTTTACATTTGCTTTAAACATAAAATAATCCGTTCTACCGAGAAAATTTATTTTTTCTTTATCACCGAAAATTGAATATGGTTATTCTAGAATAACAACATAAAACGTTGCTCCTTAGCCGATATTCGGTTAAAATACAAAATATAACTTAATAACATAATCACAGTGCCCAAAGGGGAATTGCAGTTATATCTTTCAACAAAATTGTGTGTGGGCCAACGGCCGTACCGTGCTGAAAACACCGGTTCTCGTTAGATCACCGAAGTCAAGCAGCATCGGGCGCGGTTAGTACTTGGTGGGTGACCACCTCGGAACACCGCGTGCTGTTGGCCATCTCGGGTGCGGTATCCCCGTGGTTTGCGCGCTAGATTTGCACGCTACCACAAAATGCCGCCGTGTTCATGCGGAGTACGATCACGTTAAACATGTGGGTCCGTAAGTCCTTCCGAGAGGTTGGTGGTAGGGGAAGGAGGGTACGGTCCCTGTAGATGCCTCCCCCACTGGGTTCCGGTCTAAATTGGGTGGCACTTCCCGGCCGTCCATACAGTTACCTTACACCTTTCTGGTAGGTCGGACGGTCTGGGTCTCAACAACAACAACAACAACAAAATTGTGTGTTCCTTCTACATCATATTGCTATTTTAGTTCAATAGATAACATTTAAAAGAGAAACTTACAAAGAGATTCTTACATGTATACTCCTGAAAATGTACCCGAGTAAGACTAATCACTTACACCAGAGGAGAATCAAACGTAATTTGTTTTCCCTATTTCAATTTGCTGCTAGCTTTGAATTAGCTTTAGCTTTCGGGACATAAACGATGACGTAATCTCACAATGATGCTAGTAGTTATAAAAGGCCGGTTCACCGGCGGATCGGGGAGGCGGCACAGTGCGGCACAGGAGGAGAGGCCCTCTTTTGGGAGGAGGGTCCCTCTTTGAGAGGACCCTCTTTGGAGTGGACCCTCCTTGGAGGGTCTTGAGACCCCCAGGAGGGAGGATGCCCCCCTCCCCTCTTTTGGAAGTTTGGTGAGGCGGCACAACACCGGATGCCTCTTTCCTAGTATTGCGAAAGAGGTCAATTGCGAAGTCTTTCACAGTATTGTGAAAGAGGCATGATGACTCATACGGAGTGAGTTTCACTCTTGAGAGGGAATGTCACAATCGCTGACTGACCTGAGGAAGTGGTTTCAAGGGATGTCGCAATCAGCGACTGACCCTTGACCTGAGGAAGAAGTTTCAAGGGATGTCGCAATCGATGACTGAGCATCACACAATCTGGAAATGACGTGTCGCGCCTTGGAGCTCCTTAGCACACGTCCTCCCTCTCTGCTGGTCAGCGACAGAGTGAAAGATCTTATCAGCGTGAAGTAGTTAAAGCGCCCTCTGGCGAATTTTGATGAAGTGCTGCCATCTATCGGCATTTTTTTTCCAAAAGAATTTAATGTTTCACTTGTCAGGAGCTGGATTCGATCTTGGGTCCAACTGATTAGAAGTCGCGCGTCTTACCATCGTGCCAAAGCACCCGTGCTTTATAGGCAGTTAACTTCGAAGTGTACCTTATCAGTGGAAGTTAGATTATTTTTCAAAGTTCATTCGAATAGCGATGCAAGGGTGCGTTTTAAAACAGAATGTTACGGAGTGAATATAAATATGTATATTATAACACAATGATTTTTTTTAAAACAAATGTATACACAAACTTTAAAAACACGAATGTAATAATTAGCTAAAATTGTATTCAGTGGATTTTTTTTTTAAAAAATAAATCAATACGATTTTTATAATAATAACGAAATGATTTCGAATGTTTAAAAACAAATTGATTACGGATTTCCAATGAACACACAAATTGTGTTCAGTGGACATGAAACTTGTGTTTTGTGAACAGGATTCAACCATTTTAAGTGTGTGTGTGTGTGTGTGATTTTTGAAAAATAAATCTAAAAGTATATAAAAATAATAATAATGAAAATTAGAACTCACGGAACGACGTCTTCACTACCCGCTGGTCAAACTTCAAATGAGTGATACACTCTCATTACGCTATTAAAAATTAGATATTATCTATAATGACGTCAGCAGTATGAGGTGTTGCCACCTATTTTTTCTAATAATATATTTTAATAGTTGGATACTTCAAGGGTCTGATTTGGTACACGTAATCTGAAATACATCATTTTAATGATATTACGCATTGAATATGATTCGGCCATTTTTAAAATGGTGGATGTAATTGAAATATCGAAGTTTAGAATTTAACAAACTAACGAATTTTCACCCCCAAAAATTTTAGCATTCAGTTTAAATAAAACCCAATGAATATGATATCACCATTTTAACATCGTAATTTTACTACCATTATAGAACTTAGAAGTGAGTGTACATTATTTTTTTTCAGGACACCAACCCATTTTAAAATCTATTGAATGGGAATAGACCATTTTGCACATACATGTACCTAGATTTCAACACCCGGTATTAAAACCTGCTAAACATGAAACGAGTAAGTATTGTGTGAGATTTTATCACACTAACTTTCAAACTTTTTAAATTTTTAAAAATGTCCGAAATAGTTGTATTTCATCGGTAGACATAAATTGTATGGAACACATTTTTATGAAAAAAATATCTGTTTCGACAGCTTTTAAAAATAGATTTCTACAGTTGTACACTACGGTTCTAGAATTTTCTAAATACGAATCGACTGTTTGAACTACCAATGGTGGTTTTACCGATGCAAATATTTACAGGACAAATATTTCAATGAAACCAAACTTAGTTGAAGCTTCTAAGTTTGAATATTTAGAATCATTTCATATAATTTTTATATTCACATTGAAAATAGTTAACAAAATTGGAACTCACGGAGCGACAACTTACTGTCCACACTCCAAATGAGTGATACACTCTTATTACATTATTAAAAATTAGATCTTATCTATAATGATGTCATTATGTTGCCGTATTGCCACCACACAATTATTCTTTCCAAATTATGCATTTTTTCTTTTTTCTTTTTAATAACTTGCTACTGTCTTATGCTATCCATTTTTTTTTTTTTTTCATATAAGCAGATATTCCATATACCTTCTAAATGTTAAGTTATAATTTTAAAAAAAAAGCATTAGAGGTGTATTTTACGTCTGAATTCGTCCAAGAGGAAATCCGACAATTGCAAATGCATGATTGCATCCTCACATTTCAATAGACACCACTAAAATGTGTGGATCTTATTTTGAAAAAGCTGCTCTCAGAAAGAATATGTATATGAATACATATTTTCCATAAATATACCCCCTCCCCCCACAATACACACAACATGCAGGCCAAAGACTCACCCAAAATACATTCCAAATCGGCTCTATAGCTTATCGCGCTTATCAGTGTAACAGATAGTGACCCAAAGTTCATGTTCGCAAAGCGAGTTAATTGCAATGTTATTGTTTTAAGCAGTTCCCATATTTAAATGAAAAATTTATCAAATTATACAATACATACAAGAGCTGGAAGATCATAGCATTTCAATATTATAGAATACTCACGAATGTTTTTTTTTTCTCCCCATTTAAAATTATCAAATTTTAATGCAATTTGACAAAAATTGCACAATACTTAGTGTATGACTATCAAATAAGAGCTAGGTTTTATTGTTACAACAACGTTTAAGATCATTAAACGAGTATATATATATTTTTTTTTTAAAGAAGAATAGTATATAACTTACTGTTTTTAAGGATTGGTGATTGTTAACATTGAATTTAAATGAAAGAGTGACCCTCTGAGACAAGTACAGTACATTGCAATAACATTAAAAAATATGAAAGATATGCAATTAACACCTTAAAAGAAACATGTAATGAGTTTTGATATCTTAATACGAGACATTATTGACATGCACATAGAAATGTCACAATTTTGTGGCTGTAGGTGCTCCATAAGACCCCTCTGCTCTTAATAAATGATCCCATTTGAATGTACATATTTAACAACACACAGAAAATGACAGGACCACAACAAAATTTTACACCTATTACAGAATAACTCCCAACTTCGTAGATTTTTAAGAAACTACAGTCGAATTTTCACCGATTCTTAGAGATTGAAACATAGCATTGTTTATGAATCTTCATACTTTAGAGAATGGAACATAAATTAGCATTTATTTTGAATGAATTCAGAATTTTGACATTGATTATAAATTTATGATTTAAACTCTGTAAAGTGTAAATATATTTTGTCATGAAACTCACACTGTAGACATTTGATATGATTCGAATAAATCTATTTTTAATTTTTTATATTTTATTTTAAAAAGTGAGATTAGTAAACCTGTTACACTTGAATGCATAGATACATAACTCACAACAATATAACATTTCTTAAATGGAACATGCTAAAAAAAAAAAAAAAAAAAAAAAAAATTAGCTAATGAGTATAAATAAGGAATTCAATTTGAAAGATAAAAACCATTTAATGAATCTATTATTAATGAAATACACATTAACCATTATCACTTGTACATTTAAACAAATAAGTTAAAATAATTTCCTTATCGCACTTTCATAGTCCTCTGATTTGAATGACTCGAAAAAATTTCTATCATAGCAGTAAAAGACTTCTTCACCACGCAACAAAACTTTCTTAGCAATGTTTTTAATGTCAAGATTTAGAAGTACTTGTTCAGACACTCTGTCAAACATTTGTAATGGAGTGCTGTAAAGACATTCATGGTAACTTAAATCTTCAACTTGACCAACACAGCCAACACATTTGAAAAGTTTTCTTACATGACACATGATGTTGTCATGAATACAAGAGATTAATTGGTCGAATGCAAAATTTTTGTCACAAATAAGTGATGGTAGAAAGGTTATAGTGTTCTTTATTTTTAATATTTGAGCAGGAAGCCACTCTATAAATATACTTTCTCGAAGATGTATACTAATGTTGTTAACACTATTCTGTAAACATGCTATTTGATTTTTATCTAAGGTAATATGACACTGTGTTAGACAAAATTTTGAATCATATAATTGAATTATTTTCTGCAGATGCAATTTTCCGTTGTCATTGAAACAGAACAACTCATTGCGACTGACGAAAGAGGTATCTGCATATAGAATATTGAACGACCACAATTTTTGAGAAAATTCACTCCATGTAGCCGGTGACAGTGTAACACCTTCACGCGTAGGCTGTAATTCATTTCGATCGTTAGAGAGATATTTCCATATATACACTTTTAACTTCCCATGACGAAGTTTCAAATACACATACACATTAGAACCTAAATGCCAACGACGGAGTGCATCTTGCATAAAATCTGAAGAAGTAGATTCAGTCGAAACTGATTCTGCATTGGAAGATAACAGTCCACTATGTGTTAGAGCACAAGAAAGCAGATCATGAGTTGAGTTTTCAACCTCGGTGAGAACTTGTGAATTGACAACGGTAGATGTTTCTGCTGGGGTTTTGGAAGACATAAGATAGGTTTCTAACCAATCCACAGCAAATTTTTGTGAGGGTGAATTAATCACATCTGAGACAATGTCCACAGATTTTGTTTCTTCTAGGGCAGGAACAGTCAACTCCGCACTATTTACACTAGAAATTATTTGCTCGAGTGATGGCATACTTTGAATTTTAGACATTCTTTTTAGATAGTAACATCCAACTACGACATTCACAGTATAAGATTTATTTTTAAAACACTAACATCTTAAAACATTATAATTCTGTCACAGCTATGAGCGAAGCAAACCTATCCACACAACGTCCAAAGTTGAAATGACTTATCAAACAACTTCATAAGTATAATCACGTAACCTAAATCGAGTGTCGTGTGCAAACAGATCACATAAGATATGAAGTGATTAGAACTTATAATTTTTAATGAATCGTACAACATTAGATTGTGGTAAATACAATTGTTATCTACATGAGAAAATTTCTATATTATTTCATTCAGCTTCGAAATCATAGAGTGAAAATATGTACCAAACTTACTTAAAGTTCCGAATTTTAAATCACATTAACATTATATACTTAGAAAAATTTTATATATATTTTTATAACTTTAGGTGATATGTATCACGCGGAATATACAAGAATAACTACCAAAAACACGAAAATAACTAACAGTATGAGGCCTTCACAAGTCGGCATCCAAACTAGAAATGAACGATAAACACACTAATTGCAACAATTAGATGAGAGCTTATCAGTTCTTATCTTATCTAAGATTCCACATAAAATGACGTCATCACTCCAAAGTTCACAAGATGACGTCATTGGTCCAAGGTTCGCAAGATACCCATTTAGCCTTTTAAAATTAAGAAGTAATTAAAATTTTTTTAATTACTATCGATTTTTAATTACTTCTTAATTTTAAAAGGCTAAATGGGTATCTTGCGAACCTTGGACCAATGACGTCATCTTGTGAACTTTGGAGTGATGACGTCATTTTATGTGGAATCTTAGATAAGATAAGAACTGATAAGCTCTCATCTAATTGTTGCAATTAGTGTGTTTATCGTTCATTTCTAGTTTGGATGCCGACTTGTGAAGGCCTCATACTGTTAGTTATTTTCGTGTTTTTGGTAGTTATTCTTGTATATTCCGCGTGATACATATCACCTAAAGTTATAAAAATATATATAAAATTTTTCTAAGTATATAATGTTAATGTGATTTAAAATTCGGAACTTTAAGTAAGTTTGGTACATATTTTCACTCTATGATTTCGAAGCTGAATGAAATAATATAGAAATTTTCTCATGTAGATAACAATTGTATTTACCACAATCTAATGTTGTACGATTCATTAAAAATTATAAGTTCTAATCACTTCATATCTTATGTGATCTGTTTGCACACGACACTCGATTTAGGTTACGTGATTATACTTATGAAGTTGTTTGATAAGTCATTTCAACTTTGGACGTTGTGTGGATAGGTTTGCTTCGCTCATAGCTGTGACAGAATTATAATGTTTTAAGATGTTAGTGTTTTAAAAATAAATCTTATACTGTGAATGTCGTAGTTGGATGTTACTATCTAAAAAGAATGTCTAAAATTCAAAGTATGCCATCACTCGAGCAAATAATTTCTAGTGTAAATAGTGCGGAGTTGACTGTTCCTGCCCTAGAAGAAACAAAATCTGTGGACATTGTCTCAGATGTGATTAATTCACCCTCACAAAAATTTGCTGTGGATTGGTTAGAAACCTATCTTATGTCTTCCAAAACCCCAGCAGAAACATCTACCGTTGTCAATTCACAAGTTCTCACCGAGGTTGAAAACTCAACTCATGATCTGCTTTCTTGTGCTCTAACACATAGTGGACTGTTATCTTCCAATGCAGAATCAGTTTCGACTGAATCTACTTCTTCAGATTTTATGCAAGATGCACTCCGTCGTTGGCATTTAGGTTCTAATGTGTATGTGTATTTGAAACTTCGTCATGGGAAGTTAAAAGTGTATATATGGAAATATCTCTCTAACGATCGAAATGAATTACAGCCTACGCGTGAAGGTGTTACACTGTCACCGGCTACATGGAGTGAATTTTCTCAAAAATTGTGGTCGTTCAATATTCTATATGCAGATACCTCTTTCGTCAGTCGCAATGAGTTGTTCTGTTTCAATGACAACGGAAAATTGCATCTGCAGAAAATAATTCAATTATATGATTCAAAATTTTGTCTAACACAGTGTCATATTACCTTAGATAAAAATCAAATAGCATGTTTACAGAATAGTGTTAACAACATTAGTATACATCTTCGAGAAAGTATATTTATAGAGTGGCTTCCTGCTCAAATATTAAAAATAAAGAACACTATAACCTTTCTACCATCACTTATTTGTGACAAAAATTTTGCATTCGACCAATTAATCTCTTGTATTCATGACAACATCATGTGTCATGTAAGAAAACTTTTCAAATGTGTTGGCTGTGTTGGTCAAGTTGAAGATTTAAGTTACCATGAATGTCTTTACAGCACTCCATTACAAATGTTTGACAGAGTGTCTGAACAAGTACTTCTAAATCTTGACATTAAAAACATTGCTAAGAAAGTTTTGTTGCGTGGTGAAGAAGTCTTTTACTGCTATGATAGAAATTTTTTCGAGTCATTCAAATCAGAGGACTATGAAAGTGCGATAAGGAAATTATTTTAACTTATTTGTTTAAATGTACAAGTGATAATGGTTAATGTGTATTTCATTAATAATAGATTCATTAAATGGTTTTTATCTTTCAAATTGAATTCCTTATTTATACTCATTAGCTAATTTTTTTTTTTTTTTTTTTTTTTTTTAGCATGTTCCATTTAAGAAATGTTATATTGTTGTGAGTTATGTATCTATGCATTCAAGTGTAACAGGTTTACTAATCTCACTTTTTAAAATAAAATATAAAAAATTAAAAATAGATTTATTCGAATCATATCAAATGTCTACAGTGTGAGTTTCATGACAAAAGATATTTACACTTTACAGAGTTTAAATCATAAATTTATAATCAATGTCAAAATTCTGAATTCATTCAAAATAAATGCTAATTTATGTTCCATTCTCTAAAGTATGAAGATTCATAAACAATGCTATGTTTCAATCTCTAAGAATCGGTGAAAATTCGACTGTAGTTTCTTAAAAATCTACGAAGTTGGGAGTTATTCTGTAATAGGTGTAAAATTTTGTTGTGGTCCTGTCATTTTCTGTGTGTTGTTAAATATGTACATTCAAATGGGATCATTTATTAAGAGCAGAGGGGTCTTATGGAGCACCTACAGCCACAAAATTGTGACATTTCTATGTGCATGTCAATAATGTCTCGTATTAAGATATCAAAACTCATTACATGTTTCTTTTAAGGTGTTAATTGCATATCTTTCATATTTTTTAATGTTATTGCAATGTACTGTACTTGTCTCAGAGGGTCACTCTTTCATTTAAATTCAATGTTAACAATCACCAATCCTTAAAAACAGTAAGTTATATACTATTCTTCTTTAAAAAAAAAATATATATATACTCGTTTAATGATCTTAAACGTTGTTGTAACAATAAAACCTAGCTCTTATTTGATAGTCATACACTAAGTATTGTGCAATTTTTGTCAAATTGCATTAAAATTTGATAATTTTAAATGGGGAGAAAAAAAAAACATTCGTGAGTATTCTATAATATTGAAATGCTATGATCTTCCAGCTCTTGTATGTATTGTATAATTTGATAAATTTTTCATTTAAATATGGGAACTGCTTAAAACAATAACATTGCAATTAACTCGCTTTGCGAACATGAACTTTGGGTCACTATCTGTTACACTGATAAGCGCGATAAGCTATAGAGCCGATTTGGAATGTATTTTGGGTGAGTCTTTGGCCTGCATGTTGTGTGTATTGTGGGGGGAGGGGGTATATTTATGGAAAATATGTATTCATATACATATTCTTTCTGAGAGCAGCTTTTTCAAAATAAGATCCACACATTTTAGTGGTGTCTATTGAAATGTGAGGATGCAATCATGCATTTGCAATTGTCGGATTTCCTCTTGGACGAATTCAGACGTAAAATACACCTCTAATGCTTTTTTTTTAAAATTATAACTTAACATTTAGAAGGTATATGGAATATCTGCTTATATGAAAAAAAAAAAAAAATGGATAGCATAAGACAGTAGCAAGTTATTAAAAAGAAAAAAGAAAAAATGCATAATTTGGAAAGAATAATTGTGTGGTGGCAATACGGCAACATAATGACATCATTATAGATAAGATCTAATTTTTAATAATGTAATAAGAGTGTATCACTCATTTGGAGTGTGGACAGTAAGTTGTCGCTCCGTGAGTTCCAATTTTGTTAACTATTTTCAATGTGAATATAAAAATTATATGAAATGATTCTAAATATTCAAACTTAGAAGCTTCAACTAAGTTTGGTTTCATTGAAATATTTGTCCTGTAAATATTTGCATCGGTAAAACCACCATTGGTAGTTCAAACAGTCGATTCGTATTTAGAAAATTCTAGAACCGTAGTGTACAACTGTAGAAATCTATTTTTAAAAGCTGTCGAAACAGATATTTTTTTCATAAAAATGTGTTCCATACAATTTATGTCTACCGATGAAATACAACTATTTCGGACATTTTTAAAAATTTAAAAAGTTTGAAAGTTAGTGTGATAAAATCTCACACAATACTTACTCGTTTCATGTTTAGCAGGTTTTAATACCGGGTGTTGAAATCTAGGTACATGTATGTGCAAAATGGTCTATTCCCATTCAATAGATTTTAAAATGGGTTGGTGTCCTGAAAAAAAATAATGTACACTCACTTCTAAGTTCTATAATGGTAGTAAAATTACGATGTTAAAATGGTGATATCATATTCATTGGGTTTTATTTAAACTGAATGCTAAAATTTTTGGGGGTGAAAATTCGTTAGTTTGTTAAATTCTAAACTTCGATATTTCAATTACATCCACCATTTTAAAAATGGCCGAATCATATTCAATGCGTAATATCATTAAAATGATGTATTTCAGATTACGTGTACCAAATCAGACCCTTGAAGTATCCAACTATTAAAATATATTATTAGAAAAAATAGGTGGCAACACCTCATACTGCTGACGTCATTATAGATAATATCTAATTTTTAATAGCGTAATGAGAGTGTATCACTCATTTGAAGTTTGACCAGCGGGTAGTGAAGACGTCGTTCCGTGAGTTCTAATTTTCATTATTATTATTTTTATATACTTTTAGATTTATTTTTCAAAAATCACACACACACACACACACTTAAAATGGTTGAATCCTGTTCACAAAACACAAGTTTCATGTCCACTGAACACAATTTGTGTGTTCATTGGAAATCCGTAATCAATTTGTTTTTAAACATTCGAAATCATTTCGTTATTATTATAAAAATCGTATTGATTTATTTTTTAAAAAAAAAATCCACTGAATACAATTTTAGCTAATTATTACATTCGTGTTTTTAAAGTTTGTGTATACATTTGTTTTAAAAAAAATCATTGTGTTATAATATACATATTTATATTCACTCCGTAACATTCTGTTTTAAAACGCACCCTTGCATCGCTATTCGAATGAACTTTGAAAAATAATCTAACTTCCACTGATAAGGTACACTTCGAAGTTAACTGCCTATAAAGCACGGGTGCTTTGGCACGATGGTAAGACGCGCGACTTCTAATCAGTTGGACCCAAGATCGAATCCAGCTCCTGACAAGTGAAACATTAAATTCTTTTGGAAAAAAAATGCCGATAGATGGCAGCACTTCATCAAAATTCGCCAGAGGGCGCTTTAACTACTTCACGCTGATAAGATCTTTCACTCTGTCGCTGACCAGCAGAGAGGGAGGACGTGTGCTAAGGAGCTCCAAGGCGCGACACGTCATTTCCAGATTGTGTGATGCTCAGTCATCGATTGCGACATCCCTTGAAACTTCTTCCTCAGGTCAAGGGTCAGTCGCTGATTGCGACATCCCTTGAAACCACTTCCTCAGGTCAGTCAGCGATTGTGACATTCCCTCTCAAGAGTGAAACTCACTCCGTATGAGTCATCATGCCTCTTTCACAATACTGTGAAAGACTTCGCAATTGACCTCTTTCGCAATACTAGGAAAGAGGCATCCGGTGTTGTGCCGCCTCACCAAACTTCCAAAAGAGGGGAGGGGGGCATCCTCCCTCCTGGGGGTCTCAAGACCCTCCAAGGAGGGTCCACTCCAAAGAGGGTCCTCCCAAAAGAGGGCCTCTCCTCCTGTGCCGCACTGTGCCGCCTCCCCGATCCGCCGGTGAACCGGCCTTTTATAACTACTGATGCTAATACGAAATAATGTTTTATGTTATATCAACTTTTAATATATTATTGACGTGTTTAGTACCCAAAATTATTTTAATTTGAATTTTGCTTAATTTCAAACCTTTCCAGAAGATATAATATAGTGCTCTATTTTGTGCTTAGCTATTGGCTGTCTAAATCATAAAAATTACCTACGATATGACAATTTAGGAATAAACTAAAATGAAATACAGGCTTGACACAGCAGAATTAGTTCCAATATGAAATCCTTACGAAATATATTTTTTAATTTCCGTTATACTATGTGTATACAGAAATAATAAGAATAATAATATTATAGTAATATTTGGTAATTGCTATTCATGTTGTATATGTATGTATATGTTTTTTGTCTTATATTGTGGGGCCACCTTTTTGTTTATCTTTGTTTCGCTAGCACTACTTGCACCAGGCAGTCAAAAACAAACTGGGAGTAATCCCCCTTTTCTTTGATGCCCTATGCAGGTGCTTACATTGTTTAATGGTTGATCCAGCCTTGGCAGTAGCAAACAGAGGGTGGATCCTTTCTTAGAGGTTGGTAAGCGTCAAATAGCAGGGGCGAAGTGAAAGGGTTTTCTAAGTGAAGAGCCAGCGAAAGTAGAATAAACCCATAACGATCTAATTACATCTGTGAATGTAATGTATTGTACGCATTGCATCTTTTAATTCACGGCAAGAATATGACAAGTGTAATTTATATCTTATCTTACTAAGCCTTTCTAATTACATTCATTTAGTTTAAATTTGGATGTTTACATTGATTGTTACATTTACTTTAAACATAAAATAATCCGCTCTACCGCGAATACTGATTTTTTCGTTATCGCTGAAAATACAATATGTTTAATCGAGAATAACAGCATAAAACATTATTTCGCAGGCAATAGTCTATTGAAATACAAAATATAACTTAATTACATATTCACAGTGCCCAAAGGGGAAATACATTTCTCTCTTTCAATGAAAAGGTGTGTTTCTTCTACATCATATTGTTATTTTAGTTCAATGGATAACAAATTTAAAGATAAATTTTTCTTACAGTTATACTCCAGAAAATTTTTTAATGAAAATCAAATGTAAGCAAGTAAGAATAATCAAACGTAATTTATTTTATTTCAATTTGCTGCTGTTTTCTTGATTTAATTAATGAAGCTGTTTGTTCTCTCACAATAACGGTAATACGAAATAATTTTGCATTTAACGTTATCTCTTGGTATATTATTGGTGCCTATAATTCGCAAAATATTTTAATTTGAATTTTATGCAATTTCATACATTTTCAAAATATATAATAAAGTGATCTATTTTGTGCTTAGTTATTGGCTGCCCAAATCATAAAAATTACCTTCGATCCGACAATTTGTGAATAAAATAAAATGAAATTCAGACTTGAAACAGCAAAATAAGTTCCAACATGAAGTCCTTATGAAATATATTTTTTAATTTCGGTTATATTATGTATATAGGGAAATAATAAGAATAATAGTATTATAGTAATATTTTTTATTACTATTCATGTTATATATGTATGTATACGTTTTTTGTCTTTTTCTTGTGGGGACACATTTTTGTTTACCTTAGTTTTGCTTGCATCACTTGCATTTGGCACTGGAAAACATATTATGATTGTAAATAAAATCAAGGACAAAGCGTCTTTAAAACGAAAGATCTTTTATTTAAAACATCCTAAAAGACGTACAAAACATATATTAAAAACTACCAGAGCGCTTTCGGGCTTATATACGCCCTTCATCAGTGACTACATGAATAGTAAAAACATGGAATGTTTATATATATAGCGACCAGTTTAAAGCAAATTTGTATAAAAATATAAAATCTATGCAATTCAAACCTCTTAATAGTTATTTGTGACGTCATTCACAGGAAAATCAAGCTTGACGTTTTTCCAAAATTTGTATTTGTTCTTGTCTTGTAATATTCTTTTTAAAATTCGAAAGCGTTTAAACTAAATTTTGTAATTTCCGTGTATATTTCTTGTATTATTCTGTAGTAAGTTCATTTACCATTTTATATTTTTATGCAACTTTGCTTTAAACTGGTCGCTATATATATAAACATTCCATGTTTTTACTATTCATGTAGCCACTGATGAAGGGCGTATATACGTCCGAAAGTACTCTGGCAGTTTTTAATATATGTTTTGCACGTCTTTTAGGATGTTTTAAATAAAAGACCTTTCGTTTTAAAGACTCTTTGTCCTTGATTTTATTTATTGAATACAGACGTGATACCAATTTTGACTATATTATGATTGATTCCCGGTTTTCTTTGATGCCCTATGCAGGTGCATACATTGTTTAATGGTTGATCCAGCCTTGGCGGTAGCAAACAGGGAGTGAATTCCTCCTTAGGGGTTGGTGAGCGTCAGCGAGCAGGGACCATGAAGACGGTCATGTGCCCCGGGAGGGGTGAACATGCTATCGAAGTGAGTTTCTGGGCTGGTGAGCGCCAGCGAAAATAGAATGGACCCTTAATGATCGTATTACAACTGCGTAGAACGTTAAACTAAAAATAGTGCGAGGCTACGGCTGTTAGTGAATCGTAGCTAACATGAGCGGACCCCTTAATCTAATAAATGGATAAAAACTAAATGCAAGAAGTATAGGATTATCTCTATATATTAATATTTTTCTATTTCTCTTTTATTATTTATATTAATATAATTAGCGTATCTTCAATTTTTTCATATGAAACGGACTATTACATAAAATTGCATCAAATTTCCAGTCTTTCAGTTATTTAGTTGGCAATTTGTTGTATTGCATGGGATGTCAGCAAATGTCTTCAGGGGCCTTACCAACAACACAATAAAAATCTACCCGGATTCGATATTGCCTTTTATTCCGCACATCAACCAATATTTACGAAATATGGTACTACGAAGTGCGTGCCAGGGTTCCTAAAGTTGTTCGAAGGTTTGTAAAAGTCCCTTGATAATATCACAGTAGGAGACCTTGAAATCTGAAATATGTTACGAAATGCACTTATCGAAGATGGTGGTCTTGCACTTTTAAAAGAGTGAAAACGGATGACCATTTTTGAAACACAGAGACATTCCACCACAGATAAACATTCCACCACAGAGGATAAATTCATTATGCTAGCTGGCAATGAATTTGTTTCGTTGTTCGGGTTACATAAACACCAAGTTGCCGACCGAATTAATAGAAATGATTCGATTACTATTTCCATAGAAAATGTAAAACGACGATTTTTGAAAATTTTATAAGCACCAATTTTTCATCATATCTGAACGATTTATTCTACATATCGAAATGCAAGCTCCTTTGCTCATTTTAAAGGATTTGCCCAATGAATTTTCAAAATATTTCTTTTTTTTTCTATTTGAAAGTTCTTATAATTATTTTAGTGTTTCAGCTATGTAACGGAAACAGCTATTACTCGTTCTCAAATCCGTAAATAAATGTCCCGACAGAATTTAGAAAATAAAACCTCCTGCATTTTATCTATACACTTCTTTTTTCTTTCTGAAACAATTTTAAATCAACTTTAAAACATATTCAACTTCTAAAATAACACCCTGAAATAGCGCTGTAAATTTTACGCCATGTCATTTGATGTTTTAAAACAATAATTTTTGTTTTTCACTCAACATGATGTAATACTTTGCCTTGTGCAGTAGGAGAAAGGCTTTGCAATCGAGGGGGTCTACGGTTCGAATCAAAGCGGATATTCAAGTTTTACGACTCGTGTTGCAATCTCTTACTAAAATATTCACGTAAAAATTTATATAATAATCGGCAGAATTCTCTATTTAAAAAAACTATATAAAAAGATTTATCCACAAATTACCTAACTTGAATAAATTACATTTACGTTTATTTAATAATTTATTAGAAATTAATTTGAAAAAAAATTTAATGTATACTTTATATCAACCAAAGATTGAATATACATTTCCCACTATGACAGATGATGTTTACTTTAAAATTAATTTTCTTGTAGTCCGTAGGGCGCTGGTTTGATCATCAACACAAGCAGATTCAGAACTTTGTTCAGATTAAAATATTTTGAAATTAAAACAAAAATAACAATTTGTTAAATATATTTCCTTTTATTAATTATTATTACCTTGATTATCCGTGTTTTGCTATTGTAAGTGGTTTTTGCTTCTTTATGTTGAGAAAATACTGGAGAAAAGAAAACATTGAGATTTTCCCTAAGGATTTCGCATGAATTTCACCATATTTTGTGCAAGGATGGGAAACTCCCAATACTTTTCAAATACAAAAGTAAGTACAAGATATATATCTTACTACTCGCATCATGTTTTCAAAAGAATTTTGTATTTACTTAAATTTGTAAAAAAATAAATTAATTAGGCATTTAAAATTTATTTCATATTTAAAATTTCTTACGTGTGAAGTAATTTAAACAGCTTGGGCCCACAAACCATTTAAAACATTCGTAAATTTGCTTTTCTGTAGCATTGACATAAAATCAAATTATTATGACACAAACATTAATCTTAGTTTTATCTTTCAGATACGCAATTAAGAATAGCTTTAGGCAAAATTTCTGTAGTTCAATAAACAGTAGTTGATATCCCTGTTAAGGGTTAACTTTAAAAATTTATTATGTATTTGGAATTTCCTTTTTTATGGATTTAGAAAACAAATATCTTGTATTTTTCTTGAAAATTGATATCAAAAGTATTTAGTATTTTATTTAAAAATGTATTTCTTTCTTAGTCGTTTGCTTTTTTATAGTAAATGCTACTACAGTTAGCAATATTATAAACTGAAATTACATAATGTACTTTATCTGCGAAATGCCAGTGATAATTATTTTTACGAATCATCATCATATCTTCCCTTTTATTGAATATTCTCACTATTGACTTTGATTGGTCCTTAAAGATTCCACCTTAAATCCACCCCTAGCCCGTATTATAGAATAACGAAATTGAACTCTGACGTCTTCATATTAAAGTTATAGCAGCCTGTCGCAAAAGGCCAAGTGGAATTACTTGGAGTTCCCACCGATGAATAAATAAATCCGTGTTGTTGGTGGATGGCAGAGCCCCTGAAGAGGAAAGTTAAACACATGGGAGTAGTCCAAAATACTGGAAACACCACACGTATAAGTGATAAGTTTGTTTATGCTAGTAACAAAGCGAAGTAAACAATTATCTCCCCCGTTTATTTGTTTAACGGGTGTACTGATATTCCGAAGAGATTGCTTCTGAGGTGTTTCGACGCACTATTGGGATTACGTTAAAGACAAAATAAGTGACCTCACAGAGTTTATAGGGCAGATTTTATGCACCTATCTAGTCGATGCGTCGGTCACTGATCTTGCAAAGTTATGGGAGTAACTGAAAGTAATGTGTCCAGAGTCATGACAGCATTCAAAGTTTGGCAAAACATCGTCTGCGAGACCGAATTGTGGCCAGAAAACGAAACTCACTGACAGAGACAGGAGAACATTAAAGTAAATTGTCGCCTCAAACAGGAAGACCACTGAGATAAAGGTGACTGCTGAGTTTAATATGCATCTACAGAACACAGTTTCCACCCATATGATATGACGGGAATTGCATCAGTAAGGAATTTATAGCAGAGCTGCTATTGCGAAAACCCTTGTGCCACAAAAAGTATGCAAAACGAAGACTACAATGGTGCCAAGAACATAAAATGCGGACTGCGGATGCTTGGAAACATGAACTGTTTTCTGATTTATCAGTCTTCACAGTATTCCCCACCTATGGACGTGTGACACATTCGTACCGGCAGAACCTCTCAACCCGACTGTCTCTTTTCTACCGTAAAGCATTTTGACTGTCTGTTCTGTGATGTTTTAGGCAATGATATCGTGGTTTTCGGCTAGTCCCATTTTCACCATAAGGATAACTGGCAGCGACCATGTACCCAGTTTGGGTTATCATATCCATTTTATGGTGCACATGTTTTTTTCTGCAGGGGATTGCATCTTTCATGTAATTAAGGCCCACATTCACAGAGCGGAACTGTTCAATCATGGTTTGAGAAACATGATACTGACATTACCTACATTCCCTGGCCTGCACAATCATAAAACTTAAACATCATCCAGCAACTATATTCTGTGTTGGGAAACAGGATTAGATCCCGTCATCTCCCCCAGCATCACCTGCAGAATTGGAGCAGTTTCTGCATTAAAAATGGTGTCAAATATCACTTGCAACCATCCAGGCCTTGTATGCATCAACACCAAGGAGGATTCAAACAGCTTTAACTGCCAAAGGTGTCCCAACACTTTATTAGGTGCTTAAAATTTTCCTTTCCCAAGTGTTTCCATTACTTTGGACAACCCCTGTGATTGCTTTTCCTATTGCAATTAGTTGCTGTTTTCAATTTGCTGCAGTATACTGGATTAAAGCAGACAAACAACAGACCGATTGGGTGAAACAATTATTATATAGAATTTCTTTTCAATATATTATCGATACATATAGTATGCAAAATTATTCTAACTTTATTTTTTCGTAATCTCATACTTTGTAGAGATATATAATAAAGTTATATATTTGGGACACAGTTATTGGTTGTCCAAACAATTGCAGTGATAAAATTTCCTACGATCTGTTAATCTAAATTAAATGAAATGAAATTTAGACTTGAAACAGCAAAATTAGTCCTGATGTAAAATCCACAGAGAAATAGTTTTCCATTTTCTATATGATCAACTGGTTAGAGATTTACCTGGTCCTTCATAATTATTGCAAATAAACCCTATTTTGTTACCTCCCCAAAAACTTCTGACACTTAAAATAGGAGTGAACAAATGTGGGCGTGGTCATGTACAAAAAAAACACTTGTACAATACTTGTACTCATACAATACTATAGTGAAACATATTGAACTGAGGTAATAGTAAAAGCGTCCAAACTACAGAAATGTATATATAATTCACAGCATGTCAGATATATTCTAATACATAATTATTCTTTCATTACTGAATATCTTCATTTTATTTTTAAATTTCATTCCACGCATGGAAAACGTACTACATTAAGACTACTACATTGAGCCTACTACAATTATTCTTGTTCACCTAAACTTGCTTTTCTAGAATGCTGACACGGAACTACTTTTCGCAGACGATAATTCGATTAAAATGCGAAATATAAGTAAATGGCGCATATTGGATTCCTGAAATAAAAATAAAATGGACTACTCTGGCGAAAAATAAAATCCCAACACCAAGAAGGAGGTGTGCTAGATAAACGAAATTTGGGAGGAGCTTTTTTGCACATATGAAAGATGACGCCTATTCAAATTTCGCGCTAGACGAATAAGAGTGGCGCTAGTAGCGGCACTATGATCATGCAAATCACGTTTGCTTTAAATACGCGATGTGTAACTTCGTGAGCATTTTTTATCGCCCGGATTGGACGTCGTGAGCTAGGTTTGAAACAAAAATGCCTTTCAGGAGATCAGCAGCTTAGTGAGTTTGAACGAGGCCGTAAAATAGGGCTACGAGAAGGTTGTTGTTGTTGAGACCCAGACCGTCCGACCTACCAGAAAGGTGTAAGGTAACTGTATGGACGGCCGGGAAGTGCCACCCAATTTAGACCGGAACCCAGTGGGGGAGGCATCCACAGGGACCGTACCCTCCTTCCCCTACCACCAACCTCTCGGAAGGACTTACGGACCCACATGTTTAACGTGATCGTACTCCGCATGAACACGGCGGCATTTGTGGTAGCGTGCAAATCTAGCGCGCAAACCACGGGGATAGGCTACGAGAAGGTGGATTTTCTTTCCGCGATATTGCAGAAAGACTTGGCAGGGATGTATCCACTGTGCATGATTGTTGGCAGCAGTGGTAACGGGAAAGCACTGTCTCAGGAAGACCGGGGTCCGACCAGACACGGGCCACAACTGAGAGAGAAGAATGCCGTATTCGCCACATGTCTGTGGCGGATAGTACTGCATCTGCAGCAGCAATTAGAGCTTCTGATGGCCCAAGAGTGACACAGCGAACTGTCAAACAGCTAAATGGAGACCTGTACTGCCACACGGCTTACAGGTTTGGTTCTCCATCGCTGAGAGTCGCCCGCAGACGACCCGGCTGAGGTCCAGAAGAGAAGAAGTGGTCTAAAACATGACCGAAGCACCAAGGCTAGACAAATGCCAAAACTGGAAAGTTTTCTGCTGGACCCTTGACCACACACACCACTCCCAGAGAGCAGCCAAGATATGAGAACAGTGCCCTGAACACCTCTGCCAGGGATTTCCCGGCAGAAGCATCCCGGGCAGCCTCCTACGCCAACTGGAGAAAATGAGGCTCTGCGGTTGATGCGTGAACGACATAATTACAACTGAAGTGACCGCCTAATGTTCCGAAAAAAGAGCCGTAGTTACGGCAACCAAATAATTTAAGTCGTGTTTTGCAGAGGATTCCAACTTTCTACCCCTCGGTAGTTATGCAGAGGCAGTATGCAACTTAAAGAGGCGCTGTCGTAACCCGGACTTATACCCGTACTGCCGGGTTAGCTTAACCTAGAAAAAGAAGAAAAGACAGGAAAGACAGAGGAGTAGGCTAAAGCCTAAGCCGGGAGGGCCCAGAGAGGGTTGAACAAAGGAGGGTGATCTGACCGAGGAGGAAGATTATTTTAATCTGAGACACGGGATGAGGATCTAAAAAGACTAGAGCCAGGAAGAATAATTTTCAAAAAGCCTGGAGAGTACATACTAAAAAGGCTAACTAAAGGCTAACTTAAGTACATACTAAAAGGGCCAAAGGGACACGGTACTAACTAAAATACTAAGGCTAATAACTAAAAACTAGTCTAGTAGAATTAGGGCGAGGAAAGGGAAGAAACCCCCTAAACCAGGGGAAAACACCAAGAGGCCCCTTAACACAAGGAAAAGGGGGAAGACCAAGGAGGGAGGTGGTGAGCCATGGATGAGATGGCTAAACAGCCTCAGAGCTAGGAGAGGAGTGCCTAAAGAGACTACGCTAAAACTGAGCTAAAACTAAGCTAAAAATAAACCGCTTACCCTGGAGAAGGACCGCCCGACGCTGGATCTGAAAGGGAAGGAATAGTGGCTTGGGACCCCCGGGGGGCCCACTACAGCCTACCACCTACCGAATACCACCTGTGGCAGGCCGTCCTGAGCCTGGGAAACTGGAGTCTTCTTCCTAGGGGAGGGGGGGAAGGACCTATTGTCCGAGGGGGAGATGACTAGGTGCGGACTGGAAAAAACCAAATATTAATGGCTGAAAAGGAAGGGTTGTTATATCTGAAAAGGAATGTAAGGGTTAGTAAACACTTGGGAGCTTACTTCCAAAACAAGAATACCAAACACGGTTGACACCAAAGAAAAGACCGGTACGGGACAATACCCCGACCATACTGGATAAACCATCCACAACTAAGGTGGAGAGGGAAGCCGGTACAAAAGTGGAAACGCCTTCCATAACTAGGGTGGATCAAACGAGATGTAGGTGAGCTGACCTCAACTAAGGAGGAGCCGCAGCCTAGAGGAGCCTAAAGCTGAAAAAGAACCATGTCACGGCTGAGGTGACGACACATCGTACATAACACTGGGACAATCCCCCAGAGGTAGACAAAGGACCAAAAACCTGAAGCAGGGAAACAGAGATCTCGCAGGCGAAGGAGAGCTGGAGCAAAAGGGATGCCTGCGAGAAGGACAGGAAGAGGAGAAGGGAGGAGGAAAGAAAGTCCTACCAAAGTAGGGAACACTGGAGGAAAGACCTTCCAGTGTCGGAGTGCCATTCGAGAGTAGAGGTACTCCTCCGCAAATCAGGTGGGAACTACCTTCCACCGATTCCCAGCCACAACCTCCCCTTGACACAGCGAACTGTGAGAAATCGATTACTTGAGAAGCAGCTCCGAACCAGACGGCCTGTAGCGTTCATTCCACTAACTACGAATCGCTGCCATCTGCGACGACGGTGGTGTCAAGCTAGAGTGCATTGGAGGGCGGAGTGTATGTATGTTGTATTCTCAGATGAGAGTCGTTTCTGACTTGGTGCCAGTGATGGTCGTATGTTGATAGGAAGGAGGCCAGGTGAGCGCTTGGAACCAAGCTGTTTGCGGCGTAGACACACTGGATACACTAGGAGTTATGGTCTGGGGATCCATTTCCTTTGACAGCAGGAGCACTTTCGTCGTTATTCCAAGCACCTTGCCAGCAAATTTGTACATCAGACTGGTGATTGAACCGGTTGTGCGACCATTCATGAGCAGTATACAAGAAGGTGTTTTCCAACAGGATAACGCTCGTCCTCATACCGCCGCTATCACCCAATGTGCTCTACAGAGGGTCGACATGTTGCTTTGGCCTGAGAGATCACCAGATCATACTCCCATTGCGCACGTATGGGACATTATTGGTGGAAAACAAATCCAGCGTCATCCAGAACTAGCATTAACCATCGCTGATTTGATTGGCCAAAAGCAACAGGTATGGAACTCCATCCCACAAAATGACATACGGCACCTGTATGACACAATGCATGCACGTTTGCATACTTGCATTCAAAATCGTAAATTACTCTAAACTAATTTCTACCTGGTGTTGGGATTTTATTTTCCGCCAGTGTATGTTCGGAAGAAAACAGTTTTATTACTTTCCCCACAGAAAGGCTGTAAAATCCTATTATAATAGATGTAAACAGGATCACGGATTTTATTGCTTTATTTCGGGATATTCGTTAATTTGAAAACCTAAGTGATGAACTATGCTAGCTAAAATACTAACTTGATTACTTTGTGGACGCTATGATCGACTAATGTCTCAATGTTGTCTTCCTACGCCCATTACGCGGATATTGAATAAATGGTTCCCATAAGAACATAATTCATTTAGAACATCGATGTAGAATATTTTATTATATAAATATGAAAGAACACGAATATAATTTTGAATTTTAATTATAGAAATTGGTTGATTTGAACTCAAATCCTCGATGCTTCTGTGGATATCTGTTGCTCCAATTTTAGCTGCAAAATAAGTTACACTCTTTAACATACATATTGTTGTAGTTGTTGTTGAGACCCAGATCGTCCGACCTACTAGAAAGACATAAATAATGTGGAACCATGAAACAAAAAAGGTATTCTCACTTTGAAACTATCTGTGCAAATTCAATAAGTATGTGAAAATAAAGCATAAATGATTACGATTTCATTGCAAATGAACTTATTATCAGAGCAGTAGCAATATAATGGTCATTTGTTATTGCATAGTAAAATTTTTTTAGTTTTGACATAATGCGATAGAATGTACAGCTGGAGTTGAATGCAGTCCATTTGACAGATTCTACCACATTATCTGTAATTCTTGAGCTAGTATGCTCGCGTTTCATCCCGGTATGGTGGCAACAGCGTTGTTAGCAAGTCCTAGACGTTTTCGAACATGAGTGGTTATTGTTGATGAAACCCAGACCGTCCGACCTACCAGAAAGGTGTAAGGAAACTGTTTGGACGGTCGGGAAGTGCCACCCAATTTAGACCGGAACCCAGTGGGGGAGGCATCCACAGGGACCGTACCCTCCTTCCCCTACCACCAAACTCTCGTAAGGACTTTCGGACCCACATATTTAACTTGATTGTACTCCGCATGAACACGGCGGAAGTTTTGGCAGTGGCTGGAATCGAACCCGGGCCTACCGAGTGCAACTCCAGCGCGCTAACCAATGGGCTACCGTGCCCCGATTATGAGTGGTGGAAGACCCAGACCGTCCGACTCGTCCAGAGGACTTAGAGTAACTAGTTGGACGGCCGGCGATTATGAGTGGTGTAATAGCTAACCATTGGAGCGTTTCAACCTCAGTCATGTTTAGCCGAATCATACTCTAGTAATCATTGCTACACACTATGTGTAATCAGTGCTAAACACTATATGTAATCAGCGCTAAACACTACACATCGGCATTAGGACATCGCGTAGGATTCCTGGGTTTGTAACTACTGAAGACGGCTCTTCCCATGTTGGGTACTTAGTGGTAGATTTCTTACGACAGTGGTACGCAAACTATTCCTTCGTGCGACTCCAATGAAATATTATTTTATTTAGGAGGCCCATGCTGTATTGCAATTAAAGTAATAGGTTAAGATTTTAAAATATTTTATATTTATAATATTATTATATTAGCCAATGTAAGTGACAATGAGCATTTCAAAATGCCAAAATGTTTCATCTAGCAAAAAGTATTACATATATCATTTTTGAAACAAAAAAATACTCTTAATGAAAATCAGCACTCAAAATGTTTGACAGACCAAATGTGAAATTTAAGTTTTTATGTTGAAAGAAAAAATAAAAATGATTTCTTAAGAATTTTCTCTGGTTTCCATAAGAGCTTTTATAGCTTATCCACCAATGATTAAGCCTGGCCAATGTGCAGCATAATGGAGTTCCCAGTCGTCCAAATATTAAACTTAATAAGATTTTATAAAAGATATACTTTTATTATATTATCGATATCTATAGTACGTAAAATTATTTTAATTTAAATATTTACTTTTTCATACTTTGGGGATATATAATAAAGTTAGTACGTTTAAATGTATATTTAGGGTTGCATTCGTCATAAAACCTCTTTATTTTTGTGTATTATCTGTGTATCTAAATTCAGTGCCAAAGCAATTACGATATGTTTTATTTTAAAAATCACTAAACGTATTTATTCCTATAACGAACAATACTTTTAACGCTAAACCATATCATAGAGAATGTATACAAATCAAGCGATTGTAAGGTGAGTTGTATAAGAATTGATGATTTTTATCACGCAACATTATTTAGCTTAGGAGACTGGAATTAAATAATCATTGATTTTGCATAGAGAGGCAGATGATTTATATTTCGATGATGTTATTTGAATAAAGTTTATATCGTATAACTAGCATATTCTTTTACGTTTTCAAGTATAATATATTACTGTAGTACTGTAGTAATTTTAAAATGTCAGCGCTAAATGCATCACATTTTAAAGATGTTTGAATAAAATTGCATTTCAATTGGAAAGTTTTTCATTATCCATGCTGTATGCACGATTGATTTTCCTTAATAAATTAGATAATTGGTTGCTTTCATTCACTTGAAGTCACTAAAATTCCTACGAAAGGGCATCTCAGTCAAAATTTCCTATCCTAGTATATATATTGGAATAGATTGTCTGCCATTTCAGTCAATGCGTCTCTTGAGAAGATAGATCAATATAATGTGTTCTTATAGTTTCAATTTGCTGCGGCTCCGCAACTTGCTGGATTTGTATCATTCCATGCAAAAGCAAACGATTAAAGAAATAATTGTTTATAAAAGATAAGCTTTTATTATATTACCGGTATATTGTACGCAAAATTATTTTAATTTAAATATTTTTTTTCAACACTTTGTGGGGAGGTGTAATAAAGTTATTTATTTTATGCTTATTTAATGCTATCCCGGATGCCAGTGAAACATTGCAAATACTATTATTGTATTAACTATTATTGTATTAACTGTTATTGTATTAACTATTATTGAATTAAATATTATTCATCAGATTAATGATAAAGTCATGTCAGAATTGATCCCTTACCGTAGTCGTGGGACTCTTTTCACTCTGATGGGCCAAATCCGACTCAAGAAGATTCTACCATCAGTGGTCATTTACGCCGTTCCCGCAACAGACTCTGTTACGCGGCAGAATTTTAAGCAGAGTTAAAATAAACAAATTGTTTCACAATTTTAGAAAGTATCCATATTATCTCCTAAAATGTGTAAAAAAAAAAATCAGCAAAGTATGTTGGACAGTTTTTAAAATAAAATATAAATAATAATTACATCCATATTATATGAAGAGATCACATGACTCATAGAAAATTAAATATGTCTTCCATTTATTCCCGCTCTATATAGCGTAAATGTTTAAAGATCGTTTAAATTTATATTTAGTGTTGCATCCGTCATGAAACCCGCTTTATTTTTGCTTATTATCTGTGTATCTAAATCTCTGTGCCAACACAATTACAATATATTTTAATTTAAATGTTCACTAAACTTCTTTATTCCTACAACGAAGTCTACTTTTAACTCTAAACCATAGCATGTAGACAGTAAATAAATTACGCGATTATTCGGTGAGTTGTATAAGACGTGATGGATTATTTTTCAAGCCAAATTATTTAGCTCTGGAGTCTGGAATGAAATATTCATTGATTTTACATGGAGAGGCAGACAATTTTTATTTTGTTTATGTCATTTGTTTTTTTTTTCAATGAAGTTTTATGTTTTCAAGTATAATAAATTACTGCGGTACTGTAATAATTTCAAAAATCTCAGCGCTAAATGCTTCACATTTTAGGGATGTTTAAATGAAATTACATTTCAGTTGGAAAGTGCTTCATAATCAATGCTTTATGCGTGATTAATCTTTCTTGTTAAATTTTTTATCCGTAACTACTGTTGTCATTTACTTGGAAACGTTAAAATTCCCACAAACGGAAAACTTCTTCAAAATTACTTATCCTGTCATATTGAAATCGATTGCTGCCGATGCGTACATGACGGAATAGTGCAACGTAGTTTGCTCTTCCTATTTCAATTAGCTTCGGCATTCAATTAGTTGTAGAATGGGGGATTTGGATAAACAGATGAGATTTATTAACCATTCAACAAAATAGTTTTTATACGCAATATTCACAGTATATTACCGGATCTTATAGTACGCAAAATTATTTTAATTCTAATTTTTTAATTTCATTTTTTGTGGGTTATTATAATAAATTTATCTATTTTATGCTTAGGAATTGGTTCTTCAAATCATAAAAATTGCCTATGGCCGAACAATTGATATAAATAAAATTGAAAATCTGTCTGTCTGTATGTTTGTCTCATCATCACAGGAGAACGGCTGAACCGAATGTGATGAAATTTCGTGGGTAGCTTTCAAATAGTCCCACTTAAAATTTAATCCATTTTCGAGTTTCTAAGACAAAGGGTTGTCAAGACATTAATGAAAAACGAAACATTTTCCTAGGAGTTCTGCTTTCCTCCCTGAACTTTTCCCTGAACTCCCTTATTCCCCCAAACGAAAAAAGTTAGAAATAGCTGATTTAAAACGTGAAAGTGAATTAATTAATGCACTATCTCTGAGTTTGGTGGGAATTTATAGCGCTCATCAGTCACTTTTCGGAAATCGCAGGTTTGAAAAATGAATTTATATGGCAACTCTAACACCATGGTTTATTTTTTACAAGCTCTCACTCAACAATGGAAAGTATTAAGAAATCAAAGTGGTCATTTAATTATCAGCATTTTACGTGGAAGGTTCCTTCTTATATTATATTGCTTAGCAACGCAATTAAATCAAATGTGTTTGTTAATTATTAATATTATTTTTCAGATTTGAATCAATAATAAATGGATATAAATATATATCTTATAAATGAACAGTTTAATTTTTCTTTTAATTATATCAATTACGTAATACGTACATACCTTTCATTTATTTTGGCAGAGTTTTCAAACTTATACATTGTGTTCAGCCCATAAATTCATATATTATGTTTAGCCAATAAATTCTTTTATCCAATTGTTGAAGCAGAATAAGAGTAGAACGGATACATCTTCAATTCAATTTTAATGTTTTCATTTAGTATATACAAACGGGTTCAGGTTGTTTCATTCTTCAGATCAGCAAATTCAGATATGCGAATTTGGTGGGATTTCGCTAACTTGGCAATTCTTTTTAAACGTTGCCAAATTGACGAAAATGTTGCAAAATTGATTAAAACGACGCAAAATCAATTAAATTAATTTTGTTTTGTTAGAAGATAGTACTGAAATGATGTTTCAGTTGCATTTGTTTGTTAGTCCAACCATCCTACTTATTACCACACTTAGCGAATTTTTAAAATGTCGTCAAATTGATAAAAATGTTTGTAAATACATAATATCTTGAAATTCATAAAATTGAGCTGAATAAATGAAATTGTGTTTTGTTAGGGGATAGCATTGAGATGATGTTTCGTCAATTTGTCGCTAAGTAGGACTGTCAGTTCTACAGTCCCATTTGGTGATAAATTTAGCGGTTTTTAAAATGCCGCCAGATTAAGATGTCGCTGAATAATTGGCGAAAATGTTGACAAATTTTCCATAGAGACAGCATCATTCAGACGACATTTTTTCCACCATGTCGCTTAGCAACAGATATCATGTCGTTTAGCAGCGGATTTAAATCCAATGTGTTATGCGGAAGACGATTTTTATTAAATGTTTCCTGATTTGAATATAAAGAAAATAAATTTAATTGACATTGTATTTTTGATTGGATAATGTCAATTGCGGTGTTCAGGTTTAAACTTTATTATTAATAATATTGTCGGGGATTATTGGTTCAGAGATTATAGATATTTTCAAGTTATTATGTCCTGGTTTTATATCGGCAAAAATTGTTGAATATCATATATTGTACATTGTATGAGTAGTCTAAAAATGCACGGTTCTATTCAACTTGTATATTCTTTTAATCTACGAGGATATAAGTAGTACAGGTATATTGGTATACATTTTGATATATATTGGCATATATTAGAACCAAGTACGGCCTTCTGGTATGAAGATTACGGGGATTATTGATATTTCCAATTTATTACGTCATATATTTTATTTTGGAAAATGTTTTTGAGACTCATATTGTAATACGGGTAATCCTCAACTAACACTCGGACATATCTTCTAATCTACAACATTATAAGTAGTTCGGTTATATCTTCCCATATAATCTTAACACTTTCATTTTGGCATATATCGGAATCAATTACTGCCTTCAGGTTTAAAGATAACTGGTTTATTGATATTTTTAATTTATACATGTAATTTACTAATACCGGTTACATATTTTAGTATTTGCGTATATAAATAGTAGGGATTCTATACAATTTCAACGCTTTTATTTTGCATAAATTGATTTTATTTTCTATTTTTTGTAAATTTGCTTACAAATTCGGGCCAGGATGTTTTATTCTTCTTATCTGCTCGTGAAGATAATTTTGTATAGCGAGAAAAAAGAGTCATAAACTTAGTTCTCGGAGCATTAATTTAAATACTTTAACAGAATATGTTGATTAACGATGTCATTTAGTATACTATAGGGATTTTCTTATGATTGTGAATTTTAAGTTTTTTTACATTCTCCGTACGAAGAACGATTATGCTGCTACTCTAAATAGTACGGATTCTATACAATTTCAACGCTTTTATTTTGCATAAATTGATTTTATTTCCTATTTTTTGTAAATTTGCTTACAAATTCGGGCCAGGATGTTTTATTCTTCTTATCTGCTCGTGAAGATAATTTTGTATAGAAAAAAGAGTCATAAACTTCGTTCTCGGAGCATTAAATTAAATACTTTAACAGAATATGTTGATTAACAATGTCATTTAGTATACTATAGGGATTTTCTTATGATTGTGAATTTTAAGTTTTTTTACATACTCCGTACGAAGAACGATTATGCTGCTACTCTATGAATAAAATCATGTACTTAGACTTGAAACAGAGGAATCAGTCCTAATATTAATCCACACAGAAAAGATTTTTCAATTTCCGTATTTTTCCTTGGTCAGTTCAAACCTAAGTAAATAGCAATTTGGAATGAAATCAACTGCTTCACTGCTGGTGTAATCAATTGCTGCTGATTTTCCAAGTCTTTCATATTTATTGCAAACAAACCCTATTTCATTACTTTCTCAAAATCTCTTAACACTTCCATTTCCATTTTTTCACATAATGTATGTGCTTATAAAGTTTGAAAGCTGCAGATTTATTCGTTTTTTTTTTCGTTATGTCTCGGCCTCTCATACACTATAGTTCTAAAATTGTTCGAAACGTGTCTTAAAAGTGCTTTTCAGTAAAAGAACAGGATTCGAAAATGTTTAGGGAAAAAAAAACTTTTTTCTATATAATAGAATGATGAAATGAAAACAAAATGTGAACTGAGGAAGTAACTTTGAAATCATACTGAAAAAGTAATACATGAGTACCAGTTTTTTCTTCAAACTGAATTTCATCCTTTAATTTTTAAATTTTATTCCGAATATGGAAAACACACTATTTAGAAATGCGTTTAGCTCTTCATCGCCTAAATTTGTTTTTCCAGAATGACGACATGGAACTATTTTTCGTAAATGAAATTCGAACAAGATATAAAATATATTTAAATTGCAAATCCTTGATTCCCGAAGCCAAATAAAATGTTCTATGTAAACAGGAAAACAAATCTATTACGTTCCAAACAATAAGTATAAATAATCCTTCTTTTTTTTTATTATTAATTTTTGTTCCGTATATTCATTTATTTCAAGATATTTGTTATGCTTTAAATTCAAGCGATGAACTATACAAGCGGCAAGACTAAGTTACATTCTGGGTACTATAACAAGCTAATAAATCAGCTTCTTCGTCTAACGCCCATCATCCGGACATCGATTAGATGGTTTCCATGACAACAGAGTTTATTTTGAACATTGATTTCGAATACTTTATTTATGAAATGTTAAAGAACAAGAATAAAAATTTAAGGTTTAATTATAGGAGTTAGTTGATTTATATTCAAACCATCGGTGATTACGTGGTTATCTGCCATTTGAACTCAGGCTATAACATAAGTTACACACTGTGACGTATATATCGAGGAATCCTGAAACAAATGGTATTATCACTTTGAAACTGTTCAGATGCAATAAGTAAATATAAAGTGTAAATGGTTATGTTTTCATTGCAAAAGACCTATTATAACAGAGCAGTTGTAAGATAATGGTCACATGCTATTGCATTGTAAATTCTTCTTTAGTTGTGATACATGCCGATAGAATGTGCAGCATGGCGTTGAATAAAGTCCATTAGACAGATTCTGTCACATGCCCTGTAATTCTTGCGTTTGTCTGCTTGCATGTCGCGATGGCTACAATAGCGTAGTTTCCGTGCCACAGACATGTTCGATGACGGTTGGTCTGATAGCTGGCCATTGGAGGGTTTTAACCTCAGTAATGATTAGCCTTTTCATACTAGTATTCATTGTTAAACAATAGCTATATCCATTGCTAAACACTATATGGTGCTATTAGGACAACGTCTAGGATTCCTGGGTCTGTAACTACTAAAGTCTCCTTTTCCCATGTTGGGTACTTTGTTGGTAGTAGATATCTTACGACAGTGCAGCGCAGTGTACTTACAGTGCAGCGCAACTATTTTTTGTCCGACCCCAATGAAATATTAGTTTATTTAGGGGGCCAATATTATCATCTAAATAAAATAATAGATTTAAATATGTTTAAATTGCAATTATCAAAGGCATTTATTTTACATTTGCCAGTAATAGTTACAATTAGCGATTCAAAATGTCAAAAAATTTTATCTGGCAAAAAGTTGTATATAGAATATTTTTGAAACAAGAAAACACTCTTAATTAAGAGCAATACTCAAAATGTTTGACGGTCCTAATGTGAAATTTAAGTTTAAATCTTTGTGTTGGAATAAAACAATATGTTTTGAGAATCCTTTCCTGTTTCCATAAGAAAATTCAGCGGTCCCTCAGTAAAACTTCGAGGCCCTAATGCGCACCACTGTTTTAAGAGGCACCGAAAAATTTGTCCTGTTTTATCCCTCCATTTCTTGGTACTGTATGATGCGTAGCTTAATCTAAATGTCTTTGGATTGTTGATAGGCTAGCCATTCTTATCGCTCTGTCTCCTGTCAGTATAGTATACTAAATACATACTTTTGCTTGCTTAGATCATTCTTTTTGGTATTTATATCTGCCCTTTTAAATCCACAGCCTGCCGACATCATTTTACTGTCGCAAATTTATAACCAAAGTAGCAACTGGCACGTCTCTCACTACTCTCAATTTTTTAAGTCTACAATACTTCCTCTCAGGAATTCAGTTAATTGCAGATGTGTCAAAAATTTTCTGTTTTCCAGTTTTTAACACGTATCGATTGTAGTCCACACTAAAGACGACTGACAAATCTGCAAGTCTTCCGAACAACAGGCTTCGCACAGGTCTTCCAGTGTTCACTGATTCTAATGTTTTCACCAAATTTCGTTCGAAGTACTCCATTCTTTCGTCACTCCACAGACTCACGGACACATACATACACACATATACCCATGCTTGTGCAGACACACACACATGCACAATTAAGAAAAATCGATTGGAGATCAGATGCTTGGAACGTGCTCTTTCGTGGAAAACACGAATCCGAATATTTGACCACGTCACAATACTTTCCCTACAAATTATATTATGTATATAGGGAAAGCAATAAAATTGATAGCGTTATATTAATATTTTATTACTATGTTGTATATTTAATCATGTTGTATATGTATGTATATATTTTTTATTCTTTTATTGCGGGGTCACCTTTTTGCTTATCTTAGTTTAACTGCTTCATTTGCATTCGGCACTAAAGACACACTGTGATGAGTCCCCCATTTTCTTTGATGCCGTAAGCAGATGATTATATTGTTTAATGATTGATCCTGACCTGTAAGAAGCAAACAGAGAGCGGAGCTTGTTGCTTCGGTGTTGGTAAGTGTCAGCGAGCAGGGGCCATGAGAACGGTCGTAGGAGCCGACTGGAGTGAAAGAACCTCCGAAGCGAGCGCCGGGGTTGCTGAGCGCCAGCGAATATGGAGCAGACCTACTACGAGTGTATTACGCATGCGTAGTAGGTGTGGAAAGAAGCATGCAAAGGGAGCTCCAACAGTTAGTGAGTGGAAGCGAACAGGGGCCGACGCCCCAACCTAATAAATGGATAAAATCTAAATGCGAGAAGCATATGATTTTTCCTATGTATTAATATTGTCACTTTCAATTTTGTTATTTATATTATTTTTATATAATTACAAAATTATTTACATATTAAAAAATATTTATATTAATTATTTATATATTTATATTATATTTATTTTTTATTCATATGAAATGGAGGTTTACATAAAATTGCATCCAATTTCCAGCTTTTAACATATTCAGCATACATAGGAAGTGTTTATGAGATTCTATTCTTTCTCACAATAACTTCCGTGAAATAACTTTGTCAAAATGGAATTTTAGTGTGATGTTAAGACGGTTTGTGGAATGTCTGGGAATGGAAATGAATAATATCAAAGAAGTTTCGAAATTATCCCGGGATGAAGAATGAAATCCATTGAACCCTAATGAGACTTAATTTTTCAAATATTTTAAACAGAGTTATAATTAACAAATTGCTTCGAAAATTTTAGGAATTTTTCGTATTTTCTAATAATATGTGAAAAAAAGATTTCAGCAAAGTATGTTGGTAGTATTTTTTAATAAAAATTTAGATAATAATCACACCCATATTAAATGCTGAGATCACGTGACTCATTATAAAATTAAATATGGATTTCATTTTTCCGCCTCTATATAGCGTATATGTTTAAAGTACGTTGAAATGTATGTTTTGTATTACGTTCGTCATAAAACTGCTTTATTTTTGTGTATTATATGTTTATCTAAGTTCTGTGCCAACGCAATTACAATATTTTTTTATTTTAAATGATCACACACTTTATTCCCACAACGAAGTCTATTTTTAACGCTAAACCATAACATACATAATGCAAATTATTCTAGCTACTGTAAAATAATTTGTATAAGAATTGATGAAATTTTTCCACGCAAAATTATTTAACTTTGGAGCCTGGAACATTCATTGCTTTTACATGGGAGGCAGACGATGTTTATTTCCATGACGTCATTTGAATAATTTTATTTTGCGTAACTAGCATTGTCTTTTTCAGTGAAGTTTTAAGTTTTCAAGTATAATAAATTAATGTGGTACTATGATAATTGAAAAATTTTCAGCATTAAATACATCACATTTTAGAGATGTTTAAATTAAATTGCATATCAGTTGGAAAATGCTTCATAATAATGCTTTATGAATCTTTGATCTTTCTGGTTAAACTATTTAATTCGTAATTTATTTTTTTCATTTAAATCACTAAAATTCCTACGAACGGGCATCTTTGTCAACATTTCTTATCGCAGCATATTGGATTAGACTGCTTGTGATTTCGGTCAATGCGTCCGTGAGAAGATAGTTCAATATAATGTGCTCTTATTCTTTGAATTTGCTGCGGCACCGCAGCAATCTGGATTTGTCAAGTTTTATCTGTAGCATGTATAATTAAACGAAATAATTGTTTATAAAAGATATACTTTTATTATATTACCGGTACCTATAGTATGCAAAATTATTATAATTTAAATATTTACTTTTTCATACTTTGAGGATATATAATAAAGTTAGTACGTTTAAATGTATATTTAGGGTTGCATTCGTCATAAAACCGCTTTATTTTTGTGTATTATCTGTGTATCCAATTTCAGTGGACTTATTATCAGAGCAGTAGCAATATAATGGTCATTTGTTATTGCATAGTAAAATTTTTTTAGTTTTGACATAAGGCGATAGAATGTACAGCTGGAGTTGAATGCAGTCCATTTGACAGATTCTACCACATTTTCTGTAATTCTTGAGCTAGTATGCTCGCGTTTCATCCCGGTATGGTGACAGCTGCGTAGTTAGCATGTCCCAGACGTTTTCGATCATGAGTGGTTGTTGTTGTTGTTGTTGAGACCCAGACCGTCCGACCTACCAGAAAGGTGTAAGGTAACTGTATGGACGGCCGGGAAGTGCCACCCAATTTAGACCGGAACCCATAGCTAACCATTGGAGCGTTTCAACCTCAGTCATGTTTAGCCGATTGATACTCTAGTAATCATTGCTACACACTATGTGTAATCAGTGCTAAACACTATATGTAATCAGTGCTAAACACTACACATCGGCATTAGGACATCGCGTAGGATTCCTGGGTTTGTAACTACTGAAGACGGCTCTTCCCATGTTGGGTACTTAGTGGTAGATGTCTTACGACAGTGGTGCGCAAACTATTCCTTTGTGCGACTCCAGTGAAATATTATTTTATTTAGGAGGCCCATGCTGTATTGCAATTAAAGTAATAGGTTAAAAATTTTAAAATATTTCATATTTATAATATTATTATATTAGCCAATGTAAGTTACAATGAGCATTTCCAAATGCCAAAATGTTTCATCTAGCAAAAAGTATTACATATATTATTTTTGAAACGAAAAATACTCTTAATGAAAATCAGCACTCAAAATGTTTGACAGACCAAATGTGAAATTTAAGTTTTTATGTTGAAAAAAAAATAAAAATGGTTTCTTAAGAATCTTCTCTGGTTTCCATAAAAGCTTTTATAGCTTATCCACCAATGATTCAGCCTGGCCAATGTGCAGCATAATGGAGTTTCCAGATGACCAGATTAAACTTAATAAGATTTTATAAAAGATATATTTTTATTATATTATCGGTATCTATAGAACGTAAAATTATTTTAATTTAAATATTTCTTTTTCATACTTTTTGGGGATATATAATAAAGTTAGTACATTTAGATGTATATTTAGGGTTGCATTCGTCATAAAACCGCTTTATTTTTGTGTATTATCTGTGTATCCAATTTCAGTGCCAAAGCAATTACGATATGTTTTATTTTAAAAATCACTAAACGTATTTATTCCTATAAAGAACACTACTTTTAACGCTAAACCATATCATAGAGAATGTATACAAATCAAGTGATTGTAAGGTGAGTTGTATAAGAATTGATGATTTTTATCACGCAACATTATTTAGCTTAGGAGACTGGAATTAAATATTCATTGATTTTGCATAGAGAGGCAGATGATTTATATTTCGATGATGTTATTTGAATAAAGTTTATATCGTATAACTAGCATATTCTTTTACGTTTTCAAGTATAATATATTACTGTAGTAATTTTAAAATGTCAGCGCTAAATGCATCATATTTTAAAGATGTTTGAATAAAATTGCATTTCAATTGGAAAGTTTTTCATTATCAATGCTGTATGCACGATTGATTTTCCTTAATAAATTAGATAATTGGTAATTTGTTGTTTTCATTCACTTGAAATCGCTAAAATTCCTACGAAAGGGAATCTCAGTCAAAATTTCTTATCCTAGTATATTGGAATAGATTGTCTGCCATTTCAGTCAATGCGTCCCATGAGAAGATAGATCAATATAATGTGTTCTTATAGTTTCAATTTGCTGCTGGATTTGTATCATTCTATAAGACGAATATATGGTTTAACGAAATAATTGTTTATAAAAGATAAGCTTTTATTATATTACCAGTGTATATAGTACGCAAAATTATTTTAATTTAAATATTTTTTTCAACACTTTGTGGGGAGATATAATAAAGTTATTTATTTTATGCTTATTTAATGCTATCCCGGATACCAGTGAAACATTGCAAATACAATTATTGAATTAACTATTATTGTATTAACTATTATTGTATTAAACATTATCCATTGAATTAGTGATAATGTCATGTCAGAAATGATGCCTTACCGTAGTCGTGGGACTCCTTTCACTCTGATGGGCCAAATCCGACTCAAGAATATTCTACCATCAGTGTTCATTTACGCCGTTCTCGCAACAGACTCTGTTACGCGGCACCATTTTAAGCAGAGTTAAAATGAACAAATTGTTTCACAATTTTAGAAAGTATCCATATTATCTCCTAAAATGTGTAAAAAAAAATGAGCAAAGTTTGTTGGACAGTTTTTAAATAAAAATTTAAATAATAATTACATTCATATTATATGAGGAGATCACATGACTCATAGAAAATTACATATGTCTTCCATTTATTCCCGCTCTATATAGCGTAAATGTTTAAAGATCGTTTAAATTTATATTTAATGTTGCATCCGTCATGAAACTTGCTTTATTTTTGCTTATTATCTGTGTATCTAAATCTCTGTGCCAACACAATTACAATATATTTTATTTTAAATGTTCACTAAACATCTTTATTTCTACAACGAAGCCGACATTTAACTCTAAACCATAGCATGTAGACTGTAAATAAATTACGCGATTATTAGGTGAGTTGTATAAGAATTGATGGATTATTTTTCAAGCAAAATTATTTAGCTTTGGAATCTGGAATGAAATATTCATTGATTTTACATGGAGACGCAGACTATTTTTATTTTGTTTATGTCATTTGTTTTTTTTTCAATGAAGTTTTAAGTTTACAAGTATAATAAATTACTGTGGTACTGTAATCATTTCAAAAATCTCAGCGCTAAATGCATCACATTTTAGGGATGTTTAAATGAAATTACATTTCAGTTGGAAAGTGCTTCATAATCAATGCTTTATGCGTGATTAATCTTTCTTGTTAAATTTTTATATCCGTAACTACTGTTGTCATTTACTTGCAAACGTTAAAATTCCCACAAACGGAAAACTTCTTCAAAACTACTTATCCTGTCATATTGACATCGATTGCTGCCGATGTCAGCAAATGCGTACATGACGGAATAGTGCAACGAAGTTTGTTCTTCCTATTTCAATTTGCTTCCGCATTCAATTAGTTGCAGACTGTGGGATTGGGTTAAACAGATGAGATTTATTAACCATTCAACAAAATAATTTTTATAAGCAATATTCACAGTATATTACCGGTTCTTATAGTACGCAAAATTATTTTAATTCTAATTTTTTAATTTCATTTTTTGTGGGTTATTATAATAAAGTTATCTATTTTATGCTTAGGAATTGGTTCTTCAAATCATAAAAATTGCCTATGGCCGAACAATTGATATAAATAAAATTGAAAATCTGTCTGTCTGTATGTTTGTCTCATCATCACGGGAGAACGGCTGAACCGAATGTGATGGAATTTCGTGGGCAGCTTTCAAATAGTCCCACTTAAAATTTAATCCAATTTCGAGTTTCTAAGACAAAGGGTTGTCAAGACATTAATGAAAAACGAAACATTTGCCTAGGAGTTCTGCTTTCCTCCCTGAACTTTTAACTGAACTCCCTGATTCCCCCAAACGAAAATTTAGAAATAGCTGATTTAAAACGTGAAAGTGAATTAATTAATGCACTATCTCTGAGCTTGGTGGGAATTTATAGCGCTCATCAGTCACTTTTCGGAAATCGCAGGTTTGAAAAATGAATTTACATGGCAACTCTAACACCATGGTCTATTTTTTACAAGCTCTCACTCAACAATGGAAAGTATTTAGAAATCAAAGTGGTCATTTAATTATCAGCATTTTACGAGGAAGATTCCTTCTTATATCATATTGCTTAGCAACGCAATTAAATCAAATGTGTTTGTTAATTATTAATATTATTTTTCAGATTTGAATCAATAATAAATGGATATAAATATATATCTTATAAATGAACAGTTTTATTTTTCTTTTAATTATATCAATTACGTAATACGTACATCCCTTTCATTTATTTTGGCTGATTTTTCAAACTTATACATTGTGTTCAGCCCATAAATTCATATATTACGTTTAGCGAATAAATTCATTTATCCAATTGTTGAAACAGAATAAGAGTAGAACGGATACATCTTCTATTACAATTTTAATGTTTTCATTTAGTATATACAAACGGGTTCAGGTTGTTTCATTCTTCAGATCTGCAAATTCAGATATACGAATTTGGTGGGATATCGCTAACTTGACAATTCTTCTTTAAACGTTGCCAAATTGACGAAAATGTTGCCAAATTGATTAAAACGACGCTAAATCAATGAAATTAATTTTGTTTAGTTAGAAGATAGTACTGAAATGATGTTTCAGTAGCATCTGTTTGTTAGTCCAACCATCGTACTTATTAGCACACTTAGCGAATTTTTAAAATGTCGCCAAATTAATAAAAATATTTGTAAATACATAATATCTTGAAATTCATAAAATTGAGCTAAATAAATGAAATTGTGTTTTGTTAGGGGATTTTTTTGTTAGGGGTATTGTGATGATGTTTCGTCAATTTGTCGCCAAGTAGGACTGTCAGTTCTACAGTCCCATTTGGTGATAAATTTAGCGGTATTTTAAAATGCCGCCAAATTAAAATGTCGCTAAATAATTGGCGAAAATGTTGACAAACTTTCCATAGAGACAGCATCATTCAGACGACATTTTTCCACCATGTCGCTTAGCAACAGATATCATGTCGTTTAGCAGCGGATTTAAATCCAATGTGTTATGCGGAAGACGATTTTTATTAAATGTTTCCTGATTTGAATATAAAGAAAATAAATTTAATTGACATTGTATTTTTGATTGGATAATGTCAATTGCGGTGTTCAGGTTTAAACTTTATTATTAATAATATTGTCGGGGATTATTGGTTCAGAGATTATAGATATTTTCAAGTTATTATGTCCTGGTTTTATATCGGCAAAAATTGTTGAATATCATATATTGTACATTGTATGAGTAGTCTAAAAATGCACGGTTCTATTCAACTTGTATATTCTTTTAATCTACGAGGATATAAGTAGTACAGGTATATTGGTATACATTTTGATATATATTGGCATATATTAGAACCAAGTACGGCCTTCTGGTATGAAGATTACGGGGATTATTGATATTTCCAATTTATTACGTCATATATTTTATTTTGGAAAATGTTTTTGAGACTCATATTGTAATACGGGTAATCCTCAACTAACACTCGGACATATCTTCTAATCTACAACATTATAAGTAGTTCGGTTATATCTTCCCATATAATCTTAACACTTTCATTTTGGCATATATCGGAATCAATTACTGCCTTCAGGTTTAAAGATAACTGGTTTATTGATATTTTTAATTTATACATGTAATTTACTAATACCGGTTACATATTTTAGTATTTGCGTATATAAATAGTAGGGATTCTATACAATTTCAACGCTTTTATTTTGCATAAATTGATTTTATTTTCTATTTTTTGTAAATTTGCTTACAAATTCGGGCCAGGATGTTTTATTCTTCTTATCTGCTCGTGAAGATAATTTTGTATAGCGAGAAAAAAGAGTCATAAACTTAGTTCTCGGAGCATTAATTTAAATACTTTAACAGAATATGTTGATTAACGATGTCATTTAGTATACTATAGGGATTTTCTTATGATTGTGAATTTTAAGTTTTTTTACATACTCCGTACGAAGAACGATTATGCTGCTACTCTAAATAGTAGGGATTCTATACAATTTCAACGCTTTTATTTTGCATAAATTGATTTTATTTTCTATTTTTTGTAAATTTGCTTACAAATTCGGGCCAGGATGTTTTATTCTTCTTATCTGCTCGTGAAGATAATTTTGTATAGCGAGAAAAAAGAGTCATAAACTTAGTTCTCGGAGCATTAATTTAAATACTTTAACAGAATATGTTGATTAACGATGTCATTTAGTATACTATAGGGATTTTCTTATGATTGTGAATTTTAAGTTTTTTTACATACTCCGTACGAAGAACGATTATGCTGCTACTCTAAATAGTACGGATTCTATACAATTTCAACGCTTTTATTTTGCATAAATTGATTTTATTTCCTATTTTTTGTAAATTTGCTTACAAATTCGGGCCAGGATGTTTTATTCTTCTTATCTGCTCGTGAAGATAATTTTGTATAGAAAAAAGAGTCATAAACTTCGTTCTCGGAGCATTAAATTAAATACTTTAACAGAATATGTTGATTAACAATGTCATTTAGTATACTATAGGGATTTTCTTATGATTGTGAATTTTAAGTTTTTTTACATACTCCGTACGAAGAACGATTATGCTGCTACTCTATGAATAAAATCATGTACTTAGACTTGAAACAGAGGAATCAGTCCTAATATTAATCCACACAGAAAAGATTTTTCAATTTCCGTATTTTTCCTTGGTCAGTTCAAACCTAAGTAAATAGCAATTTGGAATGAAATCAACTGCTTCACTGCTGGTGTAATCAATTGCTGCTGATTTTCCAAGTCTTTCATATTTATTGCAAACAAACCCTATTTCATTACTTTCTCAAAATCTCTTAACACTTCCATTTCCATTTTTTCACATAATGTATGTGCTTATAAAGTTTGAAAGCTGCAGATTTATTCGTTTTTTTTTTTCGTTATGTCTCGGCCTCTCATACACTATAGTTCTAAAATTGTTCGAAACGTGTCTTAAAAGTGCTTTTCAGTAAAAGAACAGGATTCGAAAATGTTTAGGGAAAAAAAAACTTTTTTCTATATAATAGAATGATGAAATGAAAACAAAATGTGAACTGAGGAAGTAACTTTGAAATCATACTGAAAAAGTAATACATGAGTACCAGTTTTTTCTTCAAACTGAATTTCATCCTTTAATTTTTAAATTTTATTCCGAATATGGAAAACACACTATTTAGAAATGCGTTTAGCTCTTCATCGCCTAAATTTGTTTTTCCAGAATGACGACATGGAACTATTTTTCGTAAATGAAATTCGAACAAGATATAAAATATATTTAAATTGCAAATCCTTGATTCCCGAAGCCAAATAAAATGTTCTATGTAAACAGGAAAACAAATCTATTACGTTCCAAACAATAAGTATAAATAATCCTTCTTTTTTTTTATTATTAATTTTTGTTCCGTATATTCATTTATTTCAAGATATTTGTTATGCTTTAAATTCAAGCGATGAACTATACAAGCGGCAAGACTAAGTTACATTCTGGGTACTATAGCAAGCTAATAAATCAGCTTCTTCGTCTAACGCCCATCATCCGGACATCGATTAGATGGTTTCCATGACAACAGAGTTTATTTTGAACATTGATTTCGAATACTTTATTTATGAAATGTTAAAGAACAAGAATAAAAATTTAAGGTTTAATTATAGGAGTTAGTTGATTTATATTCAAACCATCGGTGATTACGTGGTTATCTGCCATTTGAACTCAGGCTATAACATAAGTTACACACTGTGACGTATATATCGAGGAATCCTGAAACAAATGGTATTATCAATTTGAAACTATTCAGATGCAATAAGTAAAGATGAAGTGTAAATGGTTATGTTTTCATTGTAAAAGACCTATTATTACAGAGCAGTTGTAAGATAATAGTCACATGCTATTGCATTGTAAATTCTTCTTTAGTTGTGATACAAGCCGATAGAATGTGCAGCATGCCGTTGAAGTCCATTTGACAGATTCTGTCACATGCCCTGTAATTCTTGCGTTTGTCTGCTTGCATGTCGCGATGGCTACAATAGCGTAGTTTCCGTGCCACAGACATCTTCGATGACTGTTGGTCTGATAGCTGGCCTTTGGAGGGTTATAACCTCAGTAATGATTAGCCTTTTCATGCTAGTATTCATTGTTAAACACTAGCTATATCCATTGCTAAACACTATATGGTGCTATTAGCACAACATCTAGGATTCCTGGGTCTGTAACTACAAAAGTCTCCTTTTCCCATGTTGGGTACTTTGTTGGTAGTAGATGTCTTACGACAGTGCATCGCAGTGTACTTACAGTGCAGCGCAACTATTTTTTGTCAGACCCCAATGAAATATTAGTTTATTTAGGGGGCCAATATTATCAACTAAATAAAATAATAGATTAAAATATGTTTAAATTACAATTATCAAAGGCATTTATTTCACATTTGCCAGTAATAGATAAAATTAGCGATTCAAAATATCAAAATGTTTTATCTGGCAAAAAGTAGTATATAGAATATTTTTGAAACAAGAAAACACTCTTAATTAAGAGCAATACTCAAAATGTTTGACGGTCCTAATGAGAAATTTAAGTTTAAATCTTTGTGTTGGAAGTAAACAATATGTTTTGAGAATCCTTTCCTGTTTCCATAAGAAAATTCAGCGATCCCTCAGTAAAACTTTGAGGCCCTATTGCGCACCACTGTTTTAAGAGGCACCGAAAAATTTGTCCTGTTTTATCCCTCCATTTCTTGGTACTGTATGATGTGTAGCTTAATCTAAATGTCTTTGGATTGTTGATAGGCTAGCCATTCTTATCGCTCTGTCTCCTGTCAGTATAGTATACTAAATACATACTTTTGCTTGCTTAGATCATTCTTTTTGGTATTTATGGCCCTTTTAAATCCACAGCCTTCCGACATCATTTTACTGTCGCAAATTTATAACCAATGTAGCAACCGGCACGTCTCTCACTACTCGCAGTTTTTTAAGTCTACAATACTTCCTCTCAGGAATTCAGTTAATTGCAGATGTGTCAAAAATTTTCTGTTTTCCGGTTTTTAACACGTATCGATTGTAGTCCACCCTAAAGACGACTGACAAATTTGCAAGTCTTCCGAACAACAGGCTTCGCACAGGTCTTCCAGTATTCACTGATTCTAATGTTTTCACCAAATTGCGTTCAAAGTGCTCCATTCTTTCGTCACTCCACAGACTCACGGACACATACATACACACATATACCCATGCTTGTGCAGACACACACACATGCACAATTGAAAATAATCGATTGGAGATCAAAGATGCTTGGAACTTGCTCTTTCGTGGAAATCTCTAATCCGAATATTTTACCACGTCACAATACTTTCCCTACAAATTATATTATGTATATAGGGAAAGCAATAAAATTGATAGCGTTATATTAATACTTTATTACTATGTAGTATATTTAATCATGTTGTATATGTATGTAGATATTTTTTATTCTTTTATTGCGGGGTCACTTTTTTGCGTATCTTAGTTTAACTGCTTCATTTGTATTCGGCACTGAAAACACACTGTGATGAGTCCCCAATTTTCTTTGATGCCGTAAGTAGATGATTATATTGTTTAATGATTGATCCTGTCCTGGAAGAAGCAAACACGGAGCGGAGCTTGTTGCTTCGGAATTGGTAAATGTCAGCGAGCAGGGACCATGAGAACGGTCGTAGGACCCGGGTGGAGGGAAAGAACCTCCGAAGCGACCGCCGGGGTTGCTGAGAGCCAGCGAATATGGAGCAGACCTACAACGACTGTATTACGCATGCGTAGTGGATGTGGAAAGAAGCATGCAAAAGGAGCTCCAACAGTTAGTGAGTGGAAGCGAACAGGGGTCGACGCCCCAACCTTATAAATGGATAAAATCTAAATGCGAGAAGCATATGATTTTTCCTATGTATTAATATTGTCACTTTCAATTTTGTTATTTCTATTATTAGAATATAATTACAAAATTATTTACATATGAAAAAATATTTATATTATTTATTTATATATTTATATTATATTTATTTTTTATTCATATGAAATGGAGGTTTACATAAAAGTGCATCCAATTTCCAGCTTTTAACATATTAAGCATAGATAGAAAGTGTTTATGAGATTCTATTCTTTCTCACAATAACTTCCGTGAAATAACTTTGTCAAAATGGCATTTTAGTGTGATGTTAAGACGGTTTGTGAAATGTCTGGGAGTGGAAATGAATAATATCAAAGAAGTTTCGAAATTATCCCGGGTTGAAAAATCAAATCCATTGAACCCTAATGAGACTTAATTTTTCAAATATTTTAAACAGAGTTATAATTAACAAATTGCTTCGAAAATTCTAGAAAATATTCGTATTTTCTCCTAATATTTGAAAAAAAGATTTCAGCAAAGTATGTTGGTAGTTATTCTTAATAAAAATTTAAGTAATAATCACACCCATATTATATGCTGAGATCACGTGACTCATTATAAAATTAAATATGGATTTCATTTTTCCGCCTCTATATAGCGTATATGTTTAAAGTACGTTGAAATGTATATTTTGTATTACGTTCGTCATAAAACTGCTTTATTTTTGTGTATTATCTGTTTATCTAAGTTCTGTGCCAACGCAATTACAATATTTTTTTATTTTAAATGATCACACACTTTATTCCCACAAGGAAGTCTATTTTTAACGCTAAACCATAACATACATAATGCAAATTATTCTAGCTACTGTAAAATAATTTGTATAAGAATTGATGAACTTTTTCCAAGCAAAATTATTTAACTTTGGAGCCCGGAATGATACATTCAGTGCTTTTACATGGGAGGCAGACGATTTTTATTTCCATGACGTCATTTGAATAATTTTATTTTGTGTAACTAGCATTGTCTTTTTCAGTGAAGTTTTAAGTTTTCAAGTATAATAAATGAATGTGGTACTATGATATTTGAAAAATTTTCAGCACTAAATACATCACATTTTAGAGATGTTTAAATTAAATTGCATATCAGTTGGAAAGTGCTTCGTAATAATGTTTTATGAATCTTTGATCTTTCTGGTTAAACTATTTAATTCGTAATTTATTGTTTTCATTTACTTGAAATCACTAAAATTCCTATGAACGGGCATCTTTGTCAACATTTCTTATCGCAACATATTGGATTAGACTGCTTGTGATTTCGGTCAATGCGTCCATGAGAAGATAGTTCAATATAATGTGTTCTTATTGTTTGAATTTGCTGCGGCACCGCAGCTATCTCGATTTACCAGATTTTATAAGGATGTCAGATGATTAACCGAAATAATTGTTTATAATATATAAGCTTTTATTATATTACCGGTGTATATAGTACGCAAAATTATTTTAATTTATATATTTATTTTTTCATACTTTCTGGGGAGATGTAATAGAGTTATTTATTTTATTCTTATTTATTGCTATCCCGGATACCAGTGAAACATTGCAAATAGTATTTCTGTATTAACTATTATTGTGTTAACTATTATTGTATTAAACATTATCCATTGGATTAGTGATAAAGTCATGTCAGAAATGATGCCTTACCGTAGTCGTGGGAATCTTTTCACTCTGATGGGCCAAATCCGACTTAAGAAGATTCTACCATCAGTGGTCATTTACGCCGTTTCCGCAACGAACTCTGTTACGTGGCAATATTTTAAGCAGATTTAAAATAAACAAATTGCTTCAGAATTTTAGGAAGCATTCATATTATCTCCTAAAATGTGTAAAAAAAAATCAGCAGAGTATGTTGGGCAGTTTTTTAATAAAAAATTTAAATAATAATTACATCCATATTATATGTAGAGATCACATGACTCATTAGAAAATTAAGTATGTCTTCCATTTATTCCCGCTCTATATAGCGTAGATGTTTAAAGATCGTTTAAATTTATATTTTGTGTTACATCCGTCATAAAACGGCTAAATTTTTGCTTATTATCTGTGTATCTAAATCTCTGTGCCAACATAATTACAATATATTTTATTTTAAATGATCACTGAACTTCTTTATTCCTACAACGAAGCCTACTTTTATTGCTAAACCATAGCATGCAGACTGTAAGTAAATAAAACGATTATTAGGTGAGTTGTATAAGAATTGAGGGTTCATTTTTCACGCAAAATTATTTAGCTTTGGAGTCTGGAATGAAATATTCATTGATTTTACATAGAGAGGCAGACAATTTTTATTTTGATTACGTCATTTGCATTTTTCAATGAAGTTTTAAGTTTTCAAGTATAATAAATTGCTGTGGAAATGTAATAATTTTAAAAATGTCAGCGCTAAATGTGTCACATTTTAGAGAAGTTTAAATGAAATTGCATTTCAGTTGGATAGTGCTTCTAAAATCAATGCTTTATGCATGATTATTCTTTCTTGTTAAATTTTTTAATTCGTAACTACAGTTTTCATTCACTTGGAAGCGTTATAATTCTCACAAACGGAAAACTTCTTCAAAACTACTTATTCTGTCATATTCGAATCGATTGCTGCCGATGTCAGCGAATGCGTACATGACGGAATAGTGCAACGTAATTTGTTCTTCCTATTTCAATTTGCTTCCGCATTCAATCAGTTGAAGACTGGTGAATTTGGATAAACAGTTGAGATTTATTAACTATTAAACAAAATAAATTTTGTATGGAATATTCACAGTATATAACCGGTTCTTATAGTACGCAAAATTGTTTTAATTATAAATTTTTAATTTCATTTTGTGTGGGTTATTATAATAAAGTTATCTATTTTATGCTTAGGAATTGGTTCTTCAAATCATAAAAATTGCCTATGGCCGAACAATTGATATAAATAAAATTGAAAATCTGTCTGTCTGTATGTTTGTCTTATCATCACAGGAGAACGGCTGAACCGAATGTGATGAAATTTCGTGGGTAGCTTTCAAATAGTCCCACTTAAAATTTAATCAATTTTCGAGTTTCTAAGAAAGGGTTGTCCAGACATTAATGAAAAACGAAACATTTTCCTAGGAGTTTTGCTTTCCTCTCTGAACTCTTCTCTGAACTCCCTGGTTCCCCCAAACGAAAAAAGTTAGAAATAGCTGATTTAAAACATGAAAGTGAATTAATTAATGCTCTATCTCTGAGTTTGGTGGGAATTTATAGCGCTCATCAGTCACTTTTCGGAAATCGCAGATTTGAAAAATGAATTTAAATGGCAACTCTAACACCATGGTTTATTATTTACAAGCTCTCACTCAACAATGAAAAGTATTAAGAAATCAAAGTGGTCATTTAATTATCAGCATTTTATGAGGAAGATTCTTTCTTATATCACATTGCTTAGCAACGCAATTAAATCAAATGTGTTTGTTAATTATTATTACTTTTTTTCGATCTGAATAAAAAATAAATGGATATAAAAATATATCTTATAAATGAACTGTTTTATTTTTCTTTTAATTATATCAATTACGGAATACGTACTTCACGTTCATTTATTTCAGCAGAGTTTTCAAACTTATATATTGTGTTCAGCCTATAAATTCATATATTATGTTTAGCCAATAAACTCATATACTGTGTTTAGGCAATAAATTCATTTAGCCGATTCTTGAAACAGAATAAGAGTAGAACGGATATATCTTCTATTACCATTTTTGTGTTTTTATTTAATATATACAAACGAGTTCAGAATGTTTAATCCTTTAGTTCTGCAAATTCAGATATACGAATTTGGCGGGATATCGCTAACTTGGCAACTTTTCTTTAAACGTTATCAAATTGACGAAAATGTCTCCAATTTGATAAAATCGACGCTAAATCAATGAAATGAATTTTATTTTGTTAGAAGATAGTACAAAAATGATGTTTCGGTAGCTTTTGGTTGTTAGTCCAACCGTCCTACTTATTACCACATTAGCGAATTTTTAAAATGTCGCCAAATTGACAAAAATCTTTCTAAATCCATAAAAATATTTTGAATTTGATAAAATTGCGCTCAATAAATGACATTAATTGTGCTTTGTTAGGGGATAGTATTGTGATGATGTTTCGTCAATTTGCCGCAAAGTGGGACTGTCAGTGCTAAACTCCTATTTAGTAATAAATTTGGCGATTTTTTAAAATGTCGACAAATCTTCCATAGAGATAACATTATGCAGATGATATTTTTTTCTACCATGTCGCTTAGCAACATATATAATGTCGTTTAGCTGCGGATTCAAAGCCAATGTGCTATGCGGCAGACGATTTTTATTAAATCTTTTCTGATTTGAATAATAAAGATATGCATACAAAATAAATGTCATTGACGTTGCATTTTTGACTGTAAAATATCAATAACGGTGTTCAGGTTTAAACATTATTATTATTGATATTCCCGGGGATTATTGATTCAAAGATTATTGATATTTTCAAGTTATTATGTCATTGTTTTATTATGGCAAGAATTGTTAAATGTCATGTAATGTACGTTGTATGACATGATCTTCTACAAATGCACGGGTATATCTTCTAATCTACGAGAATATAAGTAGTGCAGGTATATTGGCATATATTTTGACATATATTGGCATATATTGGAATCAATTACGGCTTTCTGGTATAAAGATCACGGGGATTATTGATATTTCCAATTTATTACGTCGTATTTTTTAATTTGGCAAAGGATTTTGAGACTCATATTTGTAATACGGGTATTAATTAACTAACACTCGGACATATCTTCTTATCTACAACATTATAAGTAGTATGGTTGTATCTTCCCATATAATTTTAGCACTTTTATTTTGGCATATATTGGAATCAATTACAACCTTCAGGTTTAAAGATTACGGGTTTCTTGATATTTTCAATTTATACATGTAATTCACTAATATAGGATATATTTTCTAATATTCGAGTATATAAGTAGTACGGGTCCTATAAAATTTTAAAGCTTTTATTTTGCATATATTGATAAAATTTCATATTTTTTGTAAATTTGCTTACAAACGGGGCCAGACTGTTTTATTCTTTAGATCTGTCCGTGAAAATAATTTTGTATAGCGAGAACAGATATTCTTAACCTTCTTTTTAAGAGCATTAAATTAAATATTTTAACAGAATATGTTGATTAACAATGTCATTTAGAATACTATAAGAATTTTCATATGATTGTGAATTTTAAGTTTCTTTACATGCTCCGCACGAAAAACGGGTATGTTACGAATAAAATAATTTATTGCGTCCTGAAATAAAGGGACTAATCCTAATATTAAATCCGCACTGAAAATAATTTTCAATTTGCGTATTTTTCCTTGGCCATTTCAAAAGCTTCGAAAATAGCAATTTGGAATGAAATCAACTGCTTAAAGATTTTTCTCATCTTTCATATTTATTGCAAATAAACCCTAATTCACTACTTCCTCAAAATATCCGAATACTTCCATTTCCAGATTCTTACTTAATGTATGTGCTTATAAAGTTACACAATACTTTCCTTAAGCATTATGTATATAAGGAAAGTAATAATAGATTAAAACACATTTATATTACAATTTTCAAAGGCATTTATTACTTTCCTTTTATACATAATGTATAAGCAAAGTATTGTGACGGGGTCGAAAACTCAAATTTGAGTTTTCGACGGGAGAGCACGTTTCAAGCATCCCTGATCACGAATCAAACATTTTTGAGGTGATGTCTATGTGTGTGTGTGTCTGTGGAGACGATCTCACAAACGAATGGAGCGATTCGAATGAAATTTGGTACAAAAATCTCACAATCCGTGAATACTGGAAGCCTATTGATTTTAAACGCAATCGAATGCTCAGAACCCCCCTAAATTATCGAATGAAATTTTGAAAAAATCATCAAAAAATCCAAACCTTCAATAAAGTTACGCAAATAGACATTTCTTATGTAATTTTTTCTTAAACGATTAACATAAACTTTAGAGAGCTAGCATGAACCGTTCTCGAGATATTGCACATTTTTCAAATAAATTTATAAAAATATCCCATAAATTAAAATAAATATATTAACTGTTGAGAAACATGATCGCTTTTCAGATATAATATCATGCAATAAATTGGGTGACGTCATTCTCGTGGATCTAGCTCGTTCCATTCGTAAGAAAAGATTATATGAGAAATACTTTTGTATTTGGACGCCAATCGTCAGTTATATGCTATAAGAATAACTTATTTCTCCGACCATAATGTTTGGCGAGATTTTGGCAACGAATTTGGCGGAATGTCGCCAAATTGGGGACTTTTTTAAATGTTGCCACATTAACGAAAATCTCGCCAAATGGATAAAAATGACGCTAAATCGATGAAAATGATGACTAATGGACGAAAATTCAATATCTTGGAGAGAATATAAGTTTCTATTATAAGAATAACCGATTTTTTTGCTGTAAAAGTAGTAAATTCATTGCGTTATATAAGGAAAGTCATGTGCTGCTCACATCAGATATTTTTACATATGCCAGTATTAGTTACAATTAGCGATTTAAAATGTCAAAATGTTTCATCTAGCAAAAAGTATTATATAGACTATTTTTGAAGCAAGAAAACATTCTTAATTAAAAGCAATACTCAAAATGTTTGACGGTCCTAATGTGAAATTTAACTTTAAATCTTTATGTTGAAAGAAAACAAAATTATGTTTTGAGAATCCTTTCCAGTTTCCATAAAAAATTTCGGCGATTCCTCAATAAAACTTCGAGGCCCTAAATGGGGTTGCGCAATACTGTCTCAAGGGGCACCGAAAAATCTGTCCTGTTTTATCTCTCCATATCTTGGTACTGCATGGTGCGCAGCGTAATCTAAATGTTTTTTCATTATTGATAGGCTAGCTATTGTTATCGCTCTGTTTGCTGTCAGTATAGTGTACTAAATACGTCTTTTTGCTTGCTTAGATCATCATTTTTGGTATTTATATCTCCCCTTTTAGACCTGCTCACAGCCTGCCGACATCAATTTATTGTCGCATCTTTATAACCAAGGTAGCAACTGGCACGTCTCTCGCTACTCGTAATTTCTTAAGTCTACAGTACTTCCTCTCAGGAAATCAGTTAAGTGCAGACTTGTCAAAAATTTTTTGTTTCCCGGTTTTTAACACGTATCGATGGTAGTCCACACTAAAGACGACTGACAAATTTGGAAGTCTTTCGAACAACAGGCTTCGCACAGGTCTTCCATTCCTCTCTGATTCTAATGTTTTCACCAGATTTCGTTCGAAGTGCTCCATTCTTTCGTCACTCCATAGACTCACGGGCACATACAAACACATGCATACACACATCTACCCATGCTTATGCGGATACACACACACACATGCACAATTAAAAATAATCGATTCGAGAACAGAGATGCTTGAAACGTGCTCTTCCGTGGAAAATTCTAATCCCAATATTTGACCACGTCACAATACTTTCCCTACAAATTATATTATGTATAAAGAGAAAGTAATAAGATTAATAGTGTTATATTAATATTTTATTATTACGTTGTATATCTATTCATGTTGTATATATATGTGTGGCAGCAGCCGACTTTGCTCCTGCCAAAGACATCGATCGAAGATGCTAGGATACCCGCATTATAAGTTTGGGACGGAAGCCAGCTTTTGCTCTAATCTTATAATGTCAGTCTTGTAAGCACCGGGTCCTTGGTTCGGGCCTGGCAACATCTGATCCTACATATGTATGTGTTTTTGTATTCAGTAAACTTTCGTAGTTCTTCTTTAGTGCGCCATTTCTTTTTTGAATACTCACCTCGCAAACTTTCATTTCATTATACTTGAATAGAAACACTCGACAAAAGGCCAACTGTAATTAAACATCCGCACTTAACACAAAACACATTTATTTAGACGAAAGCACATAACATAACAAACACTTAAACATTTAATTCACTGGTTAACTCTTTAAAATGTCCACGACGCAGGATGCGCCTTGCTTTCCACCTTCCCAACTATATCTTGCTTCTCGCTCTTCTCTGCTCTCGCTCTGTTGCTCTGGCAACCCTTAAAATGCTTGCCGGCTGAGTCTTCATCGCTGATTTGGCGATGTGGAAAAAAAATAACTTGTTGGAGTTATATATTACTTATTCTTTCATTGTGGGGCCACCTTTTTGCTTATCTAAGTTTAACAGCATCATTTGCATTGGGCGCTGAAACACACTGTGGAAAGTTCCGCATTTTCTATGACGCCTTATGCAGATACTTATATTGTTTGATGATTTATCCTGTCCTGGAGGAAGCAAACAAGGAGGGGAGCCCGTTGCTTCGGGGTTTAAAAGCGTCAGCGAGCAGGGGCCATGAGAACGGTCGTGGGCCCTGAGTGGAGTGAAAGGACTTCCAAAGCGAGCGCCGGGGTTGGTGACCGCCAGCGAATATGGAGCGAACCCTCAACGAGTGTAATTACGTACGCGGGGAAAGGAGCATGCAAAAGGAGCTCCAGCGGTTAGTGAGTCGAAGAGAACAGGGCCCGATGCCCTAATCTAATAAATGGATAAAATCTAAATGCGAGAAGCATATGATTTTTCCTATGTATTAAGATTCGTCACTTTCAATTTTGTTATTTATATAATTTGAATATAAATTACAAAATTATTTATGTTTTTAAAAATATTTATATTAATTATTTATATATTTATATTATATTTCTTTATTTTTTTATATAAAATGGAGGTTTACAAAAAATTCCATCAAATTTCCAGTTTTTAACATTTCTCAGCATAGTTGGAAGGTGTTGGAGCCCGTGAAGTATGTATTTGAAAGAAGCCATGTGTTCTTGTTTGGCGAGCGCCAAGCAGCGGGTGGCGAGTTTTTAAAAGAGAATTGGTAGTGTTGGAATAAAACTTGTAGCGATAGGAGACACGAGAAAGTGGCTCGTTGTTCTCATTATTTCATTTAAATAGTTTGTAATAAAGGTACGGATAAGTAATATTGCATTCTTCTTTTATAGAAATACAGTCCACTACTCATTTAGAAAGACTCTATTTAGTTATGTTTAATTAATTCTACATTTGTGGTCCGCTCGCGGAGATACCTATGGATTCGTAATACTTTCCGTACAAAATCGTCAAACGCATTAGTGTTGTTTTTATAGTTTAGATTGATATTCATTTGTAGCTGAGATGTCAGAAATAACAATTTTGAATCGAAAACGCGGAAATATCAAAGGGCAAATCACAAAATTTGCAGCTGCCCTAGTCTCTGATGAAAAGAATGAAGCGGTGATTAGTGCCCGGTTGGAAGCTTTAGAACACTTGCAAATAAAATTTGAAGCCTTAAAACTGGATTATTACTCAAATGTTCAAGAAGAACATCTTGAAGAAATTGAAAGCCAACTGTCAGAAGTCGATGAGGAACTGCAGAATTTGGAGGTGAGTTTGAAAACTTCCTTACATCAGTTTAAGATAGCTAGTACACTCTCTGTTGTTCCGAACACTAATGTTCCCATTAGTAATGATCTTGCGGGAACTATATCCGTAAAATTGCCCGAAATTCCATTGCCAATATTTTCTGGCAAATATGAAGAGTGGAGTTGCTTCAAATCCCAATTTAAGAGCTTAATTGAAGATAATCCAAAATTAACGGACAATCAAAAAATTTATTATTTGCATGCAGCTTTGAAGGGGGAAGCAAAGCATATCGAAACTGTCGATGATACGTACAGTTCTCTGTTTCAAGCACTTGAAAATAGGTACGAAAATAAAAGAGCAATCGTGGATACGCATATCAAAGGCATCATTAATTACGAAAAATTGACTCAAGAATCAGCTAGAGATTTGCGCAAATTACTAGACTGTGTTAATAAGAATTTGAGAGCATTGAAGAGCTTAAAATTTGATCGAGATATTCTTTCGGATGCCTTACTTATCAATATACTTCTTCAAAAATTAGATCGCGAAAGTCGGAAACAATTCGAACTAACTTTGAAAACTAATGAGGTTCCTGTTTTTGAAGAACTCATAGATTTTCTTGAGAAAAGATGTCAAGTTTTAGACAGTATCAATCGTAACATTTCGAATAAACCTAAAATGATCAATTATGATCAAGGAATTAAATCCAGAAATTTAATGGTAAAATCTACTGATAATACCCCAACATGCATTTTGTGTAAATATTCTCATCCATTACATAAATGTGAAATGTTTCTGAAACTTTCCCCTCAAGAAAGATACGAAATAGTTAGAAAAAATAAATTATGCTTGAATTGCTTTGGATACCATAAAGTGGCGGTTTGCCGATCTCAATTTGTGTGCAACACTTGTAAATCTAAACACCATTCTCTATTGCATAAAACAGATGTAAAGTCAATGACGCCTAAATCTCTCCCCACTTCGTTTGAAATGGATCAGAAGTCCGATGCTGGGAACTCGACTCAAGTAAACATTGGCGGCGATGAGTCGGCACGAATATTAACGTCTTGTTTTGTAACGGAGAAAAAGAAAATAATTCTAGCAACGGCAGTTATTTATATTAGAGATGGAAGGGGTAATTACGTAAAAGGAAGAGGTATTCTTGACTCTGGGAGCCAAATTAATTGCATAAGCTCTGATTTCGCAAATGCACTTGGTTTACGAAAGGAAAGAATAAATATCCCAGTCACAGGGTTAACAGATTGCTTGATAAATGTAAAAAGAAAAACAAGTACGAGTATTTCGAATTCAAATGGATCTTTTTCTGCAACGATTGACCTTTTAATTATCCCTAAAATTACGGATATGATGCCTGCTACATATTTGGATACGAAAGAGTTAAAAATTCCACCGAACATAACTCTAGCTGACCCAAGGTTCTTCGAACCGGGGAAGGTGGATTTATTGATTGGTGCAGAGCTATTTTTTGAAATTTTAAAGAGTAACAAAATTCGTTCCACTCAGTCCGTTACATTCCAAGATACTGTGTTTGGTTACGTAATAAGTGGATCCGTGGAAGGTAGAGTTGAGGAAAGACAACACTGTGGGTTGCTCTCTCAGATAAATAAGTTAGAAGATATCGTACAAAGATTTTGGGAAATAGAAACTGTTTCAGATCCTCCCTGTTCAAAAAATAAAGAAGAGTTACATTGCGAAGAACATTTTTTAAAAACTCATAGTAGAGATGTAACAGGGAGATATACAGTGAGTCTTCCTATTAAGGAAAATGCTGAACTTGGCAGTTCTATACAATCCGCTAGGAAAAGATTGAATAGTTTATGGTATCGATTGGATAAAAACCCTGAATTAGCGATCCTTTACAGTAACTTTATGAATGAATATGAGAGGCTAGGACACATGCGTGAAGTGAGGGAGGTAATTCCAGAAGACTCGATTTATGTTATGCCCCATCACGGGATTTACAAGGCTGATAGTAGTACCACAAAATTGAGCGTCGTTTTCGATGCTTCAGCACCTTCCACTACTGGAAGTTCCCTGAACCACTGCTTGTACAAAGGAGGGGTAGTTCAAGAGGACCTGTTCTCCATACTTTTAAGATTTCGGAAGCATAAATTTGCCTTTACGGCAGACGTAAAGAAAATGTATAGGCAGATTTGGGTTCATCCCAAACAGCGTCACTTGCAATGCATTCTTTGGAAAAGAGGCTATACTGAGGAAACGAAATTGTTTGAACTGCTAACTGTGACTTATGGTACTGCGTGTGCACCATTTTTGGCCACTCGAGTCTTGAAACAATTAGCTACAGATGAAAGGGACAATTATCCATTAGCGTCTGCGGCTGCTTTAACTGACTTTTACGTCGATGATATTTTGTCTGGAGCTGATAATCTTGGTACAGCTACTGAATTACAACAACAGTTAATTGCAATGTTAAAGTCTGGAGGAATGGACTTGCACAAATGGTGCTCCAATGAGAAACTATTGCTTGAACAAGTTTCTTTCAGTGACCAAGAATATCACTTTGAAGAAGAATCTAATATGGACACTGTGAAAACACTTGGTTTAAGATGGAACCCAAAGAATGACGATTTTAGTTTTACAGTTTCATCTTATTCAACCACAACTACTAAGAGCTCTGTCTTATCAGACATTGCGAGATTGTTTGATCCGTTGGGATTTTTAGGTCCAGTCATAGTAAAAGCAAAGATATTTTTACAAACTTTGTGGCATTTAAAGATTGGGTAGGACCAGGAACTTCCACAAAAAGAAAAAAGAAAATGGGAAAAGTTTTTACAGGCCTTACCGAAATTGAGACATGTGAAAATCAACAGATATCTTCTTGCAGATTCGGTTCAAGAAATAGAAATTCATGGATTCTCAGACGCATGTCAAGATGCTTACGGCGCGTCAGTGTATATTCGTTGTGTGACCAACTTAAATGAAGTGAAGGTCAACCTTCTGTGCAGTAAGTCGCGAGTTGCACCTCTCAAGGTGCTAACCATACCGCGTCTTGAGCTGTGTGCAGCAGAATTACTTTCAAGGCTTGTGTCAAAAATACTGACTTCATTAAAACTAAAAATTAACAGAGTTTACCTTTATACCGATTCTTCAATAGTGTTAGCTTGGATTGATTCATCGCCCCATCTGTTGAAAGTGTTCGTGTCCAATAGAATCTCACGCATTCAGGAGCTCACTCGGAATTTTCAATGGCAACATGTGAGGTCTGCAGAGAACCCAGCGGACTTGGTGTCTCGAGGACTCGACCCTGATCAGATTGGTGAGAATACCTTGTGGTGGTATGGCCCGGAATTTCTTCATCAGGAAAGGCTGGTAATTGTTGATAGACATTATTCCCCATCTGATGAACTGTATAGCCAGGAATTTAAGAAAGTGACTGATGTGACACTGACTTTGAACTTGAACTCTCTGTTTTTAGATTCTATTCTCAATATTTCAAATAATTTTGTTAAATTAATTCGCATTTTAAGTTTCATTTTCAGATTTACCCATAACATAAAAAATCCATTGGGTAAGCTTTGTGGACCCCTCTCCAGTAACGAACTTAAACATGCAACGTTATTTTTAGTTCGTTGTGTGCAAGAACGGGTATTTACTGATGACATAGCTAACATTCAGAAAGGTAAATCTCCAACTGGAAAGGTAAGAAACTTAAACCCTTATTTGGATCAAAATAATGTTTTGAGAGTAGGAGGTCGTCTCCAAAATTCTCATATAGCTGATACTCAAAAACATCCCATTTTATTGCCTGCCAAGCATAAACTCACTGAAATGATTATTGAGAGTTATCACAAAAAATATCTACATGTTGGACCTCAAATTTTATTATATTGTATTCGTAGGGAATTTTGGCCTTTAAATGGCAGAACCACATGTAGAAGGATTGTGCATAATTGTATTACTTGCTTTAAGGTCAAACCTCTAATAGCAGAACAAATTATGGGTGATTTACCAAAGGAAAGGGTAAATGTAAATTTTCCATTTAATTGCACAGGGGTGGATTTTTGTGGACCATTTTTGATTAAATATAGGGGTCAACGTAAAGGGATTTATCATAAGATTTATGTTTGCATATTTGTATGTATGGTTACCAAGGCAGTTCATTTGGATATTGTATGTGACTTATCTTCTGAAGCATTTATTGCCACCTTGAAAAGATTTTTTGCTAGACGAGGAAAGGCGACGACTATCTTTAGTGATAACGCAAAAAATTTTGTGGGTACTAATATAAAACTTAAGAAGTTACATAATCTGGTAACCAAACCTGATGTCAATCTTGCCAATTTTTTGTCTTCGGAATCTATACTTTGGAAATTCCTTCCTCCCAGAGCTCCCAACTTTGGAGGTCTCTGGGAGGCAGGAGTCAAGTCTTTCAAGTATCATTTAAAACGCGTGGTGGGAGATGCTAAATTGACTTATGAAGAATTTTTAACTATAACCACTCAAATAGAAGGGATTTTGAATTCTCGGCCACTTACTCCCTTGACCACGGATATTGATGACTTGGAAGTATTGACACCTGGGCATTTTCTTATTGGTAGACCAATCACTGCTATTGTAGAACCCATTTTGACAGAAATTGATGATAACCGATTACATTTGTGGAAAAGAACAACTAAAATGTGTCAAACAATATGGAAAAGATGGCAAACCAATTCTTTAAGTACGTTGCAACAAAGAAATAAGTGGATGATTATAAAAAATAATCTAAGGGTTGGTGATATGGTTGTAGTAAAGGAAGATAATTTACCTTCCTGCAAATGGGTTTTAGGCAGAATAGTTGAAACATTCTTAGGCATGGACAATAAGGTCAGAGTTGTCAATGTAAAGACACATAATGGAATATACAAGAGACCCATTTCAAAAATAGCTGTTTTGCCTATGGAAAATTAATGTCTTAATTCAGATAATGTAACTACATTATGTGATTATGGTTAAAATGTCTCCTTGAATTAATTGCAATTTCTTCTTGTATTGTTTATGATTATTGTGTGGTTTTTATTATGATTATATTATGTACTTTAGTAGCAATTTGATTTAAATTCTTGTTTTTTTTTGTTGTTTTTTATAATTGTACTTATTCATTCCTTGAAATTGACATTTCAACGCCGGGCGGAATGTTGGAGCCCGTGAAGTATGTATTTGAAAGAAGCCATGTGTTCTTGTTTGGCGAGCGCCAAGCAGCGGGTGGCGAGTTTTTAAAAGCGAATTGGTAGTGTTGGAATAAAACTTGTAGCGATAGGAGACACGAGAAAGTGGCTCGTTGTTCTCATTATTTCATTTAAATAGTTTGTAATAAAGGTATGGATAAGTAATATTGCATTCTTCTTTTATAGAAATACAGTCCACTACTCATTTAGAAAGACTCTATTTAGTTATGTTTAATTCATCCTACAGAAGGTGTTTATGAGTTTCTGTCCATTGTCACAATAACTTCCGTGAAAATAATTTTATCAAAATGACATTTTATTATGATGTTGAGACTGTTTGTGGAATGATGTATGGAGGGGAAAATGAATAATATCAAAGAAATTTCAGATTTATCCCGGGTTGAAAAATGAAAGCTAATGGGACTTTATTTTTCAAATATTTTAAGCAGAGTTAAAATTAGCGAATTGCTTCGAAATTTTTAGGAAATATTCAAATTATCTCCTAAAATGTGTAAAAAAAAATTGCAGCAAGGTATGTTGGGTAGTTTTTTTTTTTTCAATTAAAATTTATATAATAATTATATCCATATTATTTGAAGAGATCGCGTGACTCATTACAAAATTAAAAAAGGCTACCATTTTTTTTCCGCTCTATATAGCGTAAATATTTAAAGATCTTTTAAATGTATATTTAGTTTTGCATCCTTCGAAAAACTGCTTTATTTTTGCGTGTTATCTGTGTATCTAAATTCTGTGGCAACGCAATTACAATATTTTTGATTTTAAATGGTTACACACTTTATTCCTACAACGAAGCCTACCTTTAGCTCTAAAGCATAACATACAGAATATAAACAAATCTAACGATTGTAAGATGAGTTGTATAAGAATAGATGAATTTTTTCCACTCAAAATTATTTAGCTTTCGTGTCTGGAATAAAATAAATATTTATTGATTTTACAAAGAGAGGCAGACGATTTAAATGTCGATAGCGTCATTTGAATAAAATTTGTTTTGTGTATCATTTGAATAAAGTTTACTTTGTGTAACTAGCATTGTCTTTCTCAATGAAGTTTTAAATTTTCAAGTATAATAAATTATTGTGCTACTGTGATAATTGAAAAACTGTCAGCGCAAAATACATCACATTTTAGAAATGTTTAAATGAAATTGCAATTCTGTTGGAAAGTGCTTCATAATCAATAATTTATGAATGTTTGATCTTTCTTATTAAATTATTCAATACGTAATTTACTGTTTTCATTTACTTTTAATCGCAAAAATTCCCACAAATGGAAAACTTCGTTAAAACTGCTTATCCTATCATATTCAATTCGATTAATGGCGACGTCAGTCAATGAGTTCATAAGAGGATAATCCAACGAAATTTTTTCTTCCTATTTCAATTTACTGCTGCATTTAATTAGCTGCAGATTTCTGGATTGAGATGTCCCAATGAACTTTGTTAACTATTAAATAAAATTTTTATTTAGAATAAATTTTTAAACTATTACCGGTTTCTATAGTGCGCATAAAGAATTTAATTTAAATTTTTTAATTTCATTTTTTTAGGGTTATTATAATAAAGTTATCTATTATATCCTTAGCTATTCGTTGTTGTTTAAATCATAAAAATTGCCTACGACCTGTCAATCTATGAATAAAATAAAGTAAAATTTAAACTTGAAACAGCGGAATTCGTCTCAATAAGAAATTCGCACACAAAAGATTTCCGTCTTTTTCCTTGGTCATTTCAAAAGCTGCGAAAATAGTAATTTGGAATGAAATCAACTGCCCAAAGATTTTTCTCGTCTTTCATATTTATCGCAAACAAACCCTAATCCATTACCTCCTCAAAATCTCTGAACACTTCCATTTCCAGTTTTTTACATAATGTATGTGCCTATACAGTTTGAAAGGTGCAGATTAATTCCATTCTTTGTTATGTCTCGGCCTCTCATACACACATACGTGCACACAGAATGACATATATTTCTAAAAGTGGGCGGAACCTGTCTTGAAACTGCTTTTCAGCAAAAATATAGAATTCGAAAATGTTTAGGGAACAATACTTTTTCTATACAATAGTATGATGAAATTTAAAAAAAAGTAAACTGAGGGAGTAAAACCTGTCAAAGCTACGGAGACGTATAAATAATTAACAGCATGCCGCATTTATATATTTTAGTACATAAATTGTAATACATAAGTACCAGTTTTTGTTTTCAATACTGAATATCATCCTTTTATTTTTAAATTTCATTCCAAACATGGAAAACTCTTTACTTAGAAAAGCTATTTGCGCTTTATCACCTAAGTTTGTTTTCCCAGAATGGCAACATGGAACTACTTTTTCGTAAAAGATATTCGAGCAAAATATGAAGTATAATTAAATTACACATCCTTTGTATCGGAAGGCAAATAAATGATCTATGTAAACAGGAAAACAATTCCATTACTTTCCCCACAATAAGTATAGGTAATTCACTTATTTTTTAATTATTAATTTTTGTTTCGCATATTCGTTTATTTTGAGATATCTATTACGCTGAAAACCAAAGTTATCAACTATGCTAGCGGCAAGACTAACTTGGTTACATTATGGACACTATGATAGACCAATAAATCAGCTTCTTCATACGTCCATCCTGCGGTCATTGACTCGATGGTTTCCATGGCAACAGAATTTATTTTGAACAATGATTTCGAATACTTTATTTATGAAAGGTTAAAGAACGCGAATGTAAATTTAAATGTTAATTGTAGAAATTGGGTGATTTACATTCAAACCATAGGTGGATATCTGTCGTTTAAACTCCGGCTACAATAAAAATTACACTCAGTGAAATAAACAAAATATTACGAAGTCAGCATTTTCCGCGAAACTACATTATAAGAGAACGTGTCTACAGCGCACCTAGAGTATGCGGACAAAACAGAGATGGAAGTCGTAGAGGAAGTTTGGTTTGAACGTGCTGCGAAACCTTGAGATCAGTGTGCTTCCTTCGTTCGTAAAGTTGGAAATGCGCCGCAAACGGGACATCGCCGACTGGCAAAAGGAGGCAACAGTGTTTGGCTGGGAACACGGCCACAAACTTGCAGAGATTGCAGCTTTCTCTCTTGGGTGTGACAGTATCCACAGTAAGTACAGTCAGGCCCGGCTCTAGGTTTTTTGCCGCCCCAAGCAGAAAGCAATGTGGCCGCCCCTCCCTGAAATTCATTTTTCTCTTAACCTTTATAAATGCAATAGGATAGAGAAACACTGCTAAATTGCCACTTTTAGTCGATTTTGTTCGAAATGTTTCTCAAGTGAGTGGATCTGTCGTAGTATTAAATATTTTGAGTTTTTCCATTTTAAATAAAAAAAAATGTGCAATATCTCAAGAATGAAAAATGTTAGTATCATATAAATGATGCTATTCAATTTTAGATTTAAAAAAATCTGTTGTCTAATACATGCTTTTACATATATATTAATAAACGTTATTATTAAAAGCTTCTATTTAACTCATCATGAATGATGTGTCTGTATCTGTTCCAACTTCTTTGACATTTCAACACACTTTCCTACGTCCTAGAGAGCTGAAATTTGGTACACACAGACACATCTAGTGATCTAGTAGAACATTTTAATCTTTTAAAGTTTGTCACATCCTCAAAGTATAGAACCGGTATTTTTTTCTACGAAATGGCCTACAAAATCCCATTGTTGTAAGATAGTTAAAAAAAGACTTGAGGGGCTGTACCGAAGATACGTTCGCAACGTAGAATACGTCTTATCACATGGGTGTTTGTAAATGAAGCAACGGCTTTCATAAACAATTCATTTATTTCTACAACTGTCAACAGTGATCTAATAAGTTACAAAGTTAATTATTACGAAATGTTAATTAAGTACCAGAATTAAAGAAATAAAACGTAGCAATTTGATTATTGCTTGATACATTTTATCTTATCTCGCATTCGATCGCATTCCCCTCTTGAACGCGTCACCCCTCACAACACGCGTACATCCTTGGCCTAACACTTGGTACCACTGCCGTTCCCCTCCGACTATTACACTCCAAGCTATGTTATAATCTTTCAAAATCTCACTCTTTTCGTCATACCCGATTTGCCGACATAGTCCTCATATCAGGTGGCGACAAAGACGTTATCCTGCATCAAAAGAGTGCAATATTCAGCATCGCTATATATATATATATATATATAGCACTGCCAAGTTTAACTCTATATATTAAGCTCAAAGTTTTTTGTACTTTGCCTTAGAACTAAAATGATTTTTTTTAATTTAGAATTCTCATTTTTCAGATATTTCTTATGATTTGCCTCCATTGAAGCTGTTATGAATAAAATATTTTAGCCAAAAATCAAAATTTCTATATTTATTCGATTTTAGAAAACAATTGCGTAAATTAAAACTTTCTTATAACTAGATATGGCTGAAAGTCAATAGGTTTTATTAATACCGATTTAGTATGCTTCTATTATGTAATTCTCTTCATTATTTCGAGATATGTATCTCTTCCTGCAGGAAAGTAAAATTTTCTAATATCTCTAGAACGACTAGTGATAACTACTAAACGATGTTGTCCATTTCTTTCTGGTTAGAAGTACCTACAAATCATTCAAGGTTAATAGAATATATATATAAGATATTCTACGGACCTTACAAATCATTTACTTCTTTAACAATAGTGAACAGTATATATAATGTAAAAAAGAGTCTATTTTAAATCAAAAACGTGCAATACCTTAAAACACACATTTTATCGTTCTGTAAATGGTGTAATTTAAAAAATGAAATATTATATATAAAATTAATATTTTTGTAACAAATTTTAATATTATTTAAAAAAAAAATTAATTATTGAAATAAGAAAATTTAATGATCCTGGCCTTCGAGAAAATTAAGAAGCTGACAGTTATTAATTGTATACCAAATATATTTTGATTTGCTTAATTTGTTTGATATACATACCGCTGCATGTGGAAAAGTAAAATTTTCAATGAGAACTTCTAAACAATGATATTCATTTATTTCCTGTTAAAAGTAATTGCAAAATGTGTAATAACTTAATAATATTAAGTGCATTTTTATTATTTTTTATTTTTCCTGTTTCAAATAGAACTCGCAAAATATCTCGAAAACGATGCATATTAGCGTCCTATATAAATGATGATATTCGCTTTTAAGTGAAAACTGCTATTAAAATATTCATTTTTGTAACATTTTTAAACATTTCACTTTTCATGTTCATTTTATTTTTGATATTAAATGTTCGAAAAATTGATGACTTTCTTCTGTCCCATTCACCCGAAAATTAATGAGTCTCTGATATTTATTGATTGAAGAAGTATTACCGAATTGTATTCTATTTTATTGATTTGCTATAGACACATTGCCAAAGACTCCATGATTCTTCCAGAAATACATCTGGGGAGGGGAGGGGGGTGAAGCCCCTTCCGGAAACATACTCCACCCTCACCCCCCGGATACATTTTCTGTTACCGGGCCAAATGCTAATAAATTCAGAAACTCACAAAATACTTTTGTGAATTTTAACCTAGTTTCCACTTCTTATGTGGCAGCATTTAGATTATTATTATAATTTTATTTCGCTATTGATTATTTTCAGACTGAAATTTTGTAGCTATAATTCAATTTACATTATATTGAAATTTTTTCATCCTCCTGTTTAGCTGGAGCAAGATTTTCTCGCAATGTTTGAATACGTATTTGCTATATATATATATAGTCATTACTTCTATATATATGTATATATATAGTAATTACTTCTATATAGTTTAGTTAAGATTTTAGATAATTTGCCGCCTTTGAGGTTCCATCCCCCCCCCCCCCCCCCCCCCGCAGACAAAAAGTCCCGAAAGAAGCACTGCACAAATGACAGATATCATTGAAAATATGGTTGATTAGTATTCATGGATGGTAATATTCACTGGTACATTTATCAAAATCCAAGCGTCCGGTTTTTGACCCCCATCACAATACTTTTCCTTTCCTATGTGTTGCAGGAAAATAGATTATAAAAAGGATATTTTTATAACTCTTGTGATATTTATTATACTTCCCTCGCAAAATAGAAGTAAGTATTCGCACATATTTTTTTTAAAGATTTATACGTTTTTGAAGGGAGTGATTAACACAAAATAAATATTCTTTAGTTTTTTTTGTCGATCGGTCTGTCGGTCATATCGTTAAATTGAGGTACCCTGCTGTTAACGACACGCTTTATTATTATTAATTTTTCACTAGTCATTCGCAATTTGAGCACATGTCGTTTTCACAACATTACAATACTACTACTCAACCGACTGAAATAAAATTTTGTACGAATATGGCTTTAGTTATATACTTGAAAAAATATTCTAAGAGGTCATTTCTGTGCACCACACTGCAAGTATAATATAAAAAAATATAAGGAAAGTACATGTGCTTTCCTTATGCTTTAAATGTAACATTTTAAAGTTCTAATTAAATAGTAACATAATTTCAATTATACTCAAAAATTGAAATAATTTAGAAAGTTTTAGAAATTTACAGTATTTTTTTTTACTTTTTATTTACCAGAAAGAAAAGAACAAAAATTCTTTGAGGTTCATCATATTTTTTCTGATGACTTGAAATAAAACAATAAAAATAGGAAAGTTTGGAGCTCTACATATCAGACAGTTAATTGATTTAGAAAATGAATTTTGATTGATTTCCAATAATTTAAAAAACTAAATTATTTCCTATTAACTTTCGTTTAAATACTCAAATGCCAAAGAATGTTATATTCTATTAAATTCTTAATCCATAATATAAACGCAGAATATAGGCATTTTTAAGATTCGATATAATTCATTTAAAGGATTCAAGTTTATAAAATAACAGAGGTTTTAAAGCGGTGAGATGTGAATATGTTGAATATTGTCTTTGTTTTGAAAATTACCTCATTCAAATTACAGTTGTTACTTTTCAAATTAAACGAAGCTTTAGCTGAAATCCTGATAACCAAAAATTTGAATAATTCAAAAAAGTAAAAGTTGTCTGTAAATAGCGTAAGTAATATTACATGCTTATAATTTAAGAAAAAATCAATACAGTATTATGTAGGAAAAACGCACACATAAAAGAAACCTAAAAATTGAGCAAAACGAGAAACAATTTCTAAGAACTTTCAAGGAGCTAAATTTAATATAACGTCCGAGGAACAAACAAACACTGATCCGTGCGTAAAATTTAAAGTGTTTTTTAGCTAAAAAGTGACTCGACAGATGCTGTATATAAGTCGTTATAACGAAAACTAACATTATCTTTAAAGAATATACCGATTGTACACCTGGAATTTAGAATAATCTCAATCCGTTGATGGGGGAGGGGGGTTGTTGTTGTTGAAACCCAGACCGTCCGACCTACCAGAAAGGTGTAAGGTAACAGTTTGGACGGTCGGGAAGTGCCACCCAATTTAGACCGGAACCCAGTGGGGGAGGCATCCACAGGGACCGTACCCTCCTTCCCCTACCTCCAACCTCTCGGAAGGACTTTCGGACCCACATGTTTAACGTGATCGTACTCCGCATGAACACGGCGGCAGTTTTGGCAGTGGCTGGAAACGAACCCGGGCCTACCGAGTGCAACTCCAGCGCGCTAACCAATGGGCTACCGCGCCCGGGGGAGGGGGCTAAAATATGTTAATAGAAACAATTTTTAACAATCATAAAATAATTATATCTTGCTTACCTTAAATTTTATGCAAAATGCTAGATGAACATTTTAGATAAATTCAACTAGTTCAACTGTATAACATTTAGAAAGAAAAACGATAAACTCTTCTTTGCGGCAAGAAAAATGATGGTTTACACTTCTCACTGAAACGTACGACTGGACCCCATCAGAAACTGCCCCAAAAACAAATTTCGCGCTGAACAAAATGATTGGTAAGCACATGCTTTACAGCCGATGGGGTTTGTATGACCATAAATTCTACAATGGTCCACTGCGTCTCAAGATGTCTTTTGAGACCTGTCCTCGTCCAGGTTCCTAATTACATTCAATGCGGACACCTGGTTCGGCACAGATATGAAACAAGTCCTTTATTTATGTGTCTGGGCGATTGGGGGATGATTTCCGGATTTAGAGAGTAGGAGAATAATTACCAATGGATGGGTTTCCTGGAACGGCAATTCTTAATAGAACCCCATCGTTTCAAGCAAAGTGCCCTCTCTCATCGGATTTTTTCATGAAATAGTTGACAAAAACCAGTTTCACTTACAAGCTTTTGTAGTTTACTGATAATGAGCAATATGCCGCCCCTAGGCGTACTGTTGATGGCTGTACGGACGCCCGGTGCGCTAAAGTAACTAATTGTTACTCGTGTTGCAAGATACAAATTGGGGCGATATACTGGCAGTAATCCCATTTAACCCTCTGGTCCTATTTTTCCAAGGGGAGAATGAAGGATAGCCGTTTTCACTATTTTATCTGGGAACAAATGTTTGACATTTGTGTTTTTGTTTTACTTTTTAGCGCATACAACTGCACTTGTAAATTCTGTTGCTTGCGTCCCAGAACTTTTTTATTTAAGACCTAGAACTTTTTTTTTATTTAAGAGATTTTTTTTGTTTATTAAGATTTTTTATTTAAGTTGACTGAAATGCCGCCCTTAAAATGTGCCACCCCAAGCAAGTGCTTGTTTTGCTGGTGCCTTAAGCCGGCCCTGAGTACAGTGTATAAGCAATTGCGTTTGTCCGGAACATATAGTTCCCGGCGATGCAATGCCTGCCGCAAGGCAATACTAACCCCGAGAAATCATCGGTGTGTGAGGTGCATGGCTACCGCTAATCGCTTCCCAACCAGTGACCAATTGGTGGCACAGGTTAATGTTGGACTGGGTCCGTCTATTTCCAAGTGCACCCTGCTCCGGGAGCTGCATCTTATGGAATTATTCAGCCGTATACTCCGGCGACGTCGTCGGATCACAGCAATCCCAAAACAGGAGAGACTCCAATGGGCTCAAGAGCATCGACACTCGACTGTGGATGACTGGCGACGGCCGACGTGTGGTATGGTCAGACGAATAACGCTTCTGCTTGTATGCCAATGACGCACGTTTACGCGTCACCAGGAAGTCAGGAGAGGCGTATCATCCGGACTGTATCTAACGATCAGTGCAGCTCAGGGGTGGGAGTGTGATGTTTCGAGGGTATATTTTGGCGACTGGCGTTAGACCACTTGTGAAAGTCAGCAATCGGATGAAGGCTGTGGATTATATCCCTTTCTGGGATGACCACGTCGTCCCTTATGTGAACTTTCTGCGTGGAGAGGGCCTTGTCACCTAACCTGTCTACCAAGACGACAATTGTACCGTACCGTACATCGTGCCATATGTGTTCAAGACTGGTTCGCAGAACATGAGGTTGATCTCTAAAACCTCACTTGGCCACCCAATTTGCATGACCATAACGTCATCGAGAAAGTGTGGGACGGTTTGGAAATTGCTATCAAAAGAAGTATTGCACGTCCGCAGTCACTAACGGAATTGATGATCAGATTGATGAACGAGTGGGCCAACATCACTACAAACGCTATCCGGCCCCATTTGGACAGCCTGCTTCGTAACATCTAAGCGGTGATCAGGCTCCATGGTGATGTAACCAAATATTAAATTCAATAAAACCTTATTTCGTAATATTTTGTCCGTGGTATTCATATATCGAGAAACCCTGAAACAAATGGTATTATCACTTTGAAACTTTTCATATGCAATAAGTAAAGATAAAGTGTGAATCGTTACATTTTTACTGCTAAAGACCTATTATCACAGAGCAATAGCAACATAATTGTCACTTTTTATTGTATATTAAATTATTAAATTCTTCTTTGGTTGCGATACAAGGGGATAGAATGAAGTATGGAGTTGAATAAAGTCATTTGACAGATTCTGCCACATGTCCTGTAACTCCTAGGCTAGACTGCTTGCATGTCGCTATGGATAAAACAGCGTGTTGTTAGCATGCCACAGACATGTTCGATGACGGTGGTTTGATAGCTGGGCATTGGAAGGTTTTAACCTCAGTAATGTTTATATCTATCATACTAGTATTCTTTGCTGAACGCTATATGCTGATATATGGACAACGTCTAGGATTGCTGGGTTTGTAACTCCTGAAGACGCCTCTTCCCATGTTGGGTATTTAGTCGAAGGTATCTTACAACAGTCGTGCGCAACCTATTTCTTGTGCCACCCCAATGAAATATTATTTCATTTTGGGAGCCCATGTTATCATGTAAATAAAGTAATAGGTTAAAACATAAATTTAAACTAGCTGTATACCCGTTCTTCGTACGGAATATATAATATAAAAAAAACTTAAAATTCACAATCATGTGCAAATTCGTATAATATTCTAAATGACATTGTTTTTCAAAGTATTTTATTAAAATATTTAAATTAGTGCTCCTAAAAAGAAATTTAAGAATCTCTGTTCTTCCTGTACAAAATTATTCTAATTTATATTAGGAAAATATATTAAGAATCTCTGTTCTCTTTTTATAAAAATTATTTTCACAGGCAGAGCTGAAGAATAAAACAGCCTGTCCCAGTTAGTAAACAAATTTACAAAAAGTATGAAATTGAATCTATATATATAAAAATAAAATCACTAAAATTGTATGGAGCGATATACTCGTACTACTTCCCGAATATTAGAAAATATACTCGTGTATTAATGAAAAATTACCCATACTACAATATATGGATTACGAGCCAACGGTTCTCCCGTGCTGAAAACACAGGTTCCCGTTAGATCACCGAAGTTAAGGAGCATCGGTCGCGGATAGTACTGTTAGAAATGAATGATCTCTTATCACTGCGAAAAACGTATCCAAAGAAAATATACCACTTTCACGCACTTTTGACTTTTTTTCTTCCCCCACTCTCTCCTTTCCGCAAGAAAAGGAATTTGTTTATATCATGTGATCTGCGCGCGCTTCATAAAAACTTATACAGGTACATTTGCGTGAACTCTAAGTGCCTTTGTTTTGTTCTTCTGCTTTTGTATTACTACAGAGCAAAATGCGCGCGATACGTGGAATGCGCTTCGCGCAATACACGAAAGAACAAACTTATCCAGCAAGCTATACCTTTTACGAAAGTTGTACAGTACAAAGTCAGTGGAAAGAGGAAATATGCAGCAACATATAACCAAAATTCTGGAGACAGTGGATAAACTCAAAGCAATCGGGGAGGAGATTAATAATTCGCATGTATCAGCACTATTTCTGCGCTCGCTACCTCCCCAGTTACGAAACGCTGATAACGGCGTTGGAAGCGCGACCGGAGGATGAACTAACACCAGAATTCATTAGCAGCAAACTGATTGATGAATATAATAGACGTAGGGATCACCAAGAAATGCCGTAAAGCATGGCAAAGGCTTTTCACGCGAATAAAAAATTCTCTAACACCTACGGCTACAAAATGGAAAACAAATACTGCTCACATTGCAAAATGAAGAACCACAACATATCCTAATATTGGCGTCTGAATAATAAGACCAACGACCCCGGCAGATATAAAGATTATAAAAATAAATTCAGACACAATTCATCACAATTAGTATATGAGGGAAACGACAGACCTGCCGCTAAATCACACGAACACAGGAAAGATATTCAGACACTATAGACAAAGTAGGATTGAAATTTAGAGACTTCGCTCATAACGAATCAAACCGAAGAAGACAGCTGGATTGTTGATAGTGGTTCCTCATCCCACATAACAAATAATGAGAATTTATTCACTAAAATATATAATGCAAACAAATCTGAAGTTATTGTTGCCAACGGTAAAGTCTTAACCGCCTATGGGTCAGGCGAAGTAAAAATAAAAAATCGAGCCTCGGATGGAGAGATAAGACAAGTAACACTACAAGAAGTACTATTTGTGCCAGAACTGAAAGCTAATTTATTTTCCGTACGAAAAGCAACGCAACGTGGGTGCAAAGTGACTTTTACTAAAGATAACTGTCAGTTAACTTACAATAATGAAGTATTCTTAGAAGGAAAAATAAAAAATAACCTATATGAGCTAGATTTGCTCGCACCACAAAACAAAAATGTTACATATATGGTAAATAACTGTGACAACCCCAATTGTGTTGCATTATGGCACAGAAGAATGGGCCACAAAAACTTCGGCTCTATAAAGGAAATTAAATCGAAACAGTTCGAAGGCAAATCCAAACAATCGAAGGCATAAACATCAACGAATGTAAACACGAACTAAATTGCGAAACTTGTATAAAATCAAAACTCACCGACATGCCATACCCCAAATCTACTCAAAACAGGGCAACTCATATTCTACAACTTGTGCACAGCGATGTATGCGGACCGATGCCAGCTTCCACCATAGGAGTAAAATCATACGTCCTAACATTTATTGATGATTGCTCCAGGTACACAATGATCTACCTCTTATCCAAAAAGAGTGAAGTTATGACTAAACTGAAGGAATACGTCGCTTTTACGACAAACAAATTCGAAAATAAAAACAGAAATACTGAGAAGCGATAACGGCGGCGAATACGTCAGTAAAGATTACGAGGAATATCTAAGTGACAACGGCATACATCACCAGTTGACCGTACCACACTGACTATCCCAAAATGGCGTAGCGGAAAGAAAAAAACAGGTCACTAATCCAGATGACACGCGCTATGTTGTCAGAAGCAAATCTAGGCAAAAAATTCTGTGGAAAGGCTATTTACACTGCCAATTACCTACAGAATAGATTTCCCACAAAGGCCAATCCTCCCATCGTAAAAACTACTCATAATTTCAACTAATAATTTACATTTTTAGAAAGCTCAAAGATCAGGCATTCTTACAAGTCCAATCTGGTCAAGAAATAATGAAAATTGCCCGCAGGATCGCAATTTTAAAGACGTCATGATTTTATATATCTCGGCCAATTCTCAGCGAAGTTCCGATTCTTCCCCGACAGCTCCGCCCAGAAATGGGGGGGGGGGACGTCACGCCGTTGCATCGGGTTAGAGTGATATATTAAATGATAGAATTAAGAGCTTAGCATATGGTCATTGTAAAATTTAAATGATTGAATTATGGTGGATTGAATTGTGGTGATGAATTGTATATATCGGGTGAAATTATTATATTCATATTTTAAATGAAAGAACGATATGGATTTTTTAAATGGATATTTTAATTTATGGATATTTTAAATGAATATTTTAATTTATGGATATTTTAAATGGAAATATGGAACTATGGAATGAGGAAATTTTAAATGATATTAATGAAAAGCTTAAACACTGAAGAAATAAAAAATTAAGTAAAAAGAAAGTTATGGAGATTGTCGCGGTGCCTTAAAATTTCATTATTAGTTTTAACGTCATTAAACTAAACCAATCTTTATTAACTTCAAGGGGTTTAGGGCGCTGTAGCCCAGAGGTTAGCGCGCTGGAATTGCACTCGGTAGGCCCGGGTTCGATTCCCGCCTCCGCCAAACCTGTAGTCGTGTTCACGCGGAGTACGATCACGTTAAACATGTGGGTCCGTAAGTCCATCTGAGAGGTTGGTGATAGGGGAAGGAGGGTACGGTCCCTGTGGATGCCTTTCCCACTAGGTTCCGGTCTAAATTGTGTGAATAAAAAGAAAGTTATGGAGATTGTCGCGGAGGGCGCGGTAGCCCAGTGGTTAGCGCGCGTTAATTGCAGTCGGCCAGTGTTCGATTCCTGCCACTGTCAAAACTGCCGCCGTGTTCACGCGGAGTACGATCACGTTAACATGTGGGACCGTAAGTCCTTCCGAAAGGATGGTGATAGGGGAAGGAGGGTACGGTTCCTGTGGATGCCACCCCATTGGGTTCCGGTCAAAATTGGGTGGCACTTCCTGGCCGTCCAAATAGTTACCTTAAACCTTTCTGGTAGGTCGCGCTAGCGAGTTTGCCACGGTCAGAATTTTCAAGGGTAGCGAACAGGCTGGTCGCCAAAGGCGGCTATTTTTAAATAATAAAAGGCAATGTCTGTCTGTGTGTGTGTCTTATACACTATAGGTTCAACGGCCACGCGTTGGAGAGCTATGAAATTTGACTATCGGAGACCCGGGGGGACAGGAAGGGGACATGGGAAAACCGATTTTAAAATTTGAATTATTTTTTTACTTATTTGATGTTTCATGCGATTTTGACCGTTATTTTTTATTTTTCCCTTTTTGTCTCCTTGATCCAGACGTCGTAGAAAAAACAAATCACTCTACCGGAAAGAGCAGACAATTACGAGTAAAAGTATATCAATTTCAAATCTCAATTTCGATTTCTAATATTTTTTAAAGATTTTAAAACAAAAGTCACTTGCTGTTCAAAAAAACCAACTTTCGTTTTTAAATTGTCCCATCGTAAAAACTGCTCATAATTTCGACTAATAATTTAGATTTTTAGAAAGCTCAAACATCTGGCATTCTTACAAGTCCAATTTGGTTAAGAAATAATGAAAATTGCCCGCAGGATCGCAATTTTAAAAACATCATGATTTCATATTTCTCAGCGAAGATCCGATATTCTTCCCGACGGCCCCGCCCAGAAATGGGGAGGACATCTCGCCGTTGCATCGGATTAGAATGATATTTTAAATGATAGAATTAAGAGCTTAGCATATGGTCATTGTAAAATTTAAATGATTGAATTATGGTGGATTGAATTGTGGTGATGTATTGTATATATCGGGTGAAATTATTATATTTATATTTTAAATGATAGAACGATATGGATTTTTTAAATGGATATTTTAATTTATGGATATTTTAAATGGTTATTTTAATTTATGGATATTTTAAATGGATATATATAGAACTATGGAATGAGGATATTTTAAATGATATTAATGAAAAACTTAAATACTGAAGAAATAAAAAAAATAATAAAAAGGAAGTTATGGAGATTGTCGCGGTACTTTAAAATTTCATTATTAGTTTTAACGTCATTAAACTAAACCAAACTTTGTTAACTCCACGGGGTGAGAGCGCGGTAGCCCAGTGGTTAGCGCGCGGGAATTGAACTCGGTAGGCCCGGGTTCGATTCCCGCCACCGCCAAACCTGTAGTCGTGTTCACGCGGAGTACGATCACGTTAAACATGTGGGTCCGTAAGTCCATCTGAGAGGTTGGTGATAGGGGAAAGAGGATACATCGGTCCCTGTGCATGCCTCCCCCACTGGGTTCCGGTCTAAATTGGGTGAATAAAAAGAAAGTTATGGAGATTGTCGCGGAGGGCGTGGTAGCCCAGTGGTTAGCGCGCGGGAATTGCACTCGGTAGGCCCTGGTTCGATTCCCGCCACTGTCAAAACTGCCGCCGTGTTCACGCGGAGTACGATCACGTTAAACATGTGAGACTGCAAGTCCTTCCGAAAAGTTGGTGGTAGGGGAAGGAGCGTACGGTCCCTGTGGATGCCTCCCCCACTGGGTTCCGGTCTAAATTGTGTGGCACTTCCTGGCCATCCAAACAGTTACCTTACACCTTTCTGGTACCGGCCACACATTAAGCTGCCATAAGCCCTAGGGTTGGTTGTGTGGTCTGGGCCTTCAACACCTTTCTGGTAGGTCGCGCCAGCGAGTTTGCCACAGTCAGAATTTTCAAGGGTAGCGAATAGGCTGGTCGCCAAATGCGGCTAGTATGGAATATTTTTGAAACAAGAAAACACAATACTCAAAATGTTTGACGGTCCGAATGGAATTTTAAGTTTAAATCTTTGTGTTCAAAGAAAACAAAACTATATTTTGAGAATCTTCTCTGGTTTCCATAAAAAATTCGGTGATGCCCCAATAAAATTTCAAGGGCCTAAATGGGGTTGCACACCACTTTCTTAAGAGGCACAGAAAAAGAAGTCCTGTTTTATCCCTCCATATCTTGATACTGCATTGTGAGTAGCGTAATCTAAATGTCTTTATATTGTTGATAGGGGTTATGGACAGACGTCTTAAAGGCCGCCGTGAGCGTAACCCCAATTCAGCCAAGCGTCGTAAGATGGTGAAAGGTACCATGGATGGTATGGAAGAAGCCATACGCGTAGCCAGGGTGGTGCCCCGGGTGCCCGGGCATCTCCCCCGCCATTGCCAGGCCCGGTAAAGTATTTTAAAGAGGACAATGATACCGTTGGGCTAGTTCGGGCCTGTCGCACAATCATCCGATCTTGCCTCGCAGTCGTGCACCTTGACCTTCCAGAGCCTTCATTCCGCCGATGAGTTCCTTGCAGCAACCTTTGCTCCCAGCTTCATTGCACAGCAGTGTCCGTTTGGTGCAGGTGGCGGCCTATTGCTCGGTATGACCAGCCAGCTTCACTCATCCCGACTATACGACCACGTTCGAACTCTTCTAATTGCTTATAAGCTTTTCGGCAACGTCATAACGGCATTATTGGTTGTCTCCACTGAATTGCAACGCCGATAACGAGCAAAGATGAACTGTCCACATTTTTAACCTGTTTTATAGGATGCTAGTTGCGCAGTAGAAACTCGTGCTATGACCGAAGTTAACACTTATTGGCCTTGCAAATTTAATCATTTGCATACTTGGTATAAAAGAATTTGCATGCGAAATTTCGAGATGATCTTATTATCTTTTAGAGGCGCTGCTTTTTTTTTGCAAAAGAGTGTATATGTATATATATATATATAAATTCGTAGAAGGCTATTATTTGCTTACTGATAACTGTTGGACTACACTCATGTCCAACAGTTAAGCATAGTTGCTGTTTATGTGAAAATTTCAGGAAGTCTACATCGGAATGGAAGGAAACGCGGTATGCGGATGTAATAGGTTTATAGAAGAAGAAAACAATGCAAAATAAGGATAATAACGACTTTTATTAACCAAAGAAAAGGGTTAAAAGAAAAAGGGTCACAATACGAGTGTTAACCTCAGTGAAACAGAATGATTAAAACAATGTGATGTTTCAGTTTAATATGGTGTGTGGTAACCTCGGGTTGCCACGCATGATGCACAATGATTTCCCATACTTTAGATAAGGGTTTAGATGAGTTGTGTGCGCAAATAGTTCCAAGCCTCACGGACAGCAAATCGGGGAACGGAGCTTGGTGGGTAGCGGAGGGCTGCAAGATGTCTCCAGAGCATATCCCGCACATGCTCTATTGGATACAGATCAGGAGAGTTGGCAGGCCACTGCATGTGCTGGATATCTTCAGTTTGAAGGAAGTCGTCGACCAAGGCTCCACGACCAGGAGACGCGTTATGATCCATGAATATGAAATCAGGACCAACAGCCGTGTCAATGATGTGAAGGTCTGTGCGACTGACCATTATGATGCCTGCCCAGACCATGACTTCCCCAAACGGAAAACGATGTCTTTCAGTGATGTTTCCCGGGTAAAAACACGTTCCACGTTCTCTTCCGATCGTGGTACGACGAGAATCACTTTGCAGGCTAAACCTGGACTCGTCACTGAACATGGCATTGCCTCACTTTGTCCACTCCACTGCCGATGTTCCGAACTCCACTGTAAATGCGCGCGTTTCTGTGCAGACGTCAGGGGACTTCTGCGACCCAGACCGGGCCGCTTGCCAACAAGGGCAGGGATTGGCTGCACGGTCGGGTAAACATAATTGGATAACAAAAGTCGTCAGGGGGCTGCAAACTGCTGGTCGTTTGGTATAGAGACCAATGTGCCCGAGTCTCCTGTAAACAGTTTGTCTGGAAACAGCGACTCGTGTGGCGGCTGTCAGGGCTGAACCCATTTATCTGGCAGAACGGTTCCTCCGACGTCGCGCAGTTATCACCAAATATCGGTCTTCCTGAGCGGTTGTTACCCTTGGCCGACCTGGTACTGGTCGTCGAGTAACACCTCCAGTGGTTTGGAACCTCTGCTACAGTCTGAAGATCACACACTTAGGCACATTCAGATTTCGAGACGCCTCGGTTTGGGATCGACCGGATTCCAGCATTCCAATAATTAGTCTCTTCGAAAATATGTCCAGTTGGCATTTTTGCGACATCTTTCGTCCTTTTTTATTGTTAATAACGCTCCGTACCACAGCCATTGCAAAATTCTGACTCAACTGGCCATGCCGCTCGAGGTCGTTTTATATTCGTTCCGACGTGCGCCTGTGTTTCACTCATGTGAACATCGACTGAACTGCTTTGCATATACACAATGATTTACCTTCGTCCTACAACTGATTGTGAACCACTGTATCCATATTAACTCCGAATTTTTCGCATTTTAAGAACTATGCTTAACTTTTGGACATGATGTAGTGATTTGTTTATTTAGTCCTTCCAAATGAATTTTTTTGCAAATAAATGCATAGTTACTGTTTGCTTTTACAAATTTATTTTGCAGTAAATTTAAATCTTTGACAATGTTTTTATTATTATATTGAGAATACTGAAAAGGTAATAAAATGAACAGATTTTTAATAAATTAGGCGATTTGTACTTCTTAGCATTTGAATGCTTCAACTGAAAAGTTATATGCACTTGATAATTTATAAATACATTTATAAAGATCTGCTGCATGTGTTTGAAGAATTTTATTTTTGAAGAATTAAAGAGGAAGTCTGTATTGAGAGCCATCTTTTTTAGTGTGGATTCCATTAATATTATGTTGAGGTTTCCTGTAATTACATGTCCATGACTGTTGTCTATATACTGTTGATAAGACTGAGTTATAGTTTAGTTGTTTTGCCAATATATTATAGTTATAGATTTTTCTACCAATGGGAATAGGGTATTTAAATGGAGTACAAGTTCATTTTTAAGAAGTAAAATTGTGGGGAATTTTTCAAAAATTTGTGAAGAGTTGATATTATTAAAAATAGGATTTGTATATTTGATTACAAAGTAACCGTTTGTTCGCTCTTTAGAAAGTGAAAGTTTGAAGTTATAAAAAAGTTGTCTAGCCCAGGTTAAAATTAGGTCATATACCAAGTGTCCAAATTGCGTTTTGTAATTTAGGGCGATTAAAGAATTATAAAATTTATGTGTGGCTTTTCAATTGTATAAACCCAGTTTCTGATTTTCATCATCAATTAGCCGAGAATTAAAGTTGAAGTTATATATGTGTATATATATGTATATACATATATACAAGGTCGGATCAAAAAGTTCAGAGACTGTGATGATATCTCCAACCCTGATTGGAGGAGAGGAGATCAATTTTACCGAGGCGTAGAGGCACGTGACACGAGATGTGAAAAGGAAGAAGCAAGTCCGCAGTGCAGGATTTTTCCAGACAATGCGTGTCAGTGAATTGTAGCTGTTCGCGTTCGTCGAAAACGGAATGTAAAGAACAACGTGCAAATACCAAATTCTGCCAGTGTTTGGGGAAATATCCGACAGAAACATTGCACATGCTGCAGCAGGAGTGCGGTGAGAGAGCAATGTTTCGTGCGAAGGTGTTTTCGTGGCACTCCATATTCACGGACGACCGTGAATCCATGGAAGACAATCCGCGGACAGGGTGGCCGTCAACATAAATTACGGAGGATAACATTTGAAAGTTATGGGATATTGTGCGTGCCGACCGATATCAAATCATCGTTATTGCTGAAAAAGCATTAATTGCGTACAGGAGCTACCAAAACTATCCTGACGGACAAACTCAACATGCATCGTGTGTGTCAACACGTACCCAAAATGCTAACCTAACAGATCAGTGTGATGAGCGTATGTGGATCTGTGGAGAACTGATTAACGTTGCTGACAAATATCTGACATTCCTTTCAAAAACTATCTCCTGTGATGAGACGTGGTATTTCTTGTACGACCCACAAACGAAATGGCAGTCCTCACAGTGGAAACCACCACCATCGTCGTCGAAGTCAAAAAAGTTCCGTTTGCCCGTTCAAAGGGGAAAGTAATGCTGGAGGTGTTTTTTGACCAGAAGGGCTTGGTGCATTACGAGTTCATACCGGAAGGGGCAACAGTGAACAAGGAGATGTACACACAGATCCTGGCTCGTGTCCGTGATACTATCTGCCGGAAACTCTGGAAAAGCAAGGATTGTGTGCTGTAACATGACAATGCTCCCGCTCATCGATCTTTCATGGTGCAGTGGCTAAACATGGAACGTCAACCCTTCTGCACCCTCCCCACTCACCCGATCTCGAACCATGCGAATTTTACTTGCTCCCCCTTCTGAAAAACAAACTTAAAAGACGCCGTTCCAAGAGGCATCTGCGGTTGAGGAAGCTGCGACGGCCGCACAGACCATCTCATCCAAAGGCTTCCAGGAATGTTTGTTTTCAGCAACTGTACTCGCCCTAGCAGAAGTGCATAGCTGCAGAGGAGGAATACTTTGAAGGTGGTTGTGTTGTTGAGACCCAGACCGTCCGACCTACCAGTAAGGTAACTATTTGGACGGCCTGGAAGGTGGTTGTGTGTAACACATGATATCAATAAATCATATCCATCATGCAAGCCAGTCTCCGAATTTTTTGATCCTACCTTGTATATATAGGTGCATACATATACATATTTAATAATTTTAATTACTTACGACTTATCCCCAATTACATTCAAAAGGACTTTGTTGACTGATAAACTGGTTAAAAGTATTATTGATTTATTAACTTTAAATGCCAATATTCACATATATATCTTTAATTGTCTATCCTGCTCTTTCTGTCCAATATACTTAACAATACAAAACATATTAGAAGACATAAAACTAAGAAATTTTTAATAAAATGTTTTAATAAACAGGCAATTTACAAATACAAATACACTTCATCTGGCAAATCGATAATGAGAATAAGCAAAAAATAGAATTACAACTTGCTGAAATTGAAAATAGTGATTTTTAAAGTTATTAGCATTGCCCTGATGAAATAATGAAACATAAGACACAGAAAAACAAGGATATATATGTATGCGTCCATGAGCCTGAAGGCGCAGACCTCTCGCCCCAGGTTTTGAACAAAATGTATGTTGAACAAAAAAATCATAAATTCAGAACATTCGTAATTGGGCAATTCCACCGTTACATGGGTAACATGTTTTGTAGAAATTTTGCTATTTGTTTAGAAAATTATCATTTGCCGGAAAAAATAGTAATATATTAAAATATACGATTTTATTAGAAGGGGCTAGAATTTGAGAAAATGTATTTAAAAACGTTACAAAGGGAAGAACTGCCCTGCTAATCGAGGATTTCAGTGCCATTTTTAAAATTAAAAATCAAAAATTTCCACTTTTAAATTATACCGCAAATTTTCGCGTTCCTTTTTAAAAGAACTAAGGCCCTTCCAACGACGATACCCATAAAGATGAAGTTAACAAGATATTTCATCCAATTCATTGGTGTTTTGGAAAAAAACCTATTAATAAATTCATTCCACATTTCTTGTACAAACTGTCGAATTTGTATATTAGTGAAAGTATCCATTATATACTTGTTGGATTTGTCTTTAAAAGCCATTTTGGTTTTTTCATCTGTAAATCCCCATTTTAAGAAATTCCAAACTTTTTGAAACACTTCGACTATACATTCGTGTATGATTAGTGCATCGTCAACGGCTATCAGAGGGTAAAATATGGTACTCAAAGAGTCGGAGCAGAGTAAAACTTGTCTCTTTAACTTTACTATGGCCTCTGGAGTCAGTTTGAACCACTTCATGAGACTGTCAAGGTCCTGCAAATTACGTGACAGGAGAACCCATGGAAGCTTTAATCCCCTAGAAAAAAACAATTCTTGTCTAAACTGCTCGATAGCTTCTATCCTTAGAAAACACCAAATGAGAAATTGCTCAGCATCCTGTAAATTTAAGCGTGCAAGGTGATATTCACATACATACACAGCGTATTCTTTGACAAACCATTTTTTAAATCGTGTCCTAGCATTTTCTGACGGAAAGCCCCAAGTAAGATATTGATCAACTTCTTTCCATTTTGAGTGGATTACAAAATTAATACACATGTTCTTCGAATATATTTGGACGAATCGTGATTTAAACATTTTTCTAGCATTAACTGATGGAGCATACCTTTCTATTACATTATCTAAACAATCTATTTTTATGATCCATTCAAAATCTGAAACCTTTTTAAAATCAATTCTCTGATCTTTAAAAAACACTTTAAAGAGAAATTGAAAAATTTCCTGCTCTGATGAAAATCCCCAATTTAACCATGATATCAAGCCATCTTCATTAACCTTCGTTAGCATCTGAAAACATGTTTCTTTTCCAGATTTAGATATCAAAACTTTATTTTTAAACTTTACTATATGATCTTCAGGCAAACATTCTTTTAATATTGAATTAAGCATTTCCCATTTTTCTTCTAGTACCAAATGGCAACAAAATGATTCTCCATACTCTGATCTCAAAAATACTCGTTTCTCTTCAAGCGTAATATGTTGCCAAATATTCTGAAATATTCTTATATTTCGAAATTTAAGTGACTTCTTACTAACAGCGAAAATTAATTCTCCGGCTGTAAAGTGATTTGTATCTATGTCATAATTATCGCTAAATACATAGCGTTTGAAATTATTTGGCGTTTCCTTCAATAGCTCTACCATCAAATCTCCATATACATAATCCATATATTCATTTCTTCTATTATTAGAATAATTTTCATTTGAGTGATGATTTGCTATGTTTAATAAAAGATCTCTATATGTTGCCTCAGGCAAAATGCTCCACAGCTCTTTAATAAGTGGGATCAAAAGATCCAAGTAAGGCCATTGTAGAAAGAATACAAGTACATTGATATCGAATGCATAAAGCATTACTTCGTATAAATTAACTCTTTGTTCTTTAGACATCTGTTGTAACATAAAACATAAAATATCGGTGAGAAAGATAGGTGATGAGTCAAAATACATTGAAATATCTGCGACAAAGTCTTTTTGTCGCTTTAATGTGCAGAGCCTACTCATTGCCAATAAAGCTGCTTCTATACTTACTGCCTGCTTTATAGTCCAATGCATTTTTTCCCAACAATGAATCACAGTTGACGTTGATTCTTCGATTATTGCGCGTGTCATTAAAATGAACCAAAATTGATCCTCTTGTGTAATCCGTTCCCCTAATCTCTCATTCAACTTCTGAATTTTCTCCGATTCATTGGCATTTTGAAGAATTACTGTTGGTGTCCCACATAATTGGTAAGACCATAGTTGAACTAGCAAACTTTCATTAACCTGTAAACAATCTTCACGGCGTTTAACGGAAATTTGTTTCCATAAGGAATTAATAAATAATTCGAAACAATAAAAGCACGCAATTTTATAACGTTTGTAAGCGGGTATTCTTTTGTCTTGGACTAAACGTTCAGCAATTTTCTTTTCATCCAATTTCACTTCTAGTGTCCAATCAGAGGGAGTCGGCAGACTGTCAACAAAAAGAGGAGGAAGATTAAACTTGTCTAGTCGCATGTTCCAACTGAACAACTGTAGAGCTATTAACCGAATGCGAATAATCAACAAATTCTTTAAATCAGGAGGAAGAAGTAGTCTCATGCACATGTCAGTTGATCGTTTTTCAATCAAAGTGTCCCATTTGATGTGAGAAGTATTAAATTTATTCTTTCGCAGTGATTCCGATTCAAGTAATATGTCTTTCTTTAGTTCAACATTCTGACATAACTGAATGGCTAATTTCGTAATGGCCTGCTCTTTGAGAGAGGGTGGAGTTTTCACGTAACCTTCTATCAATTTCTCAGAAAGATTTAGCTTGTGTGCACTCATTCTCACTTCCTACACCTTCCAGTAGTACCTTAAATATTCAAATATTTCGCAACAGTGTATCAAGCTGTCCTCGGTTATGGCAACCTATAAAAGAAATAAGGAGAATTAACCATTTCCGTGATACAAAATATCCTTAACTTTAGTACAAAAGCAAAATATTATATTACGATAGAAATTTATGGTACCAAATAACTATTTGTAATTTGGATATTATATTAATTCAACCTTTACATCCCTAAAATTAAACTAGCCATAAAATAACATATGACCCATGCCGAATATTGAACACTGGTCTTCCTGATTGTGCCATGTAGGGATCTGGCCTCGCAACACTGTAAAAAATAAATGTGTCAATTTACACATAAAAGGTGGTATTCTTTTGCTACCAGAACGATTTGTCTTGGTGTGTATAAAAGCATGTAAATTGCAAATGAGACGGAAAAGGGGTTTAAAAATACTTACCTATGTGTAACACGCATCTAATGTGTAAATTTTAAGTAACATGTTAAGCGTGTATTTTGGTTAAGCATTACTTTTGTAGTTTGTAACTTACACATCTAGACAAGTTGTTCTGGTGGTGAAATTATACCACTTTCTATGTGCAAAATGAACACATTTACAACCATTCAAAAAGAGTAAATATAAATTTTGAGCTCTTATAAATTTTGGACACAATATAGTTAAAATTTTGAAAAAAAGCAAAAGTTTTTGTAATGTACCATTTATAAAATTAATCTCCATTCATATTCTAATTGATATAAACAAATAAAATAAACAATTTCAAAATGTATATAAAACAAGCTTTAATTTTAAATTAATCAAAAATAGCATGTTTAATATTTTTCAAAAAATACATTTGTCAGTCTTCATGTCTTAAATTTCCGCCAAATGATTTTTGGATCCATATGGTAAGTTTTGAAGATTAAATGAATAATAACGAAAATGAAGAACTGTAGTAGCATGTTAAAATTCCTATGTAGAGTGTTGTCAGCTTGTAAATGATATTTACATATAGATGTGGGCCGTTTATGGTCAGAATAGGAATTTTAGCAACTTTTATATTTTATCTCCAAACATTAGCATGTGCCCAAAACATTATTTGATAGATATATAAAGGACATGAAGAGACCAACAATTATATATATTCTTTGAAAATATAAAAATGCTGTTTTTGAGCAAATCGAAATCAAATTTTGATAATCTAAATTTTCAAATTTAGATTTGTACAATATACAATTTTAAAGCTTGTTTTATATGGTTTCAAAAATCTTATATTTCATTTATCCAATGTATTCCAAACTAAACAATGATTAATTGTATGAGTGGCAAATCACAAAAATATGATATTTATTTTCAAAATGTAAACTGCAATATGTCCAAAACTTTTTAAACTATGAAGCTTAAAATTTATATTTACAAAATCAAATAAGGAGATTTACTCCTTTTAATGTTAGAACAAAAATATGATTACAAAATTTGATAAAACAAAATTAAAAATAACATTAACAATAAAATTCTGAAGACTAATTGCTGCTAATAATACTTGCATCTTATTGACAGCAAAGAAGATGAACAATATTTTTACAGACATTGTTTTGAAATAAAATTATGCTAATATTTAAATAAACTGTGGAACAGGATGTCAAAGGATGGAATCAAATGCATTTTTTGAAAAGGGAGGCCTGGAACAAATGTGCGATTAATAGTTCCAACTGCTTGTACTGCCGTAAGTATCCTTTCCAAGGCTCCCACTGAAAGGAAAGATGACAAGTAATGCAAAGAAATCTTAAAAACTGTGAAGAGGCAGGTAGTTATTGGTGACAGAACCGAGCGAGGCAAAGGCCTCATCCATTATATCAACAGGGATATGCAATCATAATTTTTCAATGACCATTATAGTTTCGTGGTTGCATAAAGTGGACCATTAATATCAAAAACTACAAAACAGTAGACCGTCAATAGTGTCAGAGTTCCTCAAAGAAAATTAAATAAAAAAAATTTAATTTTAAAATGCTGCATTTTAAAATATTCAAATATAAATATGAACTTAATTACAATATTTAAAACATTAGATTTACAATGGCAAGTTCTTATCTGAAGGTCTACTCTACCGATAGATTAAACAATATAGTTTAGCAAATAAATGAAATTCCCCCCCCCCCCCCTCCTCCTCCATTCCATCTGAGTCAGAAAACTCCCCAGAAATTTACTAGCTGTGCATTTCTTCCTTCTCTAATCCTCATTTCATCAAATTACTATCATTTTCAACTGATCAGACAATTCTCTTTCTTCTTTCTATTCTGCGCTCAAGGACCATTGCATGTATATGTATTACGTATATATATAACCATACATCGAATTTACTAAAAAAAAAATCTGTGATAAAATGACCACTAAATTGAAGTGTCTACTAGCCACTTGCTACTAAAGTGAAAATTTAAATTTTCAGGTCAACTTTAGAGAGTATTATTGAATTATAAATGAGAAAACAAATCTCTCAAAGTATGTATACAATAATTTATATACAATAATTTGTATACCACATATACACACTAAATACTAAAAAATTAACTTTTGAACCTCAAAGATATCAAAATTCCAACAACTGCTGATATTGGTATAGATATAAAATGTAGTGCAAACTTTCTAAACACTTAAAAGTACAATATTCTGCTGATTTACAAACAAAATAATAACAAAAAATATCAATCATGCATAAAGCATTGATTACGAAAGACTTCCAACTGAAATGCAATTTTATTTAAGCATCTCTAAAATGCAATAAATTCAGCGCTGATATTTAAAAATTATAACAGTACTACTACTTGAAAACTTAAAACTTCATCAAAAAAGACAATTTTAATTATACATTATGAATTTTATTCAAATGACATTATCGAAATATAAAGTGCCTTCCTCTCTATGTAAAATCAATGAATATTTAATTCATATCCCTTATATTCTCAACCCCAGACCTAAATTTTGCATGAAAAAAAAATTCAGCAATTTTTATACAAATCTTACAATCGCTTGATTTGTTTACTTTAATATGCTGAAAATTATCTATCAAATTAGGGCCAGAATTTAGATATGCAGATAATATACGTGGGCCCAGAATGTTACACAGGCTGTCTCTACAACATACTAAGATTTTACTTTGATTAAGCAAATTTTAAGTCAGCCATGCAAAAGGACAGACAGAATGACCAAAGTCAAAAACTTTTCAACTGTGTTGGAAAGTATTCAAAATGAAACTTCTGAACTTTACACAAAGCTACTAAAATCAGAATAATCATATATTGAAATTGGAAAGGTTAATAAATCATTTAAATTACTTTGCTTGTTTGGAAGACACTGTATTTTGATTGTTATTGTTGTCACTAACACTTTCTGGTCTCTATAATGATTATCAACTTTGTAAAATAATTTATTTGTGTTTCCAGAAGCTATTGATTTCATTTTTACACAAATCCTTTCAGTTGCATGTCTATGAAATTTGGTACATGGGTACTTCAGGACCCAAATAGGTGCACTTTGATATTATTTTTCCAAATTCCAATTAGTTTTGCAGTTATTTTATGTTTTAGCTCAATATATTTACACAAATCACTTCCTTAGCAACCTAAAATATCATCTAGACACCTTCGGAAAGATAAAAACAATTTCTTTCAAATAGATTAACTACAAGTCTCTAATGAAACATAAACCATATACTTCATTAAATAAACATCAGATCAAATAACATGTAATTTGTAATGCCAAAACCATTACAGTAATTTGACTAAATCTTTCTCACAAAATGCTCATATTTAAATAACCTATGTTGAAGTCATTATATTTTCCATTGTTGAGCAAAAGTCTGTAAAAAATAATCTTAAAGTATTTGAATAAAGTATTTGAGATATAACCATAGAGGTAAAGGGACTCTCTAACTCCATGGATACTTTCGATGAAGCTTTTAAACTATCAAGTAAAAGTTTTCCTTTACCTTCATGTTTTTCAAACAATGCAAATAAAGCTAAACTGATTGTCATTCTGCAAAAGATAATTAGATGCTTTTGTCGTGCAACACACCTATGCACCTACGTGTAATATAGTAAACTCACCTTATAGCAACCCCTGTTTCAGCAACCCATTAGAGGAATTCAGATCTGTGGGCGAAAAGTGGACATTATATACTTGATAACCATACATCTTAATGTTTACGTAACTTTCCCTATCAAACTGTTTAAGTGTCCCAGTAAAAAAGGCTGCTTCACATTGTTAAATAAGTAGGATCACTGCGATCATGTCTATGTTTTATTTAATTGATAAAATACTTTCTATTTTTGCAATCTGTTACCATTAGCTAAAATTTTTGTAAACATTTTGTTTTATACAGAAAAACTATTTTTTAAAACATATTATGAATTAAATAAGGATGATGTTTAAAATAATAATTTGGTTACTTAGAAATGCAACCATTTCAAAAACAGAAACTAGAATGTTACGTACACTATACGTACACATAAATCCAAACTTTTCTATCAATCATACTTCTAATGGGCCATGTTTGTGCATTGCTAGTTATATCCATGATAGCGAATTGCAATAAATATCATTTAATAATCTTCTCTGCACTTTTGGCAGAAATCATTTGTAGCGAAAGACATTCACAGCAACCTTTCAGAAAATAATCATCTGCTGCCATGGTTATGCAATATTTCAATGAAAAATTGCTGAAGAGACAGAAAACGGAAAAGAAAAGCTATGTATGTGTCAACTGAAAGCAAACCTGCTGCGAGTAAAACCACCGAAAGGAAGGGGCAAAAGAATGCTTTGCATACGAGTTCAGGAGACTTCGAGCCCCAGATCAATAATTTCTAAAGGAAGGAGTAGTAGAAAGGTACATTTACAGCACAGAGGCCCTAAAATTTTGTCGGTGGCACTGGTCATGTGCCTGTGTCTCCAATCCAATCAACCACGGACAGATGGACATTATGTTAAAAATAGTCAAATTGTGTTCAAGAGAATCCTAAAACATAAATTGGCATCAAAATCTCGAAATCGAAAATTTTTGTGATAACAATACTTTATACTCTTTTGTATGAGAAAGCAAAAATAACTGGGAAATGAGTTTGACATATATTAACCATAGACTTGACCTCCTTAATCTCATCATTAACACAAATGCGCAATGCATTAACCACAACATAATGATCACCAACTCTCACTCCCACTATGTTTTGTTTAAGCAGCAGACTCAACATAAACAAACACTTGGCGAAAACAGCATTTTCACAAATGAGGTAGGTGACGGAATCCCTGTCCAAATAATTATATCTGCAAATATTAGTTTTAGAGCAAACATATTTAAAGAGTTCAAAATTTCAGAACTTTTTAGTCCAAATTGACACAAAACAAAGAACAATTGAGCTAATAATTTGTAAAGAAAACAAAACTTGCAACTCATTGGACAGATGCAGAATCACAGTATTAATGGCCTTTCCATTTCTCTTTCTACTAAAAATAAAACCGTGAGGCACCCATAAAGAAATTGTATTTGGACATTAACAGAGTTTTAAGGAACGATAGAAGTGATAACAGAAATGACATATATAAGAATGACGGATTGTTAAATCAAAATTGTCAAAATGCAATCTTTTATGGGATCCCCACCATTTTATTTTTAGTCGCATATGACCAAGACTATTGTGATAGCTAAAAATTATATTTTTTACTTTTTAGTGCATTTTATGAAAACAAAAGTTTTTTTTAATATTTTATTTTATACTTTTATTTCTTTTGTGATTTTGTAATCAATTTTTATCAGATATCCACCCAAACCATTTTAAAATCTTATATTGAATTCGTAATGACCTGGATGTCTGTTTCAACTTGATGGCATTTTTAACATACTTTATACTTCCCTATGTCTTAAAGATCTGAAATTTGGTACAGCTTAATCTGGTGGAACATTTTAATCTATTAAGATTTGGTGGGTCCTTGAAAAATAGAACTTCAATTTTTCTCCGAAATAACCCACTAAATATCTCCTTCGCTTTACATAATTTTATTGTTGCAAGATCGTGCACAGAAAATTAAGGTACTGGATTCATCTGAGAGCTCTAGTATGCGATAATGATGTTGCTACAGAACTGCAGACTTTTACATAAATTGTTAAAATGCAAGATGACAGTTTTATTAAGAACATAGCATGCATAGACTCTATCATTAGCAATAACATGCTACATAGCAGACAGGCATGTGGCATTCTAATCAACTTTTATTTTAATATTAGCATCTAGTATAAATATGAATAATTTATATCAAATTACAATTTTCAATTTACCTGGAAAATCAAAGTGATAAAAACCTTTGGCAGATAGGCAACCTCTACTCTATAGATATATTCTTATCTTCATGCCTTTAACTTCAAATATGAAATTCATTTCTCTGCATAAAAACAAATTAAAAATAGATGAAATGGCTTTTAATATACAAACATTCAAATTCCTGAAACTTTTAGACTAATTATTCATTGAACTTTAAATGAAAAATTTAAACTTTAGCTTAAATTTTTACATAGTAATGATTTGCAGGAAAAAGGTCCAGTTGTTGAAAATTTTTGAGCAACTCATATACAAATTTTGCATTATTAATCAAACGACAACTTTAAAGTAGAGAAAAATAGCTTGAAGGTTTTTGAGTTGATAGCAAAAAAAATTTAATTTCTCAGAATTGACAATACACAGAGCATAATGAAAATGTTTCGCATTTGAGAAGAATGCAACTACTTAAATGCACTGAAAATTAAAAATGATACTGTTGTCTGTATAATGGCTTTAAACCAGAGTTGGGGAAAATACATTGGAAATGTGTTTTCAATACAAAATACATAGGCTTTAGGGTTTAAAATAAAAAATACTTTTCAAATTTAAAAATTCAAAATACATTAAAAAATAAACATTGCTGTGTATTGGTCTGCATTGAATTTTCAATGTAAAGCAACATTTGTTTACACATAACCAAGATTGGTATCACGTCTGCATTCAATAGATAAAATAAAGGACAAAGCGTTTAAAAAAACAAAAGGTCTTTTATTTAACACATCCTAAAATACTTACAAACATATATTAGAAACTGCCAAAGTGCTTTCGGACGTATATACACGCTTCATCAGTGGCTAAATGTTATGAATCCCTGTTTATTTATATTTACCGTGTATAAATTTGTAATTTTGATCCTGTTCAAATTTTAAGTTATGCTTGGCGATTCATTCTTGACTCTATGCAATTCAAACCTCTTAAAAGTTATTTGTGACGTCATTCTTAGGAATATCATGCTTGACACTTTTCTAAAATTTGTATTAGTTCTTTTCTTGTAATATTTAAAATTCGTAAGCGTTTAAACTTATTTTGTATTTTCCGTGTATTTTCTTTTTAGTAAGTTCATTTACCATTTTATATTTTATACAAATTTGCTTTAAATTGGTCTCAATATATATAAACATTCCATGTTTTTAGTATTCATTTAGCCACTGATGAAGGGCGTATATACGTCCGAAAGCACTCTGACAGTTTTTAATATATGTTTGTACATCTTTTAGGATGTGTTAAATAAAAGACCTTTCATTTTTTAAAACACTTTGTCCTTGATTTTATTTATTTGTTTACACATTTTATTGGAAATAAACAAACCAAATAATAACATTGGAATTTTAAAAAGGAATAGAATGTATTAAAAAAGTATGATATAAAAGACTATATCCATTGAAATTTTAAATCTCCTAGTTAATAAAGTAAAAGTAAATGAATTTATGGGAGAACACATTTTTTATAGTAGAGAAAGATATAATAAAAAACAAGAAATTTATTAATAGTGTTCATATGGTGACAAATAGCTTGTACACTTCATTTCTGACGGAACTTATAAGCATTCTCTTTTGCATACATATTTCTTACAGTCATGAAAATTTTCAGGAAAACCTGTAGCAACATCTCCAAAACTGGAAACGAAAACTCTTATTGAATCCCCAAACCCATCTAGAATTCGAAGGTGAATCCATATCAGCATCATCTAAGCCCTGTCTTAATATAGCAGATCAATAGAAATTGATGTTTCAATTGAACCGAAATTGGGGGAAAACAAAACTCTATCTAACTGGAATTGGAAAAAGAACTGGAGGTAGATATCCTTAGTGAACCCACTTCCGCTCCGGAATTTGATGCTGAATCCATATCAGTCATTATCTCCATCTATAACCAATTCTGAGAAATAGATATTTTAAGAAGATTTTTTAACCAGATGTGAATAAGAAACCGGAAATACAAATTATACTGGAAGTGAAAAAAAATGGGCGTGGAAATCTTTAGTGAAACTAGATCCGCTCCTAATTTGATACTAAATCCATATCAGTCATCATTTCTATCTATAAACAATCATGAAAAATAGATGTTTTAAGGAAAATTTTTGAAACAGATGTGGAAAAGAAACTGGAAGTACAAATTTTTAGTGAACCACCCTATATCCTTTAGAATTTGATGTGGAATCCATATCATCAATTATCATCTAAGCACTATCTATAACTAATTTTGAGATATAGACATTTCAAGTAATATGACAATTTCAATTTTTGAACAGGAAATAAAAAAAAAATGGAAGTGGAAATCCATAGTGAACTTTTAATCCCTCCGAAATATAAAGGTAACTTCAAATCAGTTATCATCCATTGAAGTTCTGAAAAAATAGATGTTTCAAGAAAACGTTCTTGTAAAAAACAATAGTATGGCAAATTTTTTGGGCCGTGAAGTGCCACCCAATTTAGACAGGAACCCAGAGGGGCACCTTCCACAGCGACCATAGCTTCCTTCCCTGCTCACTAACCTCTGGGAAGGACTTACAAACTCGCATATTTAACGTGCTCGTACTCCGAGTGCACACAGGGACAGTTTAGGCTAACAACTGGGCTGTCCCATCCCTGCATAGCCTATGCTTTTGTTTACACATTTCCCAAAGAATTGAAAGTCAAACTCTCTTCTTGTCCTTGTCTTTATACATAAGCAGGAAGCAGCCATCTACCAAACATAATCATTATATAATTCCTATATGAATGTGAAGTTTATAACAGAAACTATATTTTTAGAGACCATCACAGATCTTAAACATCCCAATAATTACCATCTTTATCGGCGCTAGGTTGCAACAGGTTGTTTAGATCGACTCTTTGAATTTGTTTCTATGACTAGACAAAATACAGATTAGCAGTTTTCTCTTTTCTGAAGCATTATTCTGCGGTTTAAACACAATGGTTTGAAATCTGGAGAAATATATTTTGAGTATTTTAAAAATACAAAATACTCTAAGAATATATTTTCGATACATTACCAAAATACTTTAGTTTTTCCAGTTTAAAATACAAAATACAAATGTATTTTGAAAATATATTTCAAATACATGTATTTTCGATACTGCCCAACTCTGTTTTAACCATTTATCTACCAATTATTGAACAGGAAAAAAAAATGGAAGTGGAAATCCATAGTGAACTTTCAATCCCTCCGAAATATAAAGGTAACTTCAAATCAGTTATCATCCATTGAAGTTCTGAAAAAATAGATGTTTCAAGAAAACATTTTTCTAAAAAACAATAGTATGGCAAATTTCTTGGGCCGTGAAGTGCCACCCAATTTAGACAGGAACCCAGTGAGGCGGCATCCACAGGGACCGTAGCCTCCTTCCCTTCTCACTAACCTCTCGGAAGGACTTACAAACTCACATATTTAACGTGATCATACTCCGCGTGCACACAGGGACAGTTTGGGCTAACCACTCGGCTGTCCCATCCGTGCGTAGCAGACCTTGGATAGCCTATGCTTTTGTTTTCCCAAAGAATTGAAAGTCAAACTCTCTTCTTGTCCCCTGTCTTTATACATAAGCAGGAAGCAGCCATCTACCAAACATCATCAATATATAATTCCTATATGAATGTGAAGTTTATAATAGAAACTACATTTTTAAAGACCACCACAGATCTTAACCCTTTCGCGACGGTTGGCATGCCTGCGAACTTGCATTCAATGACGGACGGCACACATTTGCGACGGAGAAAACTTTACCCTAAACGGCGAATGGCACATATGAGTGTTTTCACATGGAACGTTTTAATTTGTCTACTAGATGGCGTTAAATGTCCGTGGAAACAACTTCAATGCATTTTGCAGATAATTGACCTTGTCATAAGGAGGATCCAATGAATTATTTCTCCATTTGGAGTGGTGAAACATGGTTTTGCAATATAAACAAATAGGGTACTTCTCGCAGCATCAACAATTTTATAATTGAGTTTCAGGTCATGTTTTGATTTCAGCTTTATGATTTCGTTGGTGAATCATAGGTATATAAGAGAGTATTTTTTTTTGTTTTGAGTTTTAGAGGCAGTGAAATTATTCGTTTATTTCGGATAAAAGAATGGGAACAACTAACGAGTATTTTGTATTCAGATTTGTGTGAAAAATATACATCAAATAGAAAATAAATATTTCTTTTATTCCTGAAAAAAGTAGATTTCTGTGTTGAATAAGGGATTTTTAGTGAATTTTTTTCAAGAGTTAGGCCTAGAGCAAAAAAATCGCCATCTCCTGGGAACAATTCGGAAGCGAAGCGCTCCGTCCTTTGGGCTGTGGCAGTTCCGGAATGCCGCCATCGTGAAAGGGTTAAACATCTTAATAATTACCATCTTTAACGGCACCAGGTTGCAAAAGGCTATTTAGATCGGCTCTTAGAAACGAATTCAATGACTAGACAAAATACAGATTAGCCGTTATCTCTTTTCTGAAGTGTTATTCTGCGGTTTAAACACAATGGTTTGAAATCTGGAGAAATGTATTTTGAATATTTTAAAAATACAAAATATTCTGAAAATATATTTTCGATACATTACCAAAATACTTTAGTTTTTTCAGTTTAAAATACAAAATACAAATGTATTTTGAAAATGTATATCAAATACATGTATTTTCGATAATGCACAACTCTGCTTTAACCCTTTATCTACCGAATTATGATAAAATTAAAAATCTCCCTTAACATTTTTTTTTTCTTGTTACTTGAGGACTCATTAGAAGATACATGCAATAAAAATAAGGAATTTTGTAATACAGGGTTAATTAAAGCTAATTAAATGAACTATCTGGTACTTTAAAGTACCGTTGGGACACTGTGTTTGAGAAAATATTGGTACTTTGGAAAAATGAAATAAGAGTGAGACATGATAGGATGGCCGGCCATCCATTTTTGCTGCTCTATGTCGTCGGATGAGTCGCTTGACCTGGGCTTTCGACATGATAGGATGGAAAATCATTTACTACATTTTAAGAGTCATTGATTTAGGATTGGTGGTAGTCAGAAAAGCTATTTTTCTTCTCGTTAATGCACAAAAACACATTGCACATGGTGCATTTTGAATGAGGTTTTCTCTGAACACTTTTCTTGGCACAAAGTTTGCAACGACCCTGATTATTAACAAATGTGGGCCAATGACATTCTCGGTTTTGAAGACGAATGTCACTAGAAACCGAAAATGTTTTCCGTTTTCTTTTATTGACCACAGGTTTTAGGGAATCATCTGCCATTTTATTTACTGTTGACTTTGGCCTTCCTCTTCACTTCAGTTCTGCTCTTGAAAGAGTAAGCAGTCCTTGAGTCACCTGTCTTTTATACTACAAAATGGACATATGTTTTCGTGTTTCAATATATACAACGCAAGAATTTACGAGTGTCATTTCCAACATTGCAAAAAAAAGTCGGTGCCACCATTTTTCTGTCGCTGTCATATAAGGAACACAACATATCAGCTTTGTCAATTCCACCCATATGTTCATTATAGTCCTTCATGATATTTGGTGCAGATATTTCCACTTTTGTGCCATCCTTCTGAATTCTTTTAACAGTGCAGGTTTCATTGCCATGGTAATTAGAAAGAAGATGAACAGATCTGTTATCTTTCCATTTGAAGTAGGATATACCTTGATTAGTGATTCGATGATCGAAACTTCCATGTGGCAGTTTTTTATCTTCAGCCAGCTTAAGAAGACCACGTCGATCTGGTCATATTGTCCCAACTGCATAAATACTTTTTGATTTTAAGTATTCATAGAGATCAAGGGAAGAAAAATAATTGTCCATTATTATAATATTATTGTTTCCGACCAACTTTCATGTTAGCTTATGAACAACACTTCCTCCTAGCTCAAATTTATTTTTCACATCGCTTTCTTGGATGCTCTTTTCTTTTCCTTGATACACGTCAAATTCATAAATGTAGCCCAACATGCCCCTCTACACCACAGTTTATAGCCTTGTTTTATTGGTTTCATTGGGTTGTACTGCTTCAGAGAGGATCGGCCCTTGAAAAGGACTATACTCTCATCAATTGATTGGATTTGCGATAGCAAACGAAACTTTTGAAAATTTTCATCTAGACTAATAAGTGGCCTAAGTTTATAGAGTTTATCTTGGTTGTTCTTCAGAATTCCAGAATTATCATTCACATGAATGTGTGATAATATTTTAAAAAATCTCGTACATGACATCGTTTGAGGGACAATACTGACTGAAAAGTCCATATCAGTGGACCAATAGTGGCGAATTTGGGATAGTCTGTGGTAACTGAAAAGGAATTCTAATCCGAAAAATCCATAAAACTCCTGTTCAGTGACTGGAGAAATACTGTTCATCTCTTTTGAGTTGCACACAAATTAGTTTGGAAAACTATATTGTCAACGATTCCTTGGTCGAAATACTTCAAGAAGAAATCAGTAGGTGTAGATAGTGGTTCAAAAAAACAATCAATGAATCCCGAATTCAATGAAAAAATCGGGATGGTAGTAGAAGCATTTCTCTTTCTCCATATTTTGGATTTCTTCTTCATCAAAGCTACTGCCTGTTTCGATTGCATCATTGTTTGTTTCAATTGCATCAACAATAGCTTGGGAGTCGGACAATGAGGTTGTTGGTTTGCTCTCTTCAGGAACTTCTTCATCAGAACTTTCTATCGGCGTGTCGCTGTTATCGGAAGGGAGATTTTCTAATAGGTACAACGCCTCTTCGGTAGTTAGTTAGTTCTCTTTTTCGCAGCATGTCTAAAAACAAAATAGGTAGCATATTAATCATAGAAAATATACTAAAATATATCATATCCTAAAATAATTGATTTTTAAAAGTCACGAAATAATTCAAACTTAATTGAACTTTCATGACATTTAATCATCAATAATATAATTTATTTACAGTATAAATATGTATAACTATTATAGGAAATTGGTAGTTAAAAATATACACGGTTAGCAAGAAATATGTTTCCACTTTAGAGGGCTCTAGAATGTGTTCTATTGGTCCATATGAGATAAAATTTGAAATACAGATAATTCAAATGATGTGCTTGACATTTATTAAATCAAAAATTTTAGTACAAAAATCCGCCGATAGGTAGTTCTGTAATGCACATAACATTTAATAGGCTTTATAAATGTTAAATAATATTAAAAAAGTAGCATTAAAACTGCTCAATATGTCCCCCTTCATGTTCAACAAGGTGCTCTAATCACAGAACCATATTTTTCACAGCTGACCGGAGTGAGTCTGCCGGAATATCAAAAACATGGCGCCGAATGCTGTCCTTCAGATCTGGCCTTTTACGGTAGATATTGTCCTTGAGGAAACCCCACAACCAAAAGTAGCAGGTGGTGATATCCGGCGAACGAGGAGGCCATGCTGTTGGAAAATGCCGGCTGATCACCCGTTCAGCTGTGAAATGCTGTGTTAGCAATTGCTCTACACTACGCTCAATGTGGGGAGGTGCGCCATCCTGCATGAAAATGATGTCCTGAAGGCATTCACGCTGTTGAAGTTGTAGGATTACAAAATCCCTCAGCATATCAGGGTACTGTAGTCCTGTGACGGAACAGGTTTTGATTCCAGGTTTTGACCTCTTCAAAAAAATACGGTCCAATGATAAAGGTAGTCGCAAAACCACACCATACTGTCACTTTTTCAGGATTCCTGGATAGCGTGAGGATTTTCCGCTGCCCAAATTCAACAATTGTGGGTGCTAACTTGCCCATTGAGACAAAAGTGGGCTTAGTCAGTCTACAGGATGTTCCATGGCCAACTGATGTCAACTACCATTCGAGCAAGGAACTGAAGTGCAAAAGTTTTACAAACCTCTGAGTCTCCGTCCTGCAATAGGTGCACAGGCTTGGTTTTGCAAGGATAAAAATTCAACATCCGCCATAAGATTTTTCGTACAGTGGAATACGTCATATCCAATACACGGGAAACAACTGGCACACTCATACTACCATGAGGCGAATGACTGCTGGCTTCAACGACTGCGGTAGCCACATTTTCGAGGCTAAAAGACTGGATTGGCTTTCGTCCTCTACCTAGAAGAATGCCAAGTTGCCCAGTTGTTTCAAATTTCTTTATCATCTTGCGTAGGGCACATGGAGACATTGGACCTCTTCGTAGTATCTGCTTCATACGACGGAATTCTTTTACAGGTGCAATGGAGTTCTGGTAGAACAATTTCACCAGTAGTGCTTTTTCTTGCAATGTTGGCATGATGTGCTGAGAAGTAACTAATGCTCGTACAGAATCCGCCTTCTTTTTATCCAAAGAATAATGCTACTAGGCATGCACTGTAATGCAAATATAATGTTTACATTTTCAATATATGCAAATAAATACCATTTGTGTTATAGCACCATCTATAGGTGAATGTTGATACTAAAATTTTTGATTTAATAAATGCCAAGTGCATCATTTGAATTACCTGTATTTCAAATTTTATCTCATTTGGACCAATAGAACGCATTCTAGAGCCCTCTGAAGTGGGAAACTTATTTCTTGCTAACACTTTATATAAATAAAAACTTTTAAGACTATACTAGCATATTTATCAAATTATTATTATTATTAGCAAATTATTATAAAGCATTATTAGCAAATAAATAAAAGATACAGTAAAGGGAGTATATTCAAATCCTTATATTATGTATTCATAAATTTTTCCTAAAATTCTGCATGTATTTTTGAAAACTAAATTATTTGACAATGGAGTGCTGCTAAAGGGGGGGGGGGAAGGTCCGGAGTACAAATCCTAATCTTGCCGGAAGTATTTCCAGGAATTTTCATTCATAAGGAATGACCTTCCAGAATTTTTTTTCGAATTTGAGCCCCCCCCTCCCCTATCGGGCAGACTCTAGCTCCACCCCTGTTTCAATTAAATATATGTACGTAAAATGTATTAAAAAATGAGGATCTATTGAACCACACCAAACAACTCGTTAGCTATTCATTAAATTACCATTGATATAGTGCTTCTATGATTAGCAGAACCGTAACTAGTGGAGGGGGGGAGGCAACCGTTCCAGGCGCCGACCTGGAGAGGGGAAACAATTAAGATGCAGACTTTTTTTTAAGTAATAATGTGAAATCATGTGGACGGGCTTCAATTCTACTGTTTGCCGTGTGCACTAATGTTTCTAGCTACGACCCTGCTGTGTGTGACCCAACGGTACTTTGAAGTACCGTTGCAAAAAAACCTTTGTAAATAAAATATAAGCACTTCAATTATGAAAATTTTACAATAATATCAATTATTAGGTGATATTAAATGAGAAAAAAATGTATGATTGACTTACCTTCAAAATTTGAGGTTATGCAGAGAGATAAATTTCGCAGTAGCGTCGGTCATAAAAATACACATTGACAAGTAGAGAGGGACGCTACAATATTCTTTGTTGAACGAGAACTACTGCCTAGAATTCCTACTGCCATCTAGTGACACAGTGAAGTATATAGCACTGATCCTCAAAAGTATTGTCGAGATTGTTTGAATAAAATTATTTTTATTAGGGTTTGAATCCACTGGTACTTTAAAGTTAAAGGGTTAAACCATGTCATCTAAGAAGTAAAATTACCAATAACTGGATTTTTTTTTCTGTAAACGATTACATAGGCATGTTTAAAAATTATGATAAGTATTTTAAATGATGCTTTTCAAAATTTAAATATATACAGTCTCAGATTTGAACATTATGGGGAATAAATTTCATTAGGAATTAGCCCCATTTTTAATTAACCAGATTGAACAAAAAATACATCTTTATTAGGATCAGGAAATTAATTCAGCTTTTCAGAAAAATCCACATTAACAGTTAAAATTGGTATTAACTGTTGTTACTTGTAAAATCTGTGAAATTTTAAAATGCATTAATAGAAAGACTTTTACAGCGCTAAGTAAACATATGCTGAAAATCTGTACTAACATTATTATTTCAGAAAAGAAGTTGTATAGTTAGTAAGAAGATGCAAGATTATAGGAAGTTCTATAGATAATGACATGTATCAATATCAACATGTCATTACCTCACCTTGGTTAGACAATTTCAGTTCCTGGCAGAATTAAAATAAATTTTATGTGCCAAAAAACGTTATTTTAAAGTTCTATTAAGAAAATTTATAACTTCACTTTTACACCAATTAAATTTAATTTCTATGATATGAAAATTTTAGATAGTGAAAAATTGTTTAGAACCTAGCATTTTTACTTCAATTACATATGTTGAACAGTGGAAGGAAAAATATTAATCATTTTAAAATTATAAACTCTATATTACAAGTTCCATTTCAAAAAATCTTTCTAAAATTCAGTTTCCAATACCACAAGTGTATGAAAAGACAACAGTAAATAAAAATTTATAAATATAGAAAAATTAGAAATTTTCAAAATGCCCGCTTCATGTAACAACTTTAAGGGTTATAATTTATGTAAACAAACATCAGGCAGACGATGTATGACCAAAGCTTAACTACATCTTTTGAAGTTCCAGATTACTTGTCGGTTATCAAAAAGGCTTATTAACGTTGACTTTTTTAGATTTCGATATTCGCAGTTTAAAAAAAAACTTTCATAGCAATATAAACAGACCGGGTTGAAAAGTTATGAAGACAAACTTTTGTCAGTCAATGTAATATTCATCAAAATAATTTATCGAAATTTCAAATAGTTTACAGACAAGAATTTGTATTTATTAATATCATTATTAATATCGGTTATCAAAAAGGCTTATTAACGTTGACTTTTTTAGATTTCGATATTCGCAGTTTAAAAAAAAACTTTCATAGCAATATAAACAGACCGGGTTAAGAAAAGTTATGAAGACAAACTTTTGTCAGTCAATGTAATATTCATCAAAATAATTTATCGAAATTTCAAATAGTTTACAGACAAGAATTTGTATTTCAATAATGTTATTTAAAGATACTTATTAAAAACTAGTAAATAGTCTAAAACTTACTTCATTTATTTCTGCGATTACAGCTACCACAGAATGCTATTAGTTTCGTTTTCGCGGCGTCCATTAGAGATAGACCTAGGCCATTCGTTTCTGGCAACCTACTCCTGCCCAGAGTTCTTGGAATTAATGACGTCACTGGACCCTAGCCGGACCTTTTCGAAGCGTGGGAAAAAGTTAGACATAGAGCAGTAGCACGGATATCAGTTTGAAAGTTTGACGACTTAATTGTTTTATATTTGGTAGTCTTCAAAATGGTTTAAGCCGGATTTCCACTGATGCGTTCGTCCGTTGCGTTGGCTATCCGTCAGAGGAGCAACGCAGAGCATCGATTCCCATGGAGTTCTCGAGAGCAAGGGATTCTCCTCTTTTTCCACGCTGTATGAGGCGATGGGGGTGCAAATGGTGTGGGAAAGAAGAAATCATTGTGCAGCTGAACTTGATTGGTTAGGATTTGTTTACTATTTGACAGCAGCTGTTCGATTGATTTTCATATTGTTCTATGATAACCAGTGGCGGCTCGTGAGCGACATGTAGAGGGAGGCGTTCATCTATGTATTTTTGCCTATATATGTATTAGTAATATATATATATATATAAAGCATATATATATACGTATTTTGGGCATACTAACGTTTGTATTAAAAATATAAACGACGGATGTATGAAGTAAAATAACGTATCCCCCTCCTTCTCGCTCGTTCATAAAAATCCTGGCCACATGGAATGTATCCTTCCTAGTGGAACTACATAGTCCTACTTTATGTATTACATAGTCCTACTTTACATTAAAGTAAAATTGTAAAGGCTAGTTAAACTAAAAGTTATGCCCAGGAAGTTGACTACAAAAATATGCATATTCTGATGATACGTACTGATGGTTCAGAGACTATACCCAGGTAACACACATACGGTATTATAACCGTTGTTAAACCGTTTATACGTTATATTTTCGTATGTGTTATACGATAAACGGTAATACATCGGTTATAATACCGTTATGAGTAAACGGTATATAAAAATACCGTATATCATACGTATGAATTACCGTGTATGAACATACCGTATGTAGAAATACCGTTTTAAATACGTATGTATTACTGTTTATTTTACATTAAAATAACCGTTTTTATTACATTAAAAATACCAATTTATCATACGTAAAAATAACCATTAACGCTTCCCTCTTGCTCAAATCCTCTTTCAGCTTTGTTCTCGAACCCTTTTCCCGAAGGCATTTTCATGTATTACCGTTTAAAATACATTATAAATACCGTTTATCATACGTTATAAATACCGTTTATATTACATTAAAATTACCATTTTTCATACGTAAAAATAACCATTAACGCTTCCCCCTTGCTCAAATCCTCTTTCAGCTTTGTTCTCGAACCCTTTTCCCGAAGGCATTGTATCCCTTCTTGTTTATCTTCACCCTCCCAAGTTCTAACCCCACCGTGACGTCACGCAGTTCTGGAAGCTTCCAGAACGGACTCATTTCTACCTCAGGGGACGAAGCCATAAGCTTTGTCCATCTGGCAACACTGAGTGCAGTAATCATTCTTTACGTTTCGCGCCATGTTTGTAGGTTTGTATCTTGAACTTGATTTTTCCGTGTTAGGTTAACATGTTGCTTAATTTATATATTTTAAATTATTTAATTATATTTAGCTTTAACTTTTATTTTATTTTATATATCTTCCTAGCTTTGTTGTATGTATGCACATATTGCTTTAAAAGCAAACGGGAAAAGTGCATGTTTTCAGCATCGTGGTATGTGCATCCATGCTCGCATTTAATACTATCTAAGGGGAGATTAAATGAAAACGTGGTCCGAGATTGCATTTGTTGTCATGCATGCATGTTTATTTCAAATATTGTAAAATCAGAAATTATTCTTTTACATGTTTTTATGTATTTTAAACTTAAAGACGGTATACTTAATACTAAATGAAAGTTGCTTCATGTATAACCTACCTGCAAGTAAAAATACTTATTTAGTGTTGGTTAGTGTTTATAATAAATTAAATTTAATCTATATAATAATAACTGAAGCAACTTTCATTTAGTGTAATTATACATGTATGTCTAAAACTAAAATCTATAAAAAAACATGTTAAAGAATAATTTGATTTTAAAAGAAAACATGATACTTAAAAGAAATAAAAACACACATAATTCTTAGAATTATTTTAAAAACACCGCAAAATTATATTTCATAACGTAGTAATTATAATTTTTGCAATTGTTAGAAATTAGAATTAAAAATATACTTAGAATTTTTTCGACTAATTATATTTGCGAAATTTGGCAAAAAAAAAAAGTATTTGACCTAGAGATCTCAAATTGGTGTCATTTTTTTTCTTTCAATGGGTCTTAATTTGATATGACTATGCTATTTTCTAAAAACAATTTCTCTTTTAGTTTGTAATTACTTTAGAAACTCCAATTTTAAAAAAGAGTTAAATACCATAATCATGTTGTATATCAAATTAAGGTCCATCGAAAACAAAAGACTGCACTAATTTGAGCTCTCTTGGTCAAATAGTTTTTGATCTACCACTGTTTAAAGATTTCAAAACTTTACCAGATTTGGCTTTTTTAAAAAAGTGAATAACTGAAAATCTAAGAGCCCAAAAAATATGAAATTTTACAGTTTTTTTAAACTTTACTGGTACTATCACTGTACCAAAAATGATCAATTTTTTAGATATCAAGGTTCAAACCATTAAGTGATTTGGCACAAAATGACATACATTTAGTACATAACTCATTAGCCCGTTTTTTCATACATTCAGCCCACATATGTTCTCAATTTTTACAATTTGCTACACACTTAATATTCAGGGTGGCCACTCAACTGGGAAAAGTCAGGGAATTTTGTGAAAATTCTGTTTTTTTTACTAGTTGTAAAACAGAACTGCCCACTTTGTATGCCATTTTCGAAAAATTTCGCCAAGTATTATGCTGTACTCGTAACTTCTAAATAAAGGCTGCCATGTGTCCATTTGATTCCGTATAAAAACAAAAATGCAGAGTTTGTGCTCCATTTTGGACAACTGTTGCCAAGAATATTATATACATTTTACAATATTTTTTCTATTTTAATGACATTCTTTTGACATTGCTGAATTGACATTAATTATTCAATGGCTGTGGCTTGTTACAGTGTAGTTTTTGCATATCTTTAATGTCTGTCATTGTGAACAATTTGCAATGCCCATATTTAAGGACATCAGTTTAGACTATTTCTTTTTATTGTCTTCAGTGAAAAAAAACATTAAATTCTTTTAAATATTTCAGTAGTTCAATTTTGCTGCATTTACAAGTATTTTTTATTAAAAATGTCAAAATATATTTGTAAAAACAAAAAATGTGTATTTTTTTCTCCTGATTTAATATAACTTTTTTTGAATAGTGGAGTTAAATTGTTAAGATTCTTTAATCAAATTTGTAACTAAATAGGGATGTGCGCGCATTTTATGTTAAAATTACTGGTCTGGAATTTCTTTTCAATTCACCTGGAAAAGTGGTTAATGAGTTATGTACTAAGTATATGTTACTCCGTGTCAAATCAATTAATGGTTTGAACCTTGATACCTCAGAAATCGATCATTTTTGGTACAGTGATAGTACCAGTAAAGTTTACAAAAACTAAAATTTCAGATTTTGGGGGCTTTTAGATTTTCAGTTATTTACTTTTTTAAAAAAGCCAAATCTGGCAAAGTTTAGAAATCTTTAAACGGTTGTAAATCAAAAAATATTTTACACACAGCTAAATTTAGTGTTGTCCTTTTGTTTTCAGTGAACCTTAATTTGATATACAATATGATTACGGTATTCTAACTCTTTGTAATTTTTTAAAAACTCCAATTTAAAAAAAAAATTTTTTTTTTTAGAAAATCCAAAAAAAAACTGATTTCTTTAAAATATATATATATATATATTAAAGACATTAAGAGACTATTTGTGTGCCAAATTTCATAGTCTGTCGTTAAGGGGTTCCTATAGTATGGAAATTAAATTATTTTTTGTAATTTAGCTAATTTCACTTATAGTTTAATACAAAAAAAAATAATTTTCATAGGAACCCATTGGCTTCCCATTATGAAACTTGGCATACAAGTAGTCCATAAAGCATATATTTTTTTTTTCAAAAAAATTAAAAGGGGTGTTTTTGAGATTTAAAAAAATTTTTTTTTGAAGCTTTTCAAAAAATTCAAATTTGAAATAGTATCGTCATGTTATATATCAAATTAAGACTCATTAAAAGCAAAAGAAAATGACACTAATTTAAGCTCTCTAGGTTAAATAGTTTTTGATCTACAGCTGTTTAAAGATTTCAAAACTTTGGCAGATTTCGCTTTTTTGAAAGTCAATAACTGAAAAACTAAGAGCCCCAAAAATCTGAAATTTTGCAATTTCTGTTGTCTTTATAGTTACAGTAAATAAACACTTTTCAACTATGTTGTAAAGTGTTAAAAAGGAAAAGATTTCATTATGAACAAGAGTACATTTTGAAATTGACACTGAAAGAAATGTGAAAACATGAATAGTCGAATTTTCATAAAGAAAAAAAAATTGTACAGAAAAGTCTCATTTATAAGCATTTAAAAAACGATATTTCAGTATAATTTTTTTAAATACAAGATTTGGAAGAATTAAAAAAATATATATACTAGGAAGAAATTTTAAAATAATATGCTACTTAGAACAAATTAAAAAAAAAAAGTTGATACAGGGGTGAAATGTTAAAAAACACAATACTAAATTAAAATAATTTGATACTTTAAGAAAATAAAAAAAAATACCTGGAAGAAGTTAAAAAAGCCTTATACTTAAAAGAAAATAAACATGATACGTACAAGAAATAAAAACACACGTAATTCTGGGAATTTTTTTAAAAACATTACACACAAAATTATATTTCATAATGTAGTAGATTATAATTTTTGCAATTTTTAGAAATAATTGTGAAACAGTTTGTGTTCTGTGTATCTAGAAACATGTTCTACTTGGCCTCTGTGCCCTTACTTACTGTTTTCACTCTTAAAAATCATCACAGTTGCATGATACCACCATTGATCAGAGATGTGTAGTTTTAGCATGCACATATATAATTTAAAATAGCCTATAAACTTAATTACAATATTATTAATATTGTTTTTTTTATATATTTTTAGTATTGAAGTTTACTTTTAAAAAATTAACTCTTTAAAAATTGCAAAAATGTTTTAAGTATTATATGTTTTAATATATCCCAAAATTTTATTCTGTATTTTTAAGTTATTTTCAATTTAAAATAGCTTATCTTTTAGATTTAAAATTATATTTCATAATGTAGTAGATTATAATTTTTGCAATATTTAGAAATAATTAGAATTAAAAATATATTTAAATATAAACTGAAAATAAAGGAAAAAAACATTTTTGCATTAAAATTATTGTATTAACAATATATAATATAAATTTAAATAAAAATTTTATTACATATGAACAGAGTGATTCTATAGTATTGTGAATTTTGCATATATGGCACATTTGATATATCGTATCTTTGTAAAAATATGATTTAGATGAATGTATTTTAAATTTTAAAGATACTGTTTCAGATTGTGTTGATTTCAAATTTATAAATTCAAGTACATTATTGAAATCAACACAATCTGAAAATTTGACATCTATTATAAAAATATATTCACCTGGCTCAATATTTTTGTTTTACAAAGATGCATAAAACTTTGTAAATATCATGTCTGCAACATGCACTATTCTGTAGAGTTGTCCAATGTGTGATAAATATGTATATAAACACGTAATAAATACGTGTAGAAACACAATATAAACACGTAATAAATACGTGTAGAAACACAATATAAACATGTAATAAATACATGTAGAAACACAATATAAATATGTATGGGAATACATTATAAATGCGTATGGGAACGCATAAATACATATGGGAACACGTTATAAACATGTATGTGGATATACGTAAGAAACACGTATGTGAATATACGTAATATACACGTATATGATATGTAATAAACATGTATCTGGATACGTAATAATAACGTATGTGGATATACGTAATATACACGTATGTGATACGTAATTAACATGTATCTGGATACGTAATAATAACATATGTGGATATACATAATAATAACGTATGTGGATACGTAATATACACGTATGTAGATACGTAATAATAATGTATGTGGGTATACGTAATAATAACGTATGTGGATATACGTAATAATAACGTATATGGATACGTAATAAACACGTATGTGCATATACGTAATAATAACGTATGTGAATATACGTAATATTAACGTATAAGGATACGTAATAATAATGTATAAGGATACGTAATAATAACCTTTTTTATAACGGTTGGTATACCGTATTCTAACGTACCATTTTTGCGTAATAATTACGTATGGCCTGACACGTAAAGATTACGTATTGCTTGATACGTAAGAATTACGTATTTGTGCTACCTGGGTAGCCACCCGTAAAATCAAAATCGGTGGATTAGGAGGCGAGATGGAACATTGGGGGGTAGGGGGTGGGGATGGGGTGACCAAAGTAAGAGTTACGCTCAGGGATTTGCGATGTTAAAGTTGCATATCCAGGTGACATGTACAAATGGTGGATATTCTATAGCCACAAGCCGAACCAAAATCGCTCAATTTGGAGCAGATATGTAAAATTGTGAGGACTAGTTAAGCTAAAAGCTATATCCAGGGACTGACACAAAAATTTATGTTTCCAAGTGAAATGTACAGATATTGCTCAGACTATATAGTCACCAGCAGAGTCAAAGTCACTCAATTAGGAACTGAGATGTAAAATTGGGGAGCTAGTTAAACTAAAAATTACGCCCAGGGAGTTAGCACAAAAAACGCATGTATATTATATATTCATCAAATATGTGTATCAAACTGAGACGTACGGATGGTGCAGATACAACCATCAGCATAAGCAAAATCGTTCAATTAGGAGGTGAGATAGGAAATTTGGGGAGGGGGCTAATTGAAGTAAAAGGTATCCTCAGAGAGCTGTCACAACAAAGATGCATAACCAGATGACATGTACAAATGGTGCAGAAACTATAGCCATTAGCAAAACTAAATTCGCTCAATTAGGAAAAATGCTCGCTAAAATTGTATTATTATGGAACTAGTTAAACTAAAAGTTACGCTCAGGGGGCTGACACAAAACATGTATATTCAGATGACACGTACAGAGGGTTCAGAGACTATACCCAGGTAGCACAAATACGTAATTCTTACGTATCAAGCAATACGTAATCTTTACGTGTCAGGCCATACGTAATTATTACGCAAAAATGGTACGTTAGAATACGGTATACCAACCGTTATAAAAAAGGTTATTATTACGTATCCTTATACATTATTATTACGTATCCTTATACGTTAATATTACGTATATTCACATACGTTATTATTACGTATATGCACATACGTGTTTATTACGTATCCATATACGTTATTATTACGTATATCCACATACGTTATTATTACGTATACCCACATACATTATTATTACGTATCTACATACGTGTATATTACGTATCCACATACGTTATTATTATGTATATCCACATGTGTTATTATTACGTATCCAGATACATGTTAATTACGTATCACATACGTGTATATTACGTATATCCACATACGTTATTATTACGTATCCAGATACATGTTTATTACATATCATATACGTGTATATTACGTATATTCACATACGTGTTTCTTACGTATATCCACATACATGTTTATAACGTGTTCCCATATGTATTTATGCGTTCCCATACGCATTTATAATGTATTCCCATACATATTTATATTGTGTTTCTACATGTATTTATTACATGTTTATATTGTGTTTCTACACGTATTTATTACGTGTTTATATTGTGTTTCTACACGTATTTATTACGTGTTTATATACATATTTATCACACATTGGACAACTCTACAGAATAGTGCATGTTGCAGACATGATATTTACAAAGTTTTATGCATCTTTGTAAAACAAACATATTGAGTCAGGTGAATATATTTTTATAATAGATGTCAAATTTTCAGATTGTGTTGATTTCAATAATGTACTTGAATTTATAAATTTGAAATCAACACAATCTGAAACAGTATCTTTAAAATTTAAAATACATTCATCTAAATCATATTTTTACAAAGATACGATATATCAAATGTGTCATATATGCAAAATTCACAATACTATAGAATCACTCTGTTCACATGTAATAAAATTTTTATTTTAATTTATATTATATATTGTTAATACAATAATTTTAATGCAAAAATGTTTTTTTCCTTTATTTTCAGTTTATATTTAAATATATTTTTAATTCTAATTATTTCTAAATATTGCAAAAATTATAATCTACTACATTATGAAATATAATTTTAAATCTAAAAGATAAGCTATTTTAAATTGAAAATAACTTAAAAATACAGAATAAAATTTTGGGATATATTAAAACACATAATACTTAAAACATTTTTGCAATTTTTAAAGAGTTAATTTTTTAAAAGTAAACTTCAATACTAAAAATATATAAAAAAAACAATATTAATAATATTGTAATTAAGTTTATAGGCTATTTTAAATTACAATTATAGGCTATTTTAAATTTTAATTTAGCATGCTAAAACTACACATCTCTGATCAATGGTGGTATCATGCAACTGTGATGATTTTTAAGAGTGAAAACAGTGAGTAAGGGCACAGAGCCCAAGTAGAACATGTTTCTAGATACACAGAACACAAACTGTTTCACAATTATTTCTAAAAATTGCAAAAATTATAATCTACTACATTATGAAATATAATGTGTTTAATGTTTTTAAAAAAATTCCCAGAATTGTGTTTTTATTTCTTGTACGTATCATGTTTATTTTCTTTTAAGTATAAGGCTTTTTTAACTTCTTCCAGGTATTTTTTTTTATTTTCTTAAAAGTATCAAATTATTTTAATTTAGTATTGTGTTTTTTAACATTTCACCCCAGTATCAACTTTTTTTTAAAATTTGTCCTAAGTAGCATATTATTTTAAAATTTCTTCCTAGTATATATTTTTTTTTAATTCTTCCAAATCATGTATTTAAAAAAATTATACCGAAATATCGTTTTTTAAATGCTTATAAATGAGACTTACTATTTAACCTAGAGAGCTTAAATTAGTGTTATTTTCTTTTGCTTTTAATGAGTCTTAATTTGATATATAACATGACTATGCTATTTCAAATTTGAATTTTTTGAAAAGCTTCAAATTTTTTTTTTTAAATCTCAAAAACACCCCTTTTAATTTTTTTGAAAAAAAAATATATGCTTTATGGACTACTTGTATGCCAAGTTTCATAATGGGAAGCCAATGGGTTCCTATGAAAATTATTTTTTTTTTGTATTAAACTATAAGTGAAATTAGCTAAATTACAAAAAATTTAATTTCCATAGGAACCCCTTAACGACCGACTATGAAATTTGGCACACAAATAGTCCCTTAATGTCTTTAATAAAAGTAAATAACTGAAAATCTAAAAGCCCCCAAAATCTGAAATTTTACAGTTTTTGTAAACTTTACTGGTACTATCACTGTACCAAAAATGATCGATTTCTGAGGTATCAAGGTTCAAACCATTAATTGATTTGACACGGAATAACATATACTTAGTACATAACTCATTAACCAGTTGTTTCAAACATTCAGCCCACATATGTTCTTTTCAATTTTAACAATTTGCTACACACTTAATATTTCACATATGTCACTCAAAATTTAATTTTGTATTTACAATCAGTTACAAAACGTTACTTTTCAAGAACTTTTAAAATAAGTACTTCTCCAAACAAGTGAAGACAATTTCATCTCTTCCTTGCTCAAGAGTACAAACTCTCCCAGTTGCAGTATCAGGCTCTACTTTTTGCGAAATGGTCTCACATAGCACATTCAAATATTCAATACGTCACTTGGTTGAGGATAAAAGAAAGAAGAAGGTCCTTTAGGATGTAGGAAGCTAACTATATAGTCGCTCGTCTTTTCAAGAATACATGCAAGCTACCAAGATCCTTTATAGAGTATAGTGACAAATCCAGATTCAATTTTTGCTTAATTAGTTGGTGTAATATAGTCTAATGCTGTCACACGTTCAGTAAATTGGTGTTCACTACAGTAATTATGCTTAACATGAAGTATATTTTCAGAAATTGGGTAGAAAGAATGAAGTTTTTGAGTACCCATGATTGCCTTAAAGTCATTCAACTGTGGCGACAGTATTTCTTTAACTTCTTCATACTCATCAACTGTGCTGTACTCAAAAACTTCATTCTTTTTACCCAATTTCTGAAAATTGGCTTCTTGTTAAGCATTATTACTGTAGTGAACACCGGTTTACTGAACGTGTGACAGCATTCGACTATATTACACAAACTAATTTAGTAAAAATTGAATCTGGATTTGGCACTATATAGTCTATAAAGGATCTTTGTGGCTTGCATGTATTCTTGAGAAGAATAATGTTACGAGCGACTATAAAGTAAGCTTCCTACATCCTAAGGGACCTTTTCTTACTTTCATCCTCAACCGAGTGACGTATTGAATGTGCCAGGTGACACCATTTTGCAAAAAGTAGAGCCTGTTACTGCAACTGGGAGAGTTTGTACTCTTGAGCAAGGAAGAAATGAAATTATCTTCACTCAGTTTGGAGAAGAACTTATTTTAAAAGTTCTTGAACGTTTTGCAATTATAATTGTAAATATAAAATTATATTGAGTGGCATGTGAAATATCAGGGTGGCCACTCTTCAGACACATTGAAATTCCCTGACTTTTCCAGGTGAATTGAAAAGAAATTCCAGACCAGTAATTTTAACATAAAATGCGTGCACATCCCTATTTAGTTACAAATTTGATTAAAGAATCTTAACAATTACTCCACTATTAAAAAAAAAGTTATATTAAATCAGGAGAAAAAAATACACATTTTTTGTTTTTACAAATAAATTTTGACATTTTTAATAAAAAATACATGTAAATGCAGCAAAATTGAACTACTGAAATATTTAAAAGAATTTAATGTTTTTTTTCCCTGAAGAAATAAAAAGAAATAGTCTAAACTGATGTCCTTAAATATGGGCATTGCAAATTGTTCACAATGACAGACATTAAAGATATGCAAAAACTACACTGTAACAAGCCACAGCCATTGAATAATTAATGTCAATTCAGCAATGTCAAAAGAATGTCATTAAAATAGAAAAAATATTATAAAATGTATATAATATTCTTGGCAACAGTTGTCCAAAATGGAGCACAAACTCTGCATTTTTGTTTTTATACGGAATCAAATGGACACATGGCAGCCTTTATTTAGAAGTTACGAGTACAGCATAATACTTGGCGAAATTTTTCGAAAATGGCATACAAACTGGGCAGTCCTGTTTTTATAAGGACAACTAGTATTAAAAAAAAAAAAAAAAAAAAAAAAAAACAGAATTTTCACAAAATTCCCTGACTTTTCCCGGTTGAGTGGCCATCCTGAATATTAAGTGTGTAGCAAATTGTAAAAATTGAGAACATATGTGGGCTGAATGTATGAAAAAACTGGCTAATGAGTTATGTACTAAATGTATGTCATTTTGTGTCAAATCACTTAATGGTTTGAACCTTGATATCTAAAAAATTGATCATTTTTGGTACAGTGATAGTACCAGTAAAGTTTAAAAACACCGTAAAATTTCATATTTTTTGCGCTTTTAGATTTTCAGTTATTCACTTTTTTAAAAAAGCCAAATCTGGTAAAGTTTTGAAATCTTTAAACAGTGGTAGATCAAAAACTATTTGACCAAGAGAGTTCAAATTAGTGCAGTCTTTTGTTTTCGATGGACCTTAATTTGATATACAACATGATTATGGTATTTAACTCTTTTTTAAAATTGGAGTTTCTAAAATAATTACAAACTAAAAGAGAAATTGTTTTTAGAGAATAGCATAGTCATATCAAATTAAGACCCATTAAAAGAAAAAAAAAATGACACCAATTTGAGATCTCTAGGTCAAATACTTTTTTTTTTTGCCAAATTTCGCTTTTAAGAAAGTCAATAACTGAAAACTAAGAGCCCAAAAAATCTAATATTTACAGTTTTTGTCAGCTTCACTGGTACTACTATTGTACCAAAAATTATCATTTTCCATGATGTCAAGGTTCAGATCATTGGTTGATTTGACACGGAATGACCCTTGGATGAATATTCAATTTGGCAGTATTTTAATTTCTTAAGTTTTACACCATATATGAAATATTGTTTAAAAACAAACTAATTATTCTTTGTAATCAAAGTTAGAGGTAAGTTACGGTACAGGAAAATTAAGCGTTCTGCATTTTCAGGTTGCAGCCTATTACCATCTTTAAGTTTAAAATCTAAGTTAAGTTTAAAATTTAAGTTATACCATCTTTAAGTTTAAAATACATAAAAACATGTAAAATAATAATTTCTGATTTTACAATATTTGAAATAAACATGCATGCATGACAACAAATGCAAACTCGGACCACGTTTTCATTTAATCTCCGCTTAGATAGTATTAAATGCGAGCATGGATGCACATACCACGATGCATGCACTTTTCCCGTTTGCTTTTAAAGCAATATGTGCATACATACAACAAAGCTAGGAAGATATATAAAATAAAATAAAAGTTAAAGCTAAATATAATTAAATAAGTTATATAAATTAAGCAACATGTTAACCTAACACGGGAAAATAAAGTTCAAGATACAAACCTTTCTGTGCTACCTGTGCTACAAACCATGGCGGGAAACGTAAAGAATGATTACTGCACTCAGTGTTGCCAGATGCACAAAGCTTATGACTTCGTCCCCTGAGGTAGAAATGAGTCCGTTCTGGAAGCTTCCAGAACTGCGTGACGTCACGGCGGGGTTAGAGCTTGGGAGGGTGAAGATAAACAAGAAGGGATACATGAAAATGCCTTGGGGAAAAGGGTTCGAGAACAAAGCTGAAAGAGGATTTGAGCAAGGGGGAGCGTTAATGGTTATTTTTACGTATGAAAAATGGTAATTTTAATGTAATATAAACGGTATTTATAACGTATGATAAACGGTATTTATAATGTATTTTAAACGGTAATACATAAAAATGCCTTTGGGAAAAGGGTTCGAGAACAAAGCTGAAAGAGGATTTGAGCGAGAGGGGAGCGTTAATGGTTATTTTTACGTATGATAAATTGGTATTTTTAACGTAATAAAAACGGTTATTTTAATGTAAAATAAACAGTAATACATACGTATTTAAAACGGTATTTCTACATACGGTATGTTCATACACGGTAATTCATACGTATGATATACGGTATTTTTATATACCGTTTACTCATAACGGTATTATAACCGATGTATTACCGTTTATCGTATAACACATACGAAAATATAACGTATAAACGGTTTATCAACGGTTATAATACCGTATGTGTGTTACCTGGGTAACCATCGTTAAAATCAAAATCGTTAAATTAGAAGTCGAGATAAGAAATCTGGGGGGCTACTTCAAGCAAAATTTACCCCCAGGGGGTATCTGAGCAATATAGTTGCCAGCTCGGGGTTAAAACTTCGAGGGAACGACACGATGAAAATTTATTATTAAAGTTTTTTACTAAATATTTAAAATTTCTTTAATTTTTAGGTATTTTTTAATGTTAAATAGCTGAAAAAGTAAGACAGCTGGGTAGATCAAGTGACCTCTCAAACTAAATATCCGAAACAACATATTTCTGAAGCGTCACTAAAAATAGCCTATCGATTACGGGTATGCTAAAAATAGGAAACTCCAAACGTTTAAAGAATTAATTTGGAGTCAAACATATTGAAATTCGTCACCACCAGATCAACTAGAGCACAGAACTGCACCAAATCAGAAATAATCCCCTTCCCATAGGACAGAACCACACTACATCAGAAATGACGAAATGCGAAACAACTTCAATAAGTAAGACAGCTGGGTGGGTCAAGTGATCCCTCAAAGTGAGTGTCCTAAACAATATATTTCATGGCCAGAAACCCCTAAAATATCATAACACACCCCTTCCCATCAACACACACTACACGTACACTTAATCCACTCATTTGTTCAAATGTTTATTTAAACTTCCAAAATTATAACAAAGACGTGAATCAGAACAAACACATTTTTAAATGTAGAAAATTGAAGCCAAATTAGCGAAACTGAGCCAATTTGAGAGGTCCCTCTTCATGTTTTTCTACTCTTCTGTTTCTTTTTGGCTGAAGGCGCTCTAAGACCCGCGACACAATCTACTAGTAAATCTGCAATGTCTGGTTTTTTTTCACGCCAAATTTCTAATATTGTTCCTATACCATTCTTTCACTCTCGAGATGCCGATATTAGGGACGCGGCTTTATCAAATATCCCTGAATTTTTCCCTTATGTGTTGAAAATTCTACGCATTACAGCTTCCGCGAGTCTCCTTTTTTGAAGAAAGCTGTAGTGCTGCCATCTAGTGACATATTTCATAACTTATTTTTAATAATTCTCGGTTTAATTGAACAAAAATTCAGATTTTTTCAATAGAAATTGTAATAAATCTGTATAACTAAAAAAATAATTTGAGATGTTTACTCAATGGTGTCGCGCGTACCCGCGACGCCCCTTAATGGCCGCGACTGATGATAACATATTCATATTGAAGTCTGCTGTGGTCTGGTCCATTAGCGCAGGCCCGAATTGTCCTGGGGGTCGGTTCGGGCTCAGTATTTTAAAAGTCGGGCCGGACGTATTTAAGTTTGAAAAAAAAATTAAGTAAATTTTAATAGAGTACATGAGATTATTGTGTTGAATTTAGCTATATATAAATATAAATGTTTGAAAAACTTTTATTTTAGTTCTTTGTACAAACACATTTGGATAAAAATCATTTCGACGGTCGGGAACGTGTTCTAAATTATGACGGGCTTCATATTTCAGTTTCCTTTGTGAATATTTCATGTCTTCTCCAGCTTAAAAAAAATAGAGTGGTGTTCCCTCACCCGGACCGGGTGAAGGATGCAATCTCATATTTTCCAGGATATGGCCATATCCCAGTATATAAGTAAATCTGTTTTTTCTAATTCTCTATTTAAGGATTTTTCAAATGAAATCCTATTTTGGTAAATTCTTGAATTGAGCTTATGTGTATTTTTGATCACAATTCTCGTTTAATATATTTATGAGATTATTTATTTGTGAAAGTCTCTCTCTGCCAATATTGCAAAATTCTTAATTATATTTCTTCTTAATTATTTATAATTTCGAAGTGCACCAATTTACCAACAATTGAGAATTGATATATTAGCATCTATTACATCTTCAGAATTAATATCTGTCAGTATAAATTTAAATAAACAGCCTTAGTTTATATATATATATATATAATTGTAAAAATAAAATCTTTTGAATTCCCATTCATTTTCTTATAAAAGAACTCAGATTGTATGTTGACTGTGAAAAATCACCTAGTTCATGAGATCTTTACCAGATGTGTTACATTTTTTAAAAGTAAAGTTGAACGATACTTACCTTAAATATAAATGTTATTTTGCTTTCCAAATTTTATAATTTTTGACTAAAAGGCTTCGTGAACCTTGTGCATTACTTATAGGTTTTAGTGTATATGTTGGTAGATATACCATTTTACAAATTTTGGGTGCTTCTTAATGACGATTTCGTGCCCATTCTGTTATGTATATTTATCTTACATAATATTTTGTGTCTTTTGTATATTCATCAGTGTTTGTTAAAGTATTGTTTGGCTACCAAGGTATTACTATTTACAAAATGCCTAGACTTTCTTGATATTTTAAGTTTTACTACTTAGACAGTGAAAAGTATTATCCAAACACAAATTTAATCTACTTTTTTAGGCAGTAAATTAATTTCATATCTGATCCAACTTAAGCTAATCATGTTTCCTGATGTAGAACAATCAAATATTAACATGATTTAGCCTTAACTGACTTTACAATTATATTCTGCAACTGTCAACAAATAATATTGAAATAGACGAATGTGATTAATAAGCCACTGACTCACAGTTAATGTGAATAGTGCTAAAAAAGTATTAAATCAGATGTCAGCATTTTGTGTGAAGTATAAATATAATCCGACAAGACAAATGCTTATTTCTCTCACATAAACCAATGCTTTTCCTACCTAATATCTTCAATAAAACAATGCACATTACTCCAAATCCTTTTCGCTTCTTATTATTATTTGATCTTTGAAATATTAAATTGCTTCAACAGATTAAACTTGGTAATCTGAAGTTTATGGAAGAAGAAATTGACATTTAAAAAAAATTGCTGTAACTTCTTTCTTATAATATATATTTTTACCTAACATATTCGTCAAAGTAAAAAGAAGGAAATCTGAGTGATACAAATAGCCAATAAAGCACCAGTAAGCTTTCCGATATATTTTAGCAGTAAAATCAGCTTACCTTTATAAATAAAACTATTTTCCCATAATATTGTAACTTTTCACATTTCCACTTGCATTTATAATTTTTTTTTCTATTTATTTAATCAGGTTAGAATGCTAGGCCAACAACTTTATAATACTAGCCAATGGCAAAAATTTTTGATAACCTCACTCAATCTCAAGTAGGATTTTACTGGATATTTCACATTACTTCATAGAGAATACAAAATAGATAAAAGAAATAATTCACATTGTCATGTATTTTAAACTTATGTCGGTTTGAGAGCAATCAAAACAGGCTGTTTGTTGAAAACCCAGACCAGCCGAGTGCATATAGCAGATGGTTGAGAAACTGGTAACAAGCTGTTTGTTGCAATATCAATATATTTTTAGAGTTTAATTAAATAAATAGTATTTATAAATAAAAATTAAATTCTCATCATTGATGATACTGCTTCATCAGGCCATCTTATAGGTTTTCTCAGTAGTTCCTCTTTGTGGCTACTTCGCCAGTTTTGCTTTTCCCATCGACATCAAACCATCAAAATAATATGCAAATTATATTCAACAATGAAAAAAATTTAATCCAATTGGACTTCCAGAATTAACATTTAGTTCAAAAAATAAAATGTGCTCATTTTGTTAGAATTTGAGTTGTGATAATTTCTACTTTTGTTTAAAATTTCAAAGCTGAGTTCAGTAATTGACATGCTCACAAAAACACATTTTGATTTCATTAACATGATCTTAATAATGCTTTTTCAACTTTCAAACCTGTAATGTTATATTTTTTACATCAATATAATAGAACTTGCTTATAACCATTGAAAATCAATGATGCAAGATACCGTATGTGCTTGTATAAATTTTTTCAGATATTGTTTTTACTTCCAATCAAACCAGAAAAATACTGAATAATGAAAAAAGAAAACGAAGAAATGAATTATCATTAAAGGAGAAAAATAATTGTTTTTTATTAATGCATTAACATTAATTGAATGGAAATGAAGAACAGATGTTTCTTATAATAAATCTAATAGAATATTTCAGTATAAACCACATATTTAATAAATTTTTTGTAGCAAATTAACTGAAATCCACATTTGAATCTAAACTAAAAACCAATATAACTAACTGTGAATCCAGTTTTGAAAACATATCTGAATTAGAATTCCAAATTTGTTGATCAACTGCCCATTGCTAAAATATTTTTCTTCTATACAGAAAAGTGTTGAACTTATTGGTTCTTACCGCAGTCTGATAAATTTTTTATCAGAGAGATATTTCTTCGTTTATGTGAAACCATATTAGTTTCCATATTTTAAATATCTGCAAGCCCTTTTAGTTGGTGACAATTTGCTTGCAACAATGGTAATATGAATAGCCATTGTTATAAGATAGTTAAAAACGAGTCTAATATTCAACTTCGCTTCTACAGAGAACATTTTAATAAGAACAGTGAAGCTGAATATTGGACTTGTCTTACTCAATATTTTTCACCACACATAACACATATTGGTGCCAGAACACCCCTCCAAAAAACATTGCATCATAATTACTCATGCACCCTTTTAGAGTAAGAACTAAATACATAACAAATTTTAGCTTCCTATACATTATGGTATTCGAGATGTTTTGGGGCCGACAGAGAAATCTAATTCAAAAGGTAGCACACTCCCTCGAGAAAATTTCTAAGGTTTTCACATCAACTTTTGGGGTAAGAACTGATTGCCTACCAAATTTCAGCTTCCTAGGCCGAACAGTTTTTGAGATATTTTTATTCCAACATTGAATCCCACACATATGGATAAATTCAAAATATACTAATTAACAATAAAATCAAATACATAAATTTAACTTGTTTATTTTTCAGAAGTAAACAGCTCAAATTTTTAGATGTAAGAAATAAAATATTTTATAACAGATCATGTTCAACAAATATGAATATTTTTTTTTAAACAATACTAGATCCAGTCAAACTTTCTTTAAATTTTCTAGTCCATACTTGAATTCAGAAAAACCTGTAAAAAATAAAATGTATAGTTTTAAAGAATTCTCATTTTTAACTATTTTACAAAATTAAATGAATAGAATATCAGCAAAGGCCTGACATAAACCACACATGGGCAACCCATGTCTTCATTTTTTTTGTTTTAGTTTTTTATTATGAATACTTTTTTTTTTAAACTTTAAAATTCTATTTGAAATTTCTGCATTTGGATTAATGTATACCATAAATCAGTAGATTTTTATCATAAAAGTGAGGCTTTCAGGTCTATCGTTAGTCATACCTGATAAAAAAAAAAGTAACCACTGGCTGTCAGCTAGTTATACAAAAATGCAATTTTCTACAACCAAATATGACTTTTATGCAGGAGAAGCAGATTAAAAATAGTGTTGCTATCTTAGCTTATATGAAACATTTAAAAAAAAAATAATGTTTCATGGACAATGAAAATGCTTCTAAAATATTGGAATGATATGAAGCTTTAACTTTAGTGACAACATGTTGATAAATCTTAATCCCCATTAGCATGGCATATTTCACATGTCATGTTTCTGGGGCGCGGTAGCCCATTGGTTAGCGCGCTGGAGTTGCACTCGGTAGGCCCGGGTTCGATTCCAGCCGCTGCCAAAACTGCCGCCGTGTTCATGCGGAGTACGATCACGTTAAACATGTGGGTCCGAAAGTCCTTCCGAGAGGTTGGTGGTAGGGGAAGGAGGGTACGGTCCCTGTGGATGCCTCCCCCACTGGGTTCCGGTCTAAATTGGGTGGCACTTCCCGACCGTCCAAACAGTTACCTTACACCTTTCTGGTAGGTCGGACGGTCTGGGTTTCAACAACAACAACATGTCATGTTTCTATATATATAATGGTCATTAGCAATTCTTCCTTTTATGCGATATTTTAATCATATATTTATAAACTGATCATTGGGATCACTCAAGGCTGTGAAGTCGTCGGAGTTAGTAAAAATATACCGACTCTGATTCCTAAATTAAACAATATAAAAGCAATTTTATCTTGGAATATTAAATTCTTTTATTAGTTAAAATAGTTTTAAAAAATCATTAAATGTTTACCAATTAAAAAACTAGTGAATTGAAAAATTAAAAATTGCTATCTATAACAGTCACTATTTTAGCAATAACTTTTATAAACAAATAATATGTGAGCACTATTTTATCTAGACATAAGTTGCTATACTACACTACCTAAAAATAAAATGTGGCTTATGCAAACTAAAAAATCTGATGTGGGCAACACATGACTTTCCTTATATAATACAATGAATTTACTACTTTTATAGTTAAAAAAATGTTATTCTTATAGTAGATACTTATATTCTTTCAAAGATATTGAATTTTCTTCAATGAGTCGTCATTTTCATTGATTTAGCGTCATTTTTATCCATTTGGCGAGATTTTAGTTAATTTGGCAACAATTAAAAATGTCGCCAAGTTGGCGACATTCCGCCAAATTCGTCGCCAAAATCTCGCCAAGCGTTATGGACGGAGAAATAAGTTATTCTTACAGCAGATAAATGACTATTGGCGTTCAAATACAAAAGTATTATTCAAAGTATTTTTCTTTCATGAATGGAACGAGCTAGGTCCACGAGAATGATGTCACCAAATTTATCGCATGGTATTACATATGAAAAGTGAACATGTTTCGCAATAGGAAATATATTCTTTTTATATAACTTTTTGATAATTTTTTTTAAAAATGTGTAATATCTCGAGAACGGTTCATGTTAGCGTTCTAAAATTTATGTCAATCGTTTTCTAATGAAAAATTACATAAGAAATGTCTATTTGCGTAACTTTATTAGCGGTTTTGATTTTTTGACGATTTTTTCAAAATTTCACGCGAAAATTTAGGGGGGTTTTGAACATTTGATTGCCTATAAAAACAATAGGCTTCCAGTGTTTACGGATTGTGATTTTTTTACCAAATTTCGTTCGAATCGGTCCATTCGTTCGTCAGTTATCGTCTCCACAGACTCACTGACACACACACATACTTTCACACTCACACACACACAGACATCACTTCAAAAATGTTTGATTCATGATCAGGGATGCTTGAAACGTGCTCTCCCGTCGAAAACTCGAATTCGAATTTTCGACCCCGTCACAATATACTTTCCTTATACATTATGTATATAAGGAAAGTAATATATGCACCCACTATTCAGTGAAATAGGCTGTGCTAACAAAGAAAATATTAAAATGCAGCTTACTCATATTAAAAATATGTGCCTGCTACAGTGTGGCAAGTGCTACTACTTGGCATCATAGCCTGCATATGTCCTAAATAAACACCTTCTGTGTGGGCAATAAATGCACTTGATATGTTGATGCATACTGTAGTGGCGTCCCAAGCTAGCAGTAACTTTTTAAGACAAATGGGTTATTTATTACATGTGCAATATATGAATCAGATTAAAATTTGTCCTACAATGAATGCAGTTTAAATTGAATTTGATCCTTTTCACGATAGTTATAATTTAATTTGAAACAGGTTATTTTCACAAGATACAATTTAAATCTAAAACCAGTAACTTTTACAGTTGATTTCAAATTGTTTAGCTTGCTTATATAAAACTGGAAATCAGAATAAAGTTAGCATTTAGTCTAAGAAATTTTAGTTGACCAGATTGATTAATGTAATGAAAATGAAAATTTTAATTTTCAAAACTTTTATTTCAAAAATGCTAAATTTAATTTCTTGATAATATTTCTTTACTCAGTGAGCTACTTGCATGCACAGGTCAGGTGCTTCCGAACGATCATTGGAAAGCCCTTGAAAATGAAAATAAACAAATCACGAGGATTCAAATTGCAGATTATAAATTAAAATGACTACAGCAAGATAGTATTTATATGTTAGATGTGTTTGTCATTATAAAAATTTACTTAGCATATATTATAAATATGGAACAGTTTACCCCACAAAGTTCTATATACAAGTATTTGACTTTCTAACGTTTACTTAAATTGATCCACTTTACACTTTTTAATCATCAATTAAGGAATTTCTAATTTACAGTATATTAACTAGGAATAGTAAATGTCAAGCACTGAAATTAATGTGACAAAAACATACCTTAACCTTTACATTACGGCTCCGAGAATCCATTTTTCAACTCCATAACGACAAAATAACTGAAAATTCCACCCCTCTAAATAAACACCTTCAATGACCTTGTCTTTTGTTCGTAACTCGTTCCTCCTTCAGTCAGGAGAAACTTGAAGGAAGGGTTGCAGACATTCTTCAAGTTTGCAGAAGAAGATTGAGAGTTTCAATAGAATTTCAGTGGTACAACTGTTGTACCGCCGTACGGAAAAGGTTAACTTCTTCACAATCTTAAGGGATCAGAGCAGAGGATGTGTGCATCAGCTATAGATTTTTCAATCCTTCAAGAAATATAATTCGGCTTTTTCTAGACACTTTAAATGCCTGTAACAAATTAAATCGGAATTAGTATCACTTTACAACCCTTGGTAAAAAAAAGCACATCAAAACTGCTTGTCCTCAACTATTAGAATGAATATTTTTAAATTATGGTATCTAGCTGTAAATAAAATTCATGGTAATAAATATCAGACTTGAACTTAAATACCACACGCACCTTGAAAAATATTTCTAAATAGATTTCTTCTGTATTCAAACAAGTTGGCAAAATGAAAATATAGCAAATCTAATTGTAATGCTGCATAATATGCTATAACATTCTGCTAATAACGAATGAATAATTCAGGGTGAAAAATTTCAGCTTAGTGATCACTCGCTAAAAGTTTTTTCACATACTAGTATCATATAAATATAATAGCTGTGCTTTTAACTCTTTTGGCATTTTTTTCTCGAAAAGAAACAACAACTAATAATTACAGTCAAATTTATAACCAATTATATAAAAAAATTAACATAAATATATACATAACATATCAGCGATTAAGATGTTGCTTACAGATGTAATGGACAAAATGTTGTTACATAAATATTGATTTACAATTGCAAAATCTAAAAGTCACTATTTTCAAGTTTCCTAGGATTTACACATAAAATGCGAGTAAGTACAAACCACCTTTTACACATAAGTGCATTGCCTCCCGACCGTCCAAACAGTTACCTTACACATTTCTGCTAGGTCGGACGGTCTGGGTCTCAACAACAACAACAGAAGTGCATTGGCACTGGATAAAAGAGAACATACATTTCATATTAACAGTGGCGAATCATGGGAGAATGTCGCCCCGGCAATCTTTTCCGAAGAGCCCCCCCCCCCCCACACACACACACACTCTAAAAGCCAATTTACAAAAAAAAAAAAATACTTAAACATAAACACGTTGAATCTTGTTCTATACAAATCCAGCTACGCTTTTTTTCATCTAATAAACATACTTGAAATATTTGCATCCAAAAGTTTGAACAGAAATTAAATTAAAATGAGAATAATAATATTTTATGAAAATATTAAACGATACAAGTGAACAAGTGTTTAAATATTACACATTTTTATTTATTAAACTGTGCGGTAAATATTGATATTACAGCACAATAGTAAGAACATAGTTAAAACTTCTAAGGGTACTTTAAATTGGACGTTTTCTGGCCTCTGCTGCAACAAAGTATCAATAATATATGTAAAATCTATCGTTTTAACAAGGTCATTTCCAATGCTAAGAATTGACAGATGATTTAGCCAATTAGCCTCTTTTCAGTCCTTACGCTTCTTAAGTTGTTTTTGATTAGTTTTTACTTTCCCTGCAATACATGGTAATGTATAGGGAAAGTATTGGAATCATGCTGAAAATCGCAACTCGAGTTTTCGACGGATCTACACGTTTCGAGACCTCTAGAATACGAAAAAACCATTTTTAGCGTGACGTCTGTGTGTCTGTCTGTGCAGATTTTGTATCCACTCTAACTAAAAAACTAATGGACCGAATTTCACAAAATTTTGTAGGTAAGTCACTTGTGGCCGGGGCTGGTGCTGATTAGTTTTGGGTACGATTCGGAATAAAAGAACCCGCCTTTTTTGTGAAATGGCCCGCAAAAGCTTGTATCCACTGTAGCTGAAAAACTAATGGACCGAATTTCACAAAATTCGGTAGATGTGTCACGTATGGGTCACCCTGGTGCTGATTAGATTTTGGTACGATTCATAAAAAAGTAACCTGCCTTTTTTTTGCAAAATGGTCCGCAAAAATTGCCAAAATCTAAAATAAAAAACTGGGTATACTCAAATATATCCATTAAATACTGATTTAATACGTAATTTTTAACGACGAAAAGAATAAGACAAACCCCACTACACTAGGACTAGCCGTTCTCGAGATACTTTAGTTTTTCGTACTTTCCCTACGCCACCTTTGAAAATATGTCCGGTTATCGAATGAGAACGAAAATTGAATTAAAAGTGAAACAGATTTAATTAAAATAAAGAGAACGTTAATATAAGTCTACAGGGAAAGTCATGTGCTGCTCACATCAGATTTTTATTTAGAGAATGACCTTTCCCCACTAGCGTTGGAGATCATCAGACACAGATAAGTATGAAGTACTATTTCAACATTTGGAAGTGCTTGAATTTTGTTTTCTCCATATAAATACGAATACAAACCCTTTAAATCCACTGTTTGGGATTCATCTTCGAGTTCGTCCTTATTTCCTTCTTCACGATTAAAAATCTTTCAGAATTTTTTTTCTTAAAGATATTTTACTTTTATTTTCGTTCAAAATGAGGCCCTCCGGAGCGAGGTCCCTGACATTCGTAGTATGTTAATTCACCACTGCATCTTAACAACTATTTTGCATGAAACAAACACATATATAGTTACAGCCTGCATATCGTGTTAATCGATATTTCACTTTCGTGTTAAGTAGTCTCAATAGTACATATTATCACAACATTCATAGCTAGGATGAGGACCCTGTGTTGAAGTTGATAAATGTTAATATAAATGCCAGAATAAATTGTGCAATAAAAAAAAAATTACGAAAGTGTATAAGATTTCCAAATTTGCATGCCACATAACAAATATGCTATATGTGAAGTCTGCAATAAAATATGGTTTGGGTTGTTTACTTTATTCACATACGGATATAAAATATGGAATGCTTAAAAACAACACACATTACACTTAGGACTCAAAAACATACTAAACACATTATACAAATAATAATTATTTAAACCATTATTTTCGGATATTAATTTAATTATAATTTATTGAAAAACTGTTATATCTAAAGGGAATTTCAACAATTTATAAATAGCATCACATACACATCCTGACAAATTTCTTCATGACAACTATGTGAAAAAGTATATGACATCGCAAAACTTGAAATACCGATAAAGTCAGGAAGGGATAGAAATATTTGGTATGGTCATGATGAATAACTGAGTGCGATTATATGCTATGTTTCTATAAAATATTTACAATAAATTGTACTCAAACATCCATTCATAGAGAGAGTACTAGTTTACATTGTTTAACATTAGAAGTAGGGAGATTACTTTAATCACAGATATACATTTTTAAATTGGATCCAGTCAGGTCATTTTGTACAGTTCTAAATTAGTAAATTGGGCGATCGGTATACATTAGAATAAAATTTTATGACTGCACGTTCAAATGAACAAGTGATCACACAAGTAATTTATCTAATGATCGGCAAACTGGCATAGATTTAAGAGCAAACTTCCCATGTTTCTTTTAAATATACAAATCATAACTCACCAATCACAATATTTTTCATATTGTTTGCTGTATATCCGAAATCATTCTTGCATTTGGAAATCCTTTGATCGAAGTGACGGCCATCTTGTTTATAACAAGGCCTTTTCATAGGTGTCTTTTCAGAGGTAACGCATCACGTGACTAACGTATCCGTTGAACATGAATTTGAACCATGTTCAACGGATGAACGCACGGTCGTGCATTCGAGCCTCTGATTGGTTGACGTACAGCTCCTAACGGATGGGCTACGCACAAACAGATCAGTCTGAATCCGGCCAATAGAAGACTACGGGAGGGGCATCTATACTCGCGGCGCACATTACATCGCATACCACTGACCAGTATGCACCGTCAACAGCGATTGCAATGGTGCCGGACCCTATCAACGTAGAATCGTTCGGACTGGGAACGAATTGTCTTCAGTGATGAATCGCCGTTTCGAACTGAGTTCCGACGACCAGCGCAGACGTGTCTGGAAACCAGTGGCGCACCTAGAATATTCCTAAGCTTTGGGATGTTGCTCATATATAATTGCTTGGGCGCCATTGCACTCCCCACTCATTGCAGAAGCTCCATCGAACCCTTGTCCACGGAGGAATCAATGTTGCAGTCTGCAAGGCCTTTAAGAGCAGCATCTGCAATTGCTCGAGCTGCAGTATCAGTCAGGGGCACAAACTTAAGGAAGTTCTCCACTATCTTAAATTCAATTTTATACTTATCATTTGTATCAAACAGTTTCAAATAACGAACGGAAGGTGTCATTTGCTCTACCGTTGCGATATCTGTGGTTTCGTCACATAAAACCGCAAAACATTTGGCCTCATTCACCTCAGTTGCTATGTGCTTCACAATGGAATCATTGCATGCTGAAATAATCTCATTTTGTATATTCCAACTTATGTAAGTTGCATTTTTTGCACAACCTTGTAGATGAGTTTCAGTACTTCTTCTCCTGCACCAACTCGGAGTCGCAAAAGGGCTCTGAAATTTCCTTCGCCTTGACATGGTTCTGACAATACGTCCAAATCCCCACAGTCTCTATGCCCTCTCATGGCCAGCCCTTGTCTTCCACAAAAAATCACTGTTTCGATAATAGGTTTAAGAATAGCCCTATTCTGCAAACCTTGTTTTTGCTTGCCTCTGTCCATTACTTGATCCACAGGAACCGTTTTTCCTTCCGTGGCCCTTAAGAACTCATCGGCTTTGAGAACTGAATCCTTATGATAGAAAAAGTTTCATGTTGACTGAACTTCTCCAAGGCCGTCTTACAATTATTAAATCCTTTTGAAACAAGTTGACCTGTGGCTTGTGTCGATCTTAAACCGACTTCATGGGGTGCAAAGAGAACACAAAATTTGCAATAGGCACTGTCCTCTGCCTTTGAGTAAGCTAGCCAGTTAATGCTTACTCAGCCAAGATGAGCAAAACTTCCGAGTGTGGTGAGGTTTTCCTGGACTTGATACAGCACTAGTGACAGTAGCAGGAAAACTGTAATTAGCATATGGTTCCCAAAGATTTTTTATCGCTGTTATCCTATCTTCATCAGTGAGGTTAGATTTCTTGACATAATTAGAAATATCTGCAGCCAGAATTTCCATTTCAACAGTGTTTGATATTGTGTTTTGGCCTACCTTTAACTCCTCACAAGCGTTTGAAGACAGTCTGGGGTCACGGCTGTTGCTTGCTTCGACTGCAGTCTCATTAATGTAACCAGAGCTCAGGGAAACGTCGTTGGGAACGTCACTATTTTCAATCTTACTTTTTTTAAAAAAAATAATTTCCCAGTGTCTGTTGGCCTAGCCCTTTTCGGTTTTCACTCATTGTCGTTTTTTTGACATTGCTCCTCAGTTATTCAAGCACAAAATTTGCTATATAGCCGAAATACGCACATAGACACACACACTGATCGTTAAAGATGCATTTCACTGTTAGATCAGTTGAAAGTTCAGGACCATTATTAAATTCAGCTATTCACCACGCAGGCCCTCGTTCCGAAACTACCAATTCACTGTTATCACCCTGTGTCTTAACGTCGCACTTTATTTCATTCGCGAAGCGTTGGCACGATCTATTTATTCACTTCCCCAATTTTCTCGCTGGGTAAGCGAAATCCTCGAGTTTTCGAGCGAACAACCGCTTCCCCGTCGTTCACTCTTTATATAGGGCCAGGGAGGCGCCTGTGACGTCACTCTACAGAGCACTGGTACTTTCTCGAAGACAGACCTAGTTCTCCCTTGTGCTAACAGCGCCCTTCGCTTTTTGCTTTGTCAGCCCAAGAGGGGGCCAGGGCCCCCTCGGTCCCCCCCGTGGGTGCGCCACTGCTGGAAACAGCCCGGACATCGTCAGAATCCTGCTCTTACTGCTACATGCCACACGGCCCGACAACAGGTAGTCATGGTCTGGGATGCCATTTCGTTTGATAGCCAGACCCCTTTGATAGTCCTTCGTGACACCATCAGTGAGATGGGGCGTCGCCTGCGACCATCCCAGGATATAGACGGATTAGCTCGTCAATTGGAGGCTATTTGAACGACATCCCTTAGAACACCATCCGGCAACTTTATGCATTAATACCACGTTGGGTAACAGCTTGTATCAAAGCCAGAGGTGGACCAACGCCATATTGACGTGCTCACTTTGTAGATCTTTCAGTGCAATAAATCATCCAATTGTTCTGAAATTCTAATCATTTCTTTTTCTGTACATCCACATTACACGTACGAAATTTTGTCTCATTTGGATAATTCTTTCTTGGTGGGTCGATTTTTTTACCTTAGAGTGTATAAAGACTGAAAAAATGGAGATTTCACTTCCATTACATCATTTTCAAGATATATCCGATTTGCAGAATTTTATCGAATCTCCCTATACACAAAAAAAAATCTTTCGAATTTTTTACACTGAATTATTACTACGAATTATTACAAACAGATGAAAAAATATAGTTCACACATTTTACACATGTCCTAATATGAACCCGTAGATGTGAAAGACGGGCTTAGAATTTTTATTTAAGCCTTAATTAATTTAATATTAATTAATAAAATTTAGCATTGCCAGTATGGACAAAAATATAGCGGGTCGAACCGACTTCCAACTTCTCTGTGATTAGTTACTGGCAGAAACGTCACAAAATTGTCTGAGGAGTGAATTAATAAAATATTTAAAACACTGAAAGTATATATATATATATATATATATATATATATTTAATTCTGGACTGCACTACAACTTTAGATCATATACTTGAACTTGAAATTAGTTGCCGCGACAAGGAGGGTAGAGCCTGCTAACATGTTGCAAGAAGTGTTTTTGTGCTCACAATTTTCCAACAAACACAACACCAACAATACTACATCGAAAGCGACTTTTGAATGTAAACAAACTTTGTGGTCGTCGGTTATTCCGACAGTTAGGATGCAAAAAAAAAAGTTAGAAATATTTCTTCTCCTACACGGTTATAACAAACGTGATCAGTTACCAATGGTTAATCATAATTATTAATTCATTAGATATCTTAAAAATCGTGATAATTTCCCCGGGTTTGGCGAACGTAGCGGTCAGAAGCGCAACCCTCAGGCTTCAAATTATGTGAGGCCGCTAGGTAAAACAAGAAATTACTTACAAACTAAACATGTAACACAAGTTAAAAAATCTGATGTGGGCAACACATGACTTTCCTTATATAATGTAATGAATTTACTACTTTTACAGTAAAAAAGTAGGTTTTTCTTATAGTAGATACTAATATTCTTTCCAAGATATTGAAATTTCGACAATTAGTCTTCATTTTCATTGATTTAGCACACCTCTTTTGCTTTGTCAGCCCAAGAGGGGGCCAGGGCCCCCTCGGTCCCCCCGTGGGTGCGCCACTGCTGGAAACAGCCCGGACATCGTCAGAATCCTGCTCTTACTGCTACAGGCCACACGGCCCGACAACAGGTAGTCATGGTCTGGGATGCCATTTCGTTTGATAGCCAGACCCCTTTGATAGTCCTTCGTGACACCATCACTGAGATGGGGCGTCGCCTGCGACCATCCCAGGATATAGACGGATTAGCTCGTCAATTGGAGGCTATTTGAACGACATCCCTTAGAACACCATCCGGCAACTTTATGCATTAATACCACGTTGGGTAACAGCTTGTATCAAAGCCAGAGGTGGACCAACGCCATATTGACGTGCTCACTTTGTAGATCTTTCAGTGCAATAAATCATCCAATTGTTCTGAAATTCTAATCATTTCTTTTTCTGTACATCCACATTACACGTACCAAATTTTGTCTCATTTGGAAAATTCTTTCTTGGTGGGTCGATTTTTTTACCTTAGAGTGTATAAAGACTGAAAAAATGGAGATTTCACTTCCATTACATCATTTTCAAGATATATCCGATTTGCAGAATTTTATCGAATCTCCCTATACACAAAAAAAAATCTTTCGAATTTTTTACACTGAATTATTACTACGAATTATTACAAACAGATGAAAAAAATATAGTTCACACATTTTACACATGTCCTAATATGAACCCGTAGATGTGAAAGACGGGCTTAGAATTTTTATTTAAGCCTTAATTAATTTAATATTAATTAATAAAATTTAGCATTGCCAGTATGGACAAAAATATAGCGGGTCGAACCGACTTCCAACTTCTCTGTGATTAGTTACTGGCAGAAACGTCACAAAATTGTCTGAGGAGTGAATTAATAAAATATTTAAAACACTGAAAGTATATATATATATATATATATATATATTTAATTCTGGACTGCACTACAACTTTAGATCATATACTTGAACTTGAAATTAGTTGCCGCGACAAGGAGGGTAGAGCCTGCTAACATGTTGCAAGAAGTGTTTTTGTGCTCACAATTTTCCAACAAACACAACACCAACAATACTACATCGAAAGCGACTTTTGAATGTAAACAAACTTTGTGGTCGTCGGTTATTCCGACAGTTAGGATGCAAAAAAAAAAGTTAGAAATATTTCTTCTCCTACACGGTTATAACAAACGTGATCAGTTACCAATGGTTAATCATAATTATTAATTCATTAGATATCTTAAAAATCGTGATAATTTCCCCGGGTTTGGCGAACGTAGCGGTCAGAAGCGCAACCCTCAGGCTTCAAATTATGTGAGGCCGCTAGGTAAAACAAGAAATTACTTACAAACTAAACATGTAACACAAGTTAAAAAATCTGATGTGGGCAACACATGACTTTCCTTATATAATGTAATGAATTTACTACTTTTACAGTAAAAAAGTAGGTTTTTCTTATAGTAGATACTAATATTCTTTCCAAGATATTGAAATTTCGACAATTAGTCTTCATTTTCATTGATTTAGCGTCATTTTGATCCATTTGGCAAGATTTTCGTTAATTTGGCAACATTTCAAAAAGTCGCCAAGCAATGTGCAATATTTCGAGAACGTTTTGTGTTAGCGTTCTAAAATTTATGCCAATTGTTTTCTAATGAAAAATTACATAAAAAATGTCTATTTGTGTAACTTTATTAGTGGTTTTGATTTTTTGACGATTTTTTCAAAATTTTATTCGAAAATTTAGGGGAATTCTGAACATTCGATTGCGTATAAAAACAATAGACTTCCAGTGTTTACGGATTGTGATTTTTGTACCAAATTTGGTTCGAATCGGTCTATTCGTTCGTCAGTTATCGTCTTCACAGACTCACTGACACACACACACACACACACACACATACTTTCACACACACGCACACAGACATCACTTCAAAAATGTTTGATTCGTGATCAGGGATGCTTGAAATGTGCTCTCCCGTCGAAAACTCGAATTCGAATTTTCGACCCCGTCACAATACTTTCCTTATACTTAATGTATATAAGGAAAGTAATAACATACAGTTTCATGAAATAAATACAATTGCATGAAAACATTTTAGTAAGCCATTTTTCATGTTTTATAGAATCCTTTTTTTACGAAGATAAATCATAGAATTTATAGAAAAATCAGAAGCACTCAAAACATCAAATATGTTGAAATTCTAAGACAATTTCTCTAGAAGCAGCTTTATATTTTGTTCCAAAAAAAATACTCAACGCAATTTGACATGTTTTTTATGATACGAGAGGATTTGTTTTTTACAAAATATGTATTTTTATTTTCAACAAATCATGGTATGCTCTTTACGAGAAAATCCGGATTTCTGCTCTTGATAAATAAGATGAATTTTAAAATGAAATCGGAAAATACAAGGTGCGGCTATTAATTTCCAGGACTGACGCAACTGTACGAGAACTGTACTCGGCAGAACGTGTTACTGCTTATACCTGGAAGGCAGAGTATCTGCGCAGGCCCCATGAAGTGCGCGTCATTCTGAAGCAAGAGGTTGTTGTTGAAACACGCATTAAAACGTAGCTGTTAAATTGTTGTTGTTTAAGTGCAGATATGGAGTGGAGGATTAACATCAAATTTTGCTTCAAATTGGGCAAAACTGCGAAAGAAACCCATAAAATGTTGAATCAAGAGTATGGTGATGAAGCATTATCCTGTTCCCGCACTTTTGAATGGTTTAGACGTTTTCGGGACGGGCGCGAAAACGTCGAAGATGACCTAGAGAAACGACCTATTGAAACGCAAGGTTTGTTTCAGATTCGTTCCTCACTGTTCATCGGAGGAACAAACACAAATCAGAATGGACTGTGGTGATCTCATCGATAGGTAGATCTCGTTTTCGACAGGCTTCGTTTCGACAGACCTCATCGCCAAGCATCGTTCGACTGGCCTTTAAGATCTCGTTTTCGACAGAATGGGAGTTGGCCTCCTTTGCACGACAATGCCCGGCCTCACATTGAAGTTGTGTAGCGGTTATTGGCCTGTGAAGCGGTTTTTGGCCCAGCATGAGGTCGTGGAGATGAATCATTCTCCATACTCTCCGGACTCAGCACCCGCAGACTTTTTCTTGTTTCCGAAACGGAAAAATTTGCTGAAGGGGACAAGATTTGAGGATCTCGAAGACATCAAGATAACCGTGACGTCAGAATGGAAGATCATTCCGAAAGAGGACTTTAAAAGTTGTTTCCGAAATTTATACAGCCGAGCACAGAAGTGCATTACGGCAGGTGGAAGTTACTTCGAAACATATTAAATGGGTGTGCAATTCACATAATATTTTCCGGAATTATTAGATCAGTCCTGGAAATTAATAGCCGTACCTTGTATAAGCTGGCAGATATGAAGTGATGCCAACTTAGAAGGTTAATTTATTGTTGAAGGTAACAAAATACGTCTTTTAATCGCAAAAAAAAAAATAACTAAAATAGCACACATTTTATTTGTTATATTCAAACACTTGTTGCGGACGTTTCTATTTGCAAAGTTCCTAGACATTACAAAAACTTTAGAAAGAAAAGTCTGTGTATTTTACATTGGGCATGTCCCGTCGAATAAAAAGGATTGCAGTGCACCTAGTAGAGAATTAAAAAGTTAGTACAGCGTATTTATAGTTCGTAATAACTTTTGTTACAAACAGAGGTTTCCGGTGTTATTTGAATATGATTATATATATTCTTTTAAATAAATTCAAATTATATAAATATAGTTTTATTAGCGGGCCCATTTATAAAATTGAAGTATTATTTAAAATATTATTTTTAAAATTTTGAGTATATAAACGTGTTTGAATGTGTTCTTTGCATTTTAAATTAATCATAGAGCTGCTTTGTATTCAACATGTTCTACATGTTCTGTTGTGTTCTAAAAACAACACACAGCGCCACAGCTAGGGTTGGGTGGACGATATACCCATGAAGGTAAAAGTAAGGGGTTAAAGCTTCATATTAAGAAAACGTCACAACCGTTTCAGACAGTCATTCAGGTGGCGCTGGGATAAGATAAGTAGTCCTGCATTGTATGCATTTCTATGGCGAAAAGTCTACAATATGTATTTAAACTGACAATTTTGTAAACATAAATTATTAGCGCAAAGCAAAGTAGAACTGAAACAATAAAGAATATTCCTACGCATTTAAAATTATTTCACTTTTCAATTTATTTTTACCTCCATATATACTGTATTCTATCATACAACTATGAAAAAATAGTGGTTAATTATACTCATAAATAAGAAACCCTTAATTTAAAATAATCAAAAGTACATATACTAAATACTACGCCTTTCTGTTGTGTCAACTAATAATAGCTACTACTTTACTAACACAAGCGACATCTAGATATAATTCCCAAAGCATTATGGCATTTTTAAGCATGTCATCCATAGGAGTTTTATCTCCTTCTTTCTAATCTCCATAGATATGTCCGTACCAGGCGCCGTATCGGCGACTCCTCCATAGATGAAGCATATAGAAAAAAGAGTTGCAGTCAAACTTACTTCCCACCAAGGGCCAAACAGAATTGATGCGGCACCGGTAACGTATTGCTGTGTAGGAAATATTACCCCCCCCCCCCCCCTAATTTTACGCATTTTATTAATTTTATCATATATCAGTTAATTTTATTATATTCTGCTACATCTAAACTTTAAAGACTATAAATTTTAGCTTGAATTAACGATGGCCATGCACCTTTTTTTTTCTTCGTTCTAAGCGAGCATACAGGCGTTGTTCGGTTTTCAAGAATTCACTGTATGTTCTGTTGTAATTTTATTCTGAATTTTGCATCGTGAGTCCCGGAGCAACGTCGGGTACAATTTCTAGTGAAAACTGAAATGTTTTAAAACTGAAAATTGGATATAATTTTAAATAAGTGTTCCCTTTAAGCATTATTTTGTGCGTTGAAACTTAAATTAATACATTGTAGATAATGTATGAAAGAAAAACAAGAGTATAATATACAAGAAAGATCAATCATGCATAAGCATTGATTATGAAACACTTTCCAACTGAAATGCAATTTCATTTAAAAATTTCTAAAAGGTGATACATACATTCAGTGGTGATATCTTTAACATTATCACAGTACTACAGTAATTTATTATACTTAAATATTTAAAACTGTATCGAAATATAAATCATCTGATTCCCTATGCAAAATCAATGAATATTTCATTCATATAACTTGTATTCCAGACTCCAGAGCTAAATAATTTTGTGTGAAAAATATTCAGAAATTCTTATGTAACTCACCTTGCAATCGCTCGAGATATTTGCATTCTGCATAAGTTAAAATTGGGCTTCGTTGAAGAAATAATAAAAGTTTAGGGGTCATTTAAAATCACAACTATTGTAATTGCATAGGCACGGAATTTAGATACACAGATAATACACAGATAATATATATATATATGTGTGTGTGTGTGTGTGTATGTATTCAAAGTATTGGAATCGTGTCGAAGATCAGAACTCGAATTTTCGAAGATTTGGGATTCGAATTTTGGGATTTCTAGAACACGAAAAAACTATTTTTAGGAAGACGTCTGTGTGTGTAAAGGTGTATCTGTGTATGTTTCTGTGTGTCTGTGAGGATATTACATCCACTCTAATTGAAAAACTAATGGACCGAATTTCATAAAATTTGGTAGGTATGTTTTTTGAGGGAAATCCTGATGTTCATTGTATTATAGCACGATTCGTAATAAAAGATCTGCCTTCTTTGCGAAATGGCCAGCAGACATTGCTTTTATCCACTCTAGCTAAAAACTAATGAAACAAATTTAACAAAATTTAGTGTATAATATTTCAATAACCTACAAGTGATTTATATACCAAATTTAACTACATTTGGTATATAAATAATTTGTAGGTTATTCTAGTACGATTCGGGAAAAAGGAACGGGCTATTTTGCGAAATGGCCCGAAAAAATCGTTAAAAATAAAAATAAAAGACTACGTGTGATCAATTATATCAATTAAATTCCTATTTTGTACGTAATTTTTGACAACAAAAAGAATAAGTCTAACCCCATTACTCTAGGACTAGCAGTTCTTGAGATATTCTAGTTTTTTCGCGTTTTCGCTACGCAACCTTTGACAATAAGTCCAGCTATCAAATGAGAACCAAATTTAAGTTTAACGTACAAATTCAATGTTATTTAAAATACTTATGACTGTTATTTTGTGCAGATAAACTCAAATTATTATTGAAGAAATAAAAAGAACGTGAATATGAGTCTGCAGGGAAAGACATGTGCTGCCCACATCAGAATTTTTAACAATATTACAACAATGATTTATGGAAGTGACCGGGGATTATTTGCAGGCTATTTCGAAAAAAAATGTGTGATCTATATTTAAAGATCCACCAAATATTTGTAGAATAAAATGTTCAACAAATTTAAGCTGTGTACCAAATTTTAATTCTCTAGGACGTAGAAAAGTGCATTAAAAATGCCATCAAATAAGTATATCATGCAGAGTTATATAAAATTAAAAAAAAAATTGAAATTTTTTTATCTACCAAATTTATTTTAAAATGCGAAGCCTCGCTCATATACAAAATAATTAAACGCTTGGAAAGATATTTATTATATAATATATCTCTTTTTCTTTCTGGAGGATATCCCAAAAGTCAGAATTCAATTGAATTTGTTTTTTTCCCTATATTAAATAATTTTTAATTAAAAAACTACTTAATATATTTTACTGAATTTTTTTTATATATTTTATGGGATAATGTGAATATTTCCTAAAAATTTCGAAGCAATTTGTGAATTTTAAATTTGCTTAAATGTTTGAAAAATTAGGCCCCATAGGGTTCAATGTATTTAATTTTTTCAACCCGGGTTCAATAAAAAACTTATTGGGTGATATTATTTATTTATATTCCCATAAGTCCCACAGACCGTTTGAAAAACATACTAAAATTTCATTTTGATAAAGTCATTTTTACGGCAGTTATCGTGCTAACGGACAGACAGACAGACAGACGGAATTAACAAAGTCATAAACACTTTTCAATTATGTTGTAAAGTGTTAAAAAAGGACGAGTTTGCAGGGAAAGTCATGTTATGCTTACATCCGAAATATGGAGAAAAAAAGTTATTTAAAATTTCGCTGATTTTGCGTATTTTAAATAACTTTTATTCTTCAAGTAAGCATTAATTAGTATCATTTGATCGTGTTGATTTTGCAATTCTGCAGCACCATTTTAAATTTATAATTATCGGTGTTTACGAGACAAGCGTTAATTTTAATTACTTTAGAAAAGTAATTAGTGTTTCAAAGGAAGTGCTTAATTCTTATCCCTCCGATAATTTAAAACTGATTACTTGTTCACCCATTGTGATGAATGATAAATAAGAGAAATATCAAATCACGGGAATAAAATATTGCACTTAGTTATTGCATTCCTTACACACATAACAGTATCATGAAACTATTGAAACTATTGTGACGGAGCCGAAAATTAGAAATCCAAGTATTTAACAGAAGAGCATTTTCAAATAATCACATGTCTATGTGTATGTACGTAATAACGTATGTGTATGTGCACACACACACACACACAAACACATGCACACACAGTGTATGCGTATGTGTGTGCGTGTTTAGCGCTACTATATATATGTTAGCTTTTTTTTAGTGGTCGTAAGTTTGAGGATGCGATATCTTACGATCGAATAAAAAGTTTCAAAAAAAAAAAAAAAAAAAAAAAAAAAAAAAAAAAAAAAAAAAATTACGATTATTATTACAATCAGTGATTCCTGGAATCCTACTGATTTTTAGCACGATTGAATGTCCGGAATTTTCCACAAACATCCAAATAAATTTTTGAAAAATTCATAAAAATATCAGGACATTTAATTATATTACATAATAATTTTATACTTAATTAGAAAAAAATGAAACAAAATTTAGACCGCGAACTTTAACCGTCACTGAGATAATGGCTAAAGAATTATTTTTTTATTTAAATAAATATATTAAAAAATTACATAAAATTAAAAAGTTGTAAGTATTAGCCATTATATTCATTTTCCATATGGAATGTTATGAGATAGCTCTGTAAACATCATTCTTGTAAATTTAGTCTGTACATAAGAAAATCCCTTCTCTCAGTTTGTCTGTCTTTAAATTTTTATGGAAAATCTGGCGTCCCTGATGACGAATTTGGCGAAACATCCTGGCGTCTTTTTTAAAATAGTGCCAAATTGATAAAGATATCGCTAAATTGACAAAAAATGATTACATATTAGCGAAAATTTCACCAATTAATAAAAGCGTTTAATATATGGACTATAGTGCTTGGAGGATGGTCGCAATATTTTATATTATCCAGTTAGATTTGAGCGAAATATAAATTAAGTACTTCAAAATAATTGTATATGTCGCCATCCATAAAGCGTCAAATGTTAATGTAGAATTCAATGTTAAAAACATTGCGAATATTATTATTGTATTTTGTAGGGAATGTCACGTTCTGCCCATATTAGATTATTTAAATTAAAAATACATTTCTGAATGGTAATTAATCTGTGTACATTTTATTTAATAAGCGTTATAATAATTGCATGTTTGGTTAATTTGATTAGGCATACCATAATTAAAAGTATTGTTTGAAATTTAAGATTTTCTCGAAGAAGCGCGAGTTTTTGAAAAAAAAATCACTTTTTTGCACACACAGAATGATGGCCATCTGTCTTTGTGGTGAAAAACGGTAGGTGGAAAACGAATTTACGTATTGCCACAAATTTTTATATGTTGTTATATAATGTAGAAAGATGAAATACATAGAACAAGAATTATTCAAAATTAAAATTTTCCATTGTATTATTTTGTAGGGAATAGCTAATGGTCACTAAACGTACACCTTAATAAGACTTAACACTTAATAAATGTTCTGAATATCAAAAACTGTTTCAAATTGAAGCATTAAATACGTATAATTTCTAATTCAGTTAACACTGGAATTACGGTATATAAAGCAATAATCTAGTTCTGATCACTCTATGCTGCTTATTTTCAACGTTTTCAGACATTTCAAGATCAAGTAAAATCAATCAATTATAGAATTATTTTTCAACAGTTTGATTCAAAGAATAACTAAAAAAAAAATTCGGTGTGTAATTCGGTTACCACAATGGAATGAAAAACTGTAAATAAATTCACTAACAACATATAATAAAAAAAAAAAATTTCATGTAACTATAAATTTAAATATATCAAAAACGCTGAATTATAAAGCAATCAAGTCAATTAAGAAGATTTAGGATATTTGTATTTTCTATGCCTGATGGTATAAAAACAAAGTTAGTGTGTCCATCCATTTTCGAGGTATTTCGAAAGAATGTTAGAATAAAAAATTCCTTAGTTTATAAATTTTTCGAACAAATTCAAAGATTTCAAATTATTTACATGATTTAAAGAATTATCTCATTTCAGATTCCGTTGAGTTTTGAAAATTACTTTAACCCAAAATGTCAGTTCTTTTTCCCAAACAAATCAAAACACTAATCTGCATCAAGACAAAATTAATGATTTGACTACCAAATTTTATGATACTTCGTTGGATAGTTTTTAAGCTATTGTAGATACATACATTTTACTGAAACACAGAAGTTACATTAAAATAGTGTACTCGTATACACGTTCTTAATACACCATTAGATAGATCATTAGATTGCCTGAGAACAATAATTTACAATTAACTTATTTCCTCGCAATCACATAGCTGACAGTTAGTGCTAACGGGTGTATATGATAAAATAGTACAAAAGTTTTTAATTATTATTTATTTTTAGATGAAAAGAAAAGTGGTGGATAAAATTCAAATTAGGTATAATATTACGCATTCCATTAACCAATTCGTTTACTTTCCTAAACCTTACCATGTATTGTAGGAAAAGTTAGAATAAAGGATAAAATTAAATATATCTTCCAGAGTTAACTACAATGTCATTCAACAAAAAATCTTCAACAGATGGGGGCCTGAATTTGTCGACATAGAACAACGTCTTTCTTCACGCTGGGTAGTGGGTAATATCGGGAGCATAGAGTCAAAGCACACATGTCACAATCTGAACGCATATATCTTCGAAATTATAGAGTAAGAAATAAGTAAGAAGAGTAAATAATTATAGAGTAAGAAATAATACACCATTAGATAGATTATAAAGTTCCATTTATAACATAATATGTTTCAACCTTTCGATATAGCAGAGTTAGAAATTTAAGCTAAATTTCTCGTGATTTTATATAACGGTACGTCGTTTCCAGGTTGATAACCGGTGTCAAAAAATAACCGGTATAATCAAAAAATAAGTTTTTAGTATTTATCTATTTTTAGACCAAAAAATAAGTGGTAGATAAAATTCAAAATTGATGCAAAAATTCCGATAAAATTAATATAAGTACATATGAAAATTAAATACACAAAGAAACAGGAGAACGAGAGCAAACTGAAAAAGGTCATAGGAATGAATGTAAGGAGAGCAAAAATTCGAAAAAGCCAGGAAGCACTTTTTTGGAGTTCCGACTCTAGATCCACAACCTTCCACTTCAACTACACAAGTTGAGCATGAACTGCAAGCAAGAACAAACAGATGGTGACCAATCAAATATTGAGATAGTGATATGACATAGTGACAGTTGACCGTAGTTCTACGTTGTAGGTTGAGGCACAGTTGCTACTGTACCCCTTTGATTTTTTTAATCTGAATAATATCTATGGTCGGAGTATGCGGCTGAAATCGGAGTTTTACTAAACATGTAAACAAAACCGAAAACTTGCTTTGTCAGAAATAGGGTACGATATGTGAACATAAAAAAATCCCTATTCTAATATTTTGAACTATTACTTTTCTAGTCAGTTTTCGCTTTAATTTGCTTATTTTCACTCAAAATATATTCTACTTATTATAAGATAAATATAAATTGTAAGTCACAAAATTGATCAGTAAGAATTCCAGTATCTAGAACGGTATTTTTCTTACAGAGCCACATAGTTTTCGAGCAATCGTTTTGTCAAGTTGAAGAAAATTAAAAACTTTCCTTTCCATATTTAAAGTAGGGGAGTAATTTGTAGCCTTTTAAAAACCTTACAAGTATATGTAATTAGATTTCGGATTGAGTTCTTGGTTAATTGAGTGGTTTAACTTGTACCATATACTGTAAAATCTTCTACGCGCTGTCTAGATTGCATAGGTTTAATATTCTTTCGTAACAAATAAAATTAAGTTGTTTCAATTAAGTGTCCCTTTTCAGTTACCATAGGCCATATTATCAGTTGAAAACGAAACAAGTGAGATTAAAGACAACGAATAAACTTAAAAGTATGGTAAACGCGTCTAAAAATATTTTAAATATTTTCTATCAAAGCTTGCAAAATTAGCAAGTTGCCATTGTTTAAAAACACCATCTTGACGTACACGAAAATTTACATTCTAGATTGTCATAGCTTTTAGACATCATAACTTCCATCATCAGTGACAATGTAAAAAAAAATGGCAGATATGGGTTTTTATACGATACGAAATCGTGAATACAAAATTTGCATATTGTAAGTTGGAAAAACGGATATTAAAATTATCATAAATTACAAATAAGTACATAAATAATTCAAGCAAAGATAATTTATTTAATTTACAAAGCATGTAAATGTAATGTAACATGTACACGTAATTTAATTACATGTTTTGTAAATTGAATTATTGTTGCTTGAATTATTTATGTAATTTATGATAATTCATCCGACTTACCATATGCAAATTTTGTATTTACGATTTCGGGTTGAATAAAAGTTTATGTCTGTTAATTCTTTAACATTGCGGCTGATGATAAACGTTATGATACCTGAAAGCACTATGGCAAGCTAAGATGTAAATTTTCGTGTACGTTAAGGATTATTGTTCGGCTCCATCGGATTAGACCCACTGCCAAATTTTCATTATCTACAACGCCCTCCTTTCCAAAAAAAAAAAAGACGGTCGTTAAAATTTTATTCCGTGTTGGTTTGCCTTACTTTACGATCGAGCGGAAGTAAAACATGCAACAATCTGCAAGTAAAGATTGAAATCAATATCGTAAATCAAAGTATACTTCAATGCGTAGATATAAAAACCTCCTACATAATAACCAGAGTTAAATGCCAGAAATATATTAAAAGAATAGTATATGAGTAGCGCACGAATTTTCCTATTTGCTGCAATAAATATGATTCCTCCGGTTGCTGTCACGACGGTGGCGTAACTAATATTAAGCGCGGCTGATATTAGTCACGCCACTTTCGGCGTATCTAATACGCCGACACGCTAACACTACTCTCAATGGGTCTCTGTGTTTCTTGGACTTCTAAGAGCCCCAAAAACAGACAGACCAATATCGAGTTGGAATATTTATGGCGCAAATTTTAACAAAACGATTTTTTCTCGAAAATTTTATTGAATATAACAGTATTTTATTGTTATTATAACAATTATATGTATTAGGTTGAGATTCACTAAACTGATTTTTATAACAAATACGTACTAAAAAACAAATTTGCACAAAATATCCGTTACTTGTAAAAAAATAAATAAATAACAAAATGTCTATAAAAATAACAACATATAAAAAAAATAATGAAATATAAATAAAATTATAATAAATAATGAAATGTCTAAATAAATAATAAAATATAAATAAAATTATAACAAATATTAAAATGTCTAAATAAATAATTAAATATAAATAAAAAAAGTCTTTAAAATTTGAAAAACGTGGGCCTTATCAAACGCGAGGCGAGTGCCAGGATGAGGCCCAACGCGTATGCATGCATCTAAAGGTGGTTGCATTTAGCACTTTTATCATTTAGAGCACAGCTGGGAATAGCACAAAAACTGTAAACAGTTTGAGGTTCTAGCGGTTTTCTTCCAATATAAGCTGAAGTAGTGACAATTTTAACACATTTGAAAATAATTTCACTCACCCATGGATGAAAATAAATTTAATTAAAACTAGTGAAGATTCCATAAGAGGAAGAGCAAAAGAAAACAGAGAAGAATTAAGGAAAATGGCAAAAATTTCAAATTTTTTTCACTTATGAAAATGGCACTCGAAAATAGAAGCATTTTCTTGAATACTCCTATTTTGAAGGAGGAAGGTTTTAGTTTTTCCAAATGTCAAGAGGAAAAATGATGGAGAAGGGGGTGGGGGTGGAATGGAGCTAAAATTTTGGGGTTTCCAAAATTTAAGCCCCCATAGAAGCATTTTCTTAAATGGTTATATTTTTGTTCTTCGGCGGGGGGGGGGGGAAGCAAAACAAAAAGTTGAGGAGATCTTTTACATATATCAATTAAACGATCAAAATTCCTTGCTAGTACGTAGATAAATGCTTTGTACATAATTACAATGAAAATAAAATATCAGCAATATACTTAAAATCTTATGAGCAGCATAAGACATTTCCTACTTACTACAATCTTATATTTTCTTCCCTAGAATAACCACTGTAAATATTAAAACTATCAAGTATTAATAATGTTGAAAATATAAAGAAAATGTTATTGCCTTATTAATTTTATATGGTTATTCAACAAGTCATTTTGCTGATTCGCTCCAATTTGCAAACCGGAGGGAATTTGAGTCGTAGTAAGGACTTTAAGCTTAGAGATTAAACCGTTTGCAGTTCACAGAAAATCCCTTACGGGTAGAATATCTGTGTAAGTTTTCTTGTCCAGGAAATTATGAAGTTTCTTTATGAAAACAATTTATATTTGCTATAAGCTTTCTTCACCAGCAAAGAAATATCAAAACATGCCGTATAATACGCATACCCTTATATGTCAACATATCTGTTGTAAAATTTGTTTCATCGTGAGGACACGCATACACGGGCGAAAAACATTTTACTGGGAACCAAATATTGTCTGTCAGAGAATTAACTGCGAAGCAAAACCCCTGCTTATGAAACAAGAGGAAAAGATACACCCATCATTTTGTCTTTCCATAAAATCTGTCTTCCCACCCAAAACAAGAGAAAATTATGAGGAGGACTGTAAACCTTAAACCTTTTTGGCTTTATCGTGTTTTATATAGGAGAGTAAAATGAACATCCATCCATAATAGATAAGATTCGAAAACATGTTTTAAAGCACACACAATATGGTATAGCAGAAAATATAATTACAAAATTAATATATAAGAACATAAGTACTACCATATATATGTATAATATATATATATATATATATATAATTAAAGATTTTTTATGATTACTTGTAATATATACCCGAGAAATACCAAAGTAAATAGCTTGTAAACTGAAGGTAAAGGTGATATTATATATATATATATATATATATATATAATAAAACAAGATAGAAAAAAGATTTAAATGGATAAAAAAATATATAATGGATGGGAAGGCTAACGGGCAATATGCTAAAAAAGCCTAAGGGGGGATTGTGACCCCTTAAATCCCCGGTTACAGCATGCTGCTAGGCCGCGGCACACTCCCGGTATGGGCACAATTCTCGTAGCACTTCTCCAATGCCTGTAGATCGAATGAATAGACCTTGATTTTTCAAAGGAGTAAAGAAGAAATTATACCTAATTCCTATAGAACGTTGTTAAAATCCAAAGACAACATAAGAAGAATTCATCCTTCCCCCTCATTATTATAAAATTATAAACAGTCATAAATCTTACCATGTTTCTCTTTCCCATATCAAATCATTAGAACATTCTGTTGTTTCTTCTTTCGTCATGAGTGAAAGTAGTTGTCATAAAATCGTGAACCAAATCTCTATTTCTTTTTGTTGCCATTTCGTCATTACAAACTTCCATGATGTTATGTACTTGTAAATATTTATTTTTGTAATGATCATTTAGTTGACGTTTTAAAAAGGCTTTGGGATACTTTTGTCGCATTGCTTCCTTTATCACAAATATATCTCTTTCTATTCTTTCCTTTTCATTGTTGATGATTCGTTGGTGTCTTTTTAGATGAGGTATAATAACATTACGGAATGTGTTAAGATGTATATTGCTATTCCAATGCGTCAGATAATTGATTTTTATATCAAAATTTTTTCGTTTGTCATATATATTGAATATAATGTGATCCTGGTCGTTGTATCTAATATTGAGATCCAGGAAGTTAATTTCCTTTGGATCACTTTCTATTGTTTCGATTAGTTTTAAATCTTCAGGGTAAAAGGTAAAATCGAATTAATAATTGGGGTCTGTTGCACCTGTTATAACATCATCAACGAATCTCATATATATAAATTCATTATTAATGTGTGACTTTGATTCGAACCAATGTAAGTAAATATCAGCCAAAATAGACGAACATCCACCGCCCATTGCAATTCCATGAATTTGTTTATAATATCTTGAGCCATTAAACAAAATGTTTTCAAATATCACTATTTTTACAATAGATTTGTATTTGTTGATCTCAATATATGATTGCATTTCATATCTTTCATAAGTTTCAATTAGGATATCATACAGATTGTTTAGATGTACATTATTAAATAAGTCCTTGAAGTCAAAACTTTTTAGGTAAATGCGTTCGGGTATATGCTTTAAAGTTTCCAAACTTACTTCCAAACTGTTGATAATCATACAAGTTCCCATACATTTGATTTTCTTAAGTACTGGTTCCATAATCGACAAAAGTTTTTTATTAGCAAATGTAAAATAAGTTTTAAAACCAACTCTAACAGGTCTGAATCGAATAGGTTTTTTATGGATGAAAAAAATTTTAAGTAAAACTAGTGAAGATTCAATGAGAGGAAGAGCAAAAGAAAACAGAAAAGAATTAAGGAAAATAGCAAAAATTTCAAATTTTTTTCACTTATGAAAATGGCACTCGAAAATAGAAGCATTTTCTTGAATACTCCTATTTTGAAGGAGGAAGGTTTTAGTTTTTCCAAATGTCAAGGGGGAAAATGATGGAGAAGGGGGTGGGGGTGGAATGGAGCTAAAATTTTGGGGTTTCCAAAATTTAAGCCCCCATAGAAGCATTTTCATAAATGGTTATATTTTTGTTCTTGAGCGGGGGGGGGGGGGGGGGGAAGAAGGCAAAACAAAAAGTTGAGGAGATCTTTTACATATTTCACTTAAACGATCAAAATTCCTTGCTAGTACTTAGATAAAAGCTTTGTGTGTGTGTGTGTGTGTGTGTGTGTGTGTGTGTGTGTGTGTACATAATTACATTGAAAGTAAAATATCAGCAATATACTTAAAATCTTATGAGCAGCATAAGACTTTTCCTACTTACTACAATCTTATATTTTCTTCCCTAGAATAACCACTGTAAATATTAAAACTATCAAGTATTAATAATGTTGAAAATATAAAGAAAATGTTAATGCCTTATTAATTTTATATGGTTATTCAAACAGTCATTTTGCTGATTCGCTCCAATTTGCAAACCGGAGGGAATTTGAGTCGTAGTAAGGACTTTAAGCTTAGAGATTAAACCACTTACAGTTCACAGAAAATCCCTTAAGAGTAGAATATCTGTGTTTGCTAATTTAGGAAATCTGTCGTAAAAGGTTTTCTTGTCCAGGAAATTATGAAGTTTCTTTATGAAAACAATTGATATTTGCGATAAGTAAAGCTTGCTTCACCAGCAAAGAAATATCAAAACATGCATTATAATACCCATACCCTTATGTGTCAACATATCTGTTGTAAAATTTGTTTCATGGTGAGGACACGCATACACGGGCGAAAAACATTTTACTGGGAACCAAATATTGTCTGTCAGAGAATTAACTACGAAGCAAAACCCCTGCTTATGAATCAAGAGAAAAAGATACACACATCATTTTTCTTTCCATAAAATCTCTCTTCCCTAAACAAGTGAAAATTATGAGGAAGACTGTAAACCTTAAATCCTTTTGGCTTTATCTTGTTTTATATAGGAGAGTAGAATGAACAACCATCCATAACAGATAAGATTCGAAAACATGTTTTAAAGCACAATATGGTATAGCAGAAAACAGAATTAGAAAATTAATATATAAGAGCATAAATAATACCATATATATATATATATATATATATATATATATATATATATATATATATATATATATATTAATTTCTTATATATTAATTTTCTAATTCTGTTTTTTGCTGTACCATATTCTGATTTAAAGCATGGTCTCGAAACTTATCTGTTATATATATATATATATATATATATATATATATATATATATAATTGAACATTTTTTATGATTACTTGTAATATATACTCGAGAAATATCAAAGTAAATAGCTTGTAAACTGAAGGTAAAGGTGATATAATATATATATATATATATTTATATGTATATATATATATATATATTCTTTAAATCAATAAAATTTGTGATGAAAATTATAAATTAGCACATTTTGCAGAATTATAAAGTACAGCGACTAATAATGCATATCCTCCCAAATTCGTAATTAATATTATAATTATTTATTAATTATATAATTAAACAAAAATGAATAACAATAAAGTAAACCAAAAAAAATTAAAAAAAATAATAAAATTTGAAAATAAGATACATTAGCATTAATGTTTTGAATTTTATTTTCACTAAAAAATTGTAACTTTAACCAGTTTCATACTACGATTTAAAAACCCTTATAATGGTGTATAGTGGCATTCTCGTTTATTCATTTTTTCTATCAATCACTTGTTTAGTAAGAATTTTCATCTATGCTTCATTTTCATATTCTATTTTACTTATATGGGTAATTTCCCAGTCTCCGGGCTCTGACTCACTGGACTGGTCTGGGAGGGTCGCTGTGAACATTTGTTCTGCTTCCTACGTTGTTATGCGTCATGTTCATTCAGGTGTTGCTCGATATTCTTCAATTTGTTGCGGCTGTTCGCACTTACACGTGGTGAAAGATGAAGGGTTCCTGCCTCATTGTAATACTGGATTTCATAATTTTTCTTACTTATAATTTTTCCTCTTTAGGTGCCTATAGTCTGGGTTCGGGTATTTATAGTAACGTACTATTGCCAAATCTAAAACAGGCATTTGTTTGGGTTAATTAGACTTAAATACTCAGACCTGAAGAAGAATTCAATTCTGGTTAATCTTCGAATTTTGTAAGGCGCTGTTCTTTTCTATTATCGGCATTTCAGACGTGGTTTTGCTGTTCTGGTGATGTTAATATATCATAATTACTTGAATTGATTATTTTTATTATTACACTTTTCTAACATATATATATATATATATGTATATATATATATATATATATATATATATATATATATATATATATATATACAGGGTGTCCAAAAACATTAATCTCGGCTTTTATTCCTTATAAAATAATAGCAAAATATTAATATAATAGCAAAATTATTATTTATTTTTGTAATCACTGTTTTCTTTCGTAATTTGTGTATGACTCCTGAAACGCGATCTGCCGACATGACATTCCCCCCCCCCCCCGAGAACCCATTTCGATGCATCGAAAAGTGGTTTGAGTCAGCATTTTTGTCTTTTCATATCTCCTGGAACGTTTTATGATAAAATGCTGAAACTTTGTACATCACCTTATTAGTGTATGGGGCACATTTTACTCATTGGAAATGTTTTTGAACGGAGGCCGTATAAAAATTTAAATATTGTATTTCTTAAAATTTAATTCCCTTGAATATTTGAATCGATATCATAAAATTCTGTACCTCTTTCTACGTAAATTTGTGATTTATTATATATGTCTAAGATCAATATTTAAGGAATAAAAGCCGAGGTCAAGGTTTTTGGGACACCCAGTATATATATATATATATATATATATATATATATATATATATATATATATATATATATATATATATATATATATATATGTATATATATATATATATATATATATATATATATATATATATATATATATGTATATATATATATATATATGTATATATATATATATATATCGTCCACAAGGGACTTATCTCTTACCATGAGACATATCCTCATTCCAACGCTCCTCTAACTTTTCGAACGCTCCTCTAACTTCTTTTTTGTAGAACGAATTGTCTTTGCTCTCAAAATAGGCCTCAGTGTCGACAATCACTTCTTCATTTGAGCTAAATTTCTTTCACTGAAGCATCTTTTTGATGTCTGCAAAAAGCCAGTAGTCGTTGGGGGCCAGATCTGGAGAAAACGGTGAGTGAGGAAGCAATTCGAAGCGGAATTCATATAATTTAACCATCGTTTTCATCGATTTGTGACACGGGGCATTGTCTTGGTGGAGTAGCACTTTTTTCTTTTGCATGTGAGGCCGTTTTTTCTTGATTTCTACACTCAATCGATCCAATAATGCCATGTAATATTCGCTATTGATAGTTTACCTTTCTCAAGATAGTCGATGAATAAAATACCATGCGCGTCCCAAAATACGGATGCCATAACTTTGCCAGCTGACTTTCGGTCGCTTTGGACGACTTTCGCCGGCTGCTGTCCACTCAGCTGACGATCTTTTTGATTCAAATGTGTAGTAATGGATCCATGTTTCATCCATTGTCACATACCAACGCAAAAAATCCTTCTTATCTCGCTTGAACAGCTAAAAACAGAGCTCTGAATCGTCGACGCGATGTTGTTTTTGGTCCGGTGTGAGCAAACGCGGCACCCACTCCGAAAGCAATTTACGCATGCTCAAATTTTCGTGTAAAATTGTAAACACACTACCTTCTAATACCGTTAAGGTGTCAGCTATCTCACGAAACTTCACTTTACGGTCTTTCAAAACTATTTTGTGGACTTTTTTTATGTTTTCCAGAACAATTGCTGATTTTGGGCGACCAGAGCGTTCAGCATCATCGGTGTTTGTACGACCGCGTTTAAATTCAGCATACCAGTCAATAATAGTTGATTTCCTTGCTGCAGAGTCTCCATAACGCTTATCAAGCCACTGTTTGGCTTCAACAGTATTTGTCCACATCAAAAAACAATGTTTAATCAACACACGAAATTCTTTTTTATCCATTGTTTTGAAAATTACAAAACTCGGGTCACTAAAACCACTGTAACCTATAAACTAATTGTCAGAATGCCATGAACTTTTGACACGTGTCGTTTGAAGGCTGGTACTAGCCAGAAATCATATGGGTCTGTCAACAGTGTTGCCATATATGTGCCAGACCGGACACTTATTGAGTGAAGTGTTACATTGCACAGACAGACACACAGACACATACACAGACGGCACGCTGAAAATTATTTATTCGTATTCAAAATGTGTTAAAACGTGTAGATCCGTCGAAAACTCGAGTTGCGATTTCCGACATGATTTCAATACTTCCCTTATACATTACCATGTATTGCAGGGAACGTAAAAAATAGATAAATCTCAAACTATTCGAAGCTGTAATGACATCATTCACAGTCACAGAAGGGAGATTTCCCAAAGTTGAATATCGTACTCTTTGTACAGCAACCAACTTTTGTGCCTTCCACCCCTATTTAGCATGGAATTACCAATAACTGGTACAGCTGGCTTCGTTCGTAACTACAGAGTTACCAACTATTTCACCACACAACACGTATTTATAGTTATCAGTTATTTCGTGCTGAAGAACAATAAAAAATGAGAAACCGGTGCAGGTGAACCTAGTTTTCAAACACTAATATTGTCTGAAAACGACAAATACGTGTATATATATCTTTTTATATCTCGCAATGAATAAACATCTCATAGAATCATGCGCTCGTTGAGCTCAGAATTTGCTTCAAGCGGTTGTTTCCGAAGTAAGAACCGATATACGCAGATTCTGAGAGTATGAAATTGATCTTCGCAATCTGTTACAGCATGAACTCAATCGTTTTACTTGCTCATACTACTTAACATAGTATAGAGAAAGTATTGTTTTTACAAAAATTTTCAAGTTCAAAATTTTGATGCCAATATATGTTTATCAAATGCTTTTCTGCTATTGCAGCCATTGGCTATTCCATACTGACGAGTATATTACAGGCATTAAACTAATTCATAGATGGTGTTATGTCCAATGGCAACCCAATCTGACCCAAGTAATCTATACCGTCATTCTCAGAGAGGCAGCGTCTTGAAACGGGACAAGAATTCCAATATTTTATTATGATCCATAAAATAAATCTACCTCTCCCTGTCCTGAACAACACCAGTTTATGAAGAGGATCTTAAAACCTTAATTCCGTGTTGGATGTCTTGTTTTACGATGGAAAGGAAAAGGCTTTACAACAATTGGCAGATATGAATTAAAACCCATATCGTAAAGCTGTGCATCCAGCCGTAAACAGATAAAATTTAATATCAGTAACCGAGACATTTTTTACTTTTTATCCAAAATAAATAATGATATATATATACTACAAAAATTATATATACGCTTGTAAAGCATTACATGATATGTAGGAGGCAGCGTAACTGAGCGCCAATCAGGATACTATCAGTTCTATTCTGGTTACCACTGACTGTGAAATTTATGCAGAATAATGTCTAGTGCTCTGCACATACTTTATTAATTGCAAATAATTTATAAAAGAACTTTACAGTAGTTTGAAAATATTCATTATTATCAATATCTTGACTTATTCTGTTTAAAGGGCATCATTTTTGGTTTTAGGCCCACCATTACTATATGTATATTGGTCAAGGCAGTTTTCTGAAATCAATGTGTCGCGATATCTTGATGCGTCACGACTCGGTAGTAAAAGTGGCTAAAAATAAATTATAATTAAATACATTTGCATGATTGTGAAAGGAAAGAGGGAGAGAGAGGGGAAGAGAGAGGCGAGGGGAAGATATAGGGGAGTGGGAAGGAAGAAGAGAGAGAGGCGAGGGGAGAGAGAAGGGGAGTGGGAAAGAGGGGGATTGAGAGTGGGAGAGATTCAAATTCAGATTAATTTAACAATACCCTTGACGCACAATATTCTGTCAAATATTTAACTCCGTAGTTCTCAAAACGAATTAAATTGTTTACAGAAAGAATTTAAAATAAGCGATAAAGTATCAATTCCAGGAAGTTCATCCGGAATCGACAAACTTTAAATCGGAAATCACTAATTAAATTCAAAAAACAATTCTTAGTAGCATAAATTAAATATGGGAAATGTCATTTTCTGTTTAGATTATACACTTATAAAACATTTCTGAAATAACTCAAGTTGTTGATAATTCATGATAAAGATACTCGATTCAAATGATCAAAAATCTCGATTACTCTTATAAATTAAATGCTTAATGGTAAATGAAAAATATTTCATACAGATATCACATGACCTTACCCACACATTGTAATATTCATTAATTAAATGATATTATAATTTGTGGGAAAGTAATAAATATAACTTGCGGTGAAGTTAACTAAAATTTAACTACATGAGTGTCGTTCAGGACAGAGCACCAGGCGCGAAGCGCCTTTAATCTCCAGTTTCAATATGTGGTTCTTATCGTCAAACTGTGACATTAATTCAGTGACCCTAATCGGAGGTTCGAGGTTTTTATTTACTACTTTTTATTATTTGTCCTAGCTCCTAGGGTGGGGCAGTTTGTTGCACATTTAGAGTTTAAGCAGTTTGGGGGGTTGATGCAGATCTGAGGGTTACCTAGCATTTTGGCAGCTTAGAGTTTTGAACATTAGTCGCGAGTTTTATTTAATATCAGATGTTTGAGGTGGGATTTTTAATTCCGATTATCGATGTTTAGAACAGCGCGGGGTCTCTTACGAGATTTGGCCTTGCGATGATCATAGTCATGCAGATTGAATAACTGTTCGTTTGGAACGGATGGCAAATTTTTGTAAAATTTAAGCGCTAGCTTTTTAATTTGGGCTCTAACAGTTTTTATTTTGAAGTCATTCCTAATTACCGAGTTTCTTAAGTACCTGCGAGCTTTCCTGATAATCCGTAGGATTTTGTTTTGTTTTGTCTCTAGGAGGTCTATTGTAGTTTTACAGGCATATCCCCATACGGGTGCTGCATACAGCATTCCCGGGCGGATGACCGATTTATAAATTAGCAGTTTGTTTTGATGACAGAGATTTCCGTTTCCTATCATTGGGTATAAGGCTCCTGTAGTTATATACGCATTTTTGATTAAGTTCGTTGCGTGCTGTTTCCAGGTTAGGTGGGAATCTATCGTTACACCTAGGTATTTAGTAGATTTTTCCGCGCGTAAGGCATGATTGTTTATATACAGTGGCGACGGCGGTTTGTTTTTCCTCGAGAAATAGATCCAATGACATTTATTGGGGTTTAATTTTATTTGCCATTTCTACAGCCATGTTTGGAGTATGTCTAAGTGTTGTTGTAGCTGTCTGTGCATTACTGAGACATAGGGGTGTTTTGCAAGTATCGCACTGTCGTCTGCATAGAGTGCCAGCTCTGTGTTTGGAGTCCTGGGGATGTCGTTCAGGTATATGTTAAAGAGTCTCGGGCCCAGGATAGAACCTTGCGGTACACTACTTTTAATGAGCTTGGGTGTTGATAAGTTACCTCCTACTCTGACTTGAAAGTGTCTGTTATTTAAGTATGAGATCAAAAGTTTGACAAGAGCGTCGGGGACTTTTAAAGTGATCAATTTGTACGCTAATCCACAGTGCCATACTTTATCAAAAGCGTTTTGTATGTCCAGAAAAATCGCAGCTGTGGGTGTCTTACTATTAAGTCCAGAAGATATGTACTCTACCACTCTCAGCAATTGATGAGTGGTGGAGTGCTTTGGCCGAAATCCAAACTGCTCCGGAATGATAATGTCATTCTCACTAAGGTTCTTTAGGTTCACTAAGGTTCAGTCTCTTAAGAATTATTTTCTCAGTAATTTTACTAAGTGTCGGTAGCAAGCTAATTGGTCTGTAGTTGGCTGGAATTGTGGCATCCTCACCTGGCTTAGGGATTGTTATGATTAACGCATCCTTCCATTCTTTGGGAAAGTAGTTTAGTTTTAATATTTTATTTATTAAGATAGTAAAGTAACATATTACGTTTAAGGGTAGGTTTTCAACCGCAATATTTCTGATTTTGTCGTGCCCCGGGCTTTTACGGTTTTTGATAATTTCTACTATCTCCTGCGGGGTGGCTGGGTTAATCTCAGCCGTTACCGGGGAATTACTGAAGTTATTTAAAGTTTGTCTAACCATTCTTAGGGTGTCCTGACACATTAGATCGTGGTTTGGTTGGAATTGTTTTTCATAATGGCTTGCGAGCGCCTCGGCTTTTTCCTCGTCTGAGTACGCGATTTTAGCGCCATTCATTAGAGGCGGGAGCTTAATTTGAGGTTTCCTGAGTCTTTTTGCGAATTGCCAGAGCGATACATCTTCTGGGCTAAGGGATTCGATTAGTTCTTTATACTGTTGCTGCTTTTCTGCGACAATTTTTTCCCTGACTTTGCAATTTTTTCCCTGACGGTGCGTGGTTAGCACGCGGGAATTGCACTCGGTAGGCACGGGTTTAATTCCTGCCACTGCCAAAACTACCGCCGTGTTCACGCGGAGTACGATCACGTTAAACATGTGGGTCCGTAAGTCCTTCCGAGTAGTTGGTGGTAGGGGAAGGAGGGTACGGTCCCTGTGGATGCCTCCCTACTGGGTTCCGGTCTAAATTGGGTGGCACTTCCCGGACGTCCAAACAGTTACCTTACACCGTTCTGGTAGATCGGACGGTCTGGGTCTCAACAACAGCAACACCAAACCAGGCATTTTTCGTCATAGTTTATCGGGTCTTAAATGAAACGTAAAGGTACAAATTGGAGCTTAATGGTGAAACCGATGAGTGAGGTGAAAACACAAGAACGACTTAAGTTATAAAATTACATTTAATAAACAATAATTACCATAATGGCTCAAAAGAGCGACCTCCAACATAAATGCACACCTTACCTGATGTGTACTACCAAGGTGTTGGCTACCTTGTAAAATTTGGCCCATCGTTTTTTAATCACCCTGTATATCAAGAAGCTACAGATTCAAACAGTGGTGAGTTATTAACATTCTGTACTCCACTAAAAATGTACTAATAATGACACATGATCCATTCCACATTCAAGCCATGCTATGAACAATATATAATCTTTCCCCATTCAAGCCGAGAATTTTAAGCGCAATATCGTCTGCGCTTAAAATTCTCCTAGTGCGGGAATTGCACACGGACTTCCTGAATTCGATTCCCGCATCTCCCCAAACTATCCCTGTGTTCACGCGGAGTACGGGCACGTTAAATATGGGGGTTCGTAAGTCTTTTGAAGAGATTGGTAGTGAGGGAAGGAGGGTGCTGTTCCTGTGGATGCTACCCCACTGGATTCCAGTCTAAATTGGGTGGCACTTGCAGGCGTCCAAAAATGTATCTTACACTTACGGGTAGATCCGATTGAAAAAGTAGAAGAAGCTAAAATTCAATTAACTATAACATTATTTATTAAGCGTTTGATTTGAAAAATATCAACTAACTATTTCTGTGTTTGAAACGCAACTCGGTTACTACAGTTACTACAATCGAATCAAAAACTGTAAACACGTTCAGTGATAAGTAAATCGTCTGCTTTAACTAAATTAAAATTTCTCAAGAACGGTTGGTTATACACCCATAGAGTTAACTAAGAAAATTTAGGATTTTTTTTTCTGACATTTTTCGAGAAAATTTTAAAATTTTAGATTTTTTTTATTACTTATAGGCTACTTCCCATCTGTATTGAAAATGTAAAGTTTCAAATTTCTACCATCAGCAGCTTGGTTTGTGTAATTCATCCCTTTTCTCAGTTAGTCTTACACAACTGTCTGATATAGAAACTCTTTGCTTTACAATAGAACTGTTGACACGCCATGGTAAAGCGTCTTCTTGAAGAGGATTTCGTTTTTACTTTTCCTATAATAGATGATATATGTAAATGGAAAATATTGTAACGAGGTCAAAACTTGACTCTCGGATTATAATAAATCTACACGTTTTCTGCATCACTGAATACCACTGATCATTTACTTTCAATCACGTGTTGTCGGGACGATCTCTCGAACAACACAAGAAAATCAATGGAATTTGGTCCGATTAATTCAATCAGACCTATTGATTTCCGGGGGGGGGGAGGATTTGGATCTTTATTTTTCATTCATGTTTTACTAAATTCGAAGAAAGGAAAATACTGATGAATAAGAAATAAAGATTAAATAAGAAAAGATTAAATGAAAACCCCGATTAAATAAGATTAAATAACCGATAATTAACGATTAAATAGGATTAAAAAAACCTTAAAAAAGATTAAATAAGAAAAAACGTTACGAATATATCAATTTTATATACACTTTTCACCATTAAATTCCATTATTTTAAAATATTTATATGATCAGAAATTTCTGAAAATATATCAAATATATTTGCGTCGCCAAATCATAAAATAGTGTGTACTTGGTTTGACCCCACGGTAGGATCAATAACCTTAAGTAAAACTTACGAATTGTTCATAAAGAACCTTGCTGCCCCAACCGGGAATTGAACGACGGATCTTCGTATACTCGCTAGCCGATGCTCAACCGTTGAGTATATATAATCTCAATGAGCAATATTTTTTTAAATCAAATGGCCAGGCACTTGACTTTCATCATTCGCCTATATATCGGCCAGAAACGTGAGCCATTTAGCCGTCCTGAGACGTAGCCCCAGGCGCGCCAGAGGGGGGTGTAGCACACTGCGCCCCAAAACACAACTTCCATACCTTACGTGGGACTCGAACCCACAACGTGGCGGCCGAACGATCGCTTTGGAAACGCTCGTCTTGATCGTTCGACCACCGCGTCGGCTCAATGCGCAATATCGTGTATGCTTAAAATTCCCCTAGTGCGTAGATTGCATACTGACTACCCGAATTCGATTCTGGCATCTGTCTAAACTGTCACCGTGTCGACGCGGAGTACGGACACGTTAAATATAGGGGTCCGTAAGTCTTTTCAATAGGTTGGTAGTAGGGGAAGGAGGGTGCTGTTCCTGTGGATACCACTCCACTGGATTCCAGGCTAAATTGGGTGGCACTTCCCGGCCCTCCAAAAATGTATCTTACACTTACGGGTAGATCCGACCGTCTGGATTGAAAAAGAAGAAGAAGCTAAAATTCAATTAACTATAACATTATTTATTAAGCGTTTGATTTGAAAAATAGCCAACACACTATTTCGGTGTTCGATACGCAACTCGGTTTCTACAGTTACTACAATCGAATCAAAAACTGTAAACACGTTCAGTGATGCAATAAGTAAATCGTCTGCTTTAACTAAATAAAAATTTCTCAAAAAAGGTTGATTATACACCCATAGAGTTAACTAAGAAAATTTAGCATTTTCTTCTGATATTTTTCTAGCAAATTCCAAAATTTTAGATTTTTTTATTACTTATAGGTTATTTCCCATGTGTATTGAAAATGCAAAGTTTCAAGTTTCTACCTTCAGCAGTTTTGTTTGTGTAATTCAGCCCTTTTGTCAGTTAGTCTTACACAACTGTCTGATATAGAAACTCATTGCTTTACACTAGAACTATTGACAAGTCATAATAAAGCGTCTTCTTGAAGAGGATTTCGTGTTTACCTTTCCTATAATAGTTGATATATGTAAATGGAAAGTATTATAATGAGGTTAAAAACCTGACTCTCGGATTATGATAAATCTACACGTTTTCTGCATCACTGAATACCGCTAATCATTTTCTCTCAATCACGTGTTGTGGAGACGATCTCTCGAACAACACAAGAAAATCAATGAGATTTGGTACGATTAATTTAATTAAACCTATTCTACAGACGTATTGATTTCCGGGGATGAAAGTATTTGGATCTTTAATTATTTATACATTTTTTACGAAGAACGGATTTAAAATACTGATGAATAAGAAATAAATATTAAATAAGAAAGATTAAATTAAAAAAACGATTAAATAAGATTAAATAACCGATAATTAACGATTAAATAAGATTAAATACGATTAGAAAACCCTTAAAAAAGATTAAATAAGGAAAAACGTTACGAATATATCTATTTTATATACACTTTACACCATTAAATTCAATTATTTTAAAATAATTATATGATCAGAAATTTCTGAAAAATATATCAAATATATTTGCGTCGCCAAATTATAAAATAGTATGCATTTGGTTTGACCCCACGGTAGGATCAATAACCTTAAATAAATCTTACGGACAGTTTATAAAGAACCTTGATACTCCAACCGGGAATTGAACGACGGATCTTCGTATACTCGCTAGCCGACGCTCAACCGTTGAGCGACTGGGGCAGAATGGCAAACTCTTATCTTCGAGATGGACTCCGCAAATAAAAATTTCAATTCTTATTTAATGTGAATTGCAAAAAAATTCATAAACGTTATACAAACGTATATAGTAACCACATTTAAATACTTGTGGAAACAATTTCAAAAGTTAATAACAGTAAATTAAAGAAGACTTCAAATTTATAATAAATAGTCCATATTAAGTAGAAAAGCTCATAAATAAAATACATTTTATCGTCTTCTGCATTATCTGTTCCGATTTTGACATTTAATGTACTGAATTCAGGAGTCAGAATCGACCTACTAGCAGTTTCCTATATGACACCGATGAAGAAAGCATGACGTCGTTATGGCTATATTCTGAATACACTATTAACTATTCACTTAATTAATAAATTAATAAATAAGAAATATAAAATCATACCAATTGTTTCAATGTAATTGTTGAAGGATCACCTCCAAAGGCAAATCATGAAAGACATCCAACCCCCCCCCCCCCCCCCCGCCGGCCGTCCAAGCAGTTACTCGAGTCCTTTGGATGAGTCGGACGGTCTGGGTCTTCAACCCACCCCACCCGAAAGTATAAGGGTTATCGGTTTGCGGATTTTCTGTGGTCAAAAGTGCACATAAGTCATCACAACTTTGGCAGTTTCAAAATACTATAGTAGAACTCGCCAAGATTTGATTATTACCCTTTTAATTATTGTCGTTGAGAGTTTATGCTTAAGAATAATTATTTAGAATAAATGTGATTGTTACCAACATTAATATTTTAATATATAACACTTTAGTTGAGCTATTATGCCTTAAATATATAAACTGCCACGACTGTTTTTTAACAAAATTATTTAAAATGGCAAAAATCCTCTGATGTGCAGAACAAATAGGCGGGTTCTGTGGATTTCCTGCGAAGCAATCTCGGGTTTCCAAATGGAATCAACAATTTTACTTTGTAGTCACTTTTCTCAAACTTGTGACCCCTCTTCTATTAAGTAATTCCTAATTGCGTGTATATTAAACGATGAAAAGGCAACGATGCATAACACAAGATAAACATTTTACACAATTATTGTATAAGAATATGCAGTTGGTTATGTTTGGCAAAATATTATTGACATATAACAAATGTAAATGGTTCAATGATTATAGTTTCATAACCGTCTGGAAAATTACATAATTTACGAAGCATGCAAAGTTCGTTTAAGCATAAAATCCGTAGAAAATAAAATATTGAACCATATAACAAATGTAAATGGTTCAATGATTATAGTTTCATAACCGTCTGGAAAATTACATAATTTATGAAGCATGCAAAGTTCGTTTAAGCATAAAATCCGTAGAAAATAAAATATTTTTTAAATATAATTTGAGCGCGATATTGCGTGAGGATAATGATAGCAAAATAAGCGTGGTATGCAAATGAAGAGACGCCAGTGATTATATGCCATTGGCTCGTCTGGTCAAAAATGTTATTGAAAGTAATGTTAGCAAAACAGCTATCAGAAAATTGTACCTTGACAAAGAATTATTTTAATTTTGGTCGAAACGGTGGAACTTGAAATGATTAATGACTGCAATTAAATGAAGGTTTGATTAATATGGGTTTCTACTTTCTATTTCTTAAAACCGTTTTGAGATAGTCGAAGAGTCTGTATTTAAAGATTTTTATATTCAAGACTTACTGTGTAAGTAACATGTCGAAGTTATATGTCATAATAAGTAAAATGTTATAAAGTAATATGTCATACTAAGTTATATGTCATATTAAAGGCTTACTGTAAGATTTTATGCTGTTGGCCGAATGACGTTGTTGATCTTTACATATAGGCACTGAAGAATATAAAAAATAGAAGAAATGTGAAACATTAAATATAGACTTAATAAGGCTATAAGGAAGTCTAATATACGAACCTGTTCAATTTAAGAACTATTTTGAGAGTTTTCAAATACTATAAGGACATCATTTTAAGTTAATGGTGATTTCAAATATCAATAATAAAAACAATTACGATATTGTACAGAAACTATTAGAACTTGTTTTGAAATAAGGATAGAACGCCTGTATAGACCTAAATGAAAAATTTAAACACTTCCTAATTTAAATGATCAAAATGAAATAAATTAAAATAAGTTAAAAAAAGAGAATGCAACTGCCTATTGAAATCATGAATTTTATAACACGCACCAGAAACGTGTAAGAACAAACACATGCATCAATAAATATAATTGCGCGTGTTAGTGTCAAATTACAAATCAAGTTGACATTAATACTTAACACAAGTGGAATATTAAAGTAAGAAGGATTATATGTTTTCAAATGATATGTCGTGTTTATGTATATTGTTCATAATGTAATCAATAGGATTAACTGATTACGATCTCTTTATTGAAAGCTACAAATATGTATTTTAAAAACAGCCAATACATAGTATGGGTCCACGTTTATGGGTTGTAGTTTAGTGCGGTTGTTTGTTCTGTAACAGCTCTTCTGGAAATGTCACACATGATGTTTGAAAATGCTATATCATTGATATTGACCAAACGTAGTAATAATTTTCCGTGGGAAATTATAAAATTTATTGTAACGAAAATAATTGCTTCTGAACTATGAATATATATTACGATAATTAATCAGTATGTATGATTGATCTGGTTAAGTTAATCACATTCAAATTGAAGACATAGTAATATATGCAACATAAATTTATATTTTGAAAATTTACTTTCAAAATTTTTCCAATTCAAGATATTCCCATTACCCTAATCAAACTGAATGCTCTTAAAATTACGGACTGAACTGAAAAAAGTGTTCATCATGAGCTCTGGTAGACGAGCAAATAATACCTTATAGTTATGAAAACATTTGTTATTTAATTTTTTATTTTCTATCAAATCTTATTTTTTCAGCACTTATTACTTTTGATCAATCAAAATAATCACTTTGGAGATGATTTTTCATAGCCATCAGGGACAATTTTGTAAAGTTAAAGGTATTAAACAAGAAAACTGTCTACATACCACAGAAAATAGCTACAATATTTTAAATATTTATTGCCGGTTATGGTCGGTTATATTATGGTCGGTTTTACAGGAGACCTGAAATGGAATGTTTTTCATAACATGCTGATATCATTGGTACTTTTACTTATTCTTGATGGAAATAGAATATACTGTATATTTTGTGTTCACAGCTTGGAACATTTACAAAAGAAACTTGTGTTTCAAATGTCCGTTTTATTACTAGAACTCATTCAAAGATTTCTACTATGTCATCACAGTAGAGGAGTACATTCCTATTTCAGAAAGCTGTACAAACTTCATACTATAATAGCCACTGAAAATGGAGCAAAATTTAAGACAACATTTTGTTGTATTTGTTGGTTAACGATATTGTCATCATTACTGTAATATTCATAAAGTTTCATAAATTGAAACATTCATCGCTTTCATGGTACTTGGAGATGACTACTATTTTAGGTACATATCTCCTCCTTTTTCAAATTTTTGTGCATATTTATCCGAGTCTCTGTTGACATGGAGCACAAGCAGTCCAGCCTTTGCAGTTATATTCTTTAGTCTATGCTATACCCTCAAAGTTCTATTAAACGAATTGAGGAAAGAAATTCGGAAGTCAACAGATATTGACTAACTAATCAATGTTTTCAGCGAAGCAACGGATCTGATCAAATCTATCAACAAACAAGAAAGATCAATCATGCTTAAAACATTGATTATGAAACACTTTCCAACTTCAATGCAATTTTATTTAAACATGTCTAAAATGCAATACATTCCTCGGTAATATTTTAAAACTTATCACAATACTACATTAATTTATTATATTTGAAAACTTAAACCTTCATCGAAAAAAATGAACTTCATTCAAATGACGGGATTGACATATAAATTGCCTGGTTTAAACATCTCTAAAATGTGATACATTCCTCGGTAACAATTTTAGAACTATCATAATACTACGATAATTTATTGTATTTGAAAACTTCATCGAAAACAACTGAAATTCATTCAAATGACGTCATAGAAAAAGTAACACGCCTGGCTCTCTTTATAAAAGCAGCATTTCATTCATAAATAATTTCCCATTCATGTCATTCATCACAATAATATAATAATTTATTTTATTTAAAAATTATGACCATGGAGCTACAAGTAATTAAACTCTATGCGTAAAACTTCATCGAAAAAAATCGTCCTTCTCTTTAAAAAATCAATGAATACTTCATTCATACCAGCTACGGAGACTCCATGAACTAAATGATTTCGTGTTAAAGAAATACAGCAATTCTAATACAACTAATTCTACATATTTGGCTGTTTACATTTTACGTAGAAAAATAGATTTCGTTGAAGAAATAATCAAATTTAGATGAGCATTTAAAGTCAAATATATTATAAAGTCAAATATATTATAAAGTCAAATATATTCGGTATGTAGATGCACAGAATTTAAACAAAAATGAAGTGGTTTTAGGACGGATACAACACTCAATATGAATTAAACAGAACTTTAAAACTCACGATTTTGAGACAAGATGGATGCCATATATCATTTTGAAGTGGGTCACGTGATTTTTTCACATCATGGTCATGTGATCGATTCATTTAAAAGGTGTTATTAGTATTTTAATTTTTATTAAAGGAACTACTGACTATATTTCGCTGAATTTTATTTTATATATTTTATGGAATAATTTGAATATTACCTAAAATTTTCGAAGCAATTTGGGAATTTCAAATCTGCTTAAAAAGCGTTTGAAAAATTAGGCCCCATAGGGCTCAATGTATTTCATTTTTTCAACCCGGGTTCAATCCAAAACTATTTGGGTGATATTATTCATTTATATTCCCATAGGTCCTACAGACCGTCTGAACAACATACTAAAATTTCATTTTGATTAAGTCATTTTTACGGCAGTTATCGTGCTAACGGACAGACAGACAGACAGACAGAATGAACAAAGTCACAAACACTTTTCAACTTTGTTGTAAAGTGTTAAAAACTGCAACCCTTGATGCTGAACTTGTGCGTAGTCGCCTTTGCATTGGTGTTTTACGAATCGTACGTCTTGGTGTTTACAACCGAAAATTCAAAATTAACTACAGTGTTTCGTTTAGGTGCTCTCATCCTCGTTGCTTTTCACTTTTTTTTATGGTGTGCATTTCAGCATCTTCCGTCACAAATGCTGCTAGTGAGGTGAAATACACTATTTACGACGCGCACTGGGGATGTCAAAGGTTTGTCCTCAATGTCAGCGATCGTTTTGTGGGATTTAAACTCCTCGACACCATCGTCATTGACAAAAATTTCATTCTGGCTGCTGTTGGAAATCTCCTTACGTATGGAATATTGATCGCAACATTTAATTCAAAAGTATCAAATGGCAAAAAAAATCGGAAGTGACATCTTCAGATCCTTAAATGGAAGTCCTTAGTGAACTCCTAACCCCTCTGGAGTTAGATGGTGAATCCGTATTAATCAGTAATCAGTTACGTTCTATGGCTAATCCTGCGAAATATTTAGTCACTGAATTTGTTAAATCATTAGTAAAAAAACACCCCGAAATTGAATTCTTTAGTGAACCGCCATACCTGCTCCAGAATTTAATGCTTAATTCATATGCTTTATTCAGTCATCATATTAGCTTCATCTATGCCAATCTAGAGAAATATATGTTTAAATTTGTTTTTAATTGGAAGTGGAATTTTTTAGTAAACCCACCATTTTCTTCCAGAATTGTATGCTGAATCCATATCAGTCATCATCTAAGCTGTATTTATAGCAAATCCCGAGAAATATATATTTCAAGAAAGGTGCAAATTTTGAATAGGAAGTGACACCCCCAGAACGTAAAGTAGAAATCCTTAATGAGTCGCCTTTCCCCCTCTGGAATTTGATTCTGAATCCAAACCAGTCATTACCTACTCATTATTGATATCTAATCCTGAGAAATAGATGTTTTAAAGTAAATTTTGCAACTAGGTGTGTAAAAGAACCTCCAACATATGATACTAAATCCTCATCTAACATCTAAGCTCTAACTATAACCAATGAAAAATAGATGTATCAAGTAAAATGAAATTTTTGAAGCAAAAATGGAAACCCTTCAAGAACTTGTCATTATCCTCCAGAATTTAATACTTGAATAGAATTCAAGAACTATGTAAATTTGGAATCGAGGTCACATCACCAGAAAGTAAAATGAAAATCATAATCACATTTTCCTCTCTTGAATTTGATGCACAATCTATCTCAGTTATTATCTATTCACTATCTACAGCTAATTCTAAGAAATAGATGTTTCAGGGAAAAGCTTAAAACTGGGAGTAGAAAAGAAACCGGAAGAGAACATTCTTAGTAAACTACCCTATCTACTCCAGAATATGATGAAAATTGATATTTGTCATCTAAGCTCTAACTCTAACCAATGAAACTAGATGTTTTAAGCAAAATGACAATTTTTGAAGCAAAAGTGGAAATCCACCTGTCATTCCCCTCCAGAATTTAATAATTGAATACAAATTTAGTCATCATCTATAAGCTGTATCTATAGCAAATTCTCAGAACAAGATGTTCAAAGAAAAGAAAATTTGCATACAATAATAGTATGGCAAAAAGTTTACCACCGACGACATTGAAAATGCCTTTCTGAACACAAATTCGCTTCTCTTTTATTTTTTATAATACGTCTGACAAGAAAGTATTGTGATAAGACAGTGGCGTCGACTCTCGTTTCTTGGCGGATCTATAAGGGCTTGAAGTATTGATACATTTCTTTCGATATACTATAAATATTTGAAATATTGACTATTTCTTTGAATATAATATTGATACTCTTCATGCATCAACACTCATTTCAGAAGATACCGATACTTATATCTCATTTTCCTGTTATAGGTTGATAACTACATCTAAAATTGATGACTTGTATGCCAATATGAACTTTATTTTGGCATATTTTTACATTATTATAAGGTTTCATATATTCGATGAATTAGCTTCTACGAAACAAGGTATTTTCATTAAATTTTGAATATTTGAATAAATTCACAATTTAATGCAAAATGAATTCAATGCTGCAATTACATTTTGAATTATAATTTACATATAAGAAAATTGCTAATGAATAGAGAACATGTGATTTTTTTTATATTAATTCTCAATTTACAGTGTGTGTGATTGCTTATATGTTTGTTAAGACAAATACGTTTTCACTGACAAAATGTTAATGCAATATTTTATAACATGCTTTTGTTACAAAATAACGTAATAATTCCCCTGCACAGATATATTCTCACAATATTGCCTTCTTTTTAAAAATTTGTTGTTAAAAGTATTTTAGTAGATATATTACACTTATTGCAATATTATAATTTTATCAGTTTAAGTATTTATATTTATATTAAACTGATTCAAAATTAAATCAAGATTACATTTCTGTGGAAAATATCATGTTGGTAATTGAACGTTTTTATTGTTTTTAAGTAGATGTTTTTGAATAAGTGTAAAAAGGAGTAAAGAAAATTAGATATATGAAGAATCATTGAGAAAAAATTTCTATCTTAATCAATTTTACATTCATGAAGATTATAAATTTTCATTTGGAATATAGCTTTATCTTTTAATATAATCTATTTCTTCATAAAATATCCCTTTAAATTCACTGACATATTTGTCCACTTCTTAATTTAAATCACAAATATACAATAAATTATAAATAAGTTAGGAAAAGAAAATGCAACTGCCAATTAAAATCATAAATTTTAGAACACGTACCAAGAATGTGTCAGAAGACATGCACCAATGGAAATATTTGCGTGTGTTAGTGTACACATACAGTTCAACACATTAATATTTAATACAAGTGGAATAGTAAATTAAGAATAATGTAGACATAAAGTTCAACACATTAATATTTAATACAAGTGGAATAGTAAATTAAGAATAATTATATGTTTTCAAATAATTTGTCGTGTTTATGAAAATTGTTCATTGATTAATCAATGGGATTTTATTGATTATGAATTCTTTATTAAAAGCTAAAAATATGTATTTTAAGTATACATTTGGCTTAATGTTTACTGGTTTTAGTTTAGTGCAGATCCTTGTTCTGTAAGAGCTCTTCTGGAAAATTCGCACATGAAGCTTGAGATTTATATCGTTGACATTGATTAAGATTGGTAACTATCAAACTGATAGTTGATATTTTTTTCGTGCGAAATTATAAAATTTCTTTTAAGAAAAAGGATTGCCCTTTGAACTATGATTATAAATTTTGATGTTTAATCAGTAATTATTGATCTTTTTGCTTTAATGACACTGAAATTTAAGGTGCAGTAATGTATGCAAACTTTCGTTATCTCATTTCTTTCTTCGACAAAATTATAATGTTTTAACATTTATTGTTATTTGAACCACCAAAAAATGCTTTAAACGTCAAAATGATGTCTCATAGATATCTAAGACAGCTATGTAAAGTTAAATCTATAAAACATCAAAACTATGTACAAACTGCAGAAAATAACTATAATATTTTAAATATTTATTTGTGGATACATGGTGTTGGGTTTACAAGAGGCCTGAAGTGGAATATTTCCCATAACATGGTGATATCATTTTTACTTCTACTTATTTTTGAAGGAAATAGAATATACTACATATTTTTTGTTCACAGCTTGGTCAATTTACCAAAGAAACAGCTATTTCTAATGTCCGTTTTATTATTAGAACTAATGCAAAGATTTCTGCTATATTATCACAGAAAAGAAATACATTTCTATTTCAGAAAGTTATACAAACTGCATAATATAATAGCCACTGAAAATGCAGCGAGATTTAAGAAAAAATTTCTAATGTATTTGATCGTTAACGATATTGTCCTCATTGCAATAATACTCATAAAGTGTCATTTATTGCAAAAGTCATCCCTTTCATGGTATCTTGGTGATGACTACTATTTTGGGTACATATCTCCTCCTTTTTCGACTATTTTTGCATATTTATCTGAGTTTCTGTTGGCATGGAGCACAAGTAGTCCATTATTTGCTGTAATATTTTTTAGCCTTTGCCATACCCTCAAAGTTCTATTAAATGAAATGAGGAAAGAAATTCGTATATCAACAGATATTGACAGACTAGTGTATGTTTACAGCGAAGCAATGGATCTGATCAAATTTATTAACACAAAACTGCAAACCTTGTTGCTGAACTTCTGCGTAGTTGCCCTTGCATGGGTGTTTTTCGAATCGTACGTCTTGGTCTTTACACCCGAAAATTCAAGCGTAACTACAGTGTTTCGTTTATTTGCTCTCATTATGATGGCTTTTCATTTTGTTATTGTGTGCATTTCAGCTTCTTCCGTCACCAACGCTGCTAGTGAGGTGAAAGACACTATTTACGACGTGCACTGGGGGTGTCAAAGATTTGTCCTCAAAGGTAGTGATCCTTTTGTGGGATTTACACTCCTCGACACCATCGTCATTGACAAAAATCTCATTCCTGCTGCTATTGGAAATCTCCTCACGTATGGAATATTGATTGCTACTTTTAGTTCAAAAGTATCTGATGGCTAAACAAACTAAAACAACATACTTTTGTTAGAAGTTAGTAATTTTCAGATATAGTTCAAAAATTTTATTAAGCATTACTATCAAGCATTTTTACGAGTTTCGAAAGACTGGATGTGACATCTCTAGAATGGAATTCTTAGTGAACCCCAACCCTTCTGAAATTCTATGCTGAATCTATATAAGTCAATAATCCGCTAAGCTCTATAGATAGTCCTTGGAAAGATGTTTTTAATGAACTTTTTAAACCGTAAGTGAAAACAACTCGGAAATAAAATTCTTTTGTGAACCACCCTATCTCCTCTAAAAATTAATGATATCAGTCAACATCGAAGCTTTATCTATGCCAATCTAGTAAAACAGAAGTTTAAAAACAATTTTGGGATTGGAAGTGAAGATCCTTAGTGAATTCATTATTTTCCTCCCGAATTGTTTGCTGAATTCGTATGAGTCATCATCTAAGGTATATCTATATTAATTCTCGAGTAATAGATGTTTAAAGAAAGATGTAAATTTTGAATCGGAAGTTACAACTTCAGAAAGTAAAGTGGAAATCACAATCCCTCTTTCTCTCTCTTGAATTTGATGCACAAACCATATCATTCATTATCTATTCACTATCTATAGCTAATCCTTAGAAAGAGATGTTTCAAAGAAATTTTGTAAATTTGGAGTGGAAAAGAAACCGGAAGAGAAAATTCTTAGTGAACTAATGCTGAATTTAATGCTAATATCATATCTATATTCTAAGCTTTAACTATAACCAATGATAGTAGATGTTTCAAATAAAATGAAAAGTGTTGAAGCAAATGTGAAAATCCGCCTGTCATTTCCCTCGAAAATTTAATACTTGAATACAAATTCAGCCATCTATAAGCTCTATCTATAGCAAATTTTGAGAAATGGCTATTTCAAGGAAAAATATAATTTGCAAAAATATTATAGCAAAATATTTACCACCAACGACGTTGAGAACCCCCATTCTGAACACAAATTCGTTGCACTTTTACCTTTTTGTAATACGTCTAAGAAAGAAAGTATTGTGATAAGACAAAGGAGTCGAATTTTGTTTCTTAACAGAACTAATAGGATTCCAAAAATATCGATACTTTGAATTATTGACACATTTCTTTCAATGTACTATCGATACTTTGGAAGTATTGATACATTCCTTTCGATACATTATCAATACTTTGAAGTATTAATACATTTCATTTTTTATACTATCGATAATTTTTGGATTTCATCACACGTTTTGGACTTTATATCTCATTTCTAAGTTACTTTTATATCTCATTTTCTGCTAAAGCTTTCTAACTGTGGTTAAAGTCTTGACCAATTCGAAAATTATTTTGGCATGTTTTCACTTTACTATAAGGTTTCGTACATTCGACGAATTAGCTTGTACATACGAAATATTTTCATTAAATGTCAAATATATGATTAAGACCATAATTTATTGCAAAAATAATTTTATGCTGAAATTACAATATTAACTTTTTGGTTGCTTATTAAAATAATGTTAGTGGAATGAAAATGACAAGTTTTGATTTTATAATATTAATTAACCATGTACAGTGTATATGGTAATATGTTTATTAAGACAATGACATGTTCACTGGCAAAATATTCCTACAAATACGTATAATATTTTATGATATGCTATTGATAAAATAGTGTGTGATTTACCATAACGCTAAGTAAATCATACCGGTATCAAAATTCTACAGATTATTTTTTTCCATAAATGAAGTGTTTATGTCAATAAAACAAAATTGAAAGTAAAATATATATTATCACATTTTAGAAATTTAGTTTTTCATTTCGTGTATACTTTTGAACACAAGTTTTCGGAAGTATATGAAGGACTCTTTTTATCAAGTATGTCCACGGTTGTATTTTTACAATATTGTCCTTTTTTTTCCAAATATCTTGTTAAAAAATTTTTGGTAGATATAGTACACATTTAATCCAATATTTGATAATTTTAAATATTTATATTTCTACTAAACCGATTCTAATTTAAACCTAGATTACACTTCTAAGGACTATATCATGTTGATAATTGAGTGACTTTTACAATTTTGTAGGTAGATGTCTTTGAATAGGTGTATAAAGACATAAAGAAAATTAGATATATAAAGAATCAGTCAGAAAAATCTTCTTTCTTAATTTTACATTAATAAAGGTTATAAATTTTCATGTAAAATGTAGTTTTATTCTTTTATAGAACATATGTCTTCATGGAATGTAGCTTCATTCTGAAATTGAATGTAGTTTGTTAATAGAATATTAGCTTTATTTTTATTTAAGATATATGTTCTTTATAGAATATAGATTTATTATTTAATAGAATATATTTTGTTTACAGAATACAGTTTTATTCTTTAATGGAATGTATTTTGTTCATAGAATATAGTTTTATTCTTTGAACATATATTTGTATTATGAACACAATATATTTTGTTTGTATAATAAAAAAACTTTTTTTCTTCAATATAATGTAATTTGTTTATAGAATATAGTGTTAATATCATTACATTTACATTGAATTGTGAATAATTCGGACAAAAAAAGAAATTAATTTAATATTCAGAGATATTAAATTATCGCCAACTTGGTACCATTTCCTTTCAAAGAATCCAAGTTAACAATATTGCACTAAATTTGTTATCAATTGTCGATTTTGATTCGCAAGTCACCAAATTTGCTGCCAAACGAAAGAAAGACAGACGAACAGATAGAGTTATTGGCTTTTCTTATATATCATATATGTAGCATCATTTTGAAATATATGAATAAATTTGTAATATGATAACATGTCTCCTGATACAGAACGTTTCTTTTTCAACAGCTGATATCATAATAATGTTATAATTGATATTACTTACAATCTAACAAACCATCCACCGTTAAAGATATGCGAGTTTTCAATCAATAACATAAAAAACTATTCATACTATTAGTAAATAATTCGATATTTTATTAGTATTTTTACCCACAACTTCTTCAGTATCCACAAATCCAAAAAAATTTTAAATTTAAAAATTTAAATCTTACAAGTTTTCAATTTCTGCAACTCGATTCTAATAATTCAGGACTAAATTAAGTGAGTGGAATAAAAGGAGATTAGACTATTTCGATTAATTATTTAAAGAAAGCTATTAGATTAAATTGTAATGGACATTTGAAATTGTTTGTTTCTTTAAAAATTTCGAAACTTTGATTTCTGGGGAAAATAGGATAAAATAAGATTCTCATCAGCTCTTTCTCTACGATATAGGATATAATGCGATTCGCATATATTGAAACGAGGTTCTAGCAGTAAGCATGGGCGGGGCTGGAGGAGAAGCCAATGTGAAACGTAAAACCCATACGTCACTTCGCTTACCCTACATCCTTTTTCTTTGGTTACGCTATAATATTATTATGGTTATTATGCTGGATTTGAATTTTATCGAAGCATCAATCCAGTAAGTGTTATATTTTAATATGTATAATAACGCATATTTCCTTTTAACAGTAATCTAACATCATTTCAAGATTTTTTTATATTAAATTCAAGTGTTATCTATAAATATATCAAATTATTATCAATCATGTATAAGCGTTCACGCTAAAAGAGTGAATATTCTGTTAAATGTCAGAAAGGCTAAATAAACACAAAGCAGTTTTTGCTGTTTATAAAATCTCAGTAAACTTTCTAGTGTTTTCTAGCTAAAATTAGAGTAGTATCCATACGCTTGTATGAGCACTACTCTAATTTTAAGATATCCAAATCATACGCATGTAATCAATTCACAGTAATAATCAATTTGACGCTGATTTGTTATTTATAAAAAATTATAGGCTTTTTAAAATTCTAAACAAATAAGAATTATAAAAATAGGTTAGTGGATTTCTCTAATTCGTCATAACCCGAATACTTAAATATATATCTTCTTTTATTGATTTTATTTATTGATTCATCAGAAAGTTTTACATCTAATTTAACAATGTCATATTTAGTTTTAATTTTTCTCTATGTTTCCCAGGATATAAATTATTTAATCCAAACATTTTTTATAAATTCATCCATTCTTCATAATCTGTAAAACCTCTTTCTTCCATCTCTTTTTTAAGTTTTTCTCTGTATTCTTCATCAGACTTTGACTCTCTAAATATTTTTTCAGCTATACTATTTTTTGTTCATTATCAGAAATCGTAATAGAAACATCAGGATCGAATCCATTTAGTACATTAATTATTCTAGTTACTTTCCCTACGAAACATTTATCATCACCCTCTTTTAGTTCATCTTTTAACACTTTTATAACTTCGTTTTTATTCTCATTTTTTAAAATTCTATTAAACACAACAACTATATCTCTCTAAATTTAATATTATGGAATTCTTCCTCCAGTAAGTTAATTTTTATACGTAATTCTTTAATGCATTCATCTAAATCATATGTAATTTCTGTATTTAATAATTTTATGATAGTCTCTCTCAAAGATTTTTGAATATATGTATTATGTACATTTTAAAAGTCATTATATACATTATTATGAAATAATAGTCTTCTTAAAATCGGGGGTAATATTATTTTATCTTCATCATACCATACTTTATATATTCTATGCAAAAATATTAATTCATTTAGAGATGTAATATCATTTTCTCTACATTCTAATAATACTATATTTATTAAATTTTTTATTCCTTCAAGAGATGTTAATTTATTTCCTCCACAATCTAATGTTTCTATATTTATTAAATTTTTTATTCCTTCAAGAGATGTTAATTTATTTCCCTCACAATATAGTTTCTTTAAATTCGTTAAATTTTTTATTCCTTCAAGAGATGTTAATTTATTTCCTCCACAATATAGTTTTTTTAAATTCGTTAAATTTTTTATTCCTTCAAGAGATGTTAATTTATTTCCTCTACAATCTAATGTTTCTATATTTATTAAATTTTTTATTCCATCAAGTGAAGTTAATCTATTATCTTCACAATATAATTCTTTTAAATTTATTAAATTTTTTATTCCTTCAAGTGAAGTTAATCTATTATCTCTACAATATAATTCTCTTAAATTTATTAAATTTTTTATTCCTTCAAGAGATGTTAATTTATTTCCTCCACAATCTAATGTTTCTATATTTATTAAATTTTTTATTCCTTCAAAAGATGTTCATTTATTTCCTCTACAATATAGTTTTTTTAAATTCGTTAAATTTTCTATTCCTTCAAAAGATGTTAATTTATTTCCTCTACAATATTCGTAATTATTTTATTTTTTGCATCAAATTTATCATTCATTAATATTAACGAATTTTTTTCGAAATATCTTTTATTCACAACATTTTTATCATCTTTGGGATCTGCAACATTTCCTATTCTTTTTCCTTTTGCATCAAAAGCTTTTCCTTCTAAAGAATGTAAAGTTGTATCATTTATTTCTTTTATTCTCTTGCCTCTTTCTTCAGTAAAGGTTAAAAAACCCTCATCATATTTAGTTTCTATAAGATCACTCAATTCAAAATGATTATTCTCTATTTTATTCAAAACGAAACTTTTAGTGGTTAAATCTAAATCATCTATAGGATTTTCACAATTTTTTAAAATTCTATTTTCCATATCATAGTTTCCATCAGCCATTAATTAAAAACCTATACCAGGAGGTCCAATAGGTCCTTCTTTCATTTGATCATCATAAGGTGGATAATAAGCACTCATTTATTATAATATTAATTTTATGATTTTAAACTCTTAACCATTGTTATAGTTTTATTTTTCAAATTTATAAAACATCTCTTTCTTTAAAAATAAAATAAAACTTATAGTCCTTTTGAGTATTCGTTAATCTCTCCCAATTAAATTCAATATCTAAATTATTTAAATCGGTATAGTTTTCATGATTTGATAGGTCAAAATAAAAAATAGTATACAGATCACCAAAATTCTTCTTATTTATCAAACATCCTGTTTCTGTATTAATATCGTTTAATCCTGCATGTAAAAGAGCTTCATACACTCTATTATAATCTTTATTGGTAAAATTCGTTTTGTAACGCATAAGAGGAATTTGTTTATTATTAATCATCAACCAGCATTCAGTCATATCTATATTATCAAATATCATATTATTTTTTTCATAATTACCATCTCTTTCAACATACTGAGGAATAACTTAGACACCTAAAACTTCATCGGATGCTGTTGCAGCTGTCACAGATCCGTAATCGGTTTTATAGGGACCTGCCATCTTAAATCTATATCGATCCCAATTTACCTCTATATCTTTATCAGATAGATATGATTCCATAAACAAGCTTTCTGCAGAATTTTTAAATTCTATATAAGGTAAATGCAAGGTTAAACCTTCAACTACTACCAAATAATTTTCATTTCTTATATCAGTATATATCATATTCTTATTTTCATTTCTTTGAATTTCTATTTTCACTTCAAAACCAGAAATTACCTTTTCATATTCTCTAAAGAAATCGATTATATGATTTAAAGGTGTCGTTATTTTAAAGACAATGCTATCTTTCGTTATTTCGCATCTCATTGTGTATCCTTCGTTATAATCTTTATTCATTTTCAAATTATTAAAAAATTCAGTTATTTTAGTAGTATCTTCTAAAGTACCATCATATTTGAACTCTTTTCGGTCAGCTGAATCAGATGTATCTAGATAAAAAAATTCATCTTGAGCTTGTGATGTTGTATAATCAGGAGTATAATGAGTTAATCTTAAAACATGATTCATGATTGAGAAATTTGTATCAAAAGATAAGTATTTCATTATCAGTAAGTAAGGTCATTCTAAGTGGAACGAGTTTATCAGCAATAGCCTTTCTACCGCTTGCTTTTTTAAGTTTATCAGTTGGAATAGTAAATTTATTCATCCTAAATAAATGAAAGGTGGTGATATTGTTGGATGGTTACAAGATAAAATAAATCCTCCAGAAATGCATTTACCAGGATATCAATATTGTGGTCCATTTACAAAATTAGAAAAAAGATGCCAAATTACAAAGATAAGTCAAATAGTCTTCAGAATTTGTGAAATTTAAAGCTCCACCTAAGCACTCATCCATTTAAATAGAATTAACATTTGTATAATGTCCTAAAGCTCTAGTATTCATACCATCTTCTAATATAAATCTTTTATCATCTTTTGCAGATAAAGCTATCTTGTTCACTTGAATTGAATACAATTCATGTTTCTTACTTCTAATTAAATTCTGTGTTCTATATTGATCTTTTTTATACCTATACATACAAAAAGAGACATTTAAAAAGTATTTATCACAGTAAGCATCTTCCAGGAAAAAGTATTTCAAAAAATGTTTCCTAATAAATGGAGCTTGCCTTAAAGTCAAAGACTATTGGTGAGCTTAGAAAAGTACTAAAACAACTGAATATTGAACAACCTAATTGGTGTAAGAAGGATGAATTAATTAGATTATTAATTAATTATATAAAAGAAACTAATGAATATAACTGATGAAGAATATAAACATGCTCAATGTGTTTGGAAATAATTTAATATAAAAAATTTAGGTGAATATACAGATTTATATGTCAAAACAGATGTATTAATTTTAACAGATGTATTTGAAAATTTTAGAGATGTTTGTTTAAAAACTTATAAATTAGATCCAGATTGGTATTTTACTGCTCCTGGTTTATCTTGGGATGCAATGTTTAAAATAACAAATGTTAAATTAGATTTATTAAATAATTATGATATGATTCTCATGATAGAAAAAGGTTTAAGAGGAGGTGTTTCGCAATGTTGTAATAGATATGGAAAAGCAAATAATAAATATATGAAAAATTATGATAATAGTAAAGAATCCAATTATTTAATGTATTTAGATGCTAATAATTTATATGGATGGGCTATGAGTCAATATTTGCCATATGGAGAATTTAAATGGTGTAATCGTGATGAAATAAATTATGTTAAACGTATCGTAAAGAATTTTGCAACATATTTTCTTTATTTTTAATTTCTTCTATTTCGTTCTTTTTCTGGTTTAATTCCTCCTCGGAAAAATTTTTAGCCCTAGAAATTGTACTTTTTAAGTTACCTCTTTTCTTCGATAATCCTTCTTTTAGATGTTTAGCTTTTGCATACATCTCCTTTAATTTTTCTTGATCGTTTAAAAATACTGATGGTCTGTATAATTTTTCCTCTTTTAAATATTTTAAATTTAAATTTTGATCGATATCATAAGTAATAGATACTAATTCTTTCACAGCTTCAACAGGCTCTTCTATAGATGGAAATGAAATATTTTCTACACCATTTTGAATACTTTTTACAACTTCTTTATTTGATTTTTCATATTTTTCAATTTCTTGAGTGACTGGTTTATGGAATTCCTCTAAGGTCTTTTGAATACCTATTTTTTCTTTTAGTTGATCTTCACTATTCTTTCTTATTTCTTTTTCTAATTTTACTAATTTAATTGCATCTTTTATTTGCTTTATAAGCTTGTGGTTCCGTTCTTTTTCTAATTTGTTCATTTATATAATATTAATTTTTTACTGCAGCTAATTTTATTTTTACTGCAGTAAATTATTTTTTACTGTTATATAAATGATAAAAATTAAAGATTACACGAAACCAGATGAGTTACCTGATCCTAATCAACATCCTTTGTTACCTAAACATCCATTTAGATTGCTTATAACAGGACCTTCAGGTTCAGGTAAAACAAATTTACTGTTAAATATGATTTATGATTTTTTAAATTTTGATGCACTATATATATGTGCAAAAGATTTATACGAACCTAAATATTCTTCGTAATATTTACCACATATTCGACATTTTCCATCTTCTGTAAATAACTTTTCAAGATTTTCTTCTAGTGTAAATAAATTTTCTTCAGGAGAGACAGATTTAAATTCATTACTATTTTTATCAAATCTTAAACTAAAAGAATCAAAAATCTTTTTACGTTTTTCAGGTTTATCAATAAATATTTTCTTATTTTCTTCTAAGAATGTTGATACATCTATATTTAATAAATCTATTAATACATATTGAAGAATTTTTACAAAAGAGTTACATGATTATCATTCAGATTTACCATTATGTCCTGAAAATAGAATTCCCGAAAATTCGAAACAAGGTAAGTTATTAACAACTTTATACGATAAAGAGAAATATGTAGTTCATAATAGAAGTTTAAAACAATATTTGAAAATGGGTTTAAAGGCTGTAAGATTACATAGAGTATTACAATTTAAACAATCGAATTGGTTGAAAAAATATATAGATTTAAAACTGAAATGAGAAAGAAAGCTGCTAATGATTTTGAGAAAGATTTTTATAAATTGATGAATAATTATTAGTATTTGGAAAAACTATGGAAAATATAAGAAAACGAATCGATGTAACATTATGTTGTAATTATGATCAAGTTAAAAAATTAATTGCTAAACCTAATTTCAAATGTAGAACTATTTTTGATGAAAATTTGGTAGCTGTTCACATGAAAAAAACAAAATTATATTTCAATAAACCGACTTATGTTGGAATGAGTATATTAGATTTATCTAAACATTTAATGTATGATTTTCATTATAATGTCATGAAACCGAGATATAAGGATAATATTAAGTTATTATATATGGATACAGATAGTTTTATATATGATATTAAAACAGATGACTTTTATGAAGATATGAAGTCTATGATTAATTATTTCGATACATCTGATTATCAAGTAAATAATCTATATAATATGCCTAGATGTAATAAAAAAGTATTAGGTAAAATGAAAGATGAAAATAGCGGTGTGATTGTATGTTTACAGAAAGAGTAGAAATTTGTATCAAAAGATAAGTATTTCATTATCAGTAAGTAAGGTCATTCTAAGTGGAACGAGTTTATCAGCAATAGCCTTTCTACCGCTTGCTTTTTTAAGTTTATCAGTTGGAATAGTAGAAGCTATTAATCTAGCGTTAAAAATAGCAGAAAGGAAAGAAGAATATAGACATTGTTATAATTTTATAAAGAACTCATTAATTCGTTTAAAGCTAAGGATATGACAGAAGAAGAAATTTATATGCGTGAAAAGGACTTCATAAAAAGTTTAAAATTTAATCCATTTAAAAAATATGTAATATATATAAAACCGACATATGGAAGTTATGATGAAGAAACAGAGGTTGAAGGTGAACATATTTCTGATATATCCAACGGAAATGATAATATTTATATTCACTGTGATGTTGTAAAAGGATCTTTAATAAATCAATATAATTCAGAAGTCATATATTCTTTCACTAATAAAAACCCTCCAGGTAGTATAATTTCAAAAGAATTTAATTTTTGGAATTGAGAATAAATAAGTATCAACCCTTGAGAGGATATATTATATTTATTAAGGATATCTATATATGTAAAAATTATATTGCATCTGTAACTGATCAAATATTTGCCAATCTGTATAACAATTCACACCAGCACCTTTTAACACAAACCACCCCATCAACTTCTTCTATCATTCAACTTCTGAATGACCATCATTTTGTAGGGATGCATGTTTAGCGAGCTGTATAAAATTCTGCGGAGACTACGATCAGACATGTTTAATGCAGCTGTGTGTTTGCGTGCAGATCGCTTGGGAGACTGCTGTATGGAATCTCTAGCAGCTGCCACATCTTCCGGTCTTGTTACGCTTCTAGGGTGGCCAGGATGCTTTCTTTTTAAAGCCGAACTTGTTCGTCTAGAATTTGAAACCCAACGACGAATTGTTTGTGCAGCCGGAACCGGATCATGACATCCGATCTGAAAGCGTATTCGGAAGGCCCGTTGCGTCGTTATCACAGATTCACCGTTCGTAACAAACTCTTCAACAACAAAAGCACGATGCTCTCCGCTTCAAGCCATGACAGTAACTACAAATGGTATGCGCAAACAAGTTAAAGGAGACCATGCCGACTGCTGTACCTCTACTACGAGCGAAGCAACGCTTCTGCCAAATCAGAACGTTCGTTCTGCCGCACCCTGTATTTCAATATTTTTATTCATTTATTTCAGAATTTCGCTAGCTTTGCAGGCTTTTTCGCCAAAAAGGGTCAATTATACATTTCCTAATCATATCAAAATCAAATCAGCATCAGGATGATCAACAGGGGACGTAACTACTAAGTTTTAAGAAATTTTATTAAGTAGTTTTTTAACTACTGTGAAAATCGTCTTCATTTCCTCAACATTAAATATTTAAATACCTCGAGTGTGGTCCATCTTAGAGTAGTGGGATGGATCTTACCCCTTTTGTCGTTAAAAATTACGTCTAAAATAAGCATTTAATTGATACATTTGAGCATATGTAATATTTAATTTTCTGTCGAATATTTTACATTTGCGGGCCATTTCGCAAAAAAGAGCAGGTTCATTTATCCTGATTCGTACCAAAATCTAATCAGAAAATCTAATCAGAACCAGGGTCGCCCACAAGTGACTTGTCTACCAAATTTTATGAAATTTAGTCCATTAATTGAGTTAGAGTGGATGCATACAATTTTTGGGGGCATTTATTTCGTATGAAAATGCAGGTTCTTTGTCGAATCGTATCAAAATCTAATCAGCACCAAGGTATACCGCGAGTCACTCATATACCAAACTGTGTAAAATTCAGTCAATTAGTTTTTCAGTTAGAGTAGATACAGTCTCTTTTTACCGGCCATTTCGCAAAAAAAAACGCAAGCTCTTTTATCTCGAATTGTACCAAAATCGAATCAGAACCAGGGTCATTCACAAGTACCTACCAAATTTTATGGAATTCGGTCTATTAGATTTTGAGTTAGAGTGGATACATACATTGCACAGACAGACAGACATACAAGCACGCAGACGTCGCGCTAAAATAGTTTTTTCATATTCTAGACGTGTCACAACGTGTAGAACCGCCGAAAACTCCAGTTGCGATTTTCGATATGATTCCAATACTTTCCCTATGCATTGCCATGTATTGCAGGGAAAGTAAAAATCTGATGTGGGCATCACATGACTTTCCCTGCAGACTCATATTCGCGTTCACTTTATGTCTTCAATAATTCATTATATTGAGTTTAATTACATAAAATAACGTCAATAATTATTTAAAATGTCACTGAATTTTCATTTTTCATTCCATTTTCGTTCTCAGTTGGTAACTGAGAACGAAAATGGAGTTGGTCTTATTCTTTTCATCGGTAAAATTTACATATAAAACAAGCATTTAATTGATATAGAGCATATGTAGTTTTTTATTTTAAATTTTAATGAGTTATGCAGACCATTTTGTAAAAAAGGGCAGATTATTTTTTTTACGGATTATACCAAAATCTAATCAGCGCCAGGGTAACCCATAAGTGATTTATATACTCTATAACAAAAAAATCGAAGCACTAAGAAGGAGTTGTTCGATTGCGATAAGAATTGATGGATGTGAAGAACATACATAGAAAAAGAAACGATTAAAATTTCAGAACAATTTAATGATTTAGAGTTTGACCGTATACAAAGGGAAGAAGTCAATAAAGCGTTGGTCCACCTCTGGCCTGGATGCAAGATGTCACCCGGCGTGGCATAGACTGATAAAGTTCACGGATGGTGTCCTGCGGAATGTCTTGCCAAATTGCCCCCAACTGTCGGGCTAAATCGTCAACATTCCAGGATGGTTGCAATCGTCTTCCCATAACGTTCCAAATGTGCTCTATGGGAGAGAGATCAGGTGACCTAGCTGGCCAAGGAAGTGCTGGGCAAGCTTGACGACAATTCATAGCAACACGTGCCGTGTGAGGCCGGGCATTAGATTGTTGAAAATTAAGACCGCGGTTTCGCAAAAAGAACGGTAACACAACCGGTCGTAGAATGTTGTCTACGTACCGCTGTGCTGTCAGTGCGCCAGAAATGACTACCAAAGATGTAAGATATCCGCAGTCGAAATGCAACAGAAATTTTGACCACAGATTCAGAATCGCTCCTTATATACGCCTGCTGAATGCGCAGTTCCGATGCGCTGGAGCTCCTACTATTTATTCATTGGACACCAAATTTTATTCATTTGCATGTTCGCTCAAAATGTCTTTGCATACGAAATTTCATTACAATCGGACAAATCCTTCTTGGTGCGTCGATTTTTTTGTTATAGAGTCAAATTATGTCAAATTACATATCAAATTAAGGCAAATTTAATATATTAGTCTTTCAGCTAGAGTGGATACAGTTAAATTTTGAGGGTCATTTCGCAAAAAAGGCGGGTTTTTTTTATCGCAAATCGTACCAAAAGCTAATCAGCACCAGGATCACACACAAGTGACTTAACAAATTTTATGAAAATCGGTCCATTAGTTTTTGAGCTAGAGTGGATGCATACATTGCACAGACAGACAGACAGACATATGCACAGAAATCACGCTAAAAATAGTTTTTCTTATTCTAGAGGTGTCAAAACATGTAGAACCATCGAAAACTCATGTTGCGGTTTTCGACATGAGTCCAATACTTTCCCTATACATTGTCATGTATTGCAGAGAACGTAAAAATAATCATAAAACATTTTAATGTAAAGAAAGAAAAAGGATATGCAAGGGAAGTGAGGTTTGACTGTTAAGTTCCACATTGACTCTGCCCCCGGCCCCGCTTACACTTACTGTTAGAATCTCTTTTCAATATACGTATAGGGTTCTCATCAGTTTCTTACTTTTCCTGCAATATATGATAAAGTATGATAGGTTCAAAAATCCGATTCTTAGATTTTACACATTTTGAGCATCCCCAAGCAGTAAACAACCATTTGTTTAATTAATGATGTATGTCTATGTATCTCCCTCAGTCTTCCAGTCTGTAACCATAGTAATTTCAGAACAAATCGATAAAATCAAACATAATTTGGCGCGATTATTTCAGTCAAATAACGCCACAGTCCTATTTATTTAAAGGATGGTTGAAGCCAGGGAAAGTCTTCAAGATTGTGATCATGTATTTTGAAAAATCAATAAAAAGCATAAAATATACATATGTAGTAACTATTTAATATATACTCCTATTAAAATACTCTTATTTAAAATCGAGAGTCTTCATTAATTCACGAAAATGACCCCTTGGGATCAATATTATTACATTCCTTATACTATACACAATGTATAAGGAAAGTATTGTGACGGGGTCGAAAATTCGAATTCGACTTTTCGACGGGAGAGCACGTTTCAAGCATGCCTGATCACGAATCAAGCATTTTTGAAGTGGTGTCTGTGTGTGTGTGTGTGAAAGTATGTGTGTGTGGTCACGATAACTGACGAACGAATGGACCGATTCGAACGAGATTTGGTACAAAAATTACAATCCGTAAACACCGGACGCCTATTGTTGTTATATGCAATTAAATGTCCAGAACCCCCCCTCCCCCCAAAAAAAATTTTCGCGTGAAATTTTGAAAAAATCGTCAAAAAATCAAAACCGCTAATAATTTTACGCAAATAGACATTTCCTATGTAATTTTTCATTAGAAAACGATTGACATAAATTTTAGAACGCTAACTTTAACCGTTCTTGATATATCGCACATTTTTAAAAAAAATTTTCAAAAAGTCATATAAAATAAAAAAAAAAATTCCTATTGAGAAACATGTTCACTTTTCATATGTAATACCATGGGATAAATTTGGTGACATCATTCTCGTGGATATAGCTGGTTCCATTCATGAAGAAAGATACTTTGAGTAATACTTTTGAATTTGAACGCCAATAGTCATTTATCTGTTGTAAGGATAACGTATTTCTTCGTCCATAACGCTTGGCGAGATTTTGACGACGAATTTGGTAGAATGTCGCCGACTTGGCGACTTTTTTGAATGTTGCTGAATTAACGAAAAACTCGCCAAAGGGATAAAAATGACGCTAAATCAATGACGATCCATTGATGATGACGACATGGAAAATGACGACTCAATGACGAAAATTCAATATCTTGGAAAGAATGTAAATAACTACTATAAAAATAATCTATTTTTTTTACTGTAAAAGTAGTAAATTCATTTCATTATATAAGGAAAGTCATGTGCTGTCCACATCAGATTTTTAATAATGGTAAGACTCCCTAACAATACATATTTACTGTAACTTTGAAATCCACCGTTTTAGGTGGGTGCAGTATGCATAAATTTGGCCATTAATAATATAAACACCTTGATTTATCTGTCCGTTTATCTATTTATGTTTGAGCAAAGCTGCTACAAAATGTTGTCAAACGTGTTTCTGTCACGGGTAAGTATTTCAATATAGATACTAACCCAGACCATCAGCATTTTCATAACCCTCCACGCGAACACTCAATTTTTCCAATCACCCATCGACTTTCCACATTCAGTGCTGCTTGAATTCTGTGTCCATATTGAAAACCGGTGCGTTCTTCTTAGCTAATAAAATTTTTATTCGAACGTGGTTCGTTTTTCTTTCCATTCTCTTTACTTTTGAGTGGTGTCAGCAGATTTAAATTTATATTTAAAAATATTGAACAAGAAAAAAACATTTTCTGGCATTCAAAACAAATTTTATTTCACAAACTTATGGCCAATGGGAAATGGAGAGGATAGAAAAGAAAAGAAACGTCAGCCAAACAGAGAAAGAGTGAGAAGATGACGAGCACGTCAAAGTCAAGATTCTTTTGAAAAAATTCGGAAAGAAATGGCCGACATATATCGGCTGCAATTTGAGCAGGAAACTCAACAGCAATCTCAAATCCATTGCCAAATTGATAAAAATCGCCAAATTGATATGATTTTCCTGTTCATTAACGGCCTATTAAGGCTTCTGGTTTTAAGGGCTAATCACAAATCTGCCGAAGCATTCTGCGGATTCTACTGGAGAAAGAATCAATGTTTCGACATGATCAATTTTTGTTAAACGGTTCCCGAGATTGTATGCCGTGAAAGGTTTGTGTTTATATGAAAACCCAGACCTATTTGCTCGGGGCTGGTCCTTTAAGAAATATAAAAGAATCCACGCACTTTTGTTGCCTATGCGTATTGCATAGAGGCAATACCATAATTTTATTTCAGGTTTCATGTGGGTGGTCAAAGTACGACAGGATAAAGACATATTGTTGCCGGTACGTAAATTGTGTTATGCGTATCCTACGTACGACGCGTACTATTCTGTTTGTTTTGTTAGTAAAACGTGTTAAATAAGTGCGTAGTTAACATTACGGTTTTCTGTGTATAATCCCGGGTCGTTAGGAGTCTTAATTGTTTGCTTTTCAGGACATCATTCTGAGTCAAGTCACTTTAGGTTTAAGCCTAATGCAAGAACGCTATATAAATTGGACATCTATATAAAATGTGAGGCTATTTGTGTCGTAAGACTTCATTTATCGGTTTTCTTTGAAGTTCACAAAATTGTGGTATATAGCTAGTTTTCTTACTTCCATCACAGGTATCGACTATTTGGAGCGGAATAACCCAGTGGTTAAAGCACGGAGATTGCATTCTGAGGGCCTGAGTTCGATTCCGGGTGCCTCCCGAATTATCTCCGTGTCTACGCGGAGTACTGGCACTTAACATATATGGGTTTGAAAGTCCTTTCGAGATGTTGGTGGTAGGGGGATGAGGATACTCTCCCTATGGATGTCAACCATATTGGGTTCCGGTCCAAACCGTGTGGCACTGTCCTGGACGTCAAAAGAGATACTTTACATCTTCGGGTACATTATAAAATATTCTGCTACCTTTGTTCATTTTTTTTCAGTTACTTCGTTGATAATTTCGGTAAACTGATAAGAAAAGCCACAATTACAGACGTTCAGGAATATTCTAAATATTCAGAAAACTATCGTCTGCCGAAGTATTATTTTTGCATATATATATATATATATATATATATATATATATATATATATATATATATATGTATATATATATATATATATGTATATATATATATATATATATATATATATATATATATATATATATATATATATATATGTATATATATATATATATATATATATATATATATATATATATATATATATATATATATATATATATATATATATATATATATGGACTCTGGATGCAGAGCTGCTAAGCGCCACATCCTCTGTAAGGTTTCTGTTTTCTCCTTTACTTAAATAGGAGTTCCGTTCGTGATATACTTTTTTTTTTATATGTATTTATCAATATGTCTACACCCAGCTGCATTGCGCGGACATAGTGCATATTTTACCACATCCAATTCAGCTTTCTACGTAAAGGCCACTTCTCGGACCACACTGGCGAAGTGTAGGTCTTCCGTGTGTCGTGGGATGGGAGTCATCCGGTGGATATTGGAGCAGTGTAATCAGGACGGTAAGAGTCATTTTACGAATGTTTTGATATTAGTTCTGTACCTAGGGAGAAAATGTATGGTGGTATATTATAGTGTGGTATGCATTTGTGTAATCACTGTACTTTAGTCATTTATTTTTAATTATGTGTTTTTAAGTATTTTTATCCCTTTTATTGAATCTGGTATTTTTCAATACCTATTTTAGAACGAATTCTATGAATGAATCAAAATAACTACAAAAAAAGTATAAAATAGTGCTTAAATTTGTCATACAGAATAAAATAGGCAAGAGTGAAGGTAGTATACCTGAATGTTCTATGAGGTTTTTACTGTATTTGAAAGTACACTTGAAAAAACATTTCGTTTGTTTTTTACTTTAAAGTTCTTACTCCTCAACATGAGTTAAAAAACTGTTGATATATAATATGAATGAAGGCTATATATAAATTTAGCGACTGGCAAATTTATTCCATGTTGAATATATGCCCGGTGACACATTATCAGGGTATATGTGTTATCGAAATACAGTTACCCTAATCTTTATATTGAAGCAAGTGATGAGCAGTGTTCATAAGCCTTGTACAATTGTCCTTGATAATGCTGTGACAAACATAAAAAATGTAAATTCCTTCGTAATGAATGACACGATCTATAACCGATCATCTTTTTTTAACGACTTTTATCAACACTACCACCATATGAAGAACTTCAAATTCAAGAAATGCAATTCTAAGCGATGTAAGCTTTGTCCCGTAGCCAATCCACACCAAATTTCTACAAAAAAGGACAATATAAAAATCTTTTGCAAGACTTTTAATGTGGTATATTGCATATCATGCCTTGCTTGTCAGGCGAAATATATAGGACAGACGCAGAATTCCCTGAATATCCGTATAAATTTGCACCGAAGTCAAGTAGGCAAAATCCAACAGCTATCCACCAATAATAACTTAGAAATACGGCATTTTCAAGTACACCCCTTCAGCAATATTATGGTAACTATTATTGATATAGTACCAGAACTTTCTGAACGCTTGTGGTGGGAAAACACCCATATAAAGCAATATAATTCTGCATATCCATATGGTCTGAATACTTTATTATTCAAGGAAAATTGCAATAAAGAAAGATGCAGGAATAGTCAAACATACCCTCTCTTTGAAAATTCAATACCTAAGAAAACTTATAGACACCAAAGAGGAAATAAAAAGCAACAATTTAATTACATCAAAACAGAAGAAAAAATCTCAGACTTCATAAAAACAGAAATAACGGTGAAATTCGGATGGATCAAGAATATAGCCAACAGTATAAAGATCAAATACTTACAACGTATATGGAATTTTATTATCAATTTAAGAGAAAATAACTGCAATACAGAAGATAAAAACACTAATATAGACATCATTCTGGATTTAATTAAACTCAGAGCCGCAAAATATAACGTAGCACTTGAACCAAAATATCAAATTAACAAATCAAAAGAATTTTTTATCACAACATTTAAGAATAAAATGTTCGAAAATATTCCATTCAACCATATATTACATAATATAGAAGAACGTCTTCCTTTGCCTAATCTAAATATTAAGATATCCTATCGCTTTGTAAGAACCAACGGAAGAAGATTATTCAACTACAATAAATTATGTAAAACTGTGTCTTCATTTAATATTGAATCCTGTCAATGTCATAAAAATATACATTGTGATCCCAACCACAAGCATATAATTACTGGAAACTTAGATTTTATAAAAGATAATAAACTCAAAAACTTATTACAACTTGGTACTAAGTACCGAATACAAGAATTTAATAATATTTATAATGAATTTAATTACGATCTGGAAACCTTCATATACAAGATGGCAGTCAAACACAGTATACCTGTACAAACTTTTAACGCATGGAAATATGCCTTTTACAGTGCTTTTTGCCAATTCTACCCGAGAAGAAACAAGGATTCAGGAGGTTCTCGATTTCCGTCTTCAATCAAACATTTTAATGAAGAATTCGTAATGACATACACCGACAAAATCGTATCGAATTTTGCATTCACGTGTAAAAAATTCTATGTCGATACTTTAACACAATGCTATAAGGATAGTGCCATGTATACCTTAATTCCTAGCAACGAATCAATCATCACTAATAGAATAAAAGCACTGTATAAAAGAATTGGTATGGATATTAAATCAGTAAAATTTCCATACTTGATCCTTATTCCCAAGTTACACAAAAAACCAGTCAAGTTCCGTACTGTAACAGTGGGATGCGGATCGTACCTGGAACAAGCAAATAAAAAACTTCTGAAATTACTCCAATATGTTATAACTGATATTAAGAAGCAAAACTCCATAATGTTAAAAAACGGACAGGAATTGATAGACCGACTGAAATTTTGCCATAAAGATTTGAACTTCAGAAGCTACGATTTCCGGGATCTGTTTAATAACATCGATTTAACAAACCTACAAATGATCTTGAAAGAATTACATGAGGAATATAATTTAAAACCATATATAACTCTCAGAAGATATTTGGATTTGATTGAGTTAGTATTGAATGAAAACATACTATATGACGGTACGCATTACTACAAACAGGTCAAAGGCATACCCATGGGTGGTGCATGCTCATCAATATTGGCGGATATTTATCTATCCAAATATGAAAGAGGAACCCATATATTATCGGAAATACCTTATTTCCGTTATGTTGACGATGTGATATTAGGGGGTTATGCAAACACCCCTGACATAGATTTTGCATTCTACCCAAGGGAATTAGACTTAATTGAAAACCCGATCAATGAGGATGGATCGACAGACTTCCTGGACTTGTCAATAAGAAAACACCAACAGTATGGAATTTATACAACCATACACGACAAGAGAAATTCATACAATATCAAAATTAATAATATTATTGATTGGAATTCAAACCTCACTAAAAATATATTCAGAAATATTATTGTCGGGTACTTCAGAAGAAACAGAAACTACAGTACTTTTAAAAAAGACTGCATTTATGAATGTAATAAAATAATAAATGATGCATTAAAAAGAAATTACCCTAGATATTTTTTACAACATTATTACTATTCCTTTTTCAAAGAAAGAAATTGTGCATTGTTTGATTCTAAATGAGTATTCTTAATCATATATATCTTCATATCTGCGATCCTATCATCATGAAGTCTTTTCGCGCATGTGCGACTTTCCCTTATAAAATGTTGTGTTTTCAAGCTGGATTGTAGGGTGTATCTCTTCCATGCTTGGTTCCATCTTTGCTTTTGTGTCCGTTCGGGTGCTTCTGTCTTTGCACATGTGGGAGATTGACCATTGAGTTACATTGGTGCCGTGAGCGTTGCCCGGGTCGTAAAAGCTGCTTTAAGCGGGAAAGGGGTGTCGCAATCCACCCCTGCCATTCTATGCAAATCATATGGTCACTCCTGTTCTCGCTTATTTTTTCTTCTTGTTTATATCCTTATATATATATATATATATATATGTATATATATATATATATGTGTATATATATATATATATATATATATATATATATATATATATATATATGTATATATATATATATATATGTATATGTGTATATATATATATATATATATATATATATGTATATGTGTATATATATATATATATATATATATATGTATATGTGTATATATATATATATATATATATATATATATATATGTATATATGTATATATATATATATATATATATATATATATATATATGTATATATATATGTATATATATATATATATATATATATATATATAATCCAAGAAAAAGAAGATTTAAAGGAACTTGGGATAACCAAATGCTAACCAATGTTATCGCACTTTGACGTATTTTAGTATATTGCATCATATAGTGTGTTCGTTTTTATCGACGTCTTTACGTAGTGTATGATATAGTAATTTATGCATTATGTCGTTTAGGTTTAGTATTTTAATGTTGTTTAGATTTAGTGTATTAAAGTTTTAGAATTAACAGGACTCGTTAATTTACTTGCCCTTATGACGCAATTCTAGTAAATTGGATTAATTATATTTGTTTTAAAGTTTTAATGTTTTAATGTACAGGACTCGTTAATTAACTTGACCTTTTAACGCATTTCTTGCAAATCAGATAAAAAAATCACTCCAAAAAAAGTTTAAAATCTTTGAAAATGTCTCTTTTTCCATTAATGGACTGTATGGTTACACGAAAAGCTACGGATCATATGTGGACGTATTGTATTGAAAGAGTATATTATTGCTACCTTGATGAGTATTTCCTGTTCTAATTGTAAGTCTTAAAGAAATGAAACCTCATATTTATGAGGCGTATGTATAAGACTGCTAGCGAATTACTTTTATACTCCTCAATATGAGTCATAAAATGTTGAAACTAAACATGAATGAATACATCTTACTATATAAAAGTGACTGGCAAAAATATTCTTCACAGAATATATGCTCGGTGGCACAATAGATAAGGGTATTTGTGGCATCGATAACCAATTACCCTTTACTCTCTATATTGATGAAATCTATTAAAAGCTATTTCCAACCTATTTATACAGTCCAGGAAAAACAAGCGACAATAAGAAAAAATGTCCGTAATAGTGAAGATATGTATAATGACACGATTCAAACAGAATCACAATTTTTTAAAAATGATTTTATGCATCACAGTCATATAAGATATTGTGGATTTCAAAAGTGCCTATCAAAAAGATGCAAACTGTGTCCTGTGGCCAACCCGCTTCAAATTAAAAAACATGCTAATCCGAACAGAATATTTTGTAAATCTTACAACACAATATACTGTATCACCTGTCTTACATGTCATACTAAATATATTGGACAGACTCTGAATCCACTTAATATAAGAATCAACTTGCACAGGAGTCAAGTCTGTAAGAAAAGACAACTCGATCGATATTTAAGCAGTTTGGAAATTAGGCATTTCAGACAACATGATTTTTCTAGAACCATCATCACCATTCTAGATATAGTACCTCAATTGATGGAAAGATTGTGGTGGGAGGCCACACATATTAAACAGTACTCAACGACATTCCCTTATGGATTGAATTCCCTCAATTTTAAAGAAAGTTACAATTTAGATTATTGTAGAAGTGTTGACAATTATCCAATAGCAAGTTCATTGATACAGAGGAAGTCACAGCGATGGCATAGAGGAAGAGGAAAACACCATTATAGCTATAATGACACAGAAGAAAAAATCTCCAAATTTATAGAATCAATTAAATCCAAAGACGGAATCAAGTACAATTGGATTAAGGATGTCATTTACAGTATAAAAATCAAATATTTACCTCGTATATGGGCTTTTATACAGCAATATACGTTGGATGAACCTATTGACTTTCGGATTGAAGAAACACACAAAAATATAGCCATTATGCTTGACTTAATTAAATTAAGGGCCAGAAAATTTCAAATTAGATTAAAACCCAGAATACAGAACAAGCAAAGTATGGAATATTTTATAACCACATTCCGAAATAAGAAATTTGATGGAATTTCCTTTAAATCGATACTTTACAATATCAAAACTTTCTTACCTGTTCAGGATCTTAAGGTAAAATTGACTTACCGCTTTGTACGCTTAAATGGTAGAAGATTCTTCAACTACAACAATATATGTAAAGAATTGGATACTAAAACAACAGAATGCAAATGCACTGATAGCAAACTTAAAGATCCTTATCACAATCACATCATTACAGGTGATCTGGATATTATCTCAGATAAAACTCTAAAAAATATTTTCAAACTCGGAACTAAATACAGATCACAAGAATATAACCAAGTAATCGAAAATTTCAATCAAGATCTAGAAGAATTTATTTATAAAATAGCAGTAAAACACAGTTTACCTATTCAAGCCTTTCATGAATGGAAATATAATTTTTCAAAAGAATTTCAGTTTTATTACATCAGACAAAATAACAGAATTAGGAATCTTTCAATACCTGCAGCTATACAAACTATAAAAGAAAATTTTGCTATAACTTATACTGACAAGATGGTATCACATTTTGCATTTACATGCAAAAAGTTTTACATGGATACACTTCTTCACTGCTATCTAGACAGTACTATGTACACCCCTTTACATAATAATGGGAATGTTCTATCCAATAGGATTAAAGCTTTGTACAAACGAATCGGTAATGAAATAAAAACTGTTAAATTTCCATATTTAATCCTCATTCCAAAGATGCATAAAGAGCCTGTAAAATTCCGTACAGTTACCGTTGGCTGTGGATCATATCTGACAATAGCTAATAAACGACTATTGAACATCCTCAAGTTTGTGATGGAAAACATCAAAAAACAGAATCATGTCATGATCAAAAATGGAGTAGAAGTTATCGATCGATTAAAACATTGTAATAAAAATATATGTTTTAAAAGCTTTGATTTCCGCGACCTATTTAACAACATTGATTTATCTAATTTATACTCAATCTTGGAAAAATTACATGAAGAATATGATTTGAAGGATTTTATTACTTATCGAAGATACCTTGATCTTATTGAACTGGTATTAAAAGAAAATATTCTATATAACGGAAATAATTATTACCGACAAATAAAGGGAATCCCAATGGGAGGAGCCTGTTCATCAATCTTGGCCGATATTTACCTCTCAACATATGAAAAAGGAACCCATATTTTGTCAGAGATACCATATTTCCGGTTTGTTGACGATGTGCTATTGGGGAGTTATGAAACCACCACCAATTTCGATTTCACATTTTACCCACCGGAATTGGAATTAATAGAAAATTGTAAAGAAGAAAATGAAGCGGTAAATTTTCTGGACATCTCAATAAAAAAACATGGATTATATGGTCATTATACAACGTTATACGACAAAAGAGAATTATATAAAATGAAGATAAATCATCTCATCGATTGGAAAACAAATCTTACCAAAAATACTTTCAGAAATATCATACTCGGACACTTCAAGAGAAATCAAATTTACAACACGTTTAAAAAAGATTGCAATAATAGCAATATTAAAATCATAACAGAGGCTTTATATAAACATTATCCTATATATTTCTTAAAGGATTGCTATAGATCGATTTTCAAGGATCATGTAGATTTTGACAGTTTACTTCAATTTGCAAGTAAATAAAGTTTATGCGTACCTGCTAAGAATGCACGCATGCGTAAAATGAACATATATATGATAGCGAGTTGGGCAGGAATCACTTTTGGTCCAGTTTCCTTCTGTTTGGTTGGTCTTGTTCTTCCGTATCCGGGTGCCTTCGTATTAGCACGCATTGGGGACCAACCTTTGCTTTGCATTGGTACCGTGAGCGTTTGCCTAGGCTGGAAAAGCAGCTTTAAACGGGAGGGGGAGTCGCAATCCTCCCCACCCATTAAATGCAAAGCATTTGGTTATCCCAAGTTCCTTTAAATCTTCTTTTTCTTGGATTACATTCTGCTTCGGAGTATAGAGCGGCTTGGCGCCTTTTCCCGAGTAGTGCCTTTGATTTTTGTGGATATGCATAGGAATTCTTTTTGAATTTGTTTACTGGATTTTATATGATATATATATATATATATATATATATATGTATATATATATATATATATATATATATATATATATGTATATATATATATATATGTATATATATATATATAAATATATATATATATATATATATATATATATATATATATATATATATATACCAGCTTTTCCAGCCGGAAATAGAACCCTGGATTTCCGAACAGACCAGCCGAGGCTGTCCCGTTGAGCTAATTGTAAGCTCTTATCGTCGAAGTGGACTCTGTATTCTCCACCCTCTAATATCAGATTGGCGGGCAACTGACAATCTGACTGACCATCTCCTGCTATTTTCACCTCAGGCTAGCCTCATGCTACTACTATTTTTACCAAGGATAATATCCTGCGTGGCCGTTTTCCTCTCAATTTGAAATCGGCTCTCAATATCCCAGAATCCACTGAATTCATGTTTGTCGTACTAAGGTCACTTTCAGACCTCCGACATTTCCTTGTCAATATTTCTTGGGTAAAAGCTCACAATAACATATCTGGAAATGAAATTGCTGATTACCATGCCAAAATTGCTGCTATCTCTGGTTCCCCTCTTACTATTCCCTTTCCTTACTCGCTCCCCTCAAAATTTTGTAAATCTCATATTCTTAATCATTGGCAAAATTATCTTAATGATTACATTTCCACCAGGACTGGTGATCCGGCTAGAATCCTGTCTTACCTCCCTATCGTGAATCCTAATTTACAAATTTTTAATAAATATCTCATTTACTTTCTTACTGGTCATGGCCCCTTTCTTGATTACTTAAACTTTTTCAAAATTAAATCCACCTCTAACTGTATTTGCAATAAATTCGGCGACGTTGACCATTACATTTTCGATTGTCCTTTTTCTAAAAAATTTCATCTCTGCAAACCTTCCCCCTCTAATAAACCAATTTGGTTCTCCAAAGTTCGTTCAAATCCCTTTTCAGTAGATAAAATTAAAAACTGTATTCTTGTTTCCATGGAAATTTCTAATAAAGTGACCTAAGCTTATGAGTATATTCTGCTCTCATTTAATTTTGATCAATGAATCCCTTTATTTCATTCTTATTAACTTATATGACCTTATTGTGTTCCCTCTATTTTGGTTCTTTTCTAAAAAAAAAAAAAAAAAAAGGAACTGATAAACCGACTAAAGTTTTGTCATAACGATATCAACTTTAGGAGTTACGACTTTCGAGATCTTTTTAACAATATTGATTTGGATAATTTACAATTGATTCTGAAAGATCTACATGAAGAATACGATCTAAAGCAATTTATAACTTATAGAAGATACATGGACTTGGTAGAATTGGTATTAAAGGAAAACATACTACACGACGGAAGCAATTTTTACAAACAAATCAAGGGCATACCTATGGGAGGGAGTTGCTCGTCAATACTAGCAGATATATATCTATCTAAATACGAAAGAGGCACTCATATCCTATCGGAAATGCCCTACTTCCGTTATGTCAATGATGTGATAATTGGGGGCTATGAAAACACCCCATGTTTTGACTTTTCATTCTACCCAAGCGAATTGGACCTTATTGAAAATCCAGCGTGTGAGGACGGATCGGTAAAATTCTTGGATTTAGCTATCAAAAAACACAAGAAATATGGAATATACACAGAGTTACACGACAAAAGAGATTCATACAGGATCAAGGTAAATCATATCATCGATTGGAATTCAAACCTTGCAAAGTATGTCTTCAGAAATATAATGATTGGACATTTTAGAAGAAACCAAAATTATAATACTTTTAGGAAAGACTGCATTTGCAAATGTAAAAAATTTGCAGATGAAGCTATAAAAAGAAATTATCCAGTCAATTTTGTACAACATTATTACAAATCCTTTTTTAAAGAAAATTTGTAATCTGATTGTTGATATAGAGATTTAATATTCATGACTGCGTAACTATTATCCTGATATTTCTCTGCGCATGAGCAACTTTACTTATATAAAGAGACGTTCCATCGGGTTGGACTAGCGGATGTTTCTTCTTCATGGATTCGTTTACTTCTTTGGTTCTGAGTCTGTTCTGGTGCTTTTATTTTCGCACATTTGGGAGGCTGACCATGGAATTATGTTGGTTCCGTGAGCGTTACCCGGGTTGTAAAAGCTGCTTTAAGCGGGAAAGGGGTGTCGCAATCCACCCCTACCATTCTTATGTAATTCATATGGTCACTCCCGTTCTTTTCTATTTTCATTCATATATATAATATATATATATATATATATATATATATATATATTATATATAATATATAATATTATAATATTATAATATTATTAATAATAATTAAATGATAATAATAAATAAATAATTAAATAAATAATTAATTAAATAAATTAATTCGTATAACATTACACTGTGCCGCTAATAACCCACCATAAAATCTTTAGTACGAGTTCCTGGAATAGAATATATTAACATAATACTACTCACAATTAACTGCACCCATTTTAACTTAAAATAACAGTATTTATTAAAAACATTGTCTTCATTTCTAAATTAATTACAACATTAATTAGAGCATATTTTTCAGGAGGAGATTGGACATTTGAGACCAGGTAAATTATTTTTATCAAAATAGTCACGACCTTTTATAAGCTGACTTGCACATACCTCCAAGTTTGTCTCTGGACACACAACGTTGCACATTGCTTCTTCTGCAACCTTTGCCTCCATTTTATAACAGCACACTACCGAGAGAATAAAATTAATAGCATATTCATGACTATCCTAACTATATTACCGCCAGTTAATGTTGGGATCTGCAATTTCAGAAATACCAACATAATCATCATACTGCATTTTACTATAGTCATCATACTACATTTGACATAATCATTTGTTATGAACCCGATTTGGGCAGCACATGACATTCTCTACACCAACAATATTAATTCCCTCAAAACGCATGGATTCTAAAAAAAAAATCATTCTCAAAAACTTTAATTTAAAAGATATTGAACTCTCATCAATTTGGCGCTATTTTCATTAATTGACGTCAATTTTACCCATGTTGCGTTCTTCAGTTTGGCGATATTTTCAAAAGTTTTCACGTTAGTGATATTTCCGCAAGGTCGTCGCTACGATCGCCAAATTGTCGCTACATTTGTAGCCAAATATTTTGCCAAGCGTTAGATATAGACAAGCAAAGGGGGAAGTTTTTCACTATATTAACCAATGGTTTGAGTTCTAATCAAAAGATATATTTTATGAATGTAAAGAATTAGATTCACAAGAATGATGTTAGTTAATTTTTCCCATAATATTGCATATGGAATATTAACCTATTTAATAATACTTATTTCTATTATAATTTGTAGGAATTTTTTTGAGAAATTTATTTGAGAATTGGACAATACTAGAAAACGGTTTTTAATAGCGTTCTAAAAAATGTTTTATTCCTTTTGAAACAAATAATTACGTTTGAAATGATTATTTATTTCACATTATTAGAGGTTCTTATATTTTAAGGATTTTTTTAAAAGTGGACACTAATAAGACTGTCTTTTGAACATTCGATCTCGTGTAAAATCAATAGAATTTCAGTACTTAGTGATAGTAATAATCGTACCATTTTTTTTTCAAAACGCTCCATTCGTTCGTGAAATATCATAGATTCACGGATATACACAAACACAAACACACACACACACGCACACATACATTTATATATATATATATATATGTATATACTTATGCACACACACACACAGACCTTACCACAAGAACGTTCGATTCGATTTCATGTATACTTAAAACACGTTCTTCCATCAAAGACTCGAATTCGAATTTACGACTCCTTCACAGTACTTTCCCTACATCTTATACAGTATATTTTGGGAAAATGATAACTTTTAACATATTCGTTCGTTAAAACAGAAACGCATTCAGTTATTATTTACAACTAGTCTGACTTCACTTACTTTCAATGGCACTTTCAATATATATAGCCTACAATTAACTTACACCCATATTTCCAGTATCCAAGTTAATTCCAAGATACTTGGAGCAAAATCGAAAGTGCTCAAAACACTCTAAAGTTTCTAATTCTTCTTCTTTTAAATTCTTAACTTAAATCATAGCCTGTTTTTGTTATGTACCATTCTGAATACAAATCCAGATCTATAATATAAATAAAAATCATTTCCTTATCTGTATTTAATATAATATTATTATATTAAATATTAAATGATATTTCTTACCGCTATTTCTCATCACGTCAATTCCTCATCACCGCATTTCCTCATCGCATGCACTTTGCTCAATTCTATTTTGATATAAAACATTACAATGCGATAAACCACATTCACTAAAAATGATATTTTTATCTAAATGCCTTGCCATATAAGATATCAGTAAATCATGCTTGAGAAGTTCTCAATCCAAGAACCCAACCTCCCCCATTTGGTTGTATGACACTATCAGATATTTGTTAAAAAATCTGATGTGGGCAACACATGACTTTCCTTATATAATGTAATGAATTTACTACTTTTACAGTAAAAAAAAATAGGTTTTTCTTATAGTAGATACTAATATTCTTTCCAAGATATTGAATTTTCGACAATTAGTCGTCATTTTCATTGATTTAGAGTCATTTTTATACATTTGGCGAGATTTTCGTTAATTTGGCAACATTTCAAAAAATCGCCAAGTTGGCGACATTCTGCCAAATTCGTCGCCAAAATCTCGCCAAGCGTTATGGATGAAGAAATAAATTATTCTTACAGCAGATATACGACTATTGGCGTTCAAATACAAAAGTATTACTTAAAGTATCTTTTTTCATGAATGGAACGAGCTAGATCCACGAGAATAATGTCACCCAATTTATCGCATGGTATTACATATGAAAAGTGAACATGTTTCTCAATAGGAAATATTTTTATTTTATGACTTTTTGATAATTTTTTCGAAAAATTGTACAATATCTCGAGAACGGTTTATGTTAGCGTTCTAAAATTTATGTCAATCGTTTTCTAATGAAAAATTGCATAAGAAATGTCTATTTGCGTAACTTTATTAGTGGTTTTGATTTTTTGACGATTTTTTCAATATTTCATTCGAAAATTTAGGAGGGTTCTGAACATTCGATTGCGTATAAAAACAATAGGCTTCCAGTGTTTATGGATTGTGATTTTTGTTCCAAATTTTGTTCGAATCGGTCCATTCGTTCGTCAGTTATCGTCTCCACAGACTCACTGACACACACACATACTTTCACACACACACACACACACACACACACACACACACACACACACACACACACACACACATACACACACACAGACATCACTCCAAAAATGTTTGATTCGTGATCAGGGATGCTTGAAACGTGCTCTCCCGTCGAAAACTCGAATTCGAATTTTCGACCCCGTCACAATACTTTCCTTATACATTATGTATATAAGGAAAGTAAAAATATCACTCTAAATATCACTTAAATATATACTTCTTAACGGCAAAACTCTACATGTATTTAAAACATCCCTAGTTATAATTTATTCATCGGCATTTACTGAAATTTACACAAAACATATAGGATTTCCATAGTCAACTTCGAATAATACATTATAAGCTTGATAGTTACTGAAAAACATCTATACAACCCTAAAATTGCAATTCCACCTTCAAAATCTTGGTCTAGCGAGCAAGAATCAGCCTAATGTTAATCTTCCAAATCCAATCTCAGCTATTACCTACTACCCATCTGCTGCCCCCATCAAATCCTTCTACTCCGTTTATAGTCTCTATACCAATTCAATTTAAAATACTATCAATAGCACTCGTTAGAGACGAAAAATAGCCTCATCTCGTCTTTCCATGTCAATGATAGAGTTTCTAAAATATTTAACTGGTACAGAGTCAATCCCAAGATCCACTTTGTACAAAATTGAAAGTCCTCAAAACTTTCTAAAGTTTTTCTTTCTTAAGTGACATTTTGTTGTTCCTTTAAAAATGAAAATTTTATTATCAATAGAACGGTACACGCCATTTCAAAGAAACTCTGGTATTCGTTGTCATGGTGATGGAAAAGATCTTTCTCTCTTCATTTAATGTCATTAGTGGTTTCCAAATTTTTTAAATGGTATAGAGAACATATCTGGGTTCTGATTCAATCACAAGACATTTCACTCTGAACAAAATCGAGAATCCTTTCAATAAGATTTTAGGTCTTGAAAGGCATTTTGGGTTCTTTTCAAAAGAGATAGTTTCAAATGATTATTATTAGAACATTACATATTAAGTTAAAGAAACTATACGTGAGGGTAGTCTTTGTAATGGTGACGAAAAACAGCCTTTGTCTATTCATTTTATGTCAATTCTAAAATAATCTTGTGTTTATCACTAACTCTAAAGTTTCTAAAACTTTTAAATGGTATAGGAAATTATCCAGGTTCTGAATCAATCACAAGATAATTCATTTTAGCAAAATTGAAAGTCGTTCTCAAAACTTTCTAACGGTTTTTTAAATGACATTCCATGCTTACTTCCAAAGGTGAAAGATAAAATTATTGGTAACAGAACGGTGGTTGTCAATTTAAAGGAACGCTTAATAATATTCGTTATCACAGTGACAAAAAAGCTAATATTTCTTCATTTCATGCCATTCATAGTTTCTAAAACTTTTAAATGATGTAAAGAATATTTCTTGGTTCTGAGTCAACCACAAGTCACTTCACATTAAGCAAAATCAGAAATCTTTAATATTTTCTAAAACTTTTTTTTCGTAAATAACATTTTGTTGTTCATTTTAAAGAAGAAGGTTCATAGAACGGTACTTACGTAGTTAAGAAAGCTCTTAATTGTATTATTTGTCATAATGACATAAAACTTCATCGTTTTTTATACGTGTCATTGACAGTTTCTAAAACTTTTAAATGATGTAAAGAACGTTTTTGAATTCTAAGTCAACTACAAGTCACTTACTTCACTTTAAACAAAATCAGAAGTCCTCCCAACTTTCTAAAACTATCAATTCGTAAATAATATTTTGTAGTTCATTTTCAGAAAGTTCACATTATTGTTAACAGAACAGTACTTGTTTAGTTAAAGAAGATCTTAATGTTATTCCTTGTCGTGGTAATAAAAAAGAGTATCTTTTCCTTTCGCGTCATTGAAAATTTCTAAAACTTTTAAATGGTGTAAAGAACGTATACAGGTTCCGAGTCAATCACAAGACACTTCGCAATGAACAAAATCAGAAATCCTCAAAACTTTCTAAAGCTTTTAATTCGTAAATAACATTTTGCAGTTCATGTTAAAGAAGAAAGTGCATAGAACGGCACTTGCATAGTTAAAGAAGATCTTAATGGCATTCGTTGTCATGGTGACATAAAAGCATAAAAGGACGTTTTCTTTTTGTTTCCTGTCATTGACAGTTTTTAAAACTTTTAAATGGGGCAAAGAACTTTTCCGGGTTCTGAGTCAACCACAAGTCACTTCACATTAAACAAAAATCAGAAATCCTCAAAACCTTCTAAAGCTTTCATTTCGTAACCAACATTTTGCAGTTTATTTTAAAGATCATAGAACGGTACTTTCCTAGTTAAATAAGCCCTTAGTGGTAATCGTTTTCATGGTCACATAAAATACCATCGTCGTTTTCTTTATTGCCATTAACAGTTTCTAAAACTTTTAAATGGGGCAAAGAACTTTTCAGGGTTCTGAGTCAGCCACAAATCACTTCACATTAAACAAAAATCCGAAATCCTCAAAACTTTCTAAAGCTTTCATTTCGTAAACAACATTTTGCAGTTCATTTTAAAGATCATAGAACGGTACTTTCCTAGTTAAATAAGCCCTTAGTGGTATTCGTTTTCATAGTCACATAAAATACCATCGTCGTTTTCTTTATTGTCATTGACAGTTTCTAAGACTTTTAAATGGGGAAAAGAACTTTTCCGGGTTCTGAGTCAACCACAAGTCACTTCATATTAAACAAAATTCAGAAATCCGCAAAATTTTCCTTTCGTAAACAACATTTTGCAGTTCATTTTAAAGATCATAGAACGGTACTTTCCTAGTTAAAGAGTCTCGAATGGTATTCGTTTTGATGGTCACATAAAACACTATAGTCGTTTTTTTAGTGCCATTGACAGTATCTAAAAGTTTTAAATGGCGTGAAGAGCGGTTTTGGGTTCTGGGTCAACAAAAAATCATTTCTCTATAAACAACATCAGAAATTCTTAAAAATTTCTAAATAACATTATAAATGTTATTTAAGAATTATTTCTAAATAATTCATAAATAACCTTTTGTAGTTCATTTTAAAGAAACTGTTCAAAATTATTATTATTGCAACGGTACTTGCCTAATAAAAGAAGTTCTTAATAATATTCGTTGTCATGGCAATATAAAAGGTCTCTTTTCATTTCTTGTCACTGACAATTTCTAAAGCTTTTAAATGGCATATGAAACGTTTTCAGGTTCTGAGACAATAATAAGATGTGGTGGTTTCATTCTCCGTGCTGTTCTAATTTCATTTGCTAGATTTGTGAGATGGTCGCAAAAATTATTTTTCACACAAATAAGATTGATACACTCGAAACAATATTTATGTCGTAGATGGATTGTGGAACATTGAAATCACAAAAGAATATGCCTTAAAGAAACTCCCTTGCTAAGGAAAACCTGGTCTTGCATACCGCATTTCAAGCTGCACATATATGGTTCTGTGTACGAAGTTCTGTTTGCGATATATGTATCAGACAGTTGGGTGAGACTGATTGACTTACTAATAGTGTAAAGAACCTTCCTGAAGCTCTTATCGGCAATGGACGAACTCCACAGTCCAAACTGCTGATGATAGAAACAGATCTTGGAACATTTTATCCTGATATTCTTCTAGCTATAATTTGAGAACGACTTGATACACAAAAGGTTGTTAATATCGCTAAGTTGTCTAGCTGTTAATATTCATCATCATCATAACTCATCGTGCCTAGTGGCACATAAAGTCTTCAGCTTGTATCGCGACCATGGCCGATCCTGTGCCGCAGTCCTTGCTTCTGACCAGCTCACCCATCCCATCAAATTTCTGGCCTGCTCCACCAGTCTCCTCCAAGTAAGCTTGGGTCGACCCCGTCTTTAATACGTGTTTAGGCTTTGGCAGCGAATCTTTCAGCGCCAGAGATGTCCTAAGTTCGCAAGTCGCATCACCATCAGCCAGAAGTAGTTTATTCAAGCTTTTGCTTTCCGTAATCGAAGACTTTTCACAGGAAAGTGCGATTGGCCCATTGCCCAACCCCCAAATGGGGGAACCCATCTATACCTTTAGGAGCTAGGTACCCATTTTAGTCGCCTTTTACGACATGCATGAGCTACAGTGGTGCTATATTCTTACCCCGGACACCACACGGGATAGCTGTTAATATTGCTTACTAGATTTACAATAAATTAAATATTAATTTATAAATTTCTAGTAAGCTGTTAATAGTGCTTGCTGGAAATTTAAAAATGAATATTTAATTTATTTTAACCATCAGTGTTATTAGATTTGGCAACATCTATAACGGTAAAGATAAATTTGGGTTTATGTGTTAGTTGACATGGCATTTTTGCATACAAATTAAAATAAAATTAAATTCTAGAACAACCCGATTTATAGCTAGGTATTCCAGTTAGTAATTACTTAGCGCGCAAAAATACACGGTTTTAATTTTATAGAGATTTATTTACTCGTAAAATGTTTTGTTGAATTGGGAATTTGAGTGAACATAAGGACATGTTGCCCTAATACCACAATTAATGGCATTATGTGAAAAAAATGGTAGCACATCGTTTGAAAAAATTTACATGAATCCAAATTAAGTAAAAAAATATGTAATGTGTGCTGCCCATTCTTCTTCATGGATTATTCAATAACTGTACTAGGGCACAACTAGCAAGCAAAAAACCAACCTCCATCCCTACTAAAAGTAGAGGATTGAAAATTTACCACACATCCCCACCCAACTGAAATAAAACTAACATTGGGGAATTATCTAAATTTTGGATTTTATATTAATTGTGTTTAATTAGAAAAAATTATACATTAATATTTTAATCGTCAAATATATATAAATTTGCACTCTGTGTGAATCCTAAAACTCTCGCTTATTAAATACTGTTCAAGTTGTTAAATACTGTTCAATTTCAACTTCATTTTCCATACTTGTAAACAGAAATTACCGATCAAAATATCAAAAGAACAACCATAAAATCTACTCATAACAGTCTAAGCGTAATTCAATTCATTTGATACAGGGAAACGTGGTTGCTGGCTTTTGGATCCCTGGGCCTGTGCCCCGTGGGCCCCTGTCCTAATCTAGCCCTGGACTTTATTCTTTTACTATGAAACAATGATATATTTTATCCACGGCACAACCTGTTGACTTTGAATTGTACGTCAACGTTTTAGCATTTTCAGGATGACGATGTGTAAATATATTTCGAAGAACCTAATTAAATTATATTTCGCGCGAATTCAACTTGGCAATTAAAAGAATGATTATCGTCGACTCATCTAAATAGACAGTCATATGGTCCTTCTACGTAAAGTGCCTAATATGTGTATGAATAAATAAAGACACGATGGAATTGCCGTTAAATTAGAATTATGTAATTAAAATTATGTGCTTTTGGCATCTTATTAGTCTAAAGAATATGAACTATTCATACTCATGGGTATAATTTTCAGCAAAATGCAATCAATATTGAATTTATATTCCGTGAAGTAAATGACTATTGGCAAATTTTGCGACGTTAAACAAAATATATTACAAATCTTCTCACGTAAATGAAATGAACTAGATTGACGAGAGAGATGTTGACATATTTACTGTATAATGCTGTGTAAGGAAAAGGAGCATATTCGACGATAATAACAACTGTTTCAATTCCATGTAATTTTTTAGTTATATAATATAGCAAACAAGCAATAACTACTTTTTATAATAATGTTCTAAAGTTTGTACCAATCATTTTCTAGTAAAAACTATGCATAAAATTATTTAATTAAAGCGAATAAAAGTTCTGATTTATCATTCATTTTTTTAAACTCGTTTTAAAGTTACGATGTCTTCCGAACATTAGAATGCGTTTAAAATCAATAGGATTTTATCATTCACTGGAGCGCTTTATAGATATAAAAATTTAATAACAAAAGAATTAATAAATACGTGTGATGTGATTTATGGCAATTGTCTCTAAATCATGAAAACTAAATTTCACTATATATAATATGACTACTTGGAACTTGAAACTTGTCTGACAAAATGAACTTATTACTTTAAATTAAATATACTTTTGCTTTTAAATTTTTTATCAGTAAATTTATTTCTGTCTATGCTTATACGTGGGATGCTTATAATATAATCTCATTTCAAGTTAAACTTTCATTACAATAATGTCTATAATATGACACACCGAGTGTCAGATACATGTTAGAAAATAACTGCATTGTTATATAATTATTTATGATTCGGATTTAAATCTTTTTAAGATATTAAACGTGTTTGAAAATTATGAAAATTTTACTAGCGATTTTGCATTCAATATGAATGCTTATAGTCCAGTCCGCTTCTTCACCACCTAGGAGGTAGGACTGCCAGTGTTATCTGATAATGTAATTTATTTCTATTGACACCGAAATCCTTCTACAAGCAAAAAATTTAAAAGCAGATAATTAACGCGGTTAAAGTTATTTGTGTTCATTGACATTTAAACCAGAAAAGAATATTTTCGTTATTAAAAAATTTATACGAACACTTGTGATACGCTTTATAACATATTATCCGAAAGAATCTATAAGGGTGTGTTGAAAAATCGAAATTTTTTAGAGTTATCTGAGACTAATAGAAATTTATGAGTGACCTGAAACTCAGAAAACTTACTTGAACTTATTTGTCTCGGAGACAGACCTCAAACAAGGATCCTCCTTTCGCCAGTGGGGTATTTCTCCCGGTATTTTCTGACGTACGGCCTTCTTCTATGAATTATCAAAGTCCTATTCAAACACCTGAAACTCAGAGTAACTTATTTGGGCTTATATTTCTCGGGTACAATTTGAAGGACTTTTGACCTAAATGCTTGCACTGAAATCCCTTTTTTGATATACAGTTTTGATAACAGAAGCATCAATAAATAGGTGCAAAGTGATTTACGTTAATTGTCTCTTAATCATGAAAACAAAATTTCACTATATATAATACTTATATGACCACTTGGAACTTGAATCATGTGTGACAAAAGGAACTTATTATTTTAACTTAAATATACATTTGCTTTCAAATTTTTTACCTGTAAATTTATTTCTGTTTATTGATACTATTGTAAGCTGTGCATTGTTTCCAATAATAGGTATAATCTGACATATGTGATTATGACATAAGTGGTAACGTGCTCCTAATCAACATACTAAAAATCTACATCCGTACTGCTGCGCAAAATGCGTTTTTTTGCCGCCATCTTGAAAAAACATGAAAAATTTAAAAAAATCACAAAAAATCATGTGTAGTATCAAATTACAGGAAATTTCATGCTGAAAAAGAATATGATATTGGTTTAAAAAAAGAAAGGAAATAACAAAATGGTGGCCGAAAAACAGAAAGGTTTTGCAGTGTTGAAAAACACCTTTTCAACACCGCAAAAGCTGTGTTGAAAAGGTGTTTTCCACATCTAAGCGGATTAAAAACCCTTGGTAGATTTAGCTTCGCTCACAATTTTTAAAAAAAGGTTAAATTAAAAAAAAATAATTGAAATTTTGATTATTTAAAAATTTCACATTAAACAGAATCTAAAATTTGAAAAATTTATACAATAAAAGGGGTTTTTATAATATAATATCATATTTATTTCATCAAACTCAAATCTCATCTTCATCTAAATCAAAACTATCACTTGTGTTTGTACAGTCCTTTCCACAACAGTTTTTACAATCTACTGAATATGGAAGTCCATATTGGCGACATGTACATTTCATGCTGTTACATGGTTCTTCAGCTGTAGTTCGGCAGGAATATTTAATTATATTTAAGAGTTTGTCTGGTGCTGGGCTCAAGTCTGTTAATATCGTCTGTAATTCTCCATCAACCAACTGCCAACCCCATAGTGTAAGAACAGTGGTTGGCATATTAAGATTTTTCTAAATAAAACACTGTAAATGCACTCGAAGTCGATGGTATTTCACTGCATTTTGTGTTGGAGGCAAACGAGCTGAAGCTAGCTCTTTTAGCTGAAGCTATTTTCTTAATGCATTGTTCATAACGAAGCACATTTAGGTTGCTGGTATCGATGTACTTTCATATAGCGACACAATAACTTTACAGCCAATTTCGACCAAATCTGCCTTAGTAACATCTTCGGATGATCCAAAATAAGAAGCCCATTCGCATAAGGTTTTGGAATTTATGATATTCTTGAAAGCAGAATATTTACTTTTGCCAAATAGCGCACTGGTGGTGTCACACCCTGTTAATGCGTGAGCAAAAGTAATGTTTTGCAAGCCTCCTCTCTAATAGATCTTTGCATGGCTTGAATGTCACGATATTTATCAGACTGTGTGGCAGACTGCATTAAAATGTTCATAGAAGAATGATATAGTAGTAGGATTAAATATTAGTATCATCAGCTACTACAGTGACATGTTTTTCCTTGGCTATGTTTGACGAAAACTTCTTTGGCGATTAGTGTGTCTGCATCACCTTCTGAATGAATGACGGAATGACCTCTTCCTTGAAAATAACTCCCCAGTATATTGATAAAGCGTTGTTTGTTTGTAGAGTTAGAAAGAAATTTGTTTTTCTTGATAATCACAGGCAAATTTTCATCAAAGACTACTACAACAGACGACTGTTTCATGCTCAATCTGTGCTCCATATCTTTTATATTTAGTTTTTCATACCCATCAAAAACTATTGTCACTTCTCCATACCTTCTGTTGACATACGATTCGTGTTGCCTTATGACATCGTCAATGGTTGCAGAAGCGGACCATGGTAGCTGATGAATTAAATCACTACCATCAAGAACGTAAGAAGTACTTTTCTCGGAATGATCCCGTTGTATTTCATTGACATTCATGCTATCTAATGAGTTTGCCAATGATGATTTATCAGTTTTTCTCATTTGCTGGGTACTATGGTCAAATAATGAAGTTGGTAGAGAGGATAACTCGTAATTGAAAAACTCCCTTGCAACTTGAGCGATATTATCCAAGGAGATACAAGCAAGCATCCTCTGTGTTAACAGACGCGAATCTACATATGGTGAGTCTCACCAGCAATAACAATTCATTTGTTAAATATTTTCATGGTTACTGCTTGATCTGATTTCAATAAAGTTTAATCTTTAAAAAGTTTGCCGGTAAGTTTATCTAATGTTTCTTCAAATGATGTTACCATATTCTGCAGTAACTTTGTTTTCACTATCCGTAATTCCGTTAAAAATATTCTATTAATCGCTTGAAGAAGCAGTAAATTGATTGTGGTCCATAAAAGTTGCATTATATTTTTCATATCTTCGAAATTTCTGTCCATCCTTGCATCAGTTAAATCAGTGTGTTGTTCACTGCCAATACGTGAAACACTGGTTAGCAAACTCATTGCAAGTTCTACTTCACTGCATCCGGAGTGGTTCAAAATCCAAGCTGCCCGTTGTCTTTCAGTCAGTACTCCTCCATGAGTTATACCAGAACGACTTTTAGTGCATTTCATGAGCGTTTGCTCAATGTCCATATCGGTTCAAACACCGGACCACTTCCTGTCCTTTCTTCGTACAGTAAAGTGGCCTTTATTCAACATTTCGCAGAGTTCTGGATTCGTTGTTTTTTGTTCCCGCATTTGTTGAAGGTATTTTCTTGCGCATTTAGCATAATTATTATGATCTGAACTCTCAAAAAAGGTAGCATATGCTCAACCGCCTGCCATTTCATTTCAAAATTTCCTGATCGTTCACTCGAAATAAATGTTTTTCAATATCCACCATGTTCAGATACAACAGCCAGAGTTTGGCAGTACGGCTTTATGATTTTAGAAGGTTCTTCGTTTCATCTATCAGTGACGAAAGTTTATGAAGATCAGGATTTGAAATAACGTCCTCAGCTTTTATATCACCTCTGAGCACGTTTTTGAAAAGGCGAATATATTTTTCAGGATTAAGATCATCATCATTTGTCACCACTTCCTTTGTATCACCGGTAATGCATTCACTTATCTCGCTCAAATCTGCTGGTGGGACATCTGCTACAATTGAAGCAGTTAGAGCTGAAGAAATTAGCACTTCACCCTTGAAGATATCGAGCTTCTGCAGCAGGTAAATCTATGACTGAAAGCATCCCCGTGTTTACATTTGCAGCCCATATATCACGTCTAATACTGCATGGTTTCAAAATTGTCTCGCAAAACTGGAAAGTACGCACAGGAATGACTGCCATTTTTTTACGCTTTTCATAATCCGTAATAATCTGGCTACAAAACTCTCTTTGAAACTGGACGATCTAACACTTCCTCCTAGCGTTCTCGAGCTGGTATAAGGAGCATCATCTTGCGATGTTTTCAGTTTTATATCACTTTTAATTTTGATAGCATTGACGTATACACGTCGACATTCTGCATGTACTTTAACAGCACCAGTAGGCATAGGATTGGAAAGTTCATGAATTTTATCATCTCTTTGTTTGCTCGCGTTGATAATTCCAGTCAAGCCTTTTGTTGTTAATGCGACATAGGGAGTATCGTCACAAAGTACATTGGAACACAAAAAGCAGGTTTCTGATTCCATTTTTCTTATGACGATTTCTTCACTCTAAACAAAGATTACTTACCTGAAACAGATAATAAAGAAAATCAAAATTAGTCTCAGAGCATCAGGTATGGATGTAATGTAATGTAGCATGATTTAAGCATTTAAGGTGTAAATACAGGGTCATGATGGTAGAATTTTTTCATCATTTTCCCCCCTACTTCATCTTAGTAAACATTTTAGTTTTAAAACCCAGTATCATATTCTATTTCACCATGAAATTTATTGTAATTTGATACCACTGATGATTTTGTATGAAGTTTTTAAATTTTTGATGTTTTTTCAAGATGGCGGCAAAAAAAAAGGCATTTTGCTCGACAATACGGAAGTATATTTTTAGTATGTTGATTAGGAGCGTGTTACCTACCATTTACAAAAAGTATCATTTTTATTGCGATTAGTTCCACCTCTAACACTATTTTCACTGCTCTAAAACTTGTGGCAGTTATATTTGTATGAGATGAAACTACATCTTTATTAAATTATTGATAATTTTGTTTTAAAATTTTTTTAGTGAATTAGTGAGATAGAAAGTTAAATTAATTATGCCATAGATTTCAATTTCTATTTGAATGTTTTTATCTCAATTAACTTCCGCATCATTATGACGGTATGACTGAAGGTGTTAAACATATAAATTTATAAATTTCAATAGAGATAAAAATTTGTCTACATTTTAAAAATTTGATATGTGTAATGCACTTTATTTCTATTTAGTACCTATTCCTCAAGAGAAATCATCTATTAGTACGATTACTATGAACATTTTATGCAAAACATTGTGCGCCAAAAATTAATTTTCTTATTTTACCGTAATCATACATAGGTTTTGAACTTTTTTCCCTCTTAAGAGATTTCTGTTTGTAGACGCAAACTACTGCAAGGCAAACTTTGATCACAATTTTGTCTAAATCATGACACACACAGTGTCAGATATATGTCAGAAAATAACTTCATTGTTATTAAATACATCATGAATTAGATTTCACATATTTTAGATATTAAGTGTGTTTAAAAAATATGAAAATTTTACTAGCGCTTTTGCATTCAATATGAAAGCTTATAGTCCAGTCCACTTCTTCACCTACTAGGAGGTAGGAACGGGGGTGATACCTGATAATGTGATTTATTTCTATTGACACTGAAATCCCTCTACATGAAAAAAAATAAAAGCAGATAATTAATGCCATTAGAGTTATTTGTCTCTATTCATATTTTAACCAGAAAATAATATTTTCATTATTATAAAACTTATACGAAAAATTGGGTTATTCTTTGTAACACTTTATCCGAACGAATCTATATGGATGAGTTGAAAAAACGAATTTTTTTAGAGTTACCTGAAACTAAAAAAATTTGTGAGTGAACTGAAACTCAGAAAACTTACGTGAAATTATCAGTCTGAGAGATAGACCTCAAACAAGGATACTCCTTTCGCCAGTGGGTTGTTTCTTTCAATTAACACTGTGGTTTATTTCAATTAACACTGTGGTTTATTTCAATTAACAATGAAATCCCTCTAAAACAAAAAAATTAAAAGTAGATAATTAATGCGATTACGTTATTTGTGTCTATATTTAAGCCAGAAAATAATACTTTGATTATTATAAAAATAAAGACCTATGCAAACACATGAAACTCACAGTAAATTACATGGACTTATAATTCTCGGGATTACCTGATGAAGTCGTTTATTTCTATTGACACTGAAATTCCTGTACAAGCAAAAACATTAAAAGCAAATAATTAAAGATATTACGTTTTTTGTGTCTATTGATATTTAATATATAAGAGAATATATTGATTATTATAAAATTTAAACGAACACTTATCTTAGGCTTTTTAACACTTTATCCGAACGAATCTATAAGGATGTGTTGAAAAATCGAATTTTTTTAGAGTTATCTGAAACTAAGCGAAATTTGGTATAATCTAACATATGTGATTATGACATAAGTGAGATGCTCATAATGTAATATCATTTCAAATTAAACTATCATTACAATATTATCTGTAATATGACACACCGAGTGTCAGATATATGTTAGAACATAACTGCATTTTTAATAAGTTATTCATGAATTAGATTTAAATCTTTATAAGATATTAAGTGTGTTTGAAAATTTAGAAAATATTTTTAGTGGTTTTACTTGTATTCCAGTCCGCTTCTTCACCACCTAGGAGGTAGGACTGCAGGTGTTAACTGATAATGTGGTTTATTTCAATTGACACTGAAATCCCGCTACAAGCAAAAAAATTAAAAGCACGTAATTTATGCGATTTCGTTATTTAGGTCTATTGATATTTTATCCAGAAAAGAATATTTTGATTATTATAAAATTTATACGGCCAACTGTCTTACGCTTTGTAACATATTATCCGAACGAATACATAAGGATGTGTTGAAAAATCGAATTCTTTTAGAGTTTCCTGAAACTAACAGGAATTTGCGAATTACCTGAAACTATGTAAACTAACTTGAACTTATCTGTCTGGGAGACAGACTTTAAACACGGATCGTTCTTTCGCCAGTGGGGTGTTTCTCCTGGTATATTCTGGCGAACGGCCTTCTTCAACGAATTATCATAGACCTATACAAACAACTGAAACTCAAAGTAACTTATTTGGACTTATCATTCTAGGGTTAACCTGATGAAGTGGTTTATTTCTATTGACACTGGAATTCCTCTACAAGCAAAAAAATTTAAAGCAGATAATTAATGTGATATCGTTTGTGTCTATTGATATTGAATACAGAAAAGTATATTTTTATTATTATAAAATTTAAACGAACACTTATCTAATGCTTTTTATCAATTTATCCGAACGAATCTATGTGGATGTGTTTAAAAATCGAATTATTTTAGAGTTATCTGAAACTAAGCGAATTTTTGGTATAATCTGACATATATGATTATGACATAAGTGAGATGTTCATAATATAATATCATTTCAAGTAAAACTTTATTTTCAATAATATCTGAAATACGACACACCAAGTGTCAGATATATGTTAGAAAATAACTGCATTTTTAATAAACTATTCATTATTTAGATTTAAATCTTTATAAGATTTTAAGTGTGTTTGAAAATTATGAAAACACTTATAGAGGTTTTGCATTCATTAGGAATGCTTATATTCCAGTCTGCTTCTTCACCACCTAGAAGGTAGGACTGCCGGTGTTAACTGATAATGTGGTTTATTTCTATTGACACTGAAATCCCTCTACAAGCAAAAAAATTAAAAGCAGGTAATTAATGCTATTTCGTTATTTGTGTCCATTGATATTTAATCCAAAAAAGAATATTTTGATTATTATAAAATTTATACGAACACTTGTGTTACGCATTATAACATATTATACGAACGAATACATAAGGATGTGTTGAAAAATCGAATTTTTCTAGAATTTCCTGAATCTATGTAAACTAACTTGAACTTATATGTCTGGGGGACAGACCTCAAACACGGATCCTCCTTTCGCCAGTGGGGTGTTTCTCCTGGTATTTTCTGATGTAAGGGTTTTTCAACGAATTATCAATGACCTATTCAAACAACTGAAACTCAAAGTAACTTATTTGGACTTATCATTCTCGGGTTTACCTGATGAAGTGGTTTATATCTATTGACATTGAAATTCCTCTACAAGCAAAAAAAATAAGAGCAGATAATTAATGCAATTACGGTTTTTGTGTCAGTAGTAGAGGAAGGAGGGTTCTGCTGCAGTGGCTGTGCAATGCTGTGCAAAGCTGTGCAATGGCCGCCATCTTGAATTCCGCAATCCTGGACGGGGCAACGATTTTCGGGTGGCAACGATTTCGTAGTCTTATACGAGGGGTTTAGGGGGAAATAAATTGTTTGGAATGAGATTTTTTCTAAGTAGGGTAGAAACTTTTTTCGGGATGGCAACACCTCCGCTTTTGCGACAGTGGCTGTGCAGTGCCATCAACGCCCCCTAGCGGGGTTAGGCGGAACTTTGGGGATGAAACTTGGGGATTTTTTCTAAGTATAGGAGAAACATTTTTAGGGATGGCAACACCTTCTCCTCACTCTCAATTGAGGAGCACTGCCATCAGCGTCCCCTAGCGGCAGAAAGTGGAATTAAAACTGGGGATTTTTCTGATAGTTGGGATTTTTTTTCTTTTTCTAAATGAAGTGATTAATTACGGAATATTCGTATTTTTTTTCTTTTTTTAAAGTGAATTAATGGGTGTTAATTAGGATAATTAAATAAATTAATTAAATATATCAAGGACATTGTTATTACATGCCAACGGTATACCAAGGGTGTACCAAGGTCATGTCAATATCCCACCGCCTTCTAAGAAAAGAGTGCTTGTCTTAAATCGCGGTTACGAAGTGAACTGCGAGAATATCGTATGATGAGAGGAAATAACATAAATTTTAAGAATATGCCGCTTTTAGCGTTTTTTTCACAAAAAGTTTTAAAAACGTTAAAAAAACAACAAAAATTTGCGTTTTTTCAACAAGTTGAAGTTTTGAAATTGTTGGATTTCTCTGAATTAACATGGGTTTTGACACTTTTACGAAATTTTTAGAAAAAAAATGTGGTTTTTAGCAAAAAAGCATCCAAGAAATGTGTTTTTTGAAAAACGCGGAATCGGCCGATTTTTTTCAAACTGTCGGATTTCTCTATGGGAATTAACATAGGTTTTCACACTTTTGCAATTTTTTAAAAAAAATGTGCGTTTTCGCAAAAATGCGGCCAAAAAGGCGTGTTCTTGAGTAGCAAAATTGCATGAATTGGGTCCATTTCTCTATGGGAAATAACATGGGTTTTCACACTTTTGCAATTTTTTCGCGAAATTTAGTAAAAAAATACACTTTTATGTTTCAAAAACGTTAAAAAACAGCAAAAATATGCGTTGTTTCAACAAGTTGAAGTTTTGTAGTTGTTGGATTTCTCTATTGAAATTAACATGGGTTTTTACACTTTTGTGAATTTTTTTGAAAAAAAATGTGGTTTTTCGCAAAAAAGCGGCCAAAAATTTGTTTTTTGAAAAACGCGGAATCGGCCGATTTTTTTCAAAATGTCCGATTTCTCTATGGGAATTAACATGGGTTTTCACACTTCTGCAATTTTTTGAAAAAAAAATGTGCGTTTTTGCAAAAATGCGGCCAAAAAGGTGTGTTTTTAAAGTAGCAGAATCGCGTGAATTGGGTGTATAGGTGGGGCTGTGTTTTCCCAATAATTTCAGCCCTCAATCTTAAAAATTTTAAAAAATAAATATTTTCAATAAATATTCAAAAAAATAAATATTTTAAATAATCGTGAAAGTGTGCTTATGCCCAAAACACTTAAGTGTTATGAATCTCGCAAATTAATTGAAGAACGTTAATTAATTTAAGTGATTAAAGTATCAGATATCCGTATGCCAGGAGCATGTCAAAGACATGTCAAGGGTATGCTAAAGGCATGCCAAGATGTACCAAAGTCATCGTTCTTACACTATCCCTCCGCTCGGCCACACAGAAAGCTACCATTAGCCTTTGGGTTGGTCGTGTGGTCTGGGTTTTCTACTATCCCTCCGCTATATCGTGGTTACGAAGTGAACTGTAAGAATATCGTATGATGAAGAGAGATGCTTACCCTATTCATATGTTAAAGACGGTTACGAATACATAACTGTAAGGTTTCTGTATTTTAATAACAAAATTTCGTAAACGTAATTTTTTTTCTTATAATTTTTCGCAAATGTAAGTTTTCTACTTTTCAAAAACCACACATGCTCTGTTTTCTCTATGGAAATTAACATAGGTTTTCAAACTTATACTTTTTTCTAACATTTTTACACTAAAAAGCACTTTTTACGTGTAAAAAACTAACAAAAACATGTTTTTAATGTAGTAGAATTGTGTGAATTGATGTTTTAAAGTAATAGAATCGCGTGATCGAATATATTCTATGAATGACTCTATTCGAGGAGGTGTATAAGCCCAATGAGGGAACCCATAGACCGTTTATCAGCGATCCGCGAAACATTTAAGTTAGTAATGCTATGAATCCCACGCCCATTTTAGTCTGAAAATCTAGAAAATCCCCAGAGAATATACCTATTTTAAAAATAAGTATTATGAAAAAAGGGTTAGTGTATCAGTTTATACGCATAGTGTGCGTCTTATTTCTCTAAATCATACCATTTGTAAAAATAAAAGTACATGCCAGAACCCTCCAAGCTTAAGTCTCGATTAAAATGATATAGCTATAAGTGCCCCTCCCAGTCCTTTTGTGTGGATGGAGGGGAGATATTTAGCGCATTCTCGGCACTAGGAGAATAAGTAGTGGACGTTGACACGTGTTATATTACTAAATAAGAAATTGCTTAACCCGAAATACGAACGAGTCTGTATTCAGGGGATATATAGCCGAAAATGGTTATCTTGTGATTTTTAACGCTTGAAATAGCAACATACAGGCTAATTTCTTTACGACGAATAACAGATATTTTTTTGTATGCATACCAGTTTTAAGTGAAATTTAAAACATATAGCTTTCTAGGGGAGGGAGAAACGCCTAATATGATAATACATATGATACACGCATTCAAAAGAAATCAGCGGAAATAAATAATAAGATAGATTTCAAAGACGAGACTTTGAAATTTTTCTCGATAAATAAGATATTTGAGGTTATTTAACATGTGAATGATCGATGCATGGTAATAAAATGAGGAACTAGGCTATGTTTTCAAGTATAGGACTTTGAAGTTTTCAGCTAGTTACAAAGTGTCGAACTAGACGAACATTTCTACGATAGAAAATTTAAATATCCTAGTCAAATACAATGCTTTATAGCTTTTAAAGGGTTGGAAACACCTACTAAGGCGGCATGCATGATACTTATAGCCGATACATAGCCGCGAAATGGGAAACTAGCAAAGATTTTTTTAGGGGTAGAACTTGAATTTATAATTAAACATGATTTCTAGTAACTACTGCAAAGGGAGAGAGATGCATAGCGAAAAGGGTTATGTATATATATATATATATATATATATATATATATAATGCATATAACCAACACCTACCGGTGGAATGCAGATCTAAGATAATATTTTTAGGAGAAGACATGGAATTTTTAAGTAAATGGGGTATTTATAGGCATTTAAAGAGATATAAGCATATGATAAGGTAGCATCCATAATACACACAACTAATATAGGACAGCGAAAGGAAAACTTTAGTATTGTTTAGAGACCGAACTTCAAATTTTTAAGTAAATGTAAGTGCTTAGAAATTTTTTAATGAGCTATGTGCGATACACATGTCCCGATCACAGTGGTGGAAAAGTGATATCGGAGCAGTTTTTAAAGATGCGACTTTAACTTTCTTCAATTAAGTGGAGAATCTACTAAATCTTAGAGGGTGCTAACGCTTACCGAGGGTTTTATGTATAATACACATACGCAGCATATAACATTAAGAAGGGGATATTAGAAACATTTTTTAAAGTAAAGACTTTAGAAGTTTTACATAAATGACAATTTATACTAGCTTTTAAAGAAATGGAAACGCCCAGCGAGATGACTTAGAATGAATACAACGCCGATACATAACAGCGAAAGAAAAACTTAAATATTGTTTAAAGACTGAACCTCAAATTTCGAAGTAAATGTTCATGTTCAGAAACTTTTAATGGGCTAGTATGATACACATACTCGATATAACAATAAAATGACGAACTAAGCATAATTTATAAGTATGTAACTTTAGATTTTTTAGTTAAATAGAGATTTCTACCAATTTTTAAAGGGATAGAAAGGTATACTAGGGTGTACAACAAATTTTTAAAAGGGACTTTGGGAATTTGCCAGCTAAATAGGGATTTCCTCTAAATTTTAAAGGGATATAAAGACATACTAAAGGGTATACAACAAATTTTTAGAGGGGGCTTTGAGAATTTTTTAGCTAAATAGGGATTTCTACTAACTTTTAAGGAATAAAAACACATACTTAAGAGCATAGAGTGTTATCATTACTAACACATAGTGCTAAAATGAGGAATTAGCATAATATTTTAAAGAATAAACCTTAAATTTTTTGTAACTAGGCACAACATATAAACGTTTAAAGCGGATGAATACACAGATTGAGACAGCATGTACGATGCATATCATCCGCATATAGTAACAAAAGTAGAACTAAACATGTTTTTAAGGATATAATTTTTGGCTTCTTCACATAAATGAGGATGTTTAGAAACACTTGAATGGTTAGAAACTACACTTTAAGTGGGAGTAGAATAACACCATCACCAATACCTATCGAGGGAAAATAGGAATTAGAGTAATATTTTAGGGATGGGACTTTAGATTTTTAGGTAAATGTTATGTTTAAAAATTTTTAATGTAGCGTAAATACCTACTAAGATAATATATGCGACACACATAGCCAATACATAGTTATGAAATAGGCCAAAGCTAAGATAGCTTTTTAGAATAACACCCTAAAATTTTTTTTTCCTAACTAAGCGCAATATATCTGCACTTAAATCGGACGAATACGAAGATTCAGACGGCATGTGTGATACGCATCGCGGACACATAATAGTTAAATGTTGATTTAAGTAAGTTTTTAAGGATAAAACTCTGAATTTTTGAGGTAAATGAGAGGTCTAAGAACATTTAAAGAGTCAAAAACACCTAATAAGGTGGTATGATATGAATTCATCATCGTCAAATAACAGCGAAATGGGAATATTACAAATATTTTAAAGGGGAATCCTTAAAATTTCTAAGTAAATAACCTTTAAAGAGGTGGAAAAATATGTAGTGAAGTTGTGTGGATAATACAGACCACCGACATTCTAAAACAGACAAGACATGTCTATACAAGGTAAAAAATGTTGTACGTTAGTATAAACATACATTATTCTATGTAGCAATGAAATACATACCCCAAGATTTATATAAAGTAATCACGAATCCATTATACTAATCCCATCAGAAATCAGCTAAAATAATAAAATTACCAAGCTGAATAATATGTCTAGGTACTAAAACCCCAATAAACTACATTAAATTGATAAAAATCTTAACTAAATAAAATAATGAAGCTGTAACATACTATAAAAATACTAAGTTTAATAAAATGATAGAATAAAATCATCTTAAAGCAAGTACTTACATGTTCAATCCGACTCAAAAATGCTGCATTAGGTGTAGGCCAATGAATAATGACAGATACAACATCTCCAGCTTTACCAACTAAAACCGACATATTCGCAGAACAACTTGAAACGCGTCTTAACAGGACAAAATCCACAGCAGAAATGATAAAATTGATACTTGAACGCCACCGACACCCCCTACACGACAAGGTCACATCAAGGTCATATCATGGTTACTGTTAAACTATGGTATAAAATAGAATCACATGTTAAAAAATAATAGATTTTAGTAAAATAATTAAAGAAAATCCCTTTGTGATTATAAATGGCCTGTCTATTTTTACCGTGTGTATGTGTGTATGTGCGTGTGTGTGCGTGTGTGCGTGTGTGTGTGTGTATGTGTGTAATTATACCTTAAAAAGCTATATATCTGTAGTATCCCAACGGATACTAATATTTGTTTTACACATTTAGTTAAAACTTTTTTTTATTACACTTAGAATAAGTGCAACTGAAATAAAGTTTTTCTAAGTTTGAAAAAACAAATATTAGTATCCGTTGGGATACTACAGATATATAGCTTTCTAAGGTATAATTACACACATACACACACACACACACACACACACACACACACACATACACACATAAACACGGTAAAAATAGACAGGCCATTCATAATCACAAAGGGATTTTCTTTAATTATTTTACTAAAATCTATTATTTTTAACATGTGATTCTATTTTATACCATAGTTTAACAGTAACCATGGTATGACCTTGATGTGACCTTGTCGTGTAGGGGTGTCAGTGGCGTTCAAGTATCGATTTTATCATTTCTGCTGTGGATTTCGTGCTGTTAAGACGCGTTTCAAGCTGTTCTGCGAATATGTCGGTTTTAGTTGGTAAAGCTGGAGATGTTATATCTGTCATTATTCATCGGCCTACACCTAATGCAGCATTTTTGAGTCGGATTGAACATGTAAGTACTTGCTTTAAGATGATTTTATTCTATCATTTTATTAAACTTAGTATTTTTATAGTATGTTACAGCTTCATTATTTTATTTAGTTAAGATTTTTATCAATTTAATGTAGTTTATGGAGGTTTTAGTACCTAGATATATTATTCAGCTTGGTAATTTTATTATTTTAGCTGATTTCTGATGGGATTAGTATAATGGATTCGTGATTACTTTATACAAATCTTGGGGTATGTATTACATTGCTACATAGAATAATGTATGTTTATACTAACGTACAACATTTTTTATCTTGTATAGACATATCTTGTCTGTTTTAGAATGTCGGTGGTCTGTATTATCCACACAACTTCACTACATATTTTTTTCACCTCGTTAAAGGTTATTTACTTAGAAATTTTAAGGATTCCCCTTTAAAATATTTAAAATATCCCCATTTCGCTGTTATTTGACGATGATGAATTCATCTCATACCATCTTATTAGGTGTTTTTGACTCTTTAAATGTTCTTAAACCTCTCATTTACCTCAAAAATTCAGAGCTCTATCCTTAAAAACTTATTTAAATCAACATTTAACTATTATGTGTCCGCGATGCGTATTACACATGCCGTCTGAATCTTCGTATTCGTCCGCTTTAAGTGCAGATATATTGCGCTTAGTTAGGAAAAAAAAATTTTAGGGTGTTATTCTAAAAAGCTATCTTAGCTTTTGCCTATTTCATAACTATGTATTGGCTATGTGTGTCGCATATATTATCTTAGTAGGTATTTACGCTACTTTAAAAATTTTTAAACATAACATTTACCTAAAAATCTAAAGTCCCATCCCTGAAATATTACTCTAATTCCTATTTTCCCTCGATAGGTATTGGTTATGGTGTTATTCTACTCCCACTTAAAGTGTAGTTTCTAACCATTCAAGTGTTTCTAAACATCCTCATTTATGTGAAGAAGCCAAAAATTATATCCTTAAAAACATGTTTAGTTCTGCTTTTGTTACTATATGCGGATGATATGCATCGCACATGCTGTTTCAATCTGTGTATTCATCCGCTTTAAACGTTTATATGTTGTGCCTAAATACAAAAAATTTAAGGTTTATTCTTTAAAATATTATGCTAATTCCTCATTTTAGCACTATGTGTTAGTAATGATAACACTCTATGCTCTTAAGTATGTGTTTCTATTCCTTAAAAGTTAGTAGAAATCCCTATTTAGCTAGAAAATTCTCAAAGCCCCCTCTAAAAATTTGTTGTATACCCTTTAGTATATCTTTATATCCCTTTAAAAATTAGTGGAAATCCCTATTTAGGTGGCAAATTCCCAAAGTCCCTTCTAAAATTTGTTGTACATCCTAGTATACCTTTCTATCCCTTTAAAAATTGGTAGAAATCTCTATTTAACTAAAAAATCTAAAGTTGCATACTTATAAATTATTCTTAGTTCATCATTTTACTGTTATATCGAGTATGTGTATCACACTAGCCCATTAAAAGTTTCTGAACATGAACATTTACTTCGAAATTTGAAGTTCAGTCTTTAAACAATATTTAAGTTTTCCTTTCGCTGTTATGTATCGGCGTTGTATTCATTCTAAGTCATCTCGCTGGGCGTTTCCATTTCTTTAAAAGCTAGTATAAATTGTCATTTATGTAAAACTTCTAAAGTCTTTACTTTAAAAAATATTTCTAATATCCCCTTCTTAATGTTATATGCTGCGTATGTGTATTATACATAAAACCCTCGGTAAGCGTTAGAACCCTCGGTAAGCGTTAGCACCCTCTAAGATTTAGTAGATTCTCCATTTAATTGAAGAAAGTTAAAGTCGCATCTTTAAAAACTGCTCCGATATCACTTTTCCACCACTGTGATCGGGACATGTGTATCGCACATAGCTCATTAAAAAATTTCTAAGCACTTACATTTACTTAAAAATTTGAAGTTCGGTCTCTAAACAATACTAAAGTTTTCCTTTCGCTGTCCTATATTAGTTGTGTGTATTATGGATGCTACCTTATCATATGCTTATATCTCTTTAAATGCCTATAAATACCCCATTTACTTAAAAATTCCATGTCTTCTCATAAAAATATTATCTTAGATCTGCATTCCACCGGTAGGTGTTGGTTATATGCATTATATATATATATATATATATATATATATATATATACATAACCCTTTTCGCTATGCATCTCTCTCCCTTAGCAGTAGTTAGTAGAAATCATGTTTAATTATAAATTCAAGTTCTACCCCTAAAAAAATCTTTGCTAGTTTCCCATTTCGCGGCTATGTATCGGCTATAAGTATCATGCATGCCGCCTTAGTAGGTGCTTCCAACCCTTTAAAAGCTATAAAGCATTGTATTTGGCTAGGATATTTAAATTTTCTATCGTAGAAATGTTCGTCTAGTTCGACACTTTGTAACTAGCTGAAAACTTCAAAGTCCTATACTTGAAAACTTAGCCTAGTTCCTCATTTTATTACCATGCATCGATCATTCACATGTTAAATAACCTCAAATATCTTATTTATCGAGAAAAATTTCAAAGTCTCGTCTTTAAAATCTATCTTACCATTTATTTCCCCTGATTTCTGTTGAATGCGTGTATCATATGTATCATCATATTAGGCGTTTCTCCCTCCCCTAGAAAGCTATATGTTTTAAATTTCACTTAAAACTCTTATGCATACAAAAAAATATATGTTATTCGTCGTAAAGAAATTAGCCTGTATGTTGCTATTTCAAGCGTTAAAAATCACAAGATAACCATTTTCGGCTATATATCCCCTGAATACAGACTCGTTCGTATTTCGGGTTAAGCAATTTCTTATTTAGTAATATAACACGTGTCTACGTCCACTACGTGTTCTCCTAGTGCCGAGAATGCGCTTAATATCTCCCCTCCATCCACACAAAAGGACTGGGCGGGGCACTTATAGCTATATCATTTTTATCGAGACTTAAGCGTGGAGGGTTCTGTCATGTACTTTTATTTTTGAAAATGGTGGGATTTAGAGAAATAAGACACACACTATGCGTATAAACTTATACACTAACCCTTTTTTTATAATACTTATTTTTAAAATAGGTATATTCTCTGGGGATTTTCTAGATTTTCAGACTAAAATGGACGTGGGATTCATAGCATTACTAACTTAAATGTTTCGCGGATCACTGATAAACGGTCTATGGGTTCCCTCATTGTGTTTATACACCTCCTCGGATAGAAGGGCGCGGTAGCCCATTGGTTAGCGCGCTGGAGTTGCACTCGGAAGGCCCGGGTTCGATTCCAGCCGCTGCCAAAACTGCCGCCGTGTTCATGCGGAGTACGATCACGTTAAACATGTGGGTCCGAAAGTCCTTCCGAGAGGTTGGTGGTAGGGGAAGGAGGGTACGGTCCCTGTGGATGCCTCCCCCACTGGGTTCCGGTCTAAATTGGGTGGCACTTCCCGACCGTCCAAACAGTTACCTTACACCTTTCTGGTAGGTCGGACGGTCTGGGTTTCAACAATCAACAACAACCTCCTCGAATAGAGTCATTCATCGAATATAGTCGATCACGCGATTCTACTACTTTAAAACATAAATTCACACGATTCTACTACTTTAAAAACATGTTTTTGTTAGTTTTTTACACGTAAAAAGTGCGTTTTTGTGAAAAAACGTTAGAAAAAGTATAAGTGTGAAAACCTATGTTAATTTCTATAGAGAAAACAGAGCATGTGTGGTTTTTGAAAAATAGAAAACTTACATTTGCGAAAAATTATAAGAAAAAAAACTTACATTTACGAAATTTTGTTATTAAAATACAGAAATCTTACAATTATGTATTCGTATCTGTCTTTAACATATGAATAGGGTAAGCATCTCTCTTCATCATACGATATTCTTACAGTTCACTTCGTAACCACGATATAGCGGAGGGATAGTGTAAGAACGATGACTTTGGTTCATCTTGGCATGCCTTTAGCACACCCTTGACATGTCTTTGACATGCTCCTGGCATACGGATATCTAATACCTTAATCACTTAATTTAATTAACGTTCTTTAATTAACTTGCGAGATTCATAACACTTAAGTGTTTTGGGCATAAGCACACATTCACGATTATTTAAAATATTTATTTTAGCGAATATTTATTGAAAATATTTAATTTTTAAAATTTTTAAAATTGAGGGCTGAAATTATTGTGGAAACACACCCCCACCTATACACCCAATTCACGCGATTCTGCTACTTTAAAAACACACCTTTTTGGCCGCATTTTAGCAAAAACGCACATTTTTTTTCAAAAAATTGCAAAAGTGTGAAAACCCATGTTAATTCCCATAGAGAAATCGGACATTTTGAAAAAAATCGGCCGATTCAGCGTTTTTCAAAAAACACATTTTTGGCCGCTTTTTTGCGAAAAACCACATTTTTTTTCAAAAAAATTCACAAAACTGTGAAAACCCATGTTAATTCCCATAGAGAAATCCAACAACTCCAAAACTTCAACTTGTTGAAAAAACGCACATTTTTGCTGTTTTTTAACGTTTATGAAACATAAAAGTGTATTTTTTTACTAAATTTCGCGAAAAAATTGCAAAAGTGTGAAAACCCATGTCATTTCCCATAGAGAAATGGATCCAATTCATGCAATTCTGCTACTCAAAAAACACGCCTTTTTGGCCACATTTTTGCGAAAACGCACATTTTCTTTAAAAAATTGCAAATGTGTGAAAACCTATGTTAATTCCCATAGAGAAATCCGACAGTTTGAAAAAAATCGGCCGATTCCGTGTTTTTCAAAAAACACATTTCTTGGCCGCTTTTTTTCGAGAAACCACATTTTTTTTCTAAAAATTTCGCAAAATTGTGAAAACCCATGATAATTCCCATAGAGAAGTCCAACAATTCCAAAACTTGTTGAAAAAGCGCAAATTTTTCTTGTTTTTTTAACGTTTATAAAACTTTTTGTGAAAAAAACGCTAAAAGCGGCACATTCTTAAAATTTATGTTATTTCCCCTCATCATACGATATTCTCGCAGTTCACTTCGTAACCGCGACTTAGGACAAGCACTCTTTTCTTAGAAGGCGGAGGGATATTGACATGACCTTGGTACACCCTTGGTATACCGTTGGCATGTAATAACAATGTCCTTGATATACTTAATTACTTTATTTAATTATCCTCATTAACACCCTTTAATTCATTTTAAAAAAAGAAAAAAAATACGAATATTTCGTACTTAATCACTTCATTTAGAAAAAAGAAAAAAAATTCCCAACTATCAGAAAAATCCCCAGTTTTAATTCCACTTTCTGCCGCTAGGGGACGCTGATGGCACTGCTCCTCAATTGAGAGTGAGGTGAAGGTGTTGCCATCCCTAAAAATGTTTCTGCTATATTTAGAAAAAAATCCCCAAGTCTCATCCCCAAAGTTCCGCTTAACCCCGCTAGGGGGCGTTGATGGCACTGCACAGCCACTGTCGCAGAGGCGGAGGTGTTGCCATCCCGAAAAAAGTTTATACCCTACTTAGAAAAAATCTCATTCCAAAAAATTTATTTCCCCCTAAACCCCTCGTTAAAGACTACGAAATCGTTGCCACCCGAAAAAAAGTTTCGAAAAATTTTCACCCCCACCTTTTTTCATTTTCCCTCCTTTTACACCCCCGTCCAGGATTACGGAATTCAAGATGGCGGCCATTGCACAGCCACTGCCGCAGAACTCTCGTTCCTCTACTACTTGTGTCTATTGATACTTTATACAGAAAAGAATGCTTTGATAATTATAAAACTTAAACGAACACTTATCTCACGCTTTGTTTCAATTTATCCGAACGAATCTATGAGGATGTGTTCAAAAATCGAATTTTGTTATCGAATCGAGTTATCTCAAACTAAGCGAATTTTGGAGTAAACTGACATATGTGATTATGACATAAGTGAGATGCTTAAAATATAATATCAATAGGGCGAATGACGAAGAGTCTAGTGCCTGGCTATTGGAAAAAAAATAAAATATCATTTAAAGTTAAACATTCATTACAAATATATCTGGAATATGACACAGCGAGAGTCAGATATATGTTAGAAAATAAATGCATTGTTAATAAGTTATACATGATTTAGTTTTAAATCTTTAAGTGTGTTTTAGTTTTAAAGATATTAAGTGTGTTTTAAAACTATGCATATATTTTAGAGGTTTTGCATTCAAAATGAATTCTTATATTCGAGTCTGCTTCTTCACCACCTAAGAGGTGTACACTCAGAAGGAAAAATCGTGGTATATCAGCTGCATGAAAGCTGATCCCATGGATTGTTCTATAATGACCACCTAGGAGGTAGGACTGCCGGTGTTAACTGATAATGTTTTTTTCTATTGAGACTGAAATCTATCTACAAGCAAAAAAATTAAATGCAGGTAATTAATGCGATTTCGTTGTTTGTGTCTCTTGATATTTAATCCAGGAAAGAATATTTTGATTATTATAAAATTTATACGAAAACTTGTGTTGCGCATTATATCATATTATCGGAACGATTATATAAGGATGTGTTGAAAAATCGATTTTTTTTTTAGTTACCTGAAAGAAAGAGAAATTTTTTAATGACCTGAAACTAAGTAAATAAAATTGAACTTATCTGTCAGATATAAGTTACAGTCAGACATAAATTAGAAAATAACTGCATTGTTAATAAGTTATACATGATTTAGATTTAAATCTTTATAAGATATTAAGTGTGTTTGAAAATTATGAAAATATTTTTTGAGGTTTTACATTCAATATGAATGCTTATAATCCTGTCCTCTGCTTCACCACTTAAGACGTGTATACTCCGATGAAAAAACCTTGGTATATCTGCTGTCCTTGAAAGATGACAGCAGTGATTGTACTTTAATGACAACCTAGGAGGTACGACTGCCGGTGTTAACAGCTAATGTGGTTTATTTCTATTGACACTGAAATCCCTCTACAAGCAAAATATTAAATGCAGGTAATTAATGCGATGTCGTTATTTGGGACTATAGATATTTAATCCAGAAAATAATATTTTGATTATTATAAAATTTATACGAACACTTGTGTTACGCTTTATAACATATTATCCGAACGAATCTTTAAGGATTTGTTGAAAAATCGAATTTTTTTAGAGTTACCTGAAACTAAGAGAAATTTGTTAATGACCTGATACTAAGTAAATTAAATTGAACTTATCTGTCTGGGAGAGAGACTTCAAACTTGGATCCTACTTTCGCCAGTGCGGTGTTTCTTCTGGTATTTTCTGACGTACGCCCATCTTCTAGGAATCATCAATGACCTATTCAAACACCTGAAACTCAGAGTAACTTATTTGGTCTTATATTTATCGGGTTTACCTGATGAAGAGGTTTTATTCCATTAACACTGAAATACCTCTACAAGCAAAAAAATCTGATGTGGGCAACACATGACTTTCCTTATATAATGTAATTAATTTACTACTTTTACAGTAAAAAAAAGTAGGTTTTTCTTATAGTAGATACTAATATTCCTTCCAAGATCTTAAATTTTCGACAATTAGTCGTCATTTTTATCCATTAGGCGAGATTTTCGTTTATTTGGCAACATTTCAAAAAGTCGCCAAGTTGGCGACATTCCGCTAAATACGTCGCCAAAATCTCGCCCAGCGTTATGCACAAAGAAATAAGTTATTCTTACAGCAGATAAATGACTATTGGCGTTCAAACACAAAAGTATTACTAAAATATATTTTTTCATGAATGGAATGAGCTAGTTCCACGAGAATGATGTAACCCAATTTATCGCATGGTATTACATATGAAAAGTGAACATGTTTCTCAATAGGAATTTTTTTTTATATGACTTTTTGATAATTTTTTTTTTAAAAAATGAACAATATCTCGAGAACGGTTCATGTTAGCGTTCTAAAATTTATGTCAATCGTTTTCTAGTGAAACATTACATAAGAAATGTCTATTTGCGTAACTTTATTAGTGGTTTTGATTTTTTGACGATTTTTTCAAAATTTCATTCGAAAATTTAGGGGGTTCTTAACATTCGATTGCATATAAAAGCAATAGGCTTCCAGTGTTTACGGATTGTGATTTTTGTACCAAATTTGGTTCGAATCGGTCCATTCGTTCGTCAGTTATCGTCTCCACAGACTCACTGACACACACACACACACACATACTTTCACACACACACACACACACACACACACACACACACACACACACACACACACACACACACATACACACACACAGACATCACTTCAAAAATGTTTGATTCGTGATCAGGGATGCTTGAAACGTGGTCTCCCGTCGAAAACTCGAATTCGAATTTTCGACCCCGTCACAATACTTTCCTTATACAATATGTATATAAGGAAAGTAAAAATTAAGAGCACATAATTAAAGCGATAACTTTATTGGTGTCTAATGATATTTTATACAGAAAAAAATATTTTGATTATTATAAAATTTATACGAACACTTGTGTTGCACATTATATGATATTATCCAAGCGAAAACATAAGGATGTGTTGAAAAATCGAATTTTTTTAGAGTTATTTGAAACTAAGAAATTTTTGTTAATGACCTGCAACTAAGTAAATTAAATTGTACTTATCTGTCACATGTAAGTTACAGTCAAACATAAGTCAGAAAATAACTGCATTGTTAAAAAGATATTCATGATTTAGATTTAAATTTTATAAGATATTAAGTGTGTTTGAAAATTATTTGATATTAAGTGTGTTTGATATTTAATCCAGAAAAGAATATTTTGATTATTATGAAATTTATACGAACACTTGTGTTGCGCATTATATCATATTATCCGAACGAATACATAAGGATGTGTTAAAAAATCGAATTTTTTGAGTTACCTGAAACTAAGAGAAATTTGTAGATGAATTCAAACTAAGTAAATTAAATTGAACTTATCTGCTACATATAAGTTACAGTCAGACATAAGTTAAAAAATAATTGCATTGTTAATAAGTTATACATGATTTAGATTTAAATATTTATAAGATATTAAGTGTGTTTGAAAATTATGAAAATATTTTTAGAGGTTTTGCATTCAATATCAATCCTTACGGCCATCTGACGTACGGCGATCTACTAGAAATTATCAATGACCAATTCAAACATCTGAAACTTAGAGTAACTTGCTTGGACTTATCTTTATCGGGTTTACCTGTTGAAGTGGTTTATTTCTATTGACATTGAAATTCCTCTGCAAGCAAAAAAAGTAAGAGCGCATATTTAAAACGATTACGATATTTCCGTCTACTGATATTTTATACAGAAAATATATTTCGATAATTATAAAATTTAAACGAACACTTATCTTACGCTCTTTATCAATTTATCTGAACGACTCTATAAGGATGTGTAGAAAAATCGAATTTTTTTAGAGTTATCTGAAATTAAGCGAATTTTGGTATAATCGGAAATATGTTATTATGACATAATTGAGATGCTCATAATATAATATCATTTCAAGTCACACTTTCATTACAATAATATCTGTGATATGACACACAGAATGTCAGATATATGTTAGAAAATAAATGCATTGTTAAAAAGATATTCATGATTTAGATATAAATCTTGAGATATTAAGTGTGTTTGAAAATTATGAAAATATTTTTAGAGGTTTTGCATTCAATATGAATGCTAATAATCCAGTCCTCTTCTTCACCACATAGGAGGTGTATACTTCGATGATAAAATGTTGGTATATCTGCTGTGCAAGAAAGCTGAAACCACTGATTGTTCTTTAATGATCACCTAGGAGGTAGGACTGCCGGTGTTAACTGTTAATGTGGTATATTTCTATTGACATTAAAATCCCTCTACAAGCAAAATATTAAATGCATATAATTAATGCGATTCCGGTATTTGTGTCTATTGATATTTAATCCAGAGGAGAATATTTTGATTATTATAAAATTTATGCGAACACATGTTTTACACTTTATAACATATTATCCGAAAGAATCTTTAAGGACGTGTTGAAAAATCGAATTTTTTTAGAGTTACCCGAATCTTAGAGAAATTTGTTAATGACCTGAAACTATGTAAATTAAATTGAACTTATCTGTCTGGGAGAGAGACCTCAAACTTGGATCCTTCTTTCGCCAGTGCGGTGTTTCTCCTGGTATTTTCTGACGTACGGCCATCTTCTAGGAATTATCAATGATCTATTCAATCACCTGAAACTCAGAGTAATTTACTTGGACTTATCTTTATCGGGTTTACCTGATAAAGTGGTTTTTTTCTATTATTACTGAAATCGCTCTACAAGCAAAAAAATTAAGAGCACATAATTAAAGCGATTACGTTATTTGTGTTTATTGATATTTAATCCAGAGAAGAATATTTTGATTATTATAAAATTTATATGAACACTTGTTTTGCGCAATATAACTTATTATCTAAAAGAATCTATAAGGATCTGTTGCAAATTCGAAATTTTTTAGAGTTACTTGAAACTTAGAGAAATTTGTTAATGACCTGAAACTAAGTAAATTAAATTGAACTTATCTGTCACATATAAGTTACAGTCAGATATATGTTAGAAAATAAATGCATTGTTAAAAAGATATTCATGATTTAGATTTAAATCTTTATAAGATATTAAGTGTGTTTGAAAATTATGAAAATATTTTAAGAGGATTTGCATTCAATAAGTAAGCTTATAATCCAGTCCTCTCCAGTTGATAATTATAAAATTTAAACGAACATTTTCCTTACGGTTTTTATCAATTTATCCGAACGAGTCTTTAAGGATGTGTTGAAAAATCGAATTTTTGTAGAGTTATCTGAAACTAAGCCAATTTTGGTGTAATCGGAAATATGTTATTATGACATAATTAAGATGTTCATAATATAATATCCTTTCAAGTTAAACTTTCATTACAACAATATCTGTAATATGATACACAGTGTGTCAGATATATGTTAGAACTCCATTGTTAAAAAGTTATTCAAGATTTAGATTTAATCTTTGTAAGATAAAAAGTGTTTTTAAAGAATACGAAATTATACTTAGAGGTTTTGCATTCAATGTGAATGCTTATAATCCAGTCCTTTTCCTCACCACCTAGGAGGTGTATTTGTCGATTACAAAATCTTGGTATATCTGCTGAGCATGAAAGCTGATCCCTGTGATTGTTCTTTAAAGACCACCTAGGAGGTAGGACTGCCGGTATTAACTGATGAAGTGGTTTATTTCTATTGACACTGAAATCCTTCTGCAAGCAAAATATTAAATGCAGGTAATTAATGCGATTATGATATTTGTGTCTATTGATATTTAATCCAGAAAAGAATATTTTGATTATTTTAAATTTTATACGAACAAATTTGTTGCGCATTATATCATATGATCCGAACGAATACATAAGGACGTGTAGAAAAATTGATGTTTTTGAGAACAAAGGGAACAAAGAGAAATTTGATATTGACCTAAATCTAAGTAAATTAAATTGAACTTATCGGTCTGGGAGAGAGACTTCAAACTTGGATCCTACTTTCGCCAGTGCGGTGATTCTCCTGGTATTTTCGGACGTACGGCCACCTTCTTTGAATTATGAATGACCTAATCAAACACCTGAAACTCAAAATAACTTACTTGAAATTATCTTTTTCGGGATTATCTGATAAAGTGGTTTTTTTCAATTAACACTGAAATCCCTCTACATGCAAAAGAATTAAGAGCACATAATTAAAGCGATTACCTTATTTGTGTCTATTGATATTTTATGCAGAAAAAAATATTTTGATTATTATAAAGTTTATACGAACCATTGTGTTACGCTTTATAACATATTATCCGAACGAATGCATAAGGATGTGTTGAAAAATCGAATTTTTTTACAGTTTCCTGAAACTATGTAAACTAACTTGATCTTATCTATCAGGGAGACAGACCTCAAACACGGATCCTCCTTTCGTCAGTGGGGTGTTACACCTGGTATTTTCTGACGTACGGCCTTCTTCAACGAATTATCAAAGACCTATCCAAAGAACTGAAACTCATAGTAATTTATTTGGACTTATCATTCTCGGATTTACCTGATGAAGTGGTTTATTTCTATTGACACTGGAATTTCCCTACAAGCAAAAAAAAATAAAATCAGATAATTAATGCAATTACGGTTTTTGTGTCTTTTGATATTTTATACAGAAAAGAACTTTTTGATAATTATAAAATTTAAACGAACACTTATCTTACGCTTTATATCAATTTATCCGAACGAATCTATGAGGATGTGTATAAAAATCGAATTTTGTTAGAATTATCTCAAACTAAGCGAATTTTGGTATAATCTGTCATATGAGATTATGGCATAAGTGATATGCTCATATTATAATATCATTCAAGTAAAACTCAAGTAATATCTGTAATATATACACACAGAGTGTCAGACATATGTTAGAAAATAACTGTATTGCTAATAAATTATTCATGATTTAGATTTAAATCTTTTTAAGATATAAAGTGTTTTTCAAAATTACGAAAATATATTTAGGGGTTTTGCATTCAATATGAATGCTTATATTCCAGTCCGCTCCTTCACGACCTAGGAGGTAGGACTGCCGGTGTTATCTGATAATGTGGTTTATTTCTATTGACGCTGAATTCCCTCTACAAGCAAAAATATTAAAAGAAGGTAATTAATGCGACTTCGTGTTTTGGGTCTATTGATATTTAATGCAGAAAAGAGTATTTTGATTATTGTAAAATGTATACGAGCAATTTTGTTACACTTTATAACATATTATGCGAACGAATACATAAGGATTTGTTGAAAAATCGACTTTCATTAGAGTTACCTGAAACTAAGAGAAATATGTTAGTGACCTGCAACTAACTAAATTGAACTTACCTGTCTGGGAGAGAAACCTCAAACACGGACCCTCCTTTCGCCAGCGCAGTGTTCCTCCTGCTATTGCCCGACGTACGGCCTTCTACGAATTATCAAAGACTATACAAACAACTGAAACTCAAAGTAACTCATTTGGACTTATCATTCTCGGGTTAACCTGAGGAAGTGGTTAAATCCTATAGACACTCAAATTCCTCTACAAGCAAAAAAATTAAAAGAAGGTAATTAATGCGATTTCGTTTTTTAGGTCTATTGATATTTAATCCTCAAAATAATATTTTGATTATTATAAAATCTACACAAACACTTGTAAAACGCCTTATGACATATTATCCAAACGAGTACATTAGGATGTGTTGAAAATTCGAATTTTTTTACAGTTTCCTGTAACTATGTAAACTAACTTGATCTTATCTATCTGGGAGACAGACCCCAAACAGGGATCCTCCTTCCGCCAGTGGGGTGTTACACCTTGGGTTTTCTAGAGGTAAGAGATCAAATATATCTCTATATCTGCTTAGAGCGCTGCATGATATCTCTATTGTCACAACAATCTCTACCTTGGATTTTCTGACGTACGGCCTTCATCAACGAATTATTAAAGACCTATCCAAACAATTGAAACTCAGAGTAACTTATTTGGACTTAACATTCTCGGGTTTACCTGATGAAGTGGTTTAATTCTATTGACACTGAAATTCCTCTACAAGCAAAAAAAAAAATGCAGATAATTAATGCAATTCAGGTTTTTGTGTCTGATGATATTTTATACAGAAAAAAATGTTTTGATAATTATAAAATTTAAACGAACTCTTATCTTACGCTTTGTATCAATTTATCCGAACGAATCTATGAGGATGTGTTCAAAGAACGAATTTTGTTAGAGTTTTCTCAAACTAAGCGAATTTCGGTGTAATCTGACATATGTGATTATGACATAAGTGACGTACGTGCTCATAATATCATATCATTTCATGTATGACATAAGTGCTCATAATATCATATCATTTCAAGTAACACTTTATTTAAAATAATATCTGTAATATATACACACAGAGTGTCAGATATATGTTAGAAAATAACTGTGTTGTTAATAAATTATTCATGATTTAGATTTAAATCTTTTACGATATAAAATGTTTTTCAAAATTAAGAAAATATATTTAGGGGTTCTGCATTCAATATGAATGCATATATTCCAGTCCGCTCCTTCACGACCTTGGAGGTAGGACTGCCGGTGTTATCTGATAATGTGGTTTATTTCTATTGACACTGATATCCCTCTACAAGGAAACTTATTAAAAGCAGGTAATTAATGCGATTTCGTTTTTTGGGTCTATTGATATTTAATGCAGAAAAGAATAATTTGATTATTGTAAAATGTATACGAACAATTTTGTTACACTTTATAACATATTATGCGAACGAATACATAAGGATGTGTTGAAAAATCGACTTTCATTAGAGTTACCTGAAACTAAGAGAAATATGTTAGTGACCTGCAACTAACTAAATTGAACTTATCTGTCTGGGAGAGAAACCTCAAACACGGACCCTCCTTTCGCCAGCGCGGTGTTCCTCCTGCTATTGTCCGACGTACGGCCTTCTACGAATTATCAAAGACTATACAAACAACTGAAACTCAAAGTTACTCATTTGGACTTATCATTCTCATTCTCGGGTTAACCTGATGAAGTGGTTAATTCCAATAGACACTCAAATTCCTCTACAAGCAAAAAAATTAAAAGAAGGTAATTAATGCGATTTCGTTTTTGGGTCTATTGATATTTAGTCCTGAAAATAATATTTTGATTATTATAAAATCTACCCTAACACTTGTAAAACGCCTTATGACATATTATCCGAACGTGTATACAAGGGTGTGTTGAAAATTCGATTTTTTTTACAGTTTCCTGTAACTATGTAAACTAACTTGATCTTAATTATCTGGGAGACAGACCTCAAACAGGGATCCTCCTTTCGCTAGTGCGGTGTTCCTCCTGCTATTGTCTGACGTGCGGCCTTCTATGAATTATCAGAGACTATACAAACAACTGAAACTCAAAGTAACTCATTTGGACTTATCATTCTCGGGTTAACCTGAGGAAGTGGTTAAATCCTATAGAAACTCAAGTTCCTCTACAAGCAAAAAAAATTAAAAGAAGGTAATTAATGCGATTTCGTTTTTTGGGTCTATTGATATTTAATCCTGAAAATAATATTTTGATTATTATAAAATCTACACAAACACTTGTAAAACGCCTTATGACATATTATCCAAACGAGTACATAAGGATGTTTTAAAAATTCGAATTTTTTTTTACAGTTTCCTGTAACTATGTAAACTAACTTGATCTTATCTATCTGGGAGACAGACCACAAACAGGGATCCTCCTTCCGCCAGTGGGGTGTTACACCTGGGATTTTCTGACGTACGGCCTTCTTCAACGAATTATCAAAGACCTATCCAAACAACTGAAATTCAGAGTATCTTATTTGGACTTATCATTCTCGGGTTTACCTGATGAAGTGGTTTATTTCTATTGAAACTGAAATTCCTCTACAAGCAAAAAAAAAATAAATGCAGATAATTAATGCAATTACGGTTTTTGTGTCTGTTGATATTTTATACAGAAAAAAATGTTTTGATAATTATAAAATTTAAACGAACACTTATCTAACGCTTTGTATCAATTTATCCGTACGAATCTATGAGGATGTGTTCAAAAAACGAATTTTGTTAGAGTTATCTCAAACTAAGCGAATTTTGGTGTAATCTGACATATATGATTAAGACATAAGTGATATGCTCATAATATTATATTATTTCAAGTAAAACTTTATTTAAAATAATATCTGTAATATATACACACAGAGTGTCAGATATATGTTAGAAAATATCTGTATTGTTAATAAATTATTCATGATTTAGATTTAAATCTTTTTAAGATATAAAATGTTTTTCAAAATTAAGAAAATTTATTTAGGGGTTTTGCATTCAGTATGAATGCTTATATTCCAGTCCGCTTCTTCACCACCTAGGAGGTAGGACTGCCGGTGTTATTTGATAATGTGGTTTATTTCTATTGACGCTGAATTCCCTCTACAAGCAAAAATATTAAAAGAAGGTAATTAAGGCGACTTCGTGTTTTAGGTCTATTGATATTTAATGCAGAAAAGAGTATTTTGATTATTATAAAATTTATACGAGCAATTGTGTTACGTTTTATAACATATTATCCGAACGAATACATAAGGATGTGTTGAAAAATCGACTTTCTTTACTGTTACCTGAAACTAAGAAAAATTTGTTAGTGACCTGCAACTAAGTAAACTAAATTGAACTTATCTGTCTGGGAGAGAAACCTCAAACACGGACCCTCTTTCGCCAGCGCGGTGTTCCTCCTGCTATTGTCCGACGTACGGCCTTCTACGAATTATCAAAGCCCATACAAACAACTAAAACTCAAAGTTACTCATTTGGACTTATCATTCTCGGGTTAACCTGAGGAAGTGGTTAAATCCTATAGACACTCAAATTCCTCTACAAGCAAAAAAAATTAAAAGAAGGTAATTAATGCGATTTCGTTTTTTGGGTCTATTGATATTTAATCCTGAAAATAATATTTTGATTATTATAAAATCTACACAAACACTTGTAAAACGCCTTATGACATATTATCAAAACGAGTACATAAGGATGTGTTGAAAATTCGAATTTTTTTACAGTTTCCTGTATTTATGTAAACTAACTTGATCTTATCTATCTGGGAGACAGACCTCAAACAGGGATCCTCCTTCCGCCAGTCGGGTGTTACACCTGGGATTTTCTGACGTACGGCCTTCTTCAACGAATTATCAAAGACCTATTCAAACAACAGAAACTCAGAGTAACTTATTTGGACTTATCATTCTCGGGTTTACCTGATGAAGTGGTTTAATTCTATTGACACTGAAATTCCTCTACAAGCAAAAAAAAAAATAAATGCTGATAATTAATGCAATTCCGGTTTTTGTGTCTGTTGATATTTTATACAGAAAAAAATGTTTTGATAATTATAAACTTTAAACGAACATTTATCTTACGCTTTGTATCAATTTATCCGAACGAATCTATGAGGATGTGTTCAAAGAACGAATTTTGTTAGAGTTATCTCAAACTAAGCGAATTTTGGTGTAATCTTACATATGTGATTTTGACATAAGTGATATGCTCATAATATCTTATCATTTCAAGTAAAACTTTATTTAAAATAATATCTGTAATATATACACACAGAGTGTCAGATATATGTTAGAAAAAAACTGTATTGTTAATAAATTATTCATGATTTAGATTTAAATCTTTTTGAGATATAAAATGTTTTTGAAAATTACGAAAATATATTTAGGGGTTTTGCATTCAATATGAATGCTTATATTCCAGTCCGCTCCTTCACGACCTAGGAGGTAGGACTGCCGGTGTTATCTGATAATGTGGTTTATTTCTATTGACACTGAAATCCCTCTACTAGGAAACTAATTAAAAGCAGGTAATTAATGCGATTTCGTTTTTTGGGTCTATTGATATTTAATGCAGAAAAGAATAATTTGATTATTGTAAAATGTATACGAACAATTTTGTTACACTTTATAACATATTATGCGAACGAATACATAAGGACGTGTTGAAAAATCGACTTTCATTAGAGTTACCTGAAACTAAGAGTAATATGTTAGTGACCTGCAACTAACTAAATTGAACTTATCTGTCTGGGAGAGAAACCTCAAACACGGACCCTCCTTTCGCCAGCGCGGTGTTCCTCCTGCTATTGTCCGACGTACGGCCTTCTACGAATTATCAAAGACTATACAAACAACTGAAACTCAAAACCACTCATTTGGACTTATCATTCTCGGGTTAAGCTGATGAAGTGGTTAATTCCATTAGACACTCAAATTCCTCTACAAGCAAAAAAATTAAAAGAAGGTAATTAATGCGATTTCGTTTTTGGGTCTATTGATATTTAGTCCTGAAAATAATATTTTGAATATTATAAAATCTACCCTAACACTTGTAAAACGCCTTATGACATATTATCCGAACGAGTACGCAAGGATGTGTTGAAAATTAGATTTTTTTTACAGTTTCCTGTAACTATGTAAACTAACTTGATCTTATCTATCTGGGAGACAGACCTCAAACAGGGATCCTCCTTCCGCCAGTCGGGTGTTACACCTGGGATTTTCTGACGTACGGCCTTCTTCAACGAATTATTAAAGACCTATCCAAACAACTGAAACTCAGAGTAACTTATTTGGACTTATCATTCTCGGGTTTACCTGATGAAGTGGTTTAATTCTATTGACACTGAAATTCCTCTACAAGCAAAAAAAAAAATAAATGCTGATAATTAATGCAATTCCGGTTTTTGTGTCTGTTGATATTTTATACAGAAAAAAATGTTTTGATAATTATAAAATTTAAACGAACATTTATCTTACGCTTTGTATCAATTTATCCGAACGAATCTATGAGGATGTGTTCAAAGAACGAATTTTGTTAGAGTTATCTCAAACTAAGCGAATTTTAGTGTAATCAGACATATGTGATTATGACATAAGTGATATGCTCATAATATTATATCATTTCAAGTAAATCTTTATTTAAAATAATATCTGTAATATATACACACAGAGTGTCAGATATATGTTAGAAAATAACTGTATTGTTAGTAAATTATTCATGATTTAGATTTAAATCTTTTTAAGATATAAAGTGTTTTTCAAAATTACGAAAATATATTTAGGGGTTTTGCATTCAATATGAATGCTTATATTCCAGTCCGCTCCTTCACGACCTAGGAGGTAGGACTGCCGGTGTTATCTGATAATGTGGTTTATTTCTATTGACGCTGAATTCCCTCTACAAGCAAAAAAAAATTAAAAGAAGGTAATTAATGCGACTTCGTGTTTTGGGTCTATTGATATTTAATGCAGAAAAGAGTATTTTGATTATTGTAAAATGTATACGAACAATTTTGTTACACTTTATAACATATTATGCGAACGAATACATAAGGATGTGTTGAAAAATCGACTTTCATTAGAGTTACCTCAAACAGGGATCCTCCTTCCGCCAGTGGGGTGTTACACCTTCGATTTTCTAGAGGTAAGAGATCAAATATATCTCTATATCTGATTATAGCGCTGCATGATATCTCTATTGTCACAACAATCTCTACCTTGGATTTTCTGACGTACGGCCTTCATCAACGAATTATCAAAGACCTATCCAAACAATTGAAACTCAGAGTAACTTATTTGGACTTATCATTCTCGGGTTTACCTGATGAAGTGGTTTAATTCTATTGACACTGAAATTCCTCTACAAGCAAAAAAAAAATAAATGCAGATAATTAATGCAATTCCGGTTTTTGTGTCTGATGATATTTTATACAGAAAAAAATGTTTTGATAAGTATAAAATTTAAACGAACACTTATCTTACGCTTTGTATCAATTTATCCGAACGAATCTATGAGGATGTGTTCAAAGAACGAATTTTGTTAGAGTTTTCTCAAACTAAGCGAATTTCGGTGTAATCTGACATATGTGATTATGACATAAGTGACGTACGTGCTCATAATATCATATCATTTCATGTATGACATAAGTGCTCATAATATCATATCATTTCAAGTATCACTTTATTTAAAATAATATCTGTAATATATACACACAGAGTGTCAGATATATGTTAGAAAATAACTGTGTTGTTAATAAATTATTCATGATTTAGATTTAAATCTTTTACGATATAAAATGTTTTTCAAAATTGAGAAAATATATTTAGGGGTTTTGCATTCAATATGAATGCTTATATTCCAGTCCGCTCCTTCACGACCTAGGAGGTAGGACTGCCGGTGTTATCTGATAATGTGGTTTATTTCTATTGACACTGATATCCCTCTACAAGGAAACTAATTAAAAGCAGGTAATTAATGCGATTTCGTTTTTTGGGTCTATTGATATTTAATGCAGAAAAGAATAATTTGATTATTGTAAAATGTATACGAACAATTTTGTTACACTTTATAACATATTATGCGAACGAATACATAAGGATGTGTTGAAAAATCGACTTTCATTAGAGTTACCTGAAACTAAGAGAAATATGTTAGTGACCTGCAACTAACTAAATTGAACTTATCTGTCTGGGAGAGAAACCTCAAACACGGACCCTCCTTTCGCCAGCGCGGTGTTCCTCCTGCTATTGTCCGACGTACGGCCTTCTACGAATTATCAAAGACTATAGAAACAACTGAAACTCAAAGTTACTCATTTGGACTTATCATTCTCATTCTCGGGTTAACCTGATGAAGTGGTTAATTCCAATAGACACTGATATTCCTCTACAAGCAAAAAAATTAAAAGAAGGTAATTAATGCGATTTCGTTTTTGGGTCTATTGATATTTAGTCCTGAAAATAATATTTTGAATATTATAAAATCTACCCTAACACTTGTAAAACGCCTTATGACATATTATCCGAACGAGTACACAAGGATGTGTTGAAAATTAGATTTTTTTTACAGTTTCCTGTAACTATGTAAACTAACTTGATCTTATCTATCTGGGAGACAGACCTCAAACAGGGATCCTCCTTCCGCCAGTCGGGTGTTACACCTGGGATTTTCTGACGTACGGCCTTCTTCAACGAATTATTAAAGACCTATCCAAACAACTGAAACTCAGAGTAACTTATTTGGACTTATCATTCTCGGGTTTACCTGATGAAGTGGTTTAATTCTATTGACACTGAAATTCCTCTACAAGCAAAAAAAAAAATAAATGCTGATAATTAATGCAATTCCGGTTTTTGTGTCTGTTGATATTTTATACAGAAAAAAATGTTTTGATAATTATAAAATTTAAACGAACATTTATCTTACGCTTTGTATCAATTTATCCGAACGAATCTATGAGGATGTGTTCAAAGAACGAATTTTGTTAGAGTTATCTCAAACTAAGCGAATTTTAGTGTAATCAGACATATGTGATTATGACATAAGTGATATGCTCATAATATTATATCATTTCAAGTAAATCTTTATTTAAAATAATATCTGTAATATATACACACAGAGTGTCAGATATATGTTAGAAAATAACTGTATTGTTAGTAAATTATTCATGATTTAGATTTAAATCTTTTTAAGATATAAAGTGTTTTTCAAAATTACGAAAATATATTTAGGGGTTTTGCATTCAATATGAATGCTTATATTCCAGTCCGCTCCTTCACGACCTAGGAGGTAGGACTGCCGGTGTTATCTGATAATGTGGTTTATTTCTATTGACGCTGAATTCCCTCTACAAGCAAAAAAAAATTAAAAGAAGGTAATTAATGCGACTTCGTGTTTTGGGTCTATTGATATTTAATGCAGAAAAGAGTATTTTGATTATTGTAAAATGTATACGAACAATTTTGTTACACTTTATAACATATTATGCGAACGAATACATAAGGATGTGTTGAAAAATCGACTTTCATTAGAGTTACCTCAAACAGGGATCCTCCTTCCGCCAGTGGGGTGTTACACCTTGGATTTTCTAGAGGTAAGAGATCAAATATATCTCTATATCTGATTATAGCGCTGCATGATATCTCTATTGTCACAAGAATCTCTACCTTGGATTTTCTGACGTACGGCCTTCATCAACGAATTATCAAAGACCTATCCAAACAATTGAAACTCAGAGTAACTTATTTGGACTTATCATTCTCGGGTTTACCTGATGAAGTGGTTTAATTCTATTGACACTGAAATTCCTCTACAAGCAAAAAAAAATAAATGCTGATAATTAATGCAATTCCGGTTTTTGTGTCTGTTGATATTTTATACAGAAAAAAATGTTTTGATAATTATAAAATTTAAACGAGCATTTATCTTACGCTTTGTATCAATTTATCCGAACGAATCTATGAGGATGTGTTCAAAGAACGAATTTTGTTATTGTTTTCTCAAACTAAGCGAATTTCGGTGTAATCTGACATATGTGATTATGACATAAGTGACGTACGTGCTCATAATATCATATCATTTTATGTATGACATAAGTGCTCATAATATCATATCATTTCAAGTAAAATTTTATTTAAAATAATATCTGTAATATATACACACAGAGTGTCAGATATATGTTAGAAAATATCTGTATTGTTAATAAATTATTCATGATTTAGATTTAAATCTTTTTAAGATATAAAATGTTTTTCAAAATTAAGAAAATTTATTTTGGGGTTTTGCATTCAGTATGAATGCTTATATTCCAGTCCGCTTCTTCACCACCTAGGAGGTAGGACTGCCGGTGTTATTTGATAATGTGGTTTATTTCTATTGACGCTGAATTCCCTCTACAAGCAAAAATATTAAAAGAAGGTAATTAATGCGACTTCGTGTTTTAGGTCTATTGATATTTAATGCAGAAAAGAGTATTTTGATTATTATACAATTTATACGAGTAATTGTGTTACGTTTTATAACATATTATCCGAACGAATACATAAGGATGTGTTGAAAAATCGACTTTCTTTAGAGTTACCTGAAACTAAGAGAAATTTGTTAGTGACCTGCAACTAAGTAAACTAAATTGAACTTATCTGTCTGGGAGAGAAACCTCAAACACGGACCCTCCTTTCGCCAGTGCGGTGTTCCTCCTGCTATTGTCTGACGTGCGGCCTTCTACGAATTATCAGAGACTACACAAACAACTGAAACTCAAAGTAACTCATTTGGACTTATCATTCTCGGGTTAAGCTGAGGAAGTGGTTAAATCCTATAGACACTCAAATTCCTCTACAAGCAAAAAAATTAAAAGAAGGTAATTAATGCGATTTCGTTTTTTGGGTCTATTGATATTTAATCCTGAAAATAATATTTTGATTATTATAAAATCTACACAAACACTTGTAAAACGCCTTATGACATATTATCCAAACGAGTACATAAGGATGTTTTACAAATTCGAATATTTTTACAGTTTCCTGTAACTATGTAAACTAACTTGATCTTATCGATCTGGGAGACAGACCTCAAACAGGGATCCTCCTTCCGCCAGTCGGTTGTTACACCTGGGATTTTCTGACGTACGGCCTTCTTCAACGAATTATCAAAGACCTATTCAAACAACTGAAACTCAGAGTAACTTATTTGGACTTATCATTCTCGGGTTTACCTGATGAAATGGTTTAATTCTATTGACACTGAAATTCCCCTACAAGCAAAAAAGAATAAATGCTGATAATTAATGCAATTCCGGTTTTTGTGTCTGTTGATATTTTATACAGAAAAAAATGTTTTGATAATTATAAAATTTAAACGAGCATTTATCTTACGCTTTGTATCAATTTATCCGAACGAATCTATGAGGATGTGTTCAAAGAACGAATTTTGTTATTGTTTTCTCAAACTAAGCGAATTTCGGTGTAATCTGACATATGTGATTATGACATAAGTGACGTACATGCTCATAATATCATATCATTTTATGTATGACATAAGTGCTCATAATATCATATCATTTCAAGTAAAATTTTATTTAAAATAATATCTGTAATATATACACACAGAGTGTCAGATATATGTTAGAAAATAACTGTATTGTTAATAAATTATTCATGATTTAGATTTAAATCTTTTACGATATAAAATGTTTTTCAAAATTAAGAAAATATATTTAGGGGTTTAGCATTCAATATGAATGCTTATATTCCAGTCCGCTTCTTCACCACCTAGGAGGTAGGACTGCCGGTGTTATTTGATAATGTGGTTTATTTCTATTGACGCTGAATTCCCTCTACAAGCAAAAATATTAAAAGAAGGTAATTAATGCGATTTCGTTTTTTGGGTCTATTGATATTTAATGCAGGAAAGAGTAATTTGATTATTGTAAAATGTATACGAACAATTGTGTTACGCTTTATAACATATTATGCGATCGAATACATAAGGATGTGTTGAAAAATCGACTTTCATTAGAAATATCTGAAACTAAGAGAAATTTGTTAGTGACCTGCAACTAAGTAAACTAAATTGAACTTATCTGTCTGGGAGAGAAACCTCAAACACGGACCCTCTTTCGCTAGTGCGGTGTTCCTCCTGCTATTGTCTGACGTGCGGCCTTCTATGAATTATCAGAGACTATACAAACAACTGAAACTCAAAGTAACTCATTTGGACTTATCATTCTCGGGTTAACCTGAGGAAGTGGTTAAATCCTATAGACACTCAAATTCCTCTACAAGCAAAAAAAAATTAAAAGAAGGTAATTAATGCGATTTCGTTTTTTGGGTCTATTGATATTTAATCCTGAAAATAATATTTTGATTATTATAAAATCTACACAAACACTTGTAAAACGCCTTATGACATATTATCCAAACGAGTACATAAGGATGTTTTACAAATTCGAATATTTTTACAGTTTCCTGTAACTATGTAAACTAACTTGATCTTATCGATCTGGGAGACAGACCTCAAACAGGGATCCTCCTTCCGCCAGTGGGGTGTTACACCTGGGATTTTCTGACGTACGGCCTTCTTCAACGAATTATCAAAGACCTATCCAAACAACTGAAATTCAGAGTATCTTTTTTGGACTTATCATTCTCGGGTTTACCTGATGAAGTGGTTTATTTCTATTGAAACTGAAATTCCTCTACAAGCAAAAAAAAAATAAATGCAGATAATTAATGCAATTACGGTTTTTGTGTCTGTTGATATTTTATACAGAAAAAAATGTTTTGATAATTATAAAATTTAAACGAACACTTATCTAGCGCTTTGTATCAATTTATCCGTACGAATCTATGAGGATGTGTTCAAAAAACGAATTTTGTTAGAGTTATCTCAAACTAAGCGAATTTTGGTGTAATCTGACATATATGATTATGACATAAGTGATATGCTCATAATATTATATTATTTCAAGTAACACTTTATTTAAAATAATATCTGTAATATATACACATAGAGTGTCAGATATATGTTAGAACATATCTGTATTGTTAATAAATTATTCATGATTTGGATTTAAATCTTTTTAAGATATAAAATGTTTTTCAAAATTAAGAAAATTTATTTTGGGGTTTTGCATTCAGTATGAATGCTTATATTCCAGTCCGCTTCTTCACCACCTAGGAGGTAGGACTGCCGGTGTTATTTGATAATGTGGTTTATTTCTATTGACGCTGAATTCCCTCTACAAGCAAAAATATTAAAAGAAGGTAATTAATGCGACTTCGTGTTTTAGGTCTATTGATATTTAATGCAGAAAAGAGTATTTTGATTATTATAAAATTTATACGAACAATTGTGTTACGCTTTATAACATATTATGCGAACGAATACATACGGTTGTGTTGAAAAATCGACTTTCTTTACAGTTACCTGAAACTAAGAAAAATTTGTTAGTGACCTGCAACTAAGTAAACTAAATTGAACTTATCTGTCTGGGAGAGAAACCTCAAACACGGACCCTCCTTTCGCCAGCGCGGTGTTCCTCCTGCTATTGTCTGACGTACGGCCTTCTACAAATTATCAAAGACCTATTCAAACAACTGAAACTCAGAGTAACATATTTGGACTTATCATTCTCGGGTTTACCTGATGAAGTGGTTCAATTCTATTGACACTGAAATTCCTCTACAAGCAAAAAAAAATAAATGCTGATAATTAATGCAATTCCGGTTTTTGTGTCTGTTGATATTTTATACAGAAAAAAATGTTTTGATAATTATAAAATTTAAACGATTATTTATCTTACGCTTTGTATCAATTTATCCGAACGAATCTATGAGGATGTGTTCAAAGAACGAATTTTGTTAGAGTTTTCTCAAACTAAGCGAATTTCTGTGTAATCTGACATATGTGATTATGACATAAGTGACGTACGTGCTCATAATATCATATCATTTTATGTATGATATAAGTGCTCATAATATCATATCATTTCAAGTAAAATTTTATTTAAAATAATATCTGTAATATATACACACAGAGTGTCAGATATATGTTAGAAAATAACTGTATTGTTAATAAATTATTCATGATTTAGATTTAAATCTTTTACGATATAAAATGTTTTTCAAAATTAAGAAAATATATTTAGGGGTTTAGCATTCAATATGAATGCTTATATTCCAGTCCGCTTCTTCACCACCTAGGAGGTAGGACTGCCGGTGTTATTTGATAATGTGGTTTATTTCTATTGACGCTGAATTCCCTCTACAAGCAAAAATATTAAAAGAAGGTAATTAATGCGATTTCATTTTTTGGGTCTATTGATATTTAATGCAGGAAAGAGTAATTTGATTATTATAAAATTTATACGAGCAATTGTGTTACGTTTTATAACATATTATCCGAACGAATACATAAGGATGTGTTGAAAAATCGACTTTCTTTAGAGTTACCTGAAACTAAGAAAAATTTGTTAGTGACCTGCAACTAAGTAAACTAAATTGAACTTATCTGTCTGGGAGAGAAATCTCAAACACGGACCCTTCTTTCGCCAGCGCGGTGTTCCTCCTGCTATTGTCCGACGTACGGCCTTCTACGAATTATCAAAGACCATACAAACAACTGAAACTCAAAGTAACTCATTTGGACTTATCTTTCTCGGGTTAACCTGATGAAGTGGTTAATTCCTATAGACACTCAAATTCCTCTACAAGCAAAAAAATTAAAAGAAGGTAATTAATGCGATTTCGTTTTTTGGGTCTATTGATATTTAATCCTGAAAATAATATTTTGATTATTATAAAATCTACACAAACACTTGTAAAACGCCTTATGACATATTATCCAAACGAGTACATAAGGATGTTTTACAAATTCGAATATTTTTACAGTTTCCTGTAACTATGTAAACTAACTTGATCTTATCGATCTGGGAGACAGACCTCAAACAGGGATCCTCCTTCCGCCAGTCGGTTGTTACACCTGGGATTTTCTGACGTACGGCCTTCTTCAACGAATTATCAAAGACCTATTCAAACAACTGAAACTCAGAGTAACTTATTTGGACTTATCATTCTCGGGTTTACCTGATGAAATGGTTTAATTCTATTGACACTGAAATTCCCCTACAAGCAAAAAAGAATAAATGCTGATAATTAATGCAATTCCGGTTTTTGTGTCTGTTGATATTTTATACAGAAAAAAATGTTTTGATAATTATAAAATTTAAACGAGCATTTATCTTACGCTTTGTATCAATTTATCCGAACGAATCTATGAGGATGTGTTCAAAGAACGAATTTTGTTATTGTTTTCTCAAACTAAGCGAATTTCGGTGTAATCTGACATATGTGATTATGACATAAGTGACGTACATGCTCATAATATCATATCATTTTATGTATGACATAAGTGCTCATAATATCATATCATTTCAACTAAAATTTTATTTAAAATAATATCTGTAATATATACACACAGAGTGTCAGATATATGTTAGAAAATAACTGTATTGTTAATAAATTATTCATGATTTAGATTTAAATCTTTTACGATATAAAATGTTTTTCAAAATTAAGAAAATATATTTAGGGGTTTAGCATTCAATATGAATGCTTATATTCCAGTCCGCTTCTTCACCACCTAGGAGGTAGGACTGCCGGTGTTATTTGATAATGTGGTTTATTTCTATTGACGCTGAATTCCCTCTACAAGCAAAAATATTAAAAGAAGGTAATTAATGCGATTTCGTTTTTTGGGTCTATTGATATTTAATGCAGGAAAGAGTAATTTGATTATTGTAAAATGTATACGAACAATTGTGTTACGCTTTATAACATATTATGCGATCGAATACATAAGGATGTGTTGAAAAATCGACTTTCATTAGAAATATCTGAAACTAAGAGAAATTTGTTAGTGACCTGCAACTAAGTAAACTAAATTGAACTTATCTGTCTGGGAGAGAAACCTCAAACACGGACCTCTTTCGCTAGTGCGGTGTTCCTCCTGCTAATGTCTGACGTGCGGCCTTCTATGAATTATCAGAGACTATACAAACAACTGAAACTCAAAGTAACTCATTTGGACTTATCATTCTCGGGTTAACCTGAGGAAGTGGTTAAATCCTATAGACACTCAAATTCCTCTACAAGCAAAAAAAAATTAAAAGAAGGTAATTAATGCGATTTCGTTTTTTGGGTCTATTGATATTTAATCCTGAAAATAATATTTTGATTATTATAAAATCTACACAAACACTTGTAAAACGCCTTATGACATATTATCCAAACGAGTACATAAGGATGTTTTACAAATTCGAATATTTTTACAGTTTCCTGTAACTATGTAGACTAACTTGATCTTATCGATCTGGGAGACAGACCTCAAACAGGGATCCTCCTTCCGCCAGTGGGGTGTTACACCTGGGATTTTCTGACGTACGGCCTTCTTCAACGAATTATCAAAGACCTATCCAAACAACTGAAATTCAGAGTATCTTTTTTGGACTTATCATTCTCGGGTTTACCTGATGAAGTGGTTTATTTCTATTGAAACTGAAATTCCTCTACAAGCAAAAAAAAAAATAAATGCAGATAATTAATGCAATTACGGTTTTTGTGTCTGTTGATATTTTATACAGAAAAAAATGTTTTGATAATTATAAAATTTAAACGAACACTTATCTAGCGCTTTGTATCAATTTATCCGTACGAATCTATGAGGATGTGTTCAAAAAACGAATTTTGTTAGAGTTATCTCAAACTAAGCGAATTTTGGTGTAATCTGACATATATGATTATGACATAAGTGATATGCTCATAATATTATATTATTTCAAGTAACACTTTATTTAAAATAATATCTGTAATATATACACATAGAGTGTCAGATATATGTTAGAAAATATCTGTATTGTTAATAAATTATTCATGATTTGGATTCAAATCTTTTTAAGATATAAAATGTTTTTCAAAATTAAGAAAATTTATTTTGGGGTTTTGCATTCAGTATGAATGCTTATATTCCAGTCCGCTTCTTCACCACCTAGGAGGTAGGACTGCCGGTGTTATTTGATAATGTGGTTTATTTCTATTGACGCTGAATTCCCTCTACAAGCAAAAATATTAAAAGAAGGTAATTAATGCGACTTCGTGTTTTAGGTCTATTGATATTTAATGCAGAAAAGAGTATTTTGATTATTATAAAATTTATACGAACAATTGTGTTACGCTTTATAACATATTATGCGAACGAATACATACGGATGTGTTGAAAAATCGACTTTCTTTACAGTTACCTGAAACTAAGAAAAATTTGTTAGTGACCTGCAACTAAGTAAACTAAATTGAACTTATCTGTCTGGGAGAGAAACCTCAAACACGGACCCTCCTTTCGCCAGCGCGGTGTTCCTCCTGCTATTGTCTGACGTACGGCCTTCTACGAATTATCAAAGACCTATTCAAACAACTGAAACTCAGAGTAACATATTTGGACTTATCATTCTCGGGTTTACCTGATGAAGTGGTTTAATTCTATTGACACTGAAATTCCTCTACAAGCAAAAAAAAATAAATGCTGATAATTAATGCATTTCCGGTTTTTGTGTCTGTTGATATTTTATACAGAATAAAATGTTTTGATAATTATAAAATTTAAACGATTATTTATCTTACGCTTTGTATCAATTTATCCGAACGAATCTATGAGGATGTGTTCAAAGAACGAATTTTGTTAGAGTTTTCTCAAACTAAGCGAATTTCTGTGTAATCTGACATATGTGATTATGACATAAGTGACGTACGTGCTCATAATATCATATCATTTTATGTATGATATAAGTGCTCATAATATCATATCATTTCAAGTAAAATTTTATTTAAAATAATATCTGTAATATATACACACAGAGTGTCAGATATATGTTAGAAAATAACTGTATTGTTAATAAATTATTCATGATTTAGATTTAAATCTTTTACGATATAAAATGTTTTTCAAAATTAAGAAAATATATTTAGGGGTTTAGCATTCAATATGAATGCTTATATTCCAGTCCGCTTCTTCACCACCTAGGAGGTAGGACTGCCGGTGTTATTTGATAATGTGGTTTATTTCTATTGACGCTGAATTCCCTCTACAAGCAAAAATATTAAAAGAAGGTAATTAATGCGATTTCGTTTTTTGGGCCTATTGATATTTAATGCAGGAAAGAGTAATTTGATTATTGTAAAATTTATACGAACAATTGTGTTACGCTTTATAACATATTATGCGATCGAATACATAAGGATGTGTTGAAAAATCGACTTTCATTAGAAATATCTGAAACTAAGAGAAATTTGTTAGTGACCTGCAACTAAGTAAACTAAATTGAACTTATCTGTCTGGGAGAGAAATCTCAAACACGGACCCTCCTTTCGCCAGCGCGGTGTTCCTCCTGCTATTGTCTGACGTGCGGCCTTCTACAAATTATCAAAAACTATTCAAACAACTGAAACTCAAAGTAACTCATTTGGACTTATCATTCTCGGGTTAACCTGATGAAGTGGTTAATTCCTATAGACACTCAAATTCGTCTACAAGCAAAAAAATTAAAAAAAGGTAATTAATGCGATTTCGTTTTTTGGGTCTATTGATATTTAATCCTGAAAATAATATTTTGATTATTATAAAATCTACATAAACACTTGTAAAACGCCTTAAGACATATTATCCGAACGAGTACATAAGGATGTGTTGAAAATTCGAATTATTTTACAGTTACCTGTATTTATGTAAACTAACTTGATCTTATCTATCTGGAAGATAGACCTCAAACAGGGATCCTCCTTCCGCCAGTGGGTTGTTACACCTGGGATTTTCTGACGTACAGCCTTCTTCAACGAATTATCAAAGACCTATCCAAACAACTGAAACTCAGACTAACGTATTTGGACTGATCATTCTCGGGTTTACCTGATGAAGTGGTTTATTTCTAATGAAACTGAAATTCCTCTACAAGAAAAAAAATTAAAAGAAGGTAATTAATGCGATTTCGTTTTTGGGTCTATTGATATTTAGTCCTGAAAATAATATTTTGATTATTATAAAATCTACCCTAACACTTGTAAAACGCCTTATGACATATTATCCGAACGAGTATACAAGGATGTGTTGAAAATTCGATTTTTTTTACAGTTTCCTGAAACTATGTAAACTAACTTGATCTTATCTATCTGGGAGACAGACCTCAAACAGGGATCCTCCTTCCGCCAGTCGGTTGTTACACCTGGGATTTTCTGACGTACGGCCTTCTTCAACGAATTATCAAAGATCTATTCAAACAGCTGAAACTCAGAGTAACTTATTTGGACTTATCATTCTCGGGTTTACCTGATGAAGTGGTTTAATTCTATTGACACTGAAATTCCTCTACAAGCAAAAAAAAATAAATGCTGATAATTAATGCAATTCCGGTTTTTGTTTCTGTTGATATTTTATACAGAAAAAAATGTTTTGATAATTATAAAATTTAAACGACCATTTATCTTACGCTTTGTATCAATTTATCCGAACGAATCTATGAGGATGTGTTCAAAGAACGAATTTTGTTAGAGTTTTCTCAAACTAAGCGAATTTCGGTGTAATCTGACATATGTGATTATGACATAAGTGACGTACGTGCTCATAATATCATATCATTTTATGTATGACATAAGTGCTCATAATATCATATCATTTCAAGTAAAATTTTATTTAAAATAATATCTGTAATATATACACACAGAGTGTCAGATATATGTTAGAAAATATCTGTATTGTTAATAAATTATTCATGATTTAGATTTAAATCTTTTTAAGATATAAAATGTTTTTCAAAATTAAGAAAATTTATTTAGGGGTTTTGCATTCAGTATGAATGCTTATACTCCAGTCCGCTTCTTCACCACCTAGGAGGTAGGACTGCCGGTGTTATTTGATAATGTGGTTTATTTCTATTGACGCTGAATTCCCTCTACAAGCAAAAATATTAAAAGAAGGCAATTAATGCGATTTCGTTTTTTGGGTCTATTGATATTTAATGCAGAAAATAGTATTTTGATTATTATAAAATTTATACGAGCAATTGTGTTACGTTTTATAACATATTATCCGAACGAATACATAAGGATGTGTTGAAAAATCGACTTTCTTTAGAGTTACCTGAAACTAAGAAAAATTTGTTAGTGACCTGCAACTAAGTAAACAAAATTGAACTTATCTGTCTGGGAGAGAAACCTCAAACACGGACCCTCCTTTCGCTAGTGCGGTGTTCCTCCTGCTATTGTCTGACGTGCGGCCTTCTATGAATTATCAGAGACTATACAAACAACTGAAACTCAAAATAACTCATTTGGACTTATCATTCTCGGGTTAACCTGATGAAGTGGTTAATTCCTATAGACACTCAAATTCCTCTTAAAGCAAAAAAATTAAAAGAAGGTAATTAATGCGATTTCGTTTTTTGGGTCTATTGATATTTAATCCAGAAAAGAATATTTTGATTACTATAAAATCTATACAAACACTTGTAAAACGCCTTAAGACATATTATCCGAACGAGTACATAAGGATGTGTTGAAAATTCGAATTATTTTACAGTTACCTGTATTTATGTAAACTAACTTGATCTTATCTATCTGGAAGATAGACCTCAAACAGGGATCCTCCTTCCGCCAGTGGGTTGTTACACCTGGGATTTTCTGACGTACAGCTTTCTTCAACGAATTATCAAAGACCTATCCAAACAACTGAAACTCAGAGTAACTTATTTGGACTTATCATTCTCGGGTTTACCTGATGAAGTGGTTTATTTCTATTGACACTGAAATTCCTCTACAAGCAAAAAAAAAATAAATGCAGATAATTAATGCAATTCCGGTTTTTGTGTCTGTTGATATTTTATACAGAAAAAAATGTTTTGATAATTATAAAATTTAAACGAACACTTATCTTACGCTTTGCATCAATTTATCCGAACGAATCAATGAGGATGTGTTCAAAGAACGAATTTTGTTAGAGTTATCTCAAACTAAGCGAATTTTGGTGTATTTAATGCAGAAAAGACTATTTTGATTATTATACAATTTATACGAGCAATTGTGTTACGTTTTATAACATATTATCCGAACGAATACATAAGGATGTGTTGAAAAATCGACTTTCTTTAGAGTTACCTGAAACTAAGAGAAATTTGTTAGTGACCTGCAACTAAGTAAACTAAATTGAACTTATCTGTCTGGGAGAGAAACCTCAAACACGGACCCTCCTTTCGCCAGTGCGGTGTTCCTCCTGCTATTGTCTGACGTGCGGCCTTCTACGAATTATCAGAGACTACACAAACAACTGAAACTCAAAGTAACTCATTTGGACTTATCATTCTCATTCTCGGGTTAAGCTGAGGAAGTGGTTAAATCCTATAGACACTCAAATTCCTCTACAAGCAAAAAAATTAAAAGAAGGTAATTAATGCGATTTCGTTTTTTAGGTCTATTGATATTTAATCCTCAAAATAATATTTTGATTATTATAAAATCTACACAAACACTTGTAAAACGCCTTATGACATATTATCCAAACGAGTACATTAGGATGTGTTGAAAATTCGAATTTTTTTACAGTTTCCTGTAACTATGTAAACTAACTTGATCTTATCTATCTGGGAGACAGACCTCAAACAGGGATCCTCCTTTCGCCAGTGGGGTGTTACACCTTGGATTTTCTAGAGGTAAGAGATCAAATATATCTCTATATCTGATTATAGCGCTGCATGATATCTCTATTGTCACAACAATCTCTACCTTGGATTTTCTGACGTACGGCCTTCATCAACGAATTATCAAAGACCTATCCAAACAATTGAAACTCAGAGTAACTTATTTGGACTTATCATTCTCGAGTTTACCTGATGAAGTGGTTTAATTCTATTGACACTGAAATTCCTCTACAAGCTGGACTTCGTTTTATGAATATGTATAGATCATAATTGAATAATATAACAATATGTAATCATGAGAGAGTGGTTGAAAACAAGTATACAGTATAAGCAGACCAGAACAAATAATTTTATCTTCATCTATTTCTTAATTTGTGTTGTTTTGTATAAATATCTACTACTACTTCTTCTAATCATTCAATTCTCTTGCACTGCACTAAAGAATTGTTAGTAATTTGATAAAAATAAATGTACAAAAAAAGACAACCGCCTTGTTAATTGATATGGCCTCTGATCTTTTTTTCTCGGAAAATTTATCGAGGAGTCATCCTCCTTCATAAAAATTTTGTGCACCAATGGCCCCCCCCTTAGGAATATTCTGGGTGCGCCACTGCCTCCTGCTATTGTCTGACGTACGGCCTTCTACGAATTATCAAAGACCTATGAACCCTAGAAAATATCTGTATTGTTAATAAATTATTCATGATTTGGATTTAAATCTTTTTAAGATATAAAATGTTTTTCAAAATTAAGAAAATTTATTTTGGGGTTATGCATTCAGTATGAATGCTTATATTCCAGTCCGCTTCTTCACCACCTAGGAGGTAGGACTGCCGGTGTTATTTGATAATGTGGTTTATTTCTATTGACGCTGAATTCCCTCTACAAGCAAAAATATTAAAAGAAGGTAATTAATGCGACTTCGTGTTTTAGGTCTATTGATATTTAATGCAGAAAAGAGTATTTTGATTATTATAAAATTTATACGAACAATTGTGTTACGCTTTATAACATATTATGCGAACGAATACATACGGATGTGTTGAAAAATCGACTTTCTTTACAGTTACCTGAAACTAAGAAAAATTTGTTAGTGACCTGCAACTAAGTAAACTAAATTGAACTTATCTGTCTGGGAGAGAAACCTCAAACACGGACCCTCCTTTCGCCAGCGCGGTGTTCCTCCTGCTATTGTCCGACGTACGGCCTTCTACGAATTATCAAAGACCATACAAACAACTGAAACTCAAAGTAACTCATTTGGACTTATCATTCTCGGGTTAACCTGATGAAGTGGTTAATTCCTATAGACACTCAAATTCCTCTACAAGCAAAAAAATTAAAAGAAGGTAATTAATGCGATTTCGTTTTTTGGGTCTATTGATATTTAATCCAGAAAAGAATATTTTGATTATTTTAAAATCTAGACAAACACTTGTAAAACGCCTTTTAACATATTATCCGAACGAGTACATAAGGATGTGTTGAAAATTCGAATTATTTTACAGTTACCTGTATTTATGTAAACTAACTTGATCTTATCTATCTGGAAGATAGACCTCAAACAGGGATCCTCCTTCCGCCAGTGGGTTGTTACACCTGGGATTTTCTGACGTACAGCCTTCTTCAACGAATTATCTAAGACCTATCCAAACAACTGAAACTCAGACTAACGTATTTGGACTTATCATTCTCGGGTTTACCTGATGAAGTGGTTTATTTCTAATGAAACTGAAATTCCTCTACAAGCAAAAAAAAAAATAAATGCAGATAATTAATGCAATTCCGGTTTTTGTGTCTGTTGATATTTTATACAGAAAAAAATGTTTTGATAATTATAAAATTTAAACGAACACTTATCTAACGCTTTGTATCAATTTATCCGTACGAATCTATGAGGATGTGTTCAAAAAACTAATTTTGTTAGAGTTATCTCAAACTAAGCGAATTTTGGTGTAATCTGACATATATGATTATGACATAAGTGATATGCTCATAATATTATATTATTTCAAGTAAAACTTTATTTAAAAGAATATCTGTAATATATACACACAGAGTGTCAGATATATGTTAGAAAATATCTGTATTGTTAATAAATTATTCATGATTTAGATTTAAATCTTTTTAAGATATAAAATGTTTTTCAAAATTAAGAAAATTTATTTAGGGGTTTAGCATTCAATATGAATGCTTATATTCCAGTCCGCTTCTTCACCACCTAGGAAGTAGGACTGCCGGTGTTATTTGATAATGTGGTTTATTTCTATTGACGCTAAATTCCCTCTACAAGCAAAAATATTAAAAGAAGGTAATTAATGCGATTTCGTTTTTTGGGTCTATTGATATTTAATGCAGGAAAGAGTAATTTGATTATTGTAAAATGTATACGAACAATTTTGTTACGCTTTATAACATATTATGCGATCGAATACATAAGGATGTGTTGAAAAATCGACTTTCATTAGAAATATCTGAAACTAAGAGAAATTTGTTAGTGACCTGCAACTAAGAAAACTAAATTGAACTTATCTGTCTGGGAGAGAAACCTCAAACACGGACCCTCCTTTCGCCAGTGCGGTGTTCCTCCTGCTATTGTCTGACGTGCTGCCTTCTACGAATTATCAGAGACTATACAAACAACTGAAACTCAAAGTAACTCATTTGGACTTATCATTCTCGGGTTAACCTGATGAAGTGGTTAATTCCTATAGACACTCAAATTCGTCTACAAGCAAAAAAATTAAAGAAGGAAATTAATGCGATTTCGTTTTTTGGGTCTATTGATATTTAATCCTAAAAATAATATTTTGATTATTATAAAATCTACATAAACACTTGTAAAACGCCTTAAGACATATTATCTGAACGAGTACATAAGGATGTGTTGAAAATTCGAATTATTTTACAGTTACCTGTATTTATGTAAACTAACTTGATCTTATCTATCTGGAAGATAGACCTCAAACAGGGATCCTCCTTCCGCCAGTGGGTTGTTACACCTGGGATTTTCTGACGTACAGCATTCTTCAACGAATTATCAAAGACCTATCCAAACAACTGAAACTCAGAGTAACTTATTTGGACTTATCATTCTCGGGTTTACCTGATGAAGTGGTTTATTTCTATTGACACTGAAATTCCTCAACAAGCAAAAAAAAAATAAATGCAGATAATTAATGCAATTCCTGTTTTTGTGTCTGTTGATATTTTATACAGAAAAAGATGTTTTGATAATTATAAAATTTAAAAGAACACTTATCTTACGCCTTGTATCTATTTATCCGAACGAATCAATGAGGATGTGTTCAAAGAACGAATTTTGTTAGAGTTATCTCAAACTAAGCGAATTTTGGTGTAATCTGGCATATGTGATTTTGACATAAGTGATATGCTCATAATATCATATCATTTGAAGTAAAATTTTATTTAAAATAATATCTGTAATATATACACACAGAGTGTCAGATATATGTTAGAAAATATCTGTATTGTTAATACATTATTCATGATTTAGATTTAAATCTTTTTAAGATATAAAATGTTTTTCAAAATTAAGAAAATTTATTTAGGGGGTTTGCATTCAGTATGAATGCTTATATTCCAGTCCGCTTCTTCACCACCTAGGAGGTAGGACTGCCGGTGTTATTTGATAATGTGGTTTATTTCTATTGGCGCTGAATTCCCTCTACAAGCAAAAATATTAAAAGAAGGTAATTAATGCGACTTCGTGTTTTAGGTCTATTGATATTTAATGCAGAAAAGAGTATTTTGATTATTATAAAATTTATACGAACAATTGTGTTACGCTTTATAACATATTATGCGAACGAATACATAAGGATGTGTAGAAAAATCGACTTTCATTAGAAATATCTGAAACTAAGAGAAATTTGTTAGTGACCTGCAACTAAGAAAACTAAATTGAACTTATCTGTCTGGGAGAGAAACCTCAAACACGGACCCTCCTTTCGCCAGTGCGGTGTTCCTCCTGCTATTGTCTGACGTGCGGCCTTCTACGAATTATCAGAGAATATACAAACAACTGAAACTCAAAGTAACTCATTTGGACTTATCATTCTCGGGTTAACCTGATGAAGTGGTTAATTCCTATAGACACTCAAATTCGTCTACAAGCAAAAAAATTAAAAGAAGGTAATTAATGCGATTTCGTTTTTTGGGTCTATTGATATTTAATCCTAAAAATAATATTTTGATTATTATAAAATCTACATAAACACTTGTAAAACGCCTTAAGACATATTATCCGAACGAGTACATAAGGATGTGTTGAAAATTCGAATTATTTTACAGTTACCTGTATTTATGTAAACTAACTTGATCTTATCTATCTGGAAGATAGACCTCAAACAGGGATCCTCCTTCCGCCAGTGGGTTGTTACACCTGGGATTTTCTGACGTACAGCTTTCTTCAACGAATTATCAAAGACCTATCCAAACAACTGAAACTCAGAGTAACTTATTTGGACTTATCATTCTCGGGTTTACCTGATGAAGTGGTTTATTTCTATTGACACTGAAATTCCTCTACAAGCAAAAAAAAAATAAATGCAGATAATTAATGCAATTCCGGTTTTTGTGTCTGTTGATATTTTATACAGAAAAAAATGTTTTGATAATTATAAAATTTAAACGAACACTTATCTTACGCTTTGCATCAATTTATCCGAACGAATCAATGAGGATGTGTTCAAAGAACGAATTTTGTTAGAGTTATCTCAAACTAAGCGAATTTTGGTGTAATCTGGCATATGTGATTTTGACATAAGTGATATGCTCATAATATCATATCATTTCAAGTAAAACTTTATTTAAAATAATATCTGTAATATATACACACAGAGTGTCAGATATATGTTAGAAAATAACTGTATTGTTAATAAATTATTCATGATTTAGATTTAAATCTTTTACGATATAAAATGTTTTTCAAAATTAAGAAAATATATTTAGGGGTTTAGCATTCAATATGAATGCTTATATTCCAGTCCGCTTCTTCACCACCTAGGAGGTAGGACTGCCGGTGTTATTTGATAATGTGGTTTATTTCTATTGACGCTGAATTCCCTCTACAAGCAAAAATATTAAAAGAAGGTAATTAATGCGATTTTGTTTTTTGGGTCTATTGATATTTAATGCAGGAAAGAGTAATTTGATTATTGTAAAAAGTATACGAACAATTGTGTTACGCTTTATAACATATTATGCGATCGAATACATAAGGATGTGTTGAAAAATCGACTTTCATTAGAAATATCTGAAACTAAGAGAAATTTGTTAGTGACCTGCAACTAAGTAAACTAAATTGAACTTATCTGTCTGGGAGAGAAACCTCAAACACGGACCCTCCTTTCGCTAGTGCGGTGTTCCTCCTGCTATTGTCTGACGTGCGGCCTTCTATGAATTATCAGAGACTATACAAACAACTGAAACTCAAAATAACTCATTTGGACTTATCATTCTCGGGTTAACCTGAGGAAGTGGTTAAATCCTATAGACACTCAAATTCCTCTACAAGCAAAAAAAATTAAAAGAAGGTAATTAATGCGATTTCGTTTTTTGGGTCTATTGATATTTAATCCAGAAAAGAATATTTTGATTACTATAAAATCTAGACAAACACTTGTAAAACGCCATTTAACATATTATCCGAACGAGTACATAAGGATGTGTTGAAAATTCGAATTTTTTTACAGTTTCCTGTATTTATGTAAACTAACTTGATCTTATCTATTTGGGAGACAGACCTCAAACAGGGATCCTCCTTCCGCCAGTGGGGTGTTACACCTGGGATTTTCTGACGTACGGCCTTCTTCAACGAATTATCAAAGACCTATCCAAACAACTGAAATTCAGAGTATCTTATTTGGACTTATCATTCTCGGGTTTACCTGATGAAGTGGTTTATTTCTATTGAAACTGAAATTCCTCTACAAGCAAAAAAAAAATAAATGCAAATAATTAATGCAATTACGGTTTTTGTGTCTGTTGATATTTTATACAGAAAAAAATGTTTTGATAATTATAAAATTTAAACGAACACTTATCTAACGCTTTGTATCAATTTATCCGTACGAATCTATGAGGATGTGTTCAAAAAACGAATTTTGTTAGAGTTATCTCAAACTAAGCGAATTTTGGTGTAATCTGACATATATGATTATGACATAAGTGATATGCTCATAATATTATATTATTTCAAGTAAAACTTTATTTAAAATAATATCTGTAATATATACACACAGAGTGTCAGATATATGTTAGAAAATATCTGTATTGTTAATAAATTATTCATGATTTAGATTTAAATCTTTTTAAGATATAAAATGTTTTTCAAAATTAAGAAAATTTATTTAGGGGTTTAGCATTCAGTATGAATGCTTTTATTCCAGTCCGCTTCTTCACCACCTAGGAGGTAGGACTGCCGGTGTTATTTGATAATGTGGTTTATTTCTATTGACGCTGAATTCCCTCTACAAGCAAAAATATTAAAAGAAGGTAATTAATGCGACTTCGTGTTTTAGGTCTATTGATATTTAATGCAGAAAAGAGTATTTTGATTATTATAAAATTTATACGAACAATTGTGTTACGCTTTATAACATATTATGCGAACGAATACATAAGGATGTGTTGAAAAATCGACTTTCATTAGAAATATCTGAAACTAAGAGAAATTTGTTAGTGACCTGCAACTAAGAAAACTAAATTGAACTTATCTGTCTGGGAGAGAAACCTCAAACACGGACCCTCCTTTCGCCAGTGCGGTGTTCCTCCTGCTATTGTCTGACGTGCGGCCTTCTACGAATTATCAGAGACTATACAAACAACTGAAACTCAAAGTAACTCATTTGGACTTATCATTCTCGGGTTAACCTGATGAAGTGGTTAATTCCTATAGACACTCAAATTCGTCTTCAAGCAAAAAAATTAAAAGAAGGTAATTAATGCGATTTCGTTTTTTGGGTCTATTGATATTTAATCCTGAAAATAATATTTTGATTATTATAAAATCTACATAAACACTTGTAAAACGCCTTAAGACATATTATCCGAACGAGTACATAAGGATGTGTTGAAAATTCGAATTATTTTACAGTTACCTGTATTTATGTAAACTAACTTGATCTTATCTATCTGGAAGATAGACCTCAAACAGGGATCCTCCTTCCGCCAGTGGGTTGGTACACCTGGGATTTTCTGACGTACAGCTTTCTTCAACGAATTATCAAAGACCTATCCAAACAACTGAAACTCAGAGTAACTTATTTGGACTTATCATTCTCGGGTTTACCTGATGAAGTGGTTTATTTCTATTGACACTGAAATTCCTCTACAAGCAAAAAAAAAATAAATGCAGATAATTAATGCAATTCCGGTTTTTGTGTCTGTTGATATTTTATACAGAAAAAAATGTTTTGATAATTATAAAATTTAAACGAACACTTATCTTACGCTTTGTATCAATTTATCCGAACGAATCAATGAGGATGTGTTTAAAGAACGAATTTTGTTAGAGTTATCTCAAACTAAGCGAATTTTGGTGTAATCTGACATATGTGATTTTGACATAAGTGATATGCTCATAATATCATATCATTTCAAGTAAAACTTTATTTAAAATAATATCTGTAATATATACACACAGAGTGTCAGATATATGTTAGAAAATAACTGTATTGTTAATAAATTATTCATGATTTAGATTTAAATCTTTTACGATATAAAATGTTTTTCAAAATTAAGAAAATATATTTAGGGGTTTAGCATTCAATATGAATGCTTATATTCCAGTCCGCTTCTTCACCACCTAGGAGGTAGGACTGCCGGTGTTATTTGATAATGTGGTTTATTTCTATTGACGCTGAATTCCCTCTACAAGCAAAAATATTAAAAGAAGGTAATTAATGCGATTTTGTTTTTTGGGTCTATTGATATTTAATGCAGGAAAGAGTAATTTGATTATTGTAAAATGTATACGAACAATTGTGTTACGCTTTATAACATATTATGCGATCGAATACATAAGGATGTGTTGAAAAATCGACTTTCATTAGAAATATCTGAAACTAAGAGAAATTTGTTAGTGACCTGCAACTAAGTAAACTAAATTGAACTTATCTGTCTGGGAGAGAAACCTCAAACACGGACCCTCCTTTCGCTAGTGCGGTGTTCCTCCTGCTATTGTCTGACGTGCGGCCTTCTATGAATTATCAGAGACTATACAAACAACTGAAACTCAAAATAACTCATTTGGACTTATCATTCTCGGGTTAACCTGAGGAAGTGGTTAAATCCTATAGACACTCAAATTCCTCTACAAGCAAAAAAAATTAAAAGAAGGTAATTAATGCGATTTCGTTTTTTGGGTCTATTGATATTTAATCCAGAAAAGAATATTTTGATTACTATAAAATCTAGACAAACACTTGTAAAACGCCTTTTAACATATTATCCGAACGAGTACATAAGGATGTGTTGAAAATTCGAATTTTTTTACAGTTTCCTGTATTTATGTAAACTAACTTGATCTTATCTATCTGGGAGACAGACCTCAAACAGGGATCCTCCTTCCGCCAGTGGGGTGTTACACCTGGGATTTTCTGACGTACGGCCTTCTTCAACGAATTATCAAAGACCTATCCAAACAACTGAAATTCAGAGTATCTTATTTGGACTTATCATTCTCGGGTTTACCTGATGAAGTGGATTATTTCTATTGAAACTGAAATTCCTCTACAAGCAAAAAAAAAATAAATGCAGATAATTAATGCAATTACGGTTTTTGTGTCTGTTGATATTTTATACAGAAAAAAATGTTTTGATAATTATAAAATTTAAACGAACACTTATCTAACGCTTTGTATCAATTTATCCGTACGAATCTATGAGGATGTGTTCAAAAAACGAATTTTGTTAGAGTTATCTCAAACTAAGCGAATTTTGGTGCAATCTGACATATATGATTATGACATAAGTGATATGCTCATAATATTATATTATTTCAAGTAAAACTTTATTTAAAATAATATCTGTAATATATACACACAGAGTGTCAGATATATGTTAGAAAATATCTGTATTGTTAATAAATTATTCATGATTTAGATTTAAATCTTTTTAAGATATAAAATGTTTTTCAAAATTAAGAAAATTTATTTTGGGGTTTTGCATTCAGTATGAATGCTTATATTCCAGTCCGCTTCTTCACCACCTAGGAGGTAGGACTGCCGGTGTTATTTGATAATGTGGTTTATTTCTATTGACGCTGAATTCCCTCTACAAGCAAAAATATTAAAAGTAGGTAATTAATGCGATTTCGTTTTTTGGGTCTATTGATATTTAATGCAGAAAATAGTATTTTGATTATTATAAAATTTATACGAGCAATTGTGTTACGTTTTATAACATATTATCCGAACGAATACATACGGATGTGTTGAAAAATCGACTTTCTTTACTGTTACCTGAAACTAAGAAAAATTTGTTAGTGACCTGCAACTAAGTAAACTAAATTGAACTTATCTGTCTGGGAGAGAAACCTCAAACACGGACCCTCCTTTCGCCAGCGCGGTGTTCCTCCTGCTATTGTCCGACGTACGGCCTTCTACGAATTATCAAAGACCATACAAACAACTGAAACTCAAAGTAACTCATTTGGACTTATCATTCTCGGGTTAACCTGATGAAGTGGTTAATTCCTATAGACACTCAAATTCCTCTACAAGCAAAAAAATTAAAAGAAGGTAATTAATGCGATTTCGTTTTTTGGGTCTATTGATATTTAATCCAGAAAAGAATATTTTGATTACTATAAAATCTAGACAAACACTTGTAAAACGCCTTTTAACATATTATCCGAACGAGTACATAAGGATGTGTTGAAAATTCGAATTTTTTTACAGTTTCCTGTATTTATGTAAACTAACTTGATCTTATCTATCTGGGAGACAGACCTCAAACAGGGATCCTCCATCCGCCAGTCGGGTGTTACATCTGGGATTTTCTGACGTACGGCCTTCTTCAACGAATTATCAAAGACCTATTCAAACAACTGAAACTCAGAGTAACTTATTTGGACTTATCATTCTCGGGTTTACCTGATGAAGTGGTTTAATTCTATTGACACTGAAATTCCTCTACAAGCAAAAAAAAAATAAATGCTGATAATTAATGCAATTCCGGTTTTTGTGTCTGTTGATATTTTATACAGAAAAAAATGTTTTGATAATTATAAAATTTAAAAGAACACTTATCTTACGCTTTGTATCTATTTATCCGAACGAATCTATGAGGATGTGTTCAAAGAACGAATTTTGTTAGAGTTTTCTCAAACTAAGCGAATTTCGGTGTAATCTGACATATGTGATTATGACATAAGTGACGTACGTGCTCATAATATCATATCATTTTATGTAAGACATAAGTGCTCATAATATCATATCATTTCAAGTAAAATTTTATTTAAAATAATATCTGCAATATATACACACAGAGTGTCAGATATATGTTAGAAAATAACTGTATTGTTAATAAATTATTCATGATTTAGATTTAAATCTTTTACGATATAAAATGTTTTTCAAAATTAAGAAAATATATTTAGGGGTTTAGCATTCAATATGAATGCTTATATTCCAGTCCGCTTCTTCACCACCTAGGAGGTAGGACTGCCGGTGTTATTTGATAATGTGGTTTATTTCTATTGACGCTGAATTCCCTCTACAAGCAAAAATATTAAAAGAAGGTAATTAATGCGATTTCGTTTTTTGGGTCTATTGATATTTAATACAGGAAAGAGTAATTTGATTATTGTAAAATGTATACGAACAATTTTGTTACGCTTTATAACATATTATGCGATCGAATACATAAGGATGTGTTGAAAAATCGACTTTCATTAGAAATATCTGAAACTAAGAGAAATTTGTTAGTGACCTGCAACTAAGAAAACTAAATTGAACTTATCTGTCTGGGAGAGAAACCTCAAACACGGACCCTCCTTTCGCCAGTGCGGTGTTCCTCCTGCTATTGTCTGACGTGCTGCCTTCTACGAATTATCAGAGACTATACAAACAACTGAAACTCAAAGTAACTCATTTGGACTTATCATTCTCGGGTTAACCTGATGAAGTGGTTAATTCCTATAGACACTCAAATTCGTCTACAAGCAAAAAAATTAAAGAAGGAAATTAATGCGATTTCGTTTTTTGGGTCTATTGATATTTAATCCTAAAAATAATATTTTGATTATTATAAAATCTACATAAACACTTGTAAAACGCCTTAAGACATATTATCTGAACGAGTACATAAGGATGTGTTGAAAATTCGAATTATTTTACAGTTACCTGTATTTATGTAAACTAACTTGATCTTATCTATCTGGAAGATAGACCTCAAACAGGGATCCTCCTTCCGCCAGTGGGTTGTTACACCTGGGATTTTCTGACGTACAGCATTCTTCAACGAATTATCAAAGACCTATCCAAACAACTGAAACTCAGAGTAACTTATTTGGACTTATCATTCTCGGGTTTACCTGATGAAGTGGTTTATTTCTATTGACACTGAAATTCCTCTACAAGCAAAAAAAAAATAAATGCAGATAATTAATGCAATTCCTGTTTTTGTGTCTGTTGATATTTTATACAGAAAAAGATGTTTTGATAATTATAAAATTTAAAAGAACACTTATCTTACGCCTTGTATCTATTTATCCGAACGAATCAATGAGGATGTGTTCAAAGAACGAATTTTGTTAGAGTTATCTCAAACTAAGCGAATTTTGGTGTAATCTGGCATATGTGATTTTGACATAAGTGATATGCTCATAATATCATATCATTTGAAGTAAAATTTTATTTAAAATAATATCTGTAATATATACACACAGAGTGTCAGATATATGTTAGAAAATATCTGTATTGTTAATACATTATTCATGATTTAGATTTAAATCTTTTTAAGATATAAAATGTTTTTCAAAATTAAGAAAATTTATTTAGGGGGTTTGCATTCAGTATGAATGCTTATATTCCAGTCCGCTTCTTCACCACCTAGGAGGTAGGACTGCCGGTGTTATTTGATAATGTGGTTTATTTCTATTGGCGCTGAATTCCCTCTACAAGCAAAAATATTAAAAGAAGGTAATTAATGCGACTTCGTGTTTTAGGTCTATTGATATTTAATGCAAAAAAGAGTATTTTGATTATTATAAAATTTATACGAACAATTGTGTTACGCTTTATAACATATTATGCGAACGAATACATAAGGATGTGTAGAAAAATCGACTTTCATTAGAAATATCTGAAACTAAGAGAAATTTGTTAGTGACCTGCAACTAAGAAAACTAAATTGAACTTATCTGTCTGGGAGAGAAACCTCAAACACGGACCCTCCTTTCGCCAGTGCGGTGTTCCTCCTGCTATTGTCTGACTTGCGGCCTTCTACGAATTATCAGAGACTATACAAACAACTGAAACTCAAAGTAACTCATTTGGACTTATCATTCTCGGGTTAACCTGATGAAGTGGTTAATTCCTATAGACACTCAAATTCGTCTACAAGCAAAAAAATTAAAAGAAGGTAATTAATGCGATTTCGTTTTTTGGGTCTATTGATATTTAATCCTAAAAATAATATTTTGATTATTATAAAATCTACATAAACACTTGTAAAACGCCTTAAGACATATTATCCGAACGAGTACATAAGGATGTGTTGAAAATTCGAATTATTTTACAGTTACCTGTATTTATGTAAACTAACTTGATCTTATCTATCTGGAAGATAGACCTCAAACAGGGATCCTCCTTCCGCCAGTGGGTTGTTACACCTGGGATTTTCTGACGTACAGCTTTCTTCAACGAATTATCAAAGACCTATCCAAACAACTGAAACTCAGAGTAACTTATTTGGACTTATCATTCTCGGGTTTACCTGATGAAGTGGTTTATTTCTATTGACACTGAAATTCCTCTACAAACAAAAAAAAAATAAATGCAGATAATTAATGCAATTCCGGTTTTTGTGTCTGTTGATATTTTATACAGAAAAAAATGTTTTGATAATTATAAAATTTAAACGAACACTTATCTTACGCTTTGCATCAATTTATCCGAACGAATCAATGAGGATGTGTTCAAAGAACGAATTTTGTTAGAGTTATCTCAAACTAAGCGAATTTTGGTGTAATCTGGCATATGTGATTTTGACATAAGTGATATGCTCATAATATCATATCATTTCAAGTAAAACTTTATTTAAAATAATATCTGTAATATATACACACAGAGTGTCAGATATATGTTAGAAAATAACTGTATTGTTAATAAATTATTCATGATTTAGATTTAAATCTTTTACGATATAAAATGTTTTTCAAAATTAAGAAAATATATTTAGGGGTTTAGCATTCAATATGAATGCTTATATTCCAGTCCGCTTCTTCTCCACCTAGGAGGTAGGACTGCCGGTGTTATTTGATAATGTGGTTTATTTCTATTGACGCTGAATTCCCTCTACAAGCAAAAATATTAAAAGAAAGTAATTAATGCGATTTTGTTTTTTGGGTCTATTGATATTTAATGCAGGAAAGAGTAATTTGATTATTGTAAAAAGTATACGAACAATTGTGTTACGCTTTATAACATATTATGCGATCGAATACATAAGGATGTGTTGAAAAATCGACTTTCATTAGAAATATCTGAAACTAAGAGAAATTTGTTAGTGACCTGCAACTAAGTAAACTAAATTGAACTTATCTGTCTGGGAGAGAAACCTCAAACACGGACCCTCCTTTCGCTAGTGCGGTGTTCCTCCTGCTATTGTCTGACGTGCGGCCTTCTATGAATTATCAGAGACTATACAAACAACTGAAACTCAAAAAACTCATTTGGACTTATCATTCTCGGGTTAACCTGAGGAAGTGGTTAAATCCTCTAGACACTCAAATTCCTCTACAAGCAAAAAAAATTAAAAGAAGGTAATTAATGCGATTTCGTTTTTTGGGTCTATTGATATTTAATCCAGAAAAGAATATTTTGATTACTATAAAATCTAGACAAACACTTGTAAAACGCCTTTTAACATATTATCCGAACGAGTACATAAGGATGTGTTGAAAATTCGAATTTTTTTACAGTTTCCTGTATTTATGTAAACTAACTTGATCTTATCTATCTGGGAGACAGACCTCAAACAGGGATCCTCCTTCCGCCAGTGGGGTGTTACACCTGGGATTTTCTGACGTACGGCCTTCTTCAACGAATTATCAAAGACCTATCCAAACAACTGAAATTCAGAGTATCTTATTTGGACTTATCATTCTCGGGTTTACCTGATGAAGTGGATTATTTCTATTGAAACTGAAATTCCTCTACAAGCAAAAAAAAAATAAATGCAGATAATTAATGCAATTACGGTTTTTGTGTCTGTTGATATTTTATACAGAAAAAAATGTTTTGATAATTATAAAATTTAAACGAACACTTATCTAACGCTTTGTATCAATTTATCCGTACGAATCTATGAGGATGTGTTCAAAAAACGAATTTTGTTAGAGTTATCTCAAACTAAGCGAATTTTGGTGCAATCTGACATATATGATTATGACATAAGTGATATGCTCATAATATTATATTATTTCAAGTAAAACTTTATTTAAAATAATATCTGTAATATATACACACAGAGTGTCAGATATATGTTAGAAAATATCTGTATTGTTAATAAATTATTCATGATTTAGATTTAAATCTTTTTAAAATATAAAATGTTTTTCAAAATTAAGAAAATTTATTTTGGGGTTTTGCATTCAGTATGAATGCTTATATTCCAGTCCGCTTCTTCACCACCTAGGAGGTAGGACTGCCGGTGTTATTTGATAATGTGGTTTATTTCTATTGACGCTGAATTCCCTCTACAAGCAAAAATATTAAATGTAGGTAATTAATGCGATTTCGTTTTTTGGGTCTATTGATATTTAATGCAGAAAATAGTATTTTGATTATTATAAAATTTATACGAGCAATTGTGTTACGTTTTATAACATATTATCCGAACGAATACATACGGATGTGTTGAAAAATCGACTTTCTTTACTGTTACCTGAAACTAAGAAAAATTTGTTAGTGACCTGCAACTAAGTAAACTAAATTGAACTTATCTGTCTGGGAGAGAAACCTCAAACACGGACCCTCCTTTCGCCAGCGCGGTGTTCCTCCTGCTATTGTCCGACGTACGGCCTTCTACGAATTATCAAAGACCATACAAACAACTGAAACTCAAAGTAACTCATTTGGACTTATCATTCTCGGGTTAACCTGATGAAGTGGTTAATTCCTATAGACACTCAAATTCCTCTACAAGCAAAAAAATTAAAAGAAGGTAATTAATGCGATTTCGTTTTTTGGGTCTATTGATATTTAATCCAGAAAAGAATATTTTGATTATTATAAAATCTACAGAAACACTTGTAAAACGCCTTTTAACATATTATCCGAACGAGTACATAAGGATGTGTTGAAAATTCGAATTTTTTTACAGTTTCCTGTATTTATGTAAACTAACTTGATCTTATCTATCTGGGAGACAGACCTCAAACAGGGATCCTCCATCCGCCAGTCGGGTGTTACATCTGGGATTTTCTGACGTACGGCCTTCTTCAACGAATTATCAAAGACCTATTCAAACAACTGAAACTCAGAGTAACTTATTTGGACTTATCATTCTCGGGTTTACCTGATGAAGTGGTTTAATTCTATTGACACTGAAATTCCTCTACAAACAAAAAAAAAATAAATGCTGATAATTAATGCAATTCCGGTTTTTGTGTCTGTTGATATTTTATACAGAAAAAAATGTTTTGATAATTATAAAATTTAAAAGAACACTTATCTTACGCTTTGTATCTATTTATCCGAACGAATCTATGAGGATGTGTTCAAAGAACGAATTTTGTTAGAGTTTTCTCAAACTAAGCGAATTTCGGTGTAATCTGACATATGTGATTATGACATAAGTGACGTACGTGCTCATAATATCATATCATTTTATGTAAGACATAAGTGCTCATAATATCATATCATTTCAAGTAAAATTTTATTTAAAATAATATCTGCAATATATACACACAGAGTGTCAGATATATGTTAGAAAATAACTGTATTGTTAATAAATTATTCATGATTTAGATTTAAATCTTTTACGATATAAAATGTTTTTCAAAATTAAGAAAATATATTTAGGGGTTTAGCATTCAATATGAATGCTTATATTCCAGTCCGCTTCTTCACCACCTAGGAGGTAGGACTGCCGGTGTTATTTGATAATGTGGTTTATTTCTATTGACGCTGAATTCCCTCTACAAGCAAAAATATTAAAAGAAGGTAATTAATGCGATTTCGTTTTTTGGGTCTATTGATATTTAATACAGGAAAGAGTAATTTGATTATTGTAAAATGTATACGAACAATTGTGTTACGCTTTATAACATATTATGCGATCGAATACATAAGGATGTGTTGAAAAATCGACTTTCATTAGAAATATCTGAAACTAAGAGAAATTTGTTAGTGACCTGCAACTAAGTAAACTAAATTGAACTTATCTGTCTGGGAGAGAAACCTCAAACACGAACCCTCCTTTCGCTAGTGCGGTGTTCCTCCTGCTATTGTCTGACGTGCGGCCTTCTATGAATTATCAGAGACTATACAAACAACTGAAACTCAAAGTAACTCATTTGGACTTATCATTCTCGGGTTAACCTGAGGAAGTGGTTAAATCCTATAGACACTCAAATTCCTCTACAAGCAAAAAAAATTAAAAGAAGGTAATTAATGCGATTTCGTTTTTTGGGTCTATTGATATTTAATCCTGAAAATAATATTTTGATTATTATAAAATCTACATAAACACTTGTAAAACGCCTTAAGACATATTATCCGAACGAGTACATAAGGATGTGTTGAAAATTCGAATTATTTTACAGTTACCTGTATTTATGTAAACTAACTTGATCTTATCTATCTGGAAGATAGACCTCAAACAGGGATCCTCCTTCCGCCAGTGGGTTGTTACACCTGGGATTTTCTGACGTACAGCCTTCTTCCACGAATTATCAAAGACCTATCCAAACAACTGAAACTCAGACTAACGTATTTGGACTTATCATTCTCGGGTTTACCTGATGAAGTGGTTTATTTCTAATGAAACTGAAATCCCTCTACAAGAAAAAAAATTAAAAGAAGGTAATTAATGCGATTTCGTTTTTGGGTCTATTGATATTTAGTCCTGAAAATAATATTTTGATTATTATAAAATCTACCCTAACACTTGTAAAACGCCTTATGACATATTATCCGAACGAGTATACAAGGATGTGTTGAAAATTCGATTTTTTTTACAGTTTCCTGAAACTATGTAAACTAACTTGATCTTATCTATCTGGGAGACAGACCTCAAACAGGGATCCTCCTTCCGCCAGTCGGTTGTTACACCTGGGATTTTCTGACGTACGGCCTTCTTCAACGAATTAACAAAAATCTATTCAAACAGCTGAAACTCAGAGTAACTTATTTGGACTAATCATTCTCGGGTAAATATAAAATATAAAATGTTATAATATGTTTTAACATATTATAACATTTATAAAATGTTAAATGATATAAAATGTTTTTCAAAATTAAGAAAATTTATTTAGGGGTTTAGCATTCAATATGAATGCTTATATTCCAGTCCGCTTCTTCACCACCTAGGAAGTAGGACTGCCGGTGTTATTTGATAATGTGGTTTATTTCTATTGACGCTAAATTCCCTCTACAAGCAAAAATATTAAAAGAAGGTAATTAATGCGATTTCGTTTTTTGGGTCTATTGATATTTAATGCAGGAAAGAGTAATTTGATTATTGTAAAATGTATACGAACAATTTTGTTACGCTTTATAACATATTATGCGATCGAATACATAAGGATGTGTTGAAAAATCGACTTTCATTAGAAATATCTGAAACTAAGAGAAATTTGTTAGTGACCTGCAACTAAGAAAACTAAATTGAACTTATCTGTCTGGGAGAGAAACCTCAAACACGGACCCTCCTTTCGCCAGTGCGGTGTTCCTCCTGCTATTGTCTGACGTGCTGCCTTCTACGAATTATCAGAGACTATACAAACAACTGAAACTCAAAGTAACTCATTTGGACTTATCATTCTCGGGTTAACCTGATGAAGTGGTTAATTCCTATAGACACTCAAATTCGTCTACAAGCAAAAAAATTAAAGAAGGAAATTAATGCGATTTCGTTTTTTGGGTCTATTGATATTTAATCCTAAAAATAATATTTTGATTATTATAAAATCTACATAAACACTTGTAAAACGCCTTAAGACATATTATCTGAACGAGTACATAAGGATGTGTTGAAAATTCGAATTATTTTACAGTTACCTGTATTTATGTAAACTAACTTGATCTTATCTATCTGGAAGATAGACCTCAAACAGGGATCCTCCTTCCGCCAGTGGGTTGTTACACCTGGGATTTTCTGACGTACAGCATTCTTCAACGAATTATCAAAGACCTATCCAAACAACTGAAACTCAGAGTAACTTATTTGGACTTATCATTCTCGGGTTTACCTGATGAAGTGGTTTATTTCTATTGACACTGAAATTCCTCTACAAGCAAAAAAAAAATAAATGCAGATAATTAATGCAATTCCTGTTTTTGTGTCTGTTGATATTTTATACAGAAAAAGATGTTTTGATAATTATAAAATTTAAAAGAACACTTATCTTACGCCTTGTATCTATTTATCCGAACGAATCAATGAGGATGTGTTCAAAGAACGAATTTTGTTAGAGTTATCTCAAACTAAGCGAATTTTGGTGTAATCTGGCATATGTGATTTTGACATAAGTGATATGCTCATAATATCATATCATTTGAAGTAAAATTTTATTTAAAATAATATCTGTAATATATACACACAGAGTGTCAGATATATGTTAGAAAATATCTGTATTGTTAATACATTATTCATGATTTAGATTTAAATCTTTTTAAGATATAAAATGTTTTTCAAAATTAAGAAAATTTATTTAGGGGGTTTGCATTCAGTATGAATGCTTATATTCCAGTCCGCTTCTTCACCACCTAGGAGGTAGGACTGCCGGTGTTATTTGATAATGTGGTTTATTTCTATTGGCGCTGAATTCCCTCTACAAGCAAAAATATTAAAAGAAGGTAATTAATGCGACTTCGTGTTTTAGGTCTATTGATATTTAATGCAGAAAAGAGTATTTTGATTATTATAAAATTTATACGAACAATTGTGTTACGCTTTATAACATATTATGCGAACGAATACATAAGGATGTGTAGAAAAATCGACTTTCATTAGAAATATCTGAAACTAAGAGAAATTTGTTAGTGACCTGCAACTAAGAAAACTAAATTGAACTTATCTGTCTGGGAGAGAAACCTCAAACACGGACCCTCCTTTCGCCAGTGCGGTGTTCCTCCTGCTATTGTCTGACGTGCGGCCTTCTACGAATTATCAGAGACTATACAAACAACTGAAACTCAAAGTAACTCATTTGGACTTATCATTCTCGGGTTAACCTGATGAAGTGGTTAATTCCTATAGACACTCAAATTCGTCTACAAGCAAAAAAATTAAAAGAAGGTAATTAATGCGATTTCGTTTTTTGGGTCTATTGATATTTAATCCTAAAAATAATATTTTGATTATTATAAAATCTACATAAACACTTGTAAAACGCCTTAAGACATATTATCCGAACGAGTACATAAGGATGTGTTGAAAATTCGAATTATTTTACAGTTACCTGTATTTATGTAAACTAACTTGATCTTATCTATCTGGAAGATAGACCTCAAACAGGGATCCTCCTTCCGCCAGTGGGTTGTTACACCTGGGATTTTCTGACGTACAGCTTTCTTCAACGAATTATCAAAGACCTATCCAAACAACTGAAACTCAGAGTAACTTATTTGGACTTATCATTCTCGGGTTTACCTGATGAAGTGGTTTATTTCTATTGACACTGAAATTCCTCTACAAGCAAAAAAAAAATAAATGCAGATAATTAATGCAATTCCGGTTTTTGTGTCTGTTGATATTTTATACAGAAAAAAATGTTTTGATAATTATAAAATTTAAACGAACACTTATCTTACGCTTTGCATCAATTTATCCGAACGAATCAATGAGGATGTGTTCAAAGAACGAATTTTGTTAGAGTTATCTCAAACTAAGCGAATTTTGGTGTAATCTGGCATATGTGATTTTGACATAAGTGATATGCTCATAATATCATATCATTTCAAGTAAAACTTTATTTAAAATAATATCTGTAATATATACACACAGAGTGTCAGATATATGTTAGAAAATAACTGTATTGTTAATAAATTATTCATGATTTAGTTTTAAATCTTTTACGATATAAAATGTTTTTCAAAATTAAGAAAATATATTTAGGGGTTTAGCATTCAATATGAATGCTTATATTCCAGTCCGCTTCTTCTCCACCTAGGAGGTAGGACTGCCGGTGTTATTTGATAATGTGGTTTATTTCTATTGACGCTGAATTCCCTCTACAAGCAAAAATATTAAAAGAAAGTAATTAATGCGATTTTGTTTTTTGGGTCTATTGATATTTAATGCAGGAAAGAGTAATTTGATTATTGTAAAAAGTATACGAACAATTGTGTTACGCTTTATAACATATTATGCGATCGAATACATAAGGATGTGTTGAAAAATCGACTTTCATTAGAAATATCTGAAACTAAGAGAAATTTGTTAGTGACCTGCAACTAAGTAAACTAAATTGAACTTATCTGTCTGGGAGAGAAACCTCAAACACGGACCCTCCTTTCGCTAGTGCGGTGTTCCTCCTGCTATTGTCTGACGTGCGGCCTTCTATGAATTATCAGAGACTATACAAACAACTGAAACTCAAAAAACTCATTTGGACTTATCATTCTCGGGTTAACCTGAGGAAGTGGTTAAATCCTCTAGACACTCAAATTCCTCTACAAGCAAAAAAAATTAAAAGAAGGTAATTAATGCGATTTCGTTTTTTGGGTCTATTGATATTTAATCCAGAAAAGAATATTTTGATTACTATAAAATCTAGACAAACACTTGTAAAACGCCTTTTAACATATTATCCGAACGAGTACATAAGGATGTGTTGAAAATTCGAATTTTTTTACAGTTTCCTGTATTTATGTAAACTAACTTGATCTTATCTATCTGGGAGATAGACCTCAAACAGGGATCCTCCTTCCGCCAGTGGGGTGTTACACCTGGGATTTTCTGACGTACGGCCTTCTTCAACGAATTATCAAAGACCTATCCAAACAACTGAAATTCAGAGTATCTTATTTGGACTTATCATTCTCGGGTTTACCTGATGAAGTGGATTATTTCTATTGAAACTGAAATTCCTCTACAAGCAAAAAAAAAATAAATGCAGATAATTAATGCAATTACGGTTTTTGTGTCTGTTGATATTTTATACAGAAAAAAATGTTTTGATAATTATAAAATTTAAACGAACACTTATCTAACGCTTTGTATCAATTTATCCGTACGAATCTATGAGGATGTGTTCAAAAAACGAATTTTGTTAGAGTTATCTCAAACTAAGCGAATTTTGGTGCAATCTGACATATATGATTATGACATAAGTGATATGCTCATAATATTATATTATTTCAAGTAAAACTTTATTTAAAATAATATCTGTAATATATACACACAGAGTGTCAGATATATGTTAGAAAATATCTGTATTGTTAATAAATTATTCATGATTTAGATTTAAATCTTTTTAAGATATAAAATGTTTTTCAAAATTAAGAAAATTTATTTTGGGGTTTAGCATTCAGTATGAATGCTTATATTCCAGTCCGCTTCTTCACCACCTAGGAGGTAGGACTGCCGGTGTTATTTGATAATGTGGTTTATTTCTATTGACGCTGAATTCCCTCTACAAGCAAAAATATTAAATGTAGGTAATTAATGCGATTTCGTTTTTTGGGTCTATTGATATTTAATGCAGAAAATAGTATTTTGATTATTATAAAATTTATACGAGCAATTGTGTTACGTTTTATAACATATTATCCGAACGAATACATACGGATGTGTTGAAAAATCGACTTTCTTTACTGTTACCTGAAACTAAGAAAAATTTGTTAGTGACCTGCAACTAAGTAAACTAAATTGAACTTATCTGTCTGGGAGAGAAACCTCAAACACGGACCCTCCTTTCGCCAGCGCGGTGTTCCTCCTGCTATTGTCCGACGTACGGCCTTCTACGAATTATCAAAGACCATACAAACAACTGAAACTCAAAGTAACTCATTTGGACTTATCATTCTCGGGTTAACCTGATGAAGTGGTTAATTCCTATAGACACTCAAATTCCTCTACAAGCAAAAAAATTAAAAGAAGGTAATTAATTCGATTTCGTTTTTTGGGTCTATTGATATTTAATCCAGAAAAGAATATTTTGATTATTATAAAATCTACATAAACACTTGTAAAACGCCTTTTAACATATTATCCGAACGAGTACATAAGGATGTGTTGAAAATTCGAATTTTTTTACAGTTACCTGTATTTATGTAAACTAACTTGATCTTATCTATCTGGAAGATAGACCTCAAACAGGGATCCTCCTTCCGCCAGTGGGTTGTTACACCTGGGATTTTCTGACGTACAGCATTCTTCAACGAATTATCAAAGACCTATCCAAACAACTGAAACTCAGAGTAACTTATTTGGACTTATCATTCTCGGGTTTACCTGATGAAGTGGTTTATTTCTATTGACACTGAAATTCCTCTACAAGCAAAAAAAAATAAATGCAGATAATTAATGCAATTCCGGTTTTTGTGTCTGTTGATATTTTATACAGAAAAAGATGTTTTGATAATTATAAAATTTAAAAGAACACTTATCTTACGCTTTGTATCTATTTATCCGAACGAATCAATGAGGATGTGTTCAAAGAACGAATTTTGTTAGAGTTATCTCAAACTAAGCGAATTTTGGTGTAATCTGGCATATGTGATTTTGACATAAGTGATATGCTCATAATATCATATCATTTGAAGTAAAATTTTATTTAAAATAATATCTGTAATATATACACACAGAGTGTCAGATATATGTTAGAAAATATCTGTATTGTTAATAAATTATTCATGATTTAGATTTAAATCTTTTTAAGATATAAAATATTTTTCAAAATTAAGAAAATTTATTTAGGGGGTTTGCATTCAGTATGAATGCTTATATTCCAGTCCACTTCTTCACCACCTAGGAGGTAGGACTGCCGGTGTTATTTGATAATGTGGTTTATTTCTATTGACGCTGAATTCCCTCTACAAGCAAAAATATTAAAAGAAGGTAATTAATGCGACTTCGTGTTTTAGGTCTATTGATATTTAATGCAGAAAAGAGTATTTTGATTATTATAAAATTTATACGAACAATTGTGTTACGCTTTATAACATATTATGGAAACGAATACATAAGGATGTGTAGAAAAATCGACTTTCATTAGAAATATCTGAAACTAAGAGAAATTTGTTAGTGACCTGCAACTAAGAAAACTAAATTGAACTTATCTGTCTGGGAGAGAAACCTCAAACACGGACCCTCCTTTCGCTAGTGCGGTGTTCCTCCTGCTATTGTCTGACGTGCGGCCTTCTATGAATTATCAGAGACTATACAAACAACTGAAACTCAAAATAACTCATTTGGACTTATCATTCTCGGGTTAACCTGATGAAGTGGTTAATTCCTATAGACACTCAAATTCGTCTACAAGCAAAAAAATTAAAAGAAGGTAATTAATGCGATTTCGTTTTTTGGGTCTATTGATATTTAATCCTAAAAATAATATTTTGATTATTATAAAATCTACATAAACACTTGTAAAACGCCTTAAGACATATTATCCGAACGAGTACATAAGGATGTGTTGAAAATTCGAATTATTTTACAGTTACCTGTATTTATGTAAACTAACTTGATCTTATCTATCTGGAAGATAGACCTCAAACAGGGATCCTCCTTCCGCCAGTGGGTTGTTACACCTGGGATTTTCTGACGTACAGCTTTCTTCAACGAATTATCAAAGACCTATCCAAACAACTGAAACTCAGAGTAACTTATTTGGACTTATCATTCTCGGGTTTACCTGATGAAGTGGTTTATTTCTATTGACACTGAAATTCCTCTACAAACAAAAAAAAAATAAATGCAGATAATTAATGCAATTCCGGTTTTTGTGTCTGTTGATATTTTATACAGAAAAAGATGTTTTGATAATTATAAAATTTAAAAGAACACTTATCTTACGCTTTGTATCTATTTATCCGAACGAATCAATGAGGATGTGTTCAAAGAACGAATTTTGTTAGAGTTATCTCAAACTAAGCGAATTTTGGTGTAATCTGGCATATGTGATTTTGACATAAGTGATATGCTCATAATATCATATCATTTCAAGTAAAACTTTATTTAAAATAATATCTGTAATATATACACACAGAGTGTCAGATATATGTTAGAAAATAACTGTATTGTTAATAAATTATTCATGATTTAGATTTAAATCTTTTACGATATAAAATGTTTTTCAAAATTAAGAAAATATATTTAGGGGTTTAGCATTCAATATGAATGCTTATATTCCAGTCCGCTTCTTCACCACCTAGGAGGTAGGACTGCCGGTGTTATTTGATAATGTGGTTTATTTCTATTGACGCTGAATTCCCTCTACAAGCAAAAATATTAAAAGAAGGTAATTAATGCGATTTTGTTTTTTGGGTCTATTGATATTTAATGCAGGAAAGAGTAATTTGATTATTGTAAAAAGTATACGAACAATTGTGTTACGCTTTATAACATATTATGCGATCGAATACATAAGGATGTGTTGAAAAATCGACTTTCATTAGAAATATCTGAAACTAAGAGAAATTTGTTAGTCACCTGCAACTAAGTAAACTAAATTGAACTTATCTGTCTGGGAGAGAAACCTCAAACACGGACCCTCCTTTCGCTAGTGCGGTGTTCCTCCTGCTATTGTCTGACGTGCGGCCTTCTATGAATTATCAGAGACTATACAAACAACTGAAACTCAAAAAACTCATTTGGACTTATCATTCTCGGGTTAACCTGAGGAAGTGGTTAAATCCTATAGACACTCAAATTCCTCTACAAGCAAAAAAAATTAAAAGAAGGTAATTAATGCGATTTCGTTTTTTGGGTCTATTGATATTTAATCCAGAAAAGAATATTTTGATTACTATAAAATCTAGACAAACACTTGTAAAACGCCTTTTAACATATTATCCGAACGAGTACATAAGGATGTGTTGAAAATTCGAATTTTTTTACAGTTTCCTGTATTTATGTAAACTAACTTGATCTTATCTATCTGGGAGACAGACCTCAAACAGGGATCCTCCTTCCGCCAGTGGGGTGTTACACCTGGGATTTTCTGACGTACGGCCTTCTTCAACGAATTATCAAAGACCTATCCAAACAACTGAAATTCAGAGTATCTTATTTGGACTTATCATTCTCGGGTTTACCTGATGAAGTGGATTATTTCTATTGAAACTGAAATTCCTCTACAAGCAAAAAAAAAATAAATGCAGATAATTAATGCAATTACGGTTTTTGTGTCTGTTGATATTTTATACAGAAAAAAATGTTTTGATAATTATAAAATTTAAACGAACACTTATCTAACGCTTTGTATCAATTTATCCGTACGAATCTATGAGGATGTGTTCAAAAAACGAATTTTGTTAGAGTTATCTCAAACTAAGCGAATTTTGGTGCAATCTGACATATATGATTATGACATAAGTGATATGCTCATAATATTATATTATTTCAAGTAAAACTTTATTTAAAATAATATCTGTAATATATACACACAGAGTGTCAGATATATGTTAGAAAATATCTGTATTGTTAATAAATTATTCATGATTTAGATTTAAATCTTTTTAAGATATAAAATGTTTTTCAAAATTAAGAAAATTTATTTTGGGGTTTTGCATTCTGTATGAATGCTTATATTCCAGTCCGCTTCTTCACCACCTAGGAGGTAGGACTGCCGGTGTTATTTGATAATGTGGTTTATTTCTATTGACGCTGAATTCCCTCTACAAGCAAAAATATTAAATGTAGGTAATTAATGCGATTTCGTTTTTTGGGTCTATTGATATTTAATGCAGAAAATAGTATTTTGATTATTATAAAATTTATACGAGCAATTGTGTTACGTTTTATAACATATTATCCGAACGAATACATACGGATGTGTTGAAAAATCGACTTTCTTTACTGTTACCTGAAACTAAGAAAAATTTGTTAGTGACCTGCAACTAAGTAAACTAAATTGAACTTATCTGTCTGGGAGAGAAACCTCAAACACGGACCCTCCTTTCGCCAGCGCGGTGTTCCTCCTGCTATTGTCCGACGTACGGCCTTCTACGAATTATCAAAGACCATACAAACAACTGAAACTCAAAGTAACTCATTTGGACTTATCATTCTCGGGTTAACCTGATGAAGTGGTTAATTCCTATAGACACTCAAATTCCTCTACAAGCAAAAAAATTAAAAGAAGGTAATTAATGCGATTTCGTTTTTTGGGTCTATTGATATTTAATCCAGAAAAGAATATTTTGATTATTATAAAATCTACAGAAACACTTGTAAAACGCCTTTTAACATATTATCCGAACGAGTACATAAGGATGTGTTGAAAATTCGAATTTTTTTACAGTTTCCTGTATTTATGTAAACTAACTTGATCTTATCTATCTGGGAGACAGACCTCAAACAGGGATCCTCCTTCCGCCAGTGGGGTGTTACACCTGGGATTTTCTGACGTACGGCCTTCTTCAACGAATTATCAAAGACCTATCCAAACAACTGAAATTCAGAGTATCTTATTTGGACTTATCATTCTCGGGTTTACCTGATGAAGTGGATTATTTCTATTGAAACTGAAATTCCTCTACAAGCAAAAAAAAAATAAATGCAGATAATTAATGCAATTACGGTTTTTGTGTCTGTTGATATTTTATACAGAAAAAAATGTTTTGATAATTATAAAATTTAAACGAACACTTATCTAACGCTTTGTATCAATTTATCCGTACGAATCTATGAGGATGTGTTCAAAAAACGAATTTTGTTAGAGTTATCTCAAACTAAGCGAATTTTGGTGCAATCTGACATATATGATTATGACATAAGTGATATGCTCATAATATTATATTATTTCAAGTAAAACTTTATTTAAAATAATATCTGTAATATATACACACAGAGTGTCAGATATATGTTAGAAAATATCTGTATTGTTAATAAATTATTCATGATTTAGATTTAAATCTTTTTAAGATATAAAATGTTTTTCAAAATTAAGAAAATTTATTTTGGGGTTTTGCATTCAGTATGAATGCTTATATTCCAGTCCGCTTCTTCACCACCTAGGAGGTAGGACTGCCGGTGTTATTTGATAATGTGGTTTATTTCTATTGACGCTGAATTCCCTCTACAAGCAAAAATATTAAATGTAGGTAATTAATGCGATTTCGTTTTTTGGGTCTATTGATATTTAATGCAGAAAATAGTATTTTGATTATTATAAAATTTATACGAGCAATTGTGTTACGTTTTATAACATATTATCCGAACGAATACATACGGATGTGTTGAAAAATCGACTTTCTTTACTGTTACCTGAAACTAAGAAAAATTTGTTAGTGACCTGCAACTAAGTAAACTAAATTGAACTTATCTGTCTGGGAGAGAAACCTCAAACACGGACCCTCCTTTCGCCAGCGCGGTGTTCCTCCTGCTATTGTCCGACGTACGGCCTTCTACGAATTATCAAAGACCATACAAACAACTGAAACTCAAAGTAACTCATTTGGACTTATCATTCTCGGGTTAACCTGATGAAGTGGTTAATTCCTATAGACACTCAAATTCCTCTACAAGCAAAAAAATTAAAAGAAGGTAATTAATGCGATTTCGTTTTTTGGGTCTATTGATATTTAATCCAGAAAAGAATATTTTGATTATTATAAAATCTACAGAAACACTTGTAAAACGCCTTTTAACATATTATCCGAACGAGTACATAAGGATGTGTTGAAAATTCGAATTTTTTTACAGTTTCCTGTATTTATGTAAACTAACTTGATCTTATCTATCTGGGAGACAGACCTCAAACAGGGATCCTCCTTCCGCCAGTGGGGTGTTACACCTGGGATTTTCTGACGTACGGCCTTCTTCAACGAATTATCAAAGACCTATCCAAACAACTGAAATTCAGAGTATCTTATTTGGACTTATCATTCTCGGGTTTACCTGATGAAGTGGATTATTTCTATTGAAACTGAAATTCCTCTACAAGCAAAAAAAAAATAAATGCAGATAATTAATGCAATTACGGTTTTTGTGTCTGTTGATATTTTATACAGAAAAAAATGTTTTGATAATTATAAAATTTAAACGAACACTTATCTAACGCTTTGTATCAATTTATCCGTACGAATCTATGAGGATGTGTTCAAAAAACGAATTTTGTTAGAGTTATCTCAAACTAAGCGAATTTTGGTGCAATCTGACATATATGATTATGACATAAGTGATATGCTCATAATATTATATTATTTCAAGTAAAACTTTATTTAAAATAATATCTGTAATATATACACACAGAGTGTCAGATATATGTTAGAAAATATCTGTATTGTTAATAAATTATTCATGATTTAGATTTAAATCTTTTTAAGATATAAAATGTTTTTCAAAATTAAGAAAATTTATTTTGGGGTTTTGCATTCAGTATGAATGCTTATATTCCAGTCCGCTTCTTCACCACCTAGGAGGTAGGACTGCCGGTGTTATTTGATAATGTGGTTTATTTCTATTGACGCTGAATTCCCTCTACAAGCAAAAATATTAAATGTAGGTAATTAATGCGATTTCGTTTTTTGGGTCTATTGATATTTAATGCAGAAAATAGTATTTTGATTATTATAAAATTTATACGAGCAATTGTGTTACGTTTTATAACATATTATCCGAACGAATACATACGGATGTGTTGAAAAATCGACTTTCTTTACTGTTACCTGAAACTAAGAAAAATTTGTTAGTGACCTGCAACTAAGTAAACTAAATTGAACTTATCTGTCTGGGAGAGAAACCTCAAACACGGACCCTCCTTTCGCCAGCGCGGTGTTCCTCCTGCTATTGTCCGACGTACGGCCTTCTACGAATTATCAAAGACCATACAAACAACTGAAACTCAAAGTAACTCATTTGGACTTATCATTCTCGGGTTAACCTGATGAAGTGGTTAATTCCTATAGACACTCAAATTCCTCTACAAGCAAAAAAATTAAAAGAAGGTAATTAATGCGATTTCGTTTTTTGGGTCTATTGATATTTAATCCAGAAAAGAATATTTTGATTATTATAAAATCTACAGAAACACTTGTAAAACGCCTTTTAACATATTATCCGAACGAGTACATAAGGATGTGTTGAAAATTCGAATTTTTTTACAGTTTCCTGTATTTATGTAAACTAACTTGATCTTATCTATCTGGGAGACAGACCTCAAACAGGGATCCTCCATCCGCCAGTCGGGTGTTACATCTGGGATTTTCTGACGTACGGCCTTCTTCAACGAATTATCAAAGACCTATTCAAACAACTGAAACTCAGAGTAACTTATTTGGACTTATCATTCTCGGGTTTACCTGATGAAGTGGTTTAATTCTATTGACACTGAAATTCCTCTACAAGCAAAAAAAAAATAAATGCTGATAATTAATGCAATTCCGGTTTTTGTGTCTGTTGATATTTTATACAGAAAAAAATGTTTTGATAATTATAAAATTTAAAAGAACACTTATCTTACGCTTTGTATCTATTTATCCGAACGAATCTATGAGGATGTGTTCAAAGAACGAATTTTGTTAGAGTTTTCTCAAACTAAGCGAATTTCGGTGTAATCTGACATATGTGATTATGACATAAGTGACGTACGTGCTCATAATATCATATCATTTTATGTAAGACATAAGTGCTCATAATATCATATCATTTCAAGTAAAATTTTATTTAAAATAATATCTGCAATATATACACACAGAGTGCCAGATATATGTTAGAAAATAACTGTATTGTTAATAAATTATTCATGATTTAGATTTAAATCTTTTACGATATAAAATGTTTTTCAAAATTAAGAAAATATATTTAGGGGTTTAGCATTCAATATGAATGCTTATATTCCAGTCCGCTTCTTCACCACCTAGGAGGTAGGACTGCCGGTGTTATTTGATAATGTGGTTTATTTCTATTGACGCTGAATTCCCTCTACAAGCAAAAATATTAAAAGAAGGTAATTAATGCGATTTCGTTTTTTGGGTCTATTGATATTTAATACAGGAAAGAGTAATTTGATTATTGTAAAATGTATACGAACAATTGTGTTACGCTTTATAACATATTATGCGATCGAATACATAAGGATGTGTTGAAAAATCCACTTTCATTAGAAATATCTGAAACTAAGAGAAATTTGTTAGTGACCTGCATCTAAGTAAACTAAATTGAACTTATCTGTCTGGGAGAGAAACCTCAAACACGAACCCTCCTTTCGCTAGTGCGGTGTTCCCCCTGCTATTGTCTGACGTGCGGCCTTCTATGAATTATCAGAGACTATACAAACAACTGAAACTCAAAGTAACTCATTTGGACTTATCATTCTCGGGTTAACCTGAGGAAGTGGTTAAATCCTATAGACACTCAAATTCCTCTACAAGCAAAAAAAATTAAAAGAAGGTAATTAATGCGATTTCGTTTTTTGGGTCTATTGATATTTAATCCTGAAAATAATATTTTGATTATTATAAAATCTACATAAACACTTGTAAAACGCCTTAAGACATATTATCCGAACGAGTACATAAGGATGTGTTGAAAATTCGAATTATTTTACAGTTACCTGTATTTATGTAAACTAACTTGATCTTATCTATCTGGAAGATAGACCTCAAACAGGGATCCTCCTTCCGCCAGTGGGTTGTTACACCTGGGATTTTCTGACGTACAGCCTTCTTCAACGAATTATCAAAGACCTATCCAAACAACTGAAACTCAGACTAACGTATTTGGACTTATCATTCTCGGGTTTACCTGATGAAGTGGTTTATTTCTAATGAAACTGAAATCCCTCTACAAGAAAAAAAATTAAAAGAAGGTAATTAATGCGATTTCGTTTTTGGGTCTATTGATATTTAGTCCTGAAAATAATATTTTGATTATTATAAAATCTACCCTAACACTTGTAAAACGCCTTATGACATATTATCCGAACGAGTATACAAGGATGTGTTGAAAATTCGATTTTTTTTACAGTTTCCTGAAACTATGTAAACTAACTTGATCTTATCTATCTGGGAGACAGACCTCAAACAGGGATCCTCCTTCCGCCAGTCGGTTGTTACACCTGGGATTTTCTGACGTACGGCCTTCTTCAACGAATTATCAAAGATCTATTCAAACAGCTGAAACTCAGAGTAACTTATTTGGACTTATCATTCTCGGGTAAATATAAAATATAAAATGTTATAATATGTTTTAACATATTATAACATTTATAAAATGTTAAATGATATAAAATGTTTTTCAAAATTAAGAAAATTTATTTAGGGGTTTAGCATTCAATATGAATGCTTATATTCCAGTCCGCTTCTTCACCACCTAGGAAGTAGGACTGCCGGTGTTATTTGATAATGTGGTTTATTTCTATTGACGCTAAATTCCCTCTACAAGCAAAAATATTAAAAGAAGGTAATTAATGCGATTTCGTTTTTTGGGTCTATTGATATTTAATGCAGGAAAGAGTAATTTGATTATTGTAAAATGTATACGAACAATTTTGTTACGCTTTATAACATATTATGCGATCGAATACATAAGGATGTGTTGAAAAATCGACTTTCATTAGAAATATCTGAAACTAAGAGAAATTTGTTAGTGACCTGCAACTAAGAAAACTAAATTGAACTTATCTGTCTGGGAGAGAAACCTCAAACACGGACCCTCCTTTCGCCAGTGCGGTGTTCCTCCTGCTATTGTCTGACGTGCTGCCTTCTACGAATTATCAGAGACTATACAAACAACTGAAACTCAAAGTAACTCATTTGGACTTATCATTCTCGGGTTAACCTGATGAAGTGGTTAATTCCTATAGACACTCAAATTCGTCTACAAGCAAAAAAATTAAAGAAGGAAATTAATGCGATTTCGTTTTTTGGGTCTATTGATATTTAATCCTAAAAATAATATTTTGATTATTATAAAATCTACATAAACACTTGTAAAACGCCTTAAGACATATTATCTGAACGAGTACATAAGGATGTGTTGAAAATTCGAATTATTTTACAGTTACCTGTATTTATGTAAACTAACTTGATCTTATCTATCTGGAAGATAGACCTCAAACAGGGATCCTCCTTCCGCCAGTGGGTTGTTACACCTGGGATTTTCTGACGTACAGCATTCTTCAACGAATTATCAAAGACCTATCCAAACAACTGAAACTCAGAGTAACTTATTTGGACTTATCATTCTCGGGTTTACCTGATGAAGTGGTTTATTTCTATTGACACTGAAATTCCTCTACAAGCAAAAAAAAAATAAATGCAGATAATTAATGCAATTCCTGTTTTTGTGTCTGTTGATATTTTATACAGAAAAAGATGTTTTGATAATTATAAAATTTAAAAGAACACTTATCTTACGCCTTGTATCTATTTATCCGAACGAATCAATGAGGATGTGTTCAAAGAACGAATTTTGTTAGAGTTATCTCAAACTAAGCGAATTTTGGTGTAATCTGGCATATGTGATTTTGACATAAGTGATATGCTCATAATATCATATCATTTGAAGTAAAATTTTATTTAAAATAATATCTGTAATATATACACACAGAGTGTCAGATATATGTTAGAAAATATCTGTATTGTTAATACATTATTCATGATTTAGATTTAAATCTTTTTAAGATATAAAATGTTTTTCAAAATTAAGAAAATTTATTTAGGGGGTTTGCATTCAGTATGAATGCTTATATTCCAGTCCGCTTCTTCACCACCTAGGAGGTAGGACTGCCGGTGTTATTTGATAATGTGGTTTATTTCTATTGGCGCTGAATTCCCTCTACAAGCAAAAATATTAAAAGAAGGTAATTAATGCGACTTCGTGTTTTAGGTCTATTGATATTTAATGCAGAAAAGAGTATTTTGATTATTATAAAATTTATACGAACAATTGTGTTACGCTTTATAACATATTATGCGAACGAATACATAAGGATGTGTAGAAAAATCGACTTTCATTAGAAATATCTGAAACTAAGAGAAATTTGTTAGTGACCTGCAACTAAGAAAACTAAATTGAACTTATCTGTCTGGGAGAGAAACCTCAAACACGGACCCTCCTTTCGCCAGTGCGGTGTTCCTCCTGCTATTGTCTGACGTGCGGCCTTCTACGAATTATCAGAGACTATACAAACAACTGAAACTCAAAGTAACTCATTTGGACTTATCATTCTCGGGTTAACCTGATGAAGTGGTTAACTCCTATAGACACTCAAATTCCTCTACAAGCAAAAAAATTAAAAGAAGGTAATTAATGCGATTTCGTTTTTTGGGTCTATTGATATTTAATCCAGAAAAGAATATTTTGATTATTATAAAATCTACAGAAACACTTGTAAAACGCCTTTTAACATATTATCCGAACGAGTACATAAGGATGTGTTGAAAATTCGAATTTTTTTACAGTTTCCTGTATTTATGTAAACTAACTTGATCTTATCTATCTGGGAGACAGACCTCAAACAGGGATCCTCCTTCCGCCAGTGGGGTGTTACACCTGGGATTTTCTGACGTACGGCCTTCTTCAACGAATTATCAAAGACCTATCCAAACAACTGAAATTCAGAGTATCTTATTTGGACTTATCATTCTCGGGTTTACCTGATGAAGTGGATTATTTCTATTGAAACTGAAATTCCTCTACAAGCAAAAAAAAAATAAATGCAGATAATTAATGCAATTACGGTTTTTGTGTCTGTTGATATTTTATACAGAAAAAAATGTTTTGATAATTATAAAATTTAAACGAACACTTATCTAACGCTTTGTATCAATTTATCCGTACGAATCTATGAGGATGTGTTCAAAAAACGAATTTTGTTAGAGTTATCTCAAACTAAGCGAATTTTGGTGCAATCTGACATATATGATTATGACATAAGTGATATGCTCATAATATTATATTATTTCAAGTAAAACTTTATTTAAAATAATATCTGTAATATATACACACAGAGTGTCAGATATATGTTAGAAAATATCTGTATTGTTAATAAATTATTCATGATTTAGATTTAAATCTTTTTAAGATATAAAATGTTTTTCAAAATTAAGAAAATTTATTTTGGGGTTTTGCATTCAGTATGAATGCTTATATTCCAGTCCGCTTCTTCACCACCTAGGAGGTAGGACTGCCGGTGTTATTTGATAATGTGGTTTATTTCTATTGACGCTGAATTCCCTCTACAAGCAAAAATATTAAATGTAGGTAATTAATGCGATTTCGTTTTTTGGGTCTATTGATATTTAATGCAGAAAATAGTATTTTGATTATTATAAAATTTATACGAGCAATTGTGTTACGTTTTATAACATATTATCCGAACGAATACATACGGATGTGTTGAAAAATCGACTTTCTTTACTGTTACCTGAAACTAAGAAAAATTTGTTAGTGACCTGCAACTAAGTAAACTAAATTGAACTTATCTGTCTGGGAGAGAAACCTCAAACACGGACCCTCCTTTCGCCAGCGCGGTGTTCCTCCTGCTATTGTCCGACGTACGGCCTTCTACGAATTATCAAAGACCATACAAACAACTGAAACTCAAAGTAACTCATTTGGACTTATCATTCTCGGGTTAACCTGATGAAGTGGTTAATTCCTATAGACACTCAAATTCCTCTACAAGCAAAAAAATTAAAAGAAGGTAATTAATGCGATTTCGTTTTTTGGGTCTATTGATATTTAATCCAGAAAAGAATATTTTGATTATTATAAAATCTACAGAAACACTTGTAAAACGCCTTTTAACATATTATCCGAACGAGTACATAAGGATGTGTTGAAAATTCGAATTTTTTTACAGTTTCCTGTATTTATGTAAACTAACTTGATCTTATCTATCTGGGAGACAGACCTCAAACAGGGATCCTCCATCCGCCAGTCGGGTGTTACATCTGGGATTTTCTGACGTACGGCCTTCTTCAACGAATTATCAAAGACCTATTCAAACAACTGAAACTCAGAGTAACTTATTTGGACTTATCATTCTCGGGTTTACCTGATGAAGTGGTTTAATTCTATTGACACTGAAATTCCTCTACAAGCAAAAAAAAAATAAATGCTGATAATTAATGCAATTCCGGTTTTTGTGTCTGTTGATATTTTATACAGAAAAAAATGTTTTGATAATTATAAAATTTAAAAGAACACTTATCTTACGCTTTGTATCTATTTATCCGAACGAATCTATGAGGATGTGTTCAAAGAACGAATTTTGTTAGAGTTTTCTCAAACTAAGCGAATTTCGGTGTAATCTGACATATGTGATTATGACATAAGTGACGTACGTGCTCATAATATCATATCATTTTATGTAAGACATAAGTGCTCATAATATCATATCATTTCAAGTAAAATTTTATTTAAAATAATATCTGCAATATATACACACAGAGTGCCAGATATATGTTAGAAAATAACTGTATTGTTAATAAATTATTCATGATTTAGATTTAAATCTTTTACGATATAAAATGTTTTTCAAAATTAAGAAAATATATTTAGGGGTTTAGCATTCAATATGAATGCTTATATTCCAGTCCGCTTCTTCACCACCTAGGAGGTAGGACTGCCGGTGTTATTTGATAATGTGGTTTATTTCTATTGACGCTGAATTCCCTCTACAAGCAAAAATATTAAAAGAAGGTAATTAATGCGATTTCGTTTTTTGGGTCTATTGATATTTAATACAGGAAAGAGTAATTTGATTATTGTAAAATGTATACGAACAATTGTGTTACGCTTTATAACATATTATGCGATCGAATACATAAGGATGTGTTGAAAAATCGACTTTCATTAGAAATATCTGAAACTAAGAGAAATTTGTTAGTGACCTGCATCTAAGTAAACTAAATTGAACTTATCTGTCTGGGAGAGAAACCTCAAACACGAACCCTCCTTTCGCTAGTGCGGTGTTCCTCCTGCTATTGTCTGACGTGCGGCCTTCTATGAATTATCAGAGACTATACAAACAACTGAAACTCAAAGTAACTCATTTGGACTTATCATTCTCGGGTTAACCTGAGGAAGTGGTTAAATCCTATAGACACTCAAATTCCTCTACAAGCAAAAAAAATTAAAAGAAGGTAATTAATGCGATTTCGTTTTTTGGGTCTATTGATATTTAATCCTGAAAATAATATTTTGATTATTATAAAATCTACATAAACACTTGTAAAACGCCTTAAGACATATTATCCGAACGAGTACATAAGGATGTGTTGAAAATTCGAATTATTTTACAGTTACCTGTATTTATGTAAACTAACTTGATCTTATCTATCTGGAAGATAGACCTCAAACAGGGATCCTCCTTCCGCCAGTGGGTTGTTACACCTGGGATTTTCTGACGTACAGCCTTCTTCAACGAATTATCAAAGACCTATCCAAACAACTGAAACTCAGACTAACGTATTTGGACTTATCATTCTCGGGTTTACCTGATGAAGTGGTTTATTTCTAATGAAACTGAAATCCCTCTACAAGAAAAAAAATTAAAAGAAGGTAATTAATGCGATTTCGTTTTTGGGTCTATTGATATTTAGTCCTGAAAATAATATTTTGATTATTATAAAATCTACCCTAACACTTGTAAAACGCCTTATGACATATTATCCGAACGAGTATACAAGGATGTGTTGAAAATTCGATTTTTTTTACAGTTTCCTGAAACTATGTAAACTAACTTGATCTTATCTATCTGGGAGACAGACCTCAAACAGGGATCCTCCTTCCGCCAGTCGGTTGTTACACCTGGGATTTTCTGACGTACGGCCTTCTTCAACGAATTATCAAAGATCTATTCAAACAGCTGAAACTCAGAGTAACTTATTTGGACTTATCATTCTCGGGTAAATATAAAATATAAAATGTTATAATATGTTTTAACATATTATAACATTTATAAAATGTTAAATGATATAAAATGTTTTTCAAAATTAAGAAAATTTATTTAGGGGTTTAGCATTCAATATGAATGCTTATATTCCAGTCCGCTTCTTCACCACCTAGGAAGTAGGACTGCCGGTGTTATTTGATAATGTGGTTTATTTCTATTGACGCTAAATTCCCTCTACAAGCAAAAATATTAAAAGAAGGTAATTAATGCGATTTCGTTTTTTGGGTCTATTGATATTTAATGCAGGAAAGAGTAATTTGATTATTGTAAAATGTATACGAACAATTTTGTTACGCTTTATAACATATTATGCGATCGAATACATAAGGATGTGTTGAAAAATCGACTTTCATTAGAAATATCTGAAACTAAGAGAAATTTGTTAGTGACCTGCAACTAAGAAAACTAAATTGAACTTATCTGTCTGGGAGAGAAACCTCAAACACGGACCCTCCTTTCGCCAGTGCGGTGTTCCTCCTGCTATTGTCTGACGTGCTGCCTTCTACGAATTATCAGAGACTATACAAACAACTGAAACTCAAAGTAACTCATTTGGACTTATCATTCTCGGGTTAACCTGATGAAGTGGTTAATTCCTATAGACACTCAAATTCGTCTACAAGCAAAAAAATTAAAGAAGGAAATTAATGCGATTTCGTTTTTTGGGTCTATTGATATTTAATCCTAAAAATAATATTTTGATTATTATAAAATCTACATAAACACTTGTAAAACGCCTTAAGACATATTATCTGAACGAGTACATAAGGATGTGTTGAAAATTCGAATTATTTTACAGTTACCTGTATTTATGTAAACTAACTTGATCTTATCTATCTGGAAGATAGACCTCAAACAGGGATCCTCCTTCCGCCAGTGGGTTGTTACACCTGGGATTTTCTGACGTACAGCATTCTTCAACGAATTATCAAAGACCTATCCAAACAACTGAAACTCAGAGTAACTTATTTGGACTTATCATTCTCGGGTTTACCTGATGAAGTGGTTTATTTCTATTGACACTGAAATTCCTCTACAAGCAAAAAAAAAATAAATGCAGATAATTAATGCAATTCCTGTTTTTGTGTCTGTTGATATTTTATACAGAAAAAGATGTTTTGATAATTATAAAATTTAAAAGAACACTTATCTTACGCCTTGTATCTATTTATCCGAACGAATCAATGAGGATGTGTTCAAAGAACGAATTTTGTTAGAGTTATCTCAAACTAAGCGAATTTTGGTGTAATCTGGCATATGTGATTTTGACATAAGTGATATGCTCATAATATCATATCATTTGAAGTAAAATTTTATTTAAAATAATATCTGTAATATATACACACAGAGTGTCAGATATATGTTAGAAAATATCTGTATTGTTAATACATTATTCATGATTTAGATTTAAATCTTTTTAAGATATAAAATGTTTTTCAAAATTAAGAAAATTTATTTAGGGGGTTTGCATTCAGTATGAATGCTTATATTCCAGTCCGCTTCTTCACCACCTAGGAGGTAGGACTGCCGGTGTTATTTGATAATGTGGTTTATTTCTATTGGCGCTGAATTCCCTCTACAAGCAAAAATATTAAAAGAAGGTAATTAATGCGACTTCGTGTTTTAGGTCTATTGATATTTAATGCAGAAAAGAGTATTTTGATTATTATAAAATTTATACGAACAATTGTGTTACGCTTTATAACATATTATGCGAACGAATACATAAGGATGTGTAGAAAAATCGACTTTCATTAGAAATATCTGAAACTAAGAGAAATTTGTTAGTGACCTGCAACTAAGAAAACTAAATTGAACTTATCTGTCTGGGAGAGAAACCTCAAACACGGACCCTCCTTTCGCCAGTGCGGTGTTCCTCCTGCTATTGTCTGACGTGCGGCCTTCTACGAATTATCAGAGACTATACAAACAACTGAAACTCAAAGTAACTCATTTGGACTTATCATTCTCGGGTTAACCTGATGAAGTGGTTAACTCCTATAGACACTCAAATTCCTCTACAAGCAAAAAAATTAAAAGAAGGTAATTAATGCGATTTCGTTTTTTGGGTCTATTGATATTTAATCCAGAAAAGAATATTTTGATTATTATAAAATCTACAGAAACACTTGTAAAACGCCTTTTAACATATTATCCGAACGAGTACATAAGGATGTGTTGAAAATTCGAATTTTTTTACAGTTTCCTGTATTTATGTAAACTAACTTGATCTTATCTATCTGGGAGACAGACCTCAAACAGGGATCCTCCTTCCGCCAGTGGGGTGTTACACCTGGGATTTTCTGACGTACGGCCTTCTTCAACGAATTATCAAAGACCTATCCAAACAACTGAAATTCAGAGTATCTTATTTGGACTTATCATTCTCGGGTTTACCTGATGAAGTGGATTATTTCTATTGAAACTGAAATTCCTCTACAAGCAAAAAAAAAATAAATGCAGATAATTAATGCAATTACGGTTTTTGTGTCTGTTGATATTTTATACAGAAAAAAATGTTTTGATAATTATAAAATTTAAACGAACACTTATCTAACGCTTTGTATCAATTTATCCGTACGAATCTATGAGGATGTGTTCAAAAAACGAATTTTGTTAGAGTTATCTCAAACTAAGCGAATTTTGGTGCAATCTGACATATATGATTATGACATAAGTGATATGCTCATAATATTATATTATTTCAAGTAAAACTTTATTTAAAATAATATCTGTAATATATACACACAGAGTGTCAGATATATGTTAGAAAATATCTGTATTGTTAATAAATTATTCATGATTTAGATTTAAATCTTTTTAAGATATAAAATGTTTTTCAAAATTAAGAAAATTTATTTTGGGGTTTTGCATTCAGTATGAATGCTTATATTCCAGTCCGCTTCTTCACCACCTAGGAGGTAGGACTGCCGGTGTTATTTGATAATGTGGTTTATTTCTATTGACGCTGAATTCCCTCTACAAGCAAAAATATTAAATGTAGGTAATTAATGCGATTTCGTTTTTTGGGTCTATTGATATTTAATGCAGAAAATAGTATTTTGATTATTATAAAATTTATACGAGCAATTGTGTTACGTTTTATAACATATTATCCGAACGAATACATACGGATGTGTTGAAAAATCGACTTTCTTTACTGTTACCTGAAACTAAGAAAAATTTGTTAGTGACCTGCAACTAAGTAAACTAAATTGAACTTATCTGTCTGGGAGAGAAACCTCAAACACGGACCCTCCTTTCGCCAGCGCGGTGTTCCTCCTGCTATTGTCCGACGTACGGCCTTCTACGAATTATCAAAGACCATACAAACAACTGAAACTCAAAGTAACTCATTTGGACTTATCATTCTCGGGTTAACCTGATGAAGTGGTTAATTCCTATAGACACTCAAATTCCTCTACAAGCAAAAAAATTAAAAGAAGGTAATTAATGCGATTTCGTTTTTTGGGTCTATTGATATTTAATCCAGAAAAGAATATTTTGATTATTATAAAATCTACAGAAACACTTGTAAAACGCCTTTTAACATATTATCCGAACGAGTACATAAGGATGTGTTGAAAATTCGAATTTTTTTACAGTTTCCTGTATTTATGTAAACTAACTTGATCTTATCTATCTGGGAGACAGACCTCAAACAGGGATCCTCCATCCGCCAGTCGGGTGTTACATCTGGGATTTTCTGACGTACGGCCTTCTTCAACGAATTATCAAAGACCTATTCAAACAACTGAAACTCAGAGTAACTTATTTGGACTTATCATTCTCGGGTTTACCTGATGAAGTGGTTTAATTCTATTGACACTGAAATTCCTCTACAAGCAAAAAAAAAATAAATGCTGATAATTAATGCAATTCCGGTTTTTGTGTCTGTTGATATTTTATACAGAAAAAAATGTTTTGATAATTATAAAATTTAAAAGAACACTTATCTTACGCTTTGTATCTATTTATCCGAACGAATCTATGAGGATGTGTTCAAAGAACGAATTTTGTTAGAGTTTTCTCAAACTAAGCGAATTTCGGTGTAATCTGACATATGTGATTATGACATAAGTGACGTACGTGCTCATAATATCATATCATTTTATGTAAGACATAAGTGCTCATAATATCATATCATTTCAAGTAAAATTTTATTTAAAATAATATCTGCAATATATACACACAGAGTGCCAGATATATGTTAGAAAATAACTGTATTGTTAATAAATTATTCATGATTTAGATTTAAATCTTTTACGATATAAAATGTTTTTCAAAATTAAGAAAATATATTTAGGGGTTTAGCATTCAATATGAATGCTTATATTCCAGTCCGCTTCTTCACCACCTAGGAGGTAGGACTGCCGGTGTTATTTGATAATGTGGTTTATTTCTATTGACGCTGAATTCCCTCTACAAGCAAAAATATTAAAAGAAGGTAATTAATGCGATTTCGTTTTTTGGGTCTATTGATATTTAATACAGGAAAGAGTAATTTGATTATTGTAAAATGTATACGAACAATTGTGTTACGCTTTATAACATATTATGCGATCGAATACATAAGGATGTGTTGAAAAATCGACTTTCATTAGAAATATCTGAAACTAAGAGAAATTTGTTAGTGACCTGCATCTAAGTAAACTAAATTGAACTTATCTGTCTGGGAGAGAAACCTCAAACACGAACCCTCCTTTCGCTAGTGCGGTGTTCCTCCTGCTATTGTCTGACGTGCGGCCTTCTATGAATTATCAGAGACTATACAAACAACTGAAACTCAAAGTAACTCATTTGGACTTATCATTCTCGGGTTAACCTGAGGAAGTGGTTAAATCCTATAGACACTCAAATTCCTCTACAAGCAAAAAAAATTAAAAGAAGGTAATTAATGCGATTTCGTTTTTTGGGTCTATTGATATTTAATCCTGAAAATAATATTTTGATTATTATAAAATCTACATAAACACTTGTAAAACGCCTTAAGACATATTATCCGAACGAGTACATAAGGATGTGTTGAAAATTCGAATTATTTTACAGTTACCTGTATTTATGTAAACTAACTTGATCTTATCTATCTGGAAGATAGACCTCAAACAGGGATCCTCCTTCCGCCAGTGGGTTGTTACACCTGGGATTTTCTGACGTACAGCCTTCTTCAACGAATTATCAAAGACCTATCCAAACAACTGAAACTCAGACTAACGTATTTGGACTTATCATTCTCGGGTTTACCTGATGAAGTGGTTTATTTCTAATGAAACTGAAATCCCTCTACAAGAAAAAAAATTAAAAGAAGGTAATTAATGCGATTTCGTTTTTGGGTCTATTGATATTTAGTCCTGAAAATAATATTTTGATTATTATAAAATCTACCCTAACACTTGTAAAACGCCTTATGACATATTATCCGAACGAGTATACAAGGATGTGTTGAAAATTCGATTTTTTTTACAGTTTCCTGAAACTATGTAAACTAACTTGATCTTATCTATCTGGGAGACAGACCTCAAACAGGGATCCTCCTTCCGCCAGTCGGTTGTTACACCTGGGATTTTCTGACGTACGGCCTTCTTCAACGAATTATCAAAGATCTATTCAAACAGCTGAAACTCAGAGTAACTTATTTGGACTTATCATTCTCGGGTAAATATAAAATATAAAATGTTATAATATGTTTTAACATATTATAACATTTATAAAATGTTAAATGATATAAAATGTTTTTCAAAATTAAGAAAATTTATTTAGGGGTTTAGCATTCAATATGAATGCTTATATTCCAGTCCGCTTCTTCACCACCTAGGAAGTAGGACTGCCGGTGTTATTTGATAATGTGGTTTATTTCTATTGACGCTAAATTCCCTCTACAAGCAAAAATATTAAAAGAAGGTAATTAATGCGATTTCGTTTTTTGGGTCTATTGATATTTAATGCAGGAAAGAGTAATTTGATTATTGTAAAATGTATACGAACAATTTTGTTACGCTTTATAACATATTATGCGATCGAATACATAAGGATGTGTTGAAAAATCGACTTTCATTAGAAATATCTGAAACTAAGAGAAATTTGTTAGTGACCTGCAACTAAGAAAACTAAATTGAACTTATCTGTCTGGGAGAGAAACCTCAAACACGGACCCTCCTTTCGCCAGTGCGGTGTTCCTCCTGCTATTGTCTGACGTGCTGCCTTCTACGAATTATCAGAGACTATACAAACAACTGAAACTCAAAGTAACTCATTTGGACTTATCATTCTCGGGTTAACCTGATGAAGTGGTTAATTCCTATAGACACTCAAATTCGTCTACAAGCAAAAAAATTAAAGAAGGAAATTAATGCGATTTCGTTTTTTGGGTCTATTGATATTTAATCCTAAAAATAATATTTTGATTATTATAAAATCTACATAAACACTTGTAAAACGCCTTAAGACATATTATCTGAACGAGTACATAAGGATGTGTTGAAAATTCGAATTATTTTACAGTTACCTGTATTTATGTAAACTAACTTGATCTTATCTATCTGGAAGATAGACCTCAAACAGGGATCCTCCTTCCGCCAGTGGGTTGTTACACCTGGGATTTTCTGACGTACAGCATTCTTCAACGAATTATCAAAGACCTATCCAAACAACTGAAACTCAGAGTAACTTATTTGGACTTATCATTCTCGGGTTTACCTGATGAAGTGGTTTATTTCTATTGACACTGAAATTCCTCTACAAGCAAAAAAAAAATAAATGCAGATAATTAATGCAATTCCTGTTTTTGTGTCTGTTGATATTTTATACAGAAAAAGATGTTTTGATAATTATAAAATTTAAAAGAACACTTATCTTACGCCTTGTATCTATTTATCCGAACGAATCAATGAGGATGTGTTCAAAGAACGAATTTTGTTAGAGTTATCTCAAACTAAGCGAATTTTGGTGTAATCTGGCATATGTGATTTTGACATAAGTGATATGCTCATAATATCATATCATTTGAAGTAAAATTTTATTTAAAATAATATCTGTAATATATACACACAGAGTGTCAGATATATGTTAGAAAATATCTGTATTGTTAATACATTATTCATGATTTAGATTTAAATCTTTTTAAGATATAAAATGTTTTTCAAAATTAAGAAAATTTATTTAGGGGGTTTGCATTCAGTATGAATGCTTATATTCCAGTCCGCTTCTTCACCACCTAGGAGGTAGGACTGCCGGTGTTATTTGATAATGTGGTTTATTTCTATTGGCGCTGAATTCCCTCTACAAGCAAAAATATTAAAAGAAGGTAATTAATGCGACTTCGTGTTTTAGGTCTATTGATATTTAATGCAGAAAAGAGTATTTTGATTATTATAAAATTTATACGAACAATTGTGTTACGCTTTATAACATATTATGCGAACGAATACATAAGGATGTGTAGAAAAATCGACTTTCATTAGAAATATCTGAAACTAAGAGAAATTTGTTAGTGACCTGCAACTAAGAAAACTAAATTGAACTTATCTGTCTGGGAGAGAAACCTCAAACACGGACCCTCCTTTCGCCAGTGCGGTGTTCCTCCTGCTATTGTCTGACGTGCGGCCTTCTACGAATTATCAGAGACTATACAAACAACTGAAACTCAAAGTAACTCATTTGGACTTATCATTCTCGGGTTAACCTGATGAAGTGGTTAACTCCTATAGACACTCAAATTCGTCTACAAGCAAAAAAATTAAAAGAAGGTAATTAATGCGATTTCGTTTTTTGGGTCTATTGATATTTAATCCTAAAAATAATATTTTGATTATTATAAAATCTACATAAACACTTGTAAAACGCCTTAAGACATATTATCCGAACGAGTACATAAGGATGTGTTGAAAATTCGAATTATTTTACAGTTACCTGTATTTATGTAAACTAACTTGATCTTATCTATCTGGAAGATAGACCTCAAACAGGGATCCTCCTTCCGCCATTGGGTTGTTACACCTGGGATTTTCTGACGTACAGCTTTCTTCAACGAATTATCAAAGACCTATCCAAACAACTGAAACTCAGAGTAACTTATTTGGACTTATCATTCTCGGGTTTACCTGATGAAGTGGTTTATTTCTATTGACACTGAAATTCCTCTACAAGCAAAAAAAAAATAAATGCAGATAATTAATGCAATTCCGGTTTTTGTGTCTGTTGATATTTTATACAGAAAAAAATGTTTTGATAATTATAAAATTTAAACGAACACTTATCTTACGCTTTGCATCAATTTATCCGAACGAATCAATGAGGATGTGTTCAAAGAACGAATTTTGTTAGAGTTATCTCAAACTAAGCGAATTTTGGTGTAATCTGGCATATGTGATTTTGACATAAGTGATATGCTCATAATATCATATCATTTCAAGTAAAACTTTATTTAAAATAATATCTGTAATATATACACACAGAGTGTCAGATATATGTTAGAAAATAACTGTATTGTTAATAAATTATTCATGATTTAGATTTAAATCTTTTACGATATAAAATGTTTTTCAAAATTAAGAAAATATATTTAGGGGTTTAGCATTCAATATGAATGCTTATATTCCAGTCCGCTTCTTCACCACCTAGGAGGTAGGACTGCCGGTGTTATTTGATAATGTGGTTTATTTCTATTGACGCTGAATTCCCTCTACAAGCAAAAATATTAAAAGAAGGTAATTAATGCGATTTTGTTTTTTGGGTCTATTGATATTTAATGCAGGAAAGAGTAATTTGATTATTGTAAAAAGTATACGAACAATTGTGTTACGCTTTATAACATATTATGCGATCGAATACATAAGGATGTGTTGAAAAATCGACTTTCATTAGAAATATCTGAAACTAAGAGAAATTTGTTAGTGACCTGCAACTAAGTAAACTAAATTGAACTTATCTGTCTGGGAGAGAAACCTCAAACGCGGACCCTCCTTTCGCTAGTGCGGTGTTCCTCCTGCTATTGTCTGACGTGCGGCCTTCTATGAATTATCAGAGACTATACAAACAACTGAAACTCAAAATAACTCATTTGGACTTATCATTCTCGGGTTAACCTGAGGAAGTGGTTAAATCCTATAGACACTCAAATTCCTCTACAAGCAAAAAAAATTAAAAGAAGGTAATTAATGCGATTTCGTTTTTTGGGTCTATTGATATTTAGTCCAGAAAAGAATATTTTGATTACTATAAAATCTAGACAAACACTTGTAAAACGCCTTTTAACATATTATCCGAACGAGTACATAAGGATGTGTTGAAAATTCGAATTTTTTTACAGTTTCCTGTATTTATGTAAACTAACTTGATCTTATCTATCTGGGAGACAGACCTCAAACAGGGATCCTCCTTCCGCCAGTGGGGTGTTACACCTGGGATTTTCTGACGTACGGCCTTCTTCAACGAATTATCAAAGACCTATCCAAACAACTGAAATTCAGAGTATCTTATTTGGACTTATCATTCTCGGGTTTACCTGATGAAGTGGATTATTTCTATTCAAACTGAAATTCCTCTACAAGCAAAAAAAAAATAAATGCAGATAATTAATGCAATTACGGTTTTTGTGTCTGTTGATATTTTATACAGAAAAAAATGTTTTGATAATTATAAAATTTAAACGAACACTTATCTAACGCTTTGTATCAATTTATCCGTACGAATCTATGAGGATGTGTTCAAAAAACGAATTTTGTTAGAGTTATCTCAAACTAAGCGAATTTTGGTGCAATCTGACATATATGATTATGACATAAGTGATATGCTCATAATATTATATTATTTCAAGTAAAACTTTATTTAAAATAATATCTGTAATATATACACACAGAGTGTCAGATATATGTTAGAAAATATCTGTATTGTTAATAAATTATTCATGATTTAGATTTAAATCTTTTTAAGATATAAAATGTTTTTCAAAATTAAGAAAATTTATTTTGGGGTTTTGCATTCAGTATGAATGCTTATATTCCAGTCCGCTTCTTCACCACCTAGGAGGTAGGACTGCCGGTGTTATTTGATAATGTGGTTTATTTCTATTGACGCTGAATTCCCTCTACAAGCAAAAATATTAAAAGTAGGTAATTAATGCGATTTCGTTTTTTGGGTCTATTGATATTTAATGCAGAAAATAGTATTTTGATTATTATAAAATTTATACGAGCAATTGTGTTACGTTTTATAACATATTATCCGAACGAATACATACGGATGTGTTGAAAAATCGACTTTCTTTACTGTTACCTGAAACTAAGAAAAATTTGTTAGTGACCTGCAACTAAGTAAACTAAATTGAACTTATCTGTCTGGGAGAGAAACCTCAAACACGGACCCTCCTTTCGCCAGCGCGGTGTTCCTCCTGCTATTGTCCGACGTACGGCCTTCTACGAATTATCAAAGACCATACAAACAACTGAAACTCAAAGTAACTCATTTGGACTTATCATTCTCGGGTTAACCTGATGAAGTGGTTAATTCCTATAGACACTCAAATTCCTCTACAAGCAAAAAAATTAAAAGAAGGTAATTAATGCGATTTCGTTTTTTGGGTCTATTGATATTTAATCCAGAAAAGAATATTTTGATTACTATAAAATCTAGACAAACACTTGTAAAACGCCTTTTAACATATTATCCGAACGAGTACATAAGGATGTGTTGAAAATTCGAATTTTTTTACAGTTTCCTGTATTTATGTAAACTAACTTGATCTTATCTATCTGGGAGACAGACCTCAAACAGGGATCCTCCATCCGCCAGTCGGGTGTTACATCTGGGATTTTCTGACGTACGGCCTTCTTCAACGAATTATCAAAGACCTATTCAAACAACTGAAACTCAGAGTAACTTATTTGGACTTATCATTCTCGGGTTTACCTGATGAAGTGGTTTAATTCTATTGACACTGAAATTCCTCTACAAGCAAAAAAAAAATAAATGCTGATAATTAATGCAATTCCGGTTTTTGTGTCTGTTGATATTTTATACAGAAAAAAATGTTTTGATAATTATAAAATTTAAAAGAACACTTATCTTACGCTTTGTATCTATTTATCCGAACGAATCTATGAGGATGTGTTCAAAGAACGAATTTTGTTAGAGTTTTCTCAAACTAAGCGAATTTCGGTGTAATCTGACATATGTGATTATGACATAAGTGACGTACGTGCTCATAATATCATATCATTTTATGTAAGACATAAGTGCTCATAATATCATATCATTTCAAGTAAAATTTTATTTAAAATAATATCTGCAATATATACACACAGAGTGTCAGATATATGTTAGAAAATAACTGTATTGTTAATAAATTATTCATGATTTAGATTTAAATCTTTTACGATATAAAATGTTTTTCAAAATTAAGAAAATATATTTAGGGGTTTAGCATTCAATATGAATGCTTATATTCCAGTCCGCTTCTTCACCACCTAGGAGGTAGGACTGCCGGTGTTATTTGATAATGTGGTTTATTTCTATTGACGCTGAATTCCCTCTACAAGCAAAAATATTAAAAGAAGGTAATTAATGCGATTTCGTTTTTTGGGTCTATTGATATTTAATACAGGAAAGAGTAATTTGATTATTGTAAAATGTATACGAACAATTGTGTTACGCTTTATAACATATTATGCGATCGAATACATAAGGATGTGTTGAAAAATCGACTTTCATTAGAAATATCTGAAACTAAGAGAAATTTGTTAGTGACCTGCATCTAAGTAAACTAAATTGAACTTATCTGTCTGGGAGAGAAACCTCAAACACGAACCCTCCTTTCGCTAGTGCGGTGTTCCTCCTGCTATTGTCTGACGTGCGGCCTTCTATGAATTATCAGAGACTATACAAACAACTGAAACTCAAAGTAACTCATTTGGACTTATCATTCTCGGGTTAACCTGAGGAAGTGGTTAAATCCTATAGACACTCAAATTCCTCTACAAGCAAAAAAAATTAAAAGAAGGTAATTAATGCGATTTCGTTTTTTGGGTCTATTGATATTTAATCCTGAAAATAATATTTTGATTATTATAAAATCTACATAAACACTTGTAAAACGCCTTAAGACATATTATCCGAACGAGTACATAAGGATGTGTTGAAAATTCGAATTATTTTACAGTTACCTGTATTTATGTAAACTAACTTGATCTTATCTATCTGGAAGATAGACCTCAAACAGGGATCCTCCTTCCGCCAGTGGGTTGTTACACCTGGGATTTTCTGACGTACAGCCTTCTTCAACGAATTATCAAAGACCTATCCAAACAACTGAAACTCAGACTAACGTATTTGGACTTATCATTCTCGGGTTTACCTGATGAAGTGGTTTATTTCTAATGAAACTGAAATCCCTCTACAAGAAAAAAAATTAAAAGAAGGTAATTAATGCGATTTCGTTTTTGGGTCTATTGATATTTAGTCCTGAAAATAATATTTTGATTATTATAAAATCTACCCTAACACTTGTAAAACGCCTTATGACATATTATCCGAACGAGTATACAAGGATGTGTTGAAAATTCGATTTTTTTTACAGTTTCCTGAAACTATGTAAACTAACTTGATCTTATCTATCTGGGAGACAGACCTCAAACAGGGATCCTCCTTCCGCCAGTCGGTTGTTACACCTGGGATTTTCTGACGTACGGCCTTCTTCAACGAATTATCAAAGATCTATTCAAACAGCTGAAACTCAGAGTAACTTATTTGGACTTATCATTCTCGGGTAAATATAAAATATAAAATGTTATAATATGTTTTAACATATTATAACATTTATAAAATGTTAAATGATATAAAATGTTTTTCAAAATTAAGAAAATTTATTTAGGGGTTTAGCATTCAATATGAATGCTTATATTCCAGTCCGCTTCTTCACCACCTAGGAAGTAGGACTGCCGGTGTTATTTGATAATGTGGTTTATTTCTATTGACGCTAAATTCCCTCTACAAGCAAAAATATTAAAAGAAGGTAATTAATGCGATTTCGTTTTTTGGGTCTATTGATATTTAATGCAGGAAAGAGTAATTTGATTATTGTAAAATGTATACGAACAATTTTGTTACGCTTTATAACATATTATGCGATCGAATACATAAGGATGTGTTGAAAAATCGACTTTCATTAGAAATATCTGAAACTAAGAGAAATTTGTTAGTGACCTGCAACTAAGAAAACTAAATTGAACTTATCTGTCTGGGAGAGAAACCTCAAACACGGACCCTCCTTTCGCCAGTGCGGTGTTCCTCCTGCTATTGTCTGACGTGCTGCCTTCTACGAATTATCAGAGACTATACAAACAACTGAAACTCAAAGTAACTCATTTGGACTTATCATTCTCGGGTTAACCTGATGAAGTGGTTAATTCCTATAGACACTCAAATTCGTCTACAAGCAAAAAAATTAAAGAAGGAAATTAATGCGATTTCGTTTTTTGGGTCTATTGATATTTAATCCTAAAAATAATATTTTGATTATTATAAAATCTACATAAACACTTGTAAAACGCCTTAAGACATATTATCTGAACGAGTACATAAGGATGTGTTGAAAATTCGAATTATTTTACAGTTACCTGTATTTATGTAAACTAACTTGATCTTATCTATCTGGAAGATAGACCTCAAACAGGGATCCTCCTTCCGCCAGTGGGTTGTTACACCTGGGATTTTCTGACGTACAGCATTCTTCAACGAATTATCAAAGACCTATCCAAACAACTGAAACTCAGAGTAACTTATTTGGACTTATCATTCTCGGGTTTACCTGATGAAGTGGTTTATTTCTATTGACACTGAAATTCCTCTACAAGCAAAAAAAAAATAAATGCAGATAATTAATGCAATTCCTGTTTTTGTGTCTGTTGATATTTTATACAGAAAAAGATGTTTTGATAATTATAAAATTTAAAAGAACACTTATCTTACGCCTTGTATCTATTTATCCGAACGAATCAATGAGGATATGTTCAAAGAACGAATTTTGTTAGAGTTATCTCAAACTAAGCGAATTTTGGTGTAATCTGGCATATGTGATTTTGACATAAGTGATATGCTCATAATATCATATCATTTGAAGTAAAATTTTATTTAAAATAATATCTGTAATATATACACACAGAGTGTCAGATATATGTTAGAAAATATCTGTATTGTTAATACATTATTCATGATTTAGATTTAAATCTTTTTAAGATATAAAATGTTTTTCAAAATTAAGAAAATTTATTTAGGGGGTTTGCATTCAGTATGAATGCTTATATTCCAGTCCGCTTCTTCACCACCTAGGAGGTAGGACTGCCGGTGTTATTTGATAATGTGGTTTATTTCTATTGGCGCTGAATTCCCTCTACAAGCAAAAATATTAAAAGAAGGTAATTAATGCGACTTCGTGTTTTAGGTCTATTGATATTTAATGCAGAAAAGAGTATTTTGATTATTATAAAATTTATACGAACAATTGTGTTACGCTTTATAACATATTATGCGAACGAATACATAAGGATGTGTAGAAAAATCGACTTTCATTAGAAATATCTGAAACTAAGAGAAATTTGTTAGTGACCTGCAACTAAGAAAACTAAATTGAACTTATCTGTCTGGGAGAGAAACCTCAAACACGGACCCTCCTTTCGCCAGTGCGGTGTTCCTCCTGCTATTGTCTGACGTGCGGCCTTCTACGAATTATCAGAGACTATACAAACAACTGAAACTCAAAGTAACTCATTTGGACTTATCATTCTCGGGTTAACCTGATGAAGTGGTTAACTCCTATAGACACTCAAATTCGTCTACAAGCAAAAAAATTAAAAGAAGGTAATTAATGCGATTTCGTTTTTTGGGTCTATTGATATTTAATCCTAAAAATAATATTTTGATTATTATAAAATCTACATAAACACTTGTAAAACGCCTTAAGACATATTATCCGAACGAGTACATAAGGATGTGTTGAAAATTCGAATTATTTTACAGTTACCTGTATTTATGTAAACTAACTTGATCTTATCTATCTGGAAGATAGACCTCAAACAGGGATCCTCCTTCCGCCATTGGGTTGTTACACCTGGGATTTTCTGACGTACAGCTTTCTTCAACGAATTATCAAAGACCTATCCAAACAACTGAAACTCAGAGTAACTTATTTGGACTTATCATTCTCGGGTTTACCTGATGAAGTGGTTTATTTCTATTGACACTGAAATTCCTCTACAAGCAAAAAAAAAATAAATGCAGATAATTAATGCAATTCCGGTTTTTGTGTCTGTTGATATTTTATACAGAAAAAAATGTTTTGATAATTATAAAATTTAAACGAACACTTATCTTACGCTTTGCATCAATTTATCCGAACGAATCAATGAGGATGTGTTCAAAGAACGAATTTTGTTAGAGTTATCTCAAACTAAGCGAATTTTGGTGTAATCTGGCATATGTGATTTTGACATAAGTGATATGCTCATAATATCATATCATTTCAAGTAAAACTTTATTTAAAATAATATCTGTAATATATACACACAGAGTGTCAGATATATGTTAGAAAATAACTGTATTGTTAATAAATTATTCATGATTTAGATTTAAATCTTTTACGATATAAAATGTTTTTCAAAATTAAGAAAATATATTTAGGGGTTTAGCATTCAATATGAATGCTTATATTCCAGTCCGCTTCTTCACCACCTAGGAGGTAGGACTGCCGGTGTTATTTGATAATGTGGTTTATTTCTATTGACGCTGAATTCCCTCTACAAGCAAAAATATTAAAAGAAGGTAATTAATGCGATTTTGTTTTTTGGGTCTATTGATATTTAATGCAGGAAAGAGTAATTTGATTATTGTAAAAAGTATACGAACAATTGTGTTACGCTTTATAACATATTATGCGATCGAATACATAAGGATGTGTTGAAAAATCGACTTTCATTAGAAATATCTGAAACTAAGAGAAATTTGTTAGTGACCTGCAACTAAGTAAACTAAATTGAACTTATCTGTCTGGGAGAGAAACCTCAAACGCGGACCCTCCTTTCGCTAGTGCGGTGTTCCTCCTGCTATTGTCTGACGTGCGGCCTTCTATGAATTATCAGAGACTATACAAACAACTGAAACTCAAAATAACTCATTTGGACTTATCATTCTCGGGTTAACCTGAGGAAGTGGTTAAATCCTATAGACACTCAAATTCCTCTACAAGCAAAAAAAATTAAAAGAAGGTAATTAATGCGATTTCGTTTTTTGGGTCTATTGATATTTAGTCCAGAAAAGAATATTTTGATTACTATAAAATCTAGACAAACACTTGTAAAACGCCTTTTAACATATTATCCGAACGAGTACATAAGGATGTGTTGAAAATTCGAATTTTTTTACAGTTTCCTGTATTTATGTAAACTAACTTGATCTTATCTATCTGGGAGACAGACCTCAAACAGGGATCCTCCTTCCGCCAGTGGGGTGTTACACCTGGGATTTTCTGACGTACGGCCTTCTTCAACGAATTATCAAAGACCTATCCAAACAACTGAAATTCAGAGTATCTTATTTGGACTTATCATTCTCGGGTTTACCTGATGAAGTGGATTATTTCTATTCAAACTGAAATTCCTCTACAAGCAAAAAAAAAATAAATGCAGATAATTAATGCAATTACGGTTTTTGTGTCTGTTGATATTTTATACAGAAAAAAATGTTTTGATAATTATAAAATTTAAACGAACACTTATCTAACGCTTTGTATCAATTTATCCGTACGAATCTATGAGGATGTGTTCAAAAAACGAATTTTGTTAGAGTTATCTCAAACTAAGCGAATTTTGGTGCAATCTGACATATATGATTATGACATAAGTGATATGCTCATAATATTATATTATTTCAAGTAAAACTTTATTTAAAATAATATCTGTAATATATACACACAGAGTGTCAGATATATGTTAGAAAATATCTGTATTGTTAATAAATTATTCATGATTTAGATTTAAATCTTTTTAAGATATAAAATGTTTTTCAAAATTAAGAAAATTTATTTTGGGGTTTTGCATTCAGTATGAATGCTTATATTCCAGTCCGCTTCTTCACCACCTAGGAGGTAGGACTGCCGGTGTTATTTGATAATGTGGTTTATTTCTATTGACGCTGAATTCCCTCTACAAGCAAAAATATTAAAAGTAGGTAATTAATGCGATTTCGTTTTTTGGGTCTATTGATATTTAATGCAGAAAATAGTATTTTGATTATTATAAAATTTATACGAGCAATTGTGTTACGTTTTATAACATATTATCCGAACGAATACATACGGATGTGTTGAAAAATCGACTTTCTTTACTGTTACCTGAAACTAAGAAAAATTTGTTAGTGACCTGCAACTAAGTAAACTAAATTGAACTTATCTGTCTGGGAGAGAAACCTCAAACACGGACCCTCCTTTCGCCAGCGCGGTGTTCCTCCTGCTATTGTCCGACGTACGGCCTTCTACGAATTATCAAAGACCATACAAACAACTGAAACTCAAAGTAACTCATTTGGACTTATCATTCTCGGGTTAACCTGATGAAGTGGTTAATTCCTATAGACACTCAAATTCCTCTACAAGCAAAAAAATTAAAAGAAGGTAATTAATGCGATTTCGTTTTTTGGGTCTATTGATATTTAATCCAGAAAAGAATATTTTGATTACTATAAAATCTAGACAAACACTTGTAAAACGCCTTTTAACATATTATCCGAACGAGTACATAAGGATGTGTTGAAAATTCGAATTTTTTTACAGTTTCCTGTATTTATGTAAACTAACTTGATCTTATCTATCTGGGAGACAGACCTCAAACAGGGATCCTCCATCCGCCAGTCGGGTGTTACATCTGGGATTTTCTGACGTACGGCCTTCTTCAACGAATTATCAAAGACCTATTCAAACAACTGAAACTCAGAGTAACTTATTTGGACTTATCATTCTCGGGTTTACCTGATGAAGTGGTTTAATTCTATTGACACTGAAATTCCTCTACAAGCAAAAAAAAAATAAATGCTGATAATTAATGCAATTCCGGTTTTTGTGTCTGTTGATATTTTATACAGAAAAAAATGTTTTGATAATTATAAAATTTAAAAGAACACTTATCTTACGCTTTGTATCTATTTATCCGAACGAATCTATGAGGATGTGTTCAAAGAACGAATTTTGTTAGAGTTTTCTCAAACTAAGCGAATTTCGGTGTAATCTGACATATGTGATTATGACATAAGTGACGTACGTGCTCATAATATCATATCATTTTATGTAAGACATAAGTGCTCATAATATCATATCATTTCAAGTAAAATTTTATTTAAAATAATATCTGCAATATATACACACAGAGTGTCAGATATATGTTAGAAAATAACTGTATTGTTAATAAATTATTCATGATTTAGATTTAAATCTTTTACGATATAAAATGTTTTTCAAAATTAAGAAAATATATTTAGGGGTTTAGCATTCAATATGAATGCTTATATTCCAGTCCGCTTCTTCACCACCTAGGAGGTAGGACTGCCGGTGTTATTTGATAATGTGGTTTATTTCTATTGACGCTGAATTCCCTCTACAAGCAAAAATATTAAAAGAAGGTAATTAATGCGATTTCGTTTTTTGGGTCTATTGATATTTAATACAGGAAAGAGTAATTTGATTATTGTAAAATGTATACGAACAATTGTGTTACGCTTTATAACATATTATGCGATCGAATACATAAGGATGTGTTGAAAAATCGACTTTCATTAGAAATATCTGAAACTAAGAGAAATTTGTTAGTGACCTGCAACTAAGTAAACTAAATTGAACTTATCTGTCTGGGAGAGAAACCTCAAACACGAACCCTCCTTTCGCTAGTGCGGTGTTCCTCCTGCTATTGTCTGACGTGCGGCCTTCTATGAATTATCAGAGACTATACAAACAACTGAAACTCAAAGTAACTCATTTGGACTTATCATTCTCGGGTTAACCTGAGGAAGTGGTTAAATCCTATAGACACTCAAATTCCTCTACAAGCAAAAAAAATTAAAAGAAGGTAATTAATGCGATTTCGTTTTTTGGGTCTATTGATATTTAATCCTGAAAATAATATTTTGATTATTATAAAATCTACATAAACACTTGTAAAACGCCTTAAGACATATTATCCGAACGAGTACATGAGGATGTGTTGAAAATTCGAATTATTTTACAGTTACCTGTATTTATGTAAACTAACTTGATCTTATCTATCTGGAAGATAGACCTCAAACAGGGATCCTCCTTCCGCCAGTGGGTTGTTACACCTGGGATTTTCTGACGTACAGCCTTCTTCAACGAATTATCAAAGACCTATCCAAACAACTGAAACTCAGACTAACGTATTTGGACTTATCATTCTCGGGTTTACCTGATGAAGTGGTTTATTTCTAATGAAACTGAAATCCCTCTACAAGAAAAAAAATTAAAAGAAGGTAATTAATGCGATTTCGTTTTTGGGTCTATTGATATTTAGTCCTGAAAATAATATTTTGATTATTATAAAATCTACCCTAACACTTGTAAAACGCCTTATGACATATTATCCGAACGAGTATACAAGGATGTGTTGAAAATTCGATTTTTTTTACAGTTTCCTGAAACTATGTAAACTAACTTGATCTTATCTATCTGGGAGACAGACCTCAAACAGGGATCCTCCTTCCGCCAGTCGGTTGTTACACCTGGGATTTTCTGACGTACGGCCTTCTTCAACGAATTAACAAAGATCTATTCAAACAGCTGAAACTCAGAGTAACTTATTTGGACTAATCATTCTCGGGTAAATATAAAATATAAAATGTTATAATATGTTTTAACATATTATAACATTTATAAAATGTTAAATGATATAAAATGTTTTTCAAAATTAAGAAAATTTATTTAGGGGTTTAGCATTCAATATGAATGCTTATATTCCAGTCCGCTTCTTCACCACCTAGGAAGTAGGACTGCCGGTGTTATTTGATAATGTGGTTTATTTCTATTGACGCTAAATTCCCTCTACAAGCAAAAATATTAAAAGAAGGTAATTAATGCGATTTCGTTTTTTGGGTCTATTGATATTTAATGCAGGAAAGAGTAATTTGATTATTGTAAAATGTATACGAACAATTTTGTTACGCTTTATAACATATTATGCGATCGAATACATAAGGATGTGTTGAAAAATCGACTTTCATTAGAAATATCTGAAACTAAGAGAAATTTGTTAGTGACCTGCAACTAAGAAAACTAAATTGAACTTATCTGTCTGGGAGAGAAACCTCAAACACGGACCCTCCTTTCGCCAGTGCGGTGTTCCTCCTGCTATTGTCTGACGTGCTGCCTTCTACGAATTATCAGAGACTATACAAACAACTGAAACTCAAAGTAACTCATTTGGACTTATCATTCTCGGGTTAACCTGATGAAGTGGTTAATTCCTATAGACACTCAAATTCGTCTACAAGCAAAAAAATTAAAGAAGGAAATTAATGCGATTTCGTTTTTTGGGTCTATTGATATTTAATCCTAAAAATAATATTTTGATTATTATAAAATCTACATAAACACTTGTAAAACGCCTTAAGACATATTATCTGAACGAGTACATAAGGATGTGTTGAAAATTCGAATTATTTTACAGTTACCTGTATTTATGTAAACTAACTTGATCTTATCTATCTGGAAGATAGACCTCAAACAGGGATCCTCCTTCCGCCAGTGGGTTGTTACACCTGGGATTTTCTGACGTACAGCATTCTTCAACGAATTATCAAAGACCTATCCAAACAACTGAAACTCAGAGTAACTTATTTGGACTTATCATTCTCGGGTTTACCTGATGAAGTGGTTTATTTCTATTGACACTGAAATTCCTCTACAAGCAAAAAAAAAATAAATGCAGATAATTAATGCAATTCCTGTTTTTGTGTCTGTTGATATTTTATACAGAAAAAGATGTTTTGATAATTATAAAATTTAAAAGAACACTTATCTTACGCCTTGTATCTATTTATCCGAACGAATCAATGAGGATGTGTTCAAAGAACGAATTTTGTTAGAGTTATCTCAAACTAAGCGAATTTTGGTGTAATCTGGCATATGTGATTTTGACATAAGTGATATGCTCATAATATCATATCATTTGAAGTAAAATTTTATTTAAAATAATATCTGTAATATATACACACAGAGTGTCAGATATATGTTAGAAAATATCTGTATTGTTAATACATTATTCATGATTTAGATTTAAATCTTTTTAAGATATAAAATGTTTTTCAAAATTAAGAAAATTTATTTAGGGGGTTTGCATTCAGTATGAATGCTTATATTCCAGTCCGCTTCTTCACCACCTAGGAGGTAGGACTGCCGGTGTTATTTGATAATGTGGTTTATTTCTATTGGCGCTGAATTCCCTCTACAAGCAAAAATATTAAAAGAAGGTAATTAATGCGACTTCGTGTTTTAGGTCTATTGATATTTAATGCAGAAAAGAGTATTTTGATTATTATAAAATTTATACGAACAATTGTGTTACGCTTTATAACATATTATGCGAACGAATACATAAGGATGTGTAGAAAAATCGACTTTCATTAGAAATATCTGAAACTAAGAGAAATTTGTTAGTGACCTGCAACTAAGAAAACTAAATTGAACTTATCTGTCTGGGAGAGAAACCTCAAACACGGACCCTCCTTTCGCCAGTGCGGTGTTCCTCCTGCTATTGTCTGACGTGCGGCCTTCTACGAATTATCAGAGACTATACAAACAACTGAAACTCAAAGTAACTCATTTGGACTTATCATTCTCGGGTTAACCTGATGAAGTGGTTAATTCCTATAGACACTCAAATTCGTCTACAAGCAAAAAAATTAAAAGAAGGTAATTAATGCGATTTCGTTTTTTGGGTCTATTGATATTTAATCCTAAAAATAATATTTTGATTATTATAAAATCTACATAAACACTTGTAAAACGCCTTAAGACATATTATCCGAACGAGTACATAAGGATGTGTTGAAAATTCGAATTATTTTACAGTTACCTGTATTTATGTAAACTAACTTGATCTTATCTATCTGGAAGATAGACCTCAAACAGGGATCCTCCTTCCGCCAGTGGGTTGTTACACCTGGGATTTTCTGACGTACAGCTTTCTTCAACGAATTATCAAAGACCTATCCAAACAACTGAAACTCAGAGTAACTTATTTGGACTTATCATTCTCGGGTTTACCTGATGAAGTGGTTTATTTCTATTGACACTGAAATTCCTCTACAAGCAAAAAAAAAATAAATGCAGATAATTAATGCAATTCCGGTTTTTGTGTCTGTTGATATTTTATACAGAAAAAAATGTTTTGATAATTATAAAATTTAAACGAACACTTATCTTACGCTTTGCATCAATTTATCCGAACGAATCAATGAGGATGTGTTCAAAGAACGAATTTTGTTAGAGTTATCTCAAACTAAGCGAATTTTGGTGTAATCTGGCATATGTGATTTTGACATAAGTGATATGCTCATAATATCATATCATTTCAAGTAAAACTTTATTTAAAATAATATCTGTAATATATACACACAGAGTGTCAGATATATGTTAGAAAATAACTGTATTGTTAATAAATTATTCATGATTTAGATTTAAATCTTTTACGATATAAAATGTTTTTCAAAATTAAGAAAATATATTTAGGGGTTTAGCATTCAATATGAATGCTTATATTCCAGTCCGCTTCTTCACCACCTAGGAGGTAGGACTGCCGGTGTTATTTGATAATGTGGTTTATTTCTATTGACGCTGAATTCCCTCTACAAGCAAAAATATTAAAAGAAGGTAATTAATGCGATTTTGTTTTTTGGGTCTATTGATATTTAATGCAGGAAAGAGTAATTTGATTATTGTAAAAAGTATACGAACAATTGTGTTACGCTTTATAACATATTATGCGATCGAATACATAAGGATGTGTTGAAAAATCGACTTTCATTAGAAATATCTGAAACTAAGAGAAATTTGTTAGTGACCTGCAACTAAGTAAACTAAATTGAACTTATCTGTCTGGGAGAGAAACCTCAAACACGGACCCTCCTTTCGCTAGTGCGGTGTTCCTCCTGCTATTGTCTGACGTGCGGCCTTCTATGAATTATCAGAGACTATACAAACAACTGAAACTCAAAATAACTCATTTGGACTTATCATTCTCGGGTTAACCTGAGGAAGTGGTTAAATCCTATAGACACTCAAATTCCTCTACAAGCAAAAAAAATTAAAAGAAGGTAATTAATGCGATTTCGTTTTTTGGGTCTATTGATATTTAATCCAGAAAAGAATATTTTGATTACTATAAAATCTAGACAAACACTTGTAAAACGCCTTTTAACATATTATCCGAACGAGTACATAAGGATGTGTTGAAAATTCGAATTTTTTTTACAGTTTCCTGTATTTATGTAAACTAACTTGATCTTATCTATCTGGGAGACAGACCTCAAACAGGGATCCTCCTTCCGCCAGTGGGGTGTTACACCTGGGATTTTCTGACGTACGGCCTTCTTCAACGAATTATCAAAGACCTATCCAAACAACTGAAATTCAGAGTATCTTATTTGGACTTATCATTCTCGGGTTTACCTGATGAAGTGGATTATTTCTATTCAAACTGAAATTCCTCTACAAGCAAAAAAAAAATAAATGCAGATAATTAATGCAATTACGGTTTTTGTGTCTGTTGATATTTTATACAGAAAAAAATGTTTTGATAATTATAAAATTTAAACGAACACTTATCTAACGCTTTGTATCAATTTATCCGTACGAATCTATGAGGATGTGTTCAAAAAACGAATTTTGTTAGAGTTATCTCAAACTAAGCGAATTTTGGTGCAATCTGACATATATGATTATGACATAAGTGATATGCTCATAATATTATATTATTTCAAGTAAAACTTTATTTAAAATAATATCTGTAATATATACACACAGAGTGTCAGATATATGTTAGAAAATATCTGTATTGTTAATAAATTATTCATGATTTAGATTTAAATCTTTTTAAGATATAAAATGTTTTTCAAAATTAAGAAAATTTATTTTGGGGTTTAGCATTCAGTATGAATGTTTATATTCCAGTCCGCTTCTTCACCACCTAGGAGGTAGGACTGCCGGTGTTATTTGATAATGTGGTTTATTTCTATTGACGCTGAATTCCCTCTACAAGCAAAAATATTAAATGTAGGTAATTAATGCGATTTCGTTTTTTGGGTCTATTGATATTTAATGCAGAAAATAGTATTTTGATTATTATAAAATTTATACGAGCAATTGTGTTACGTTTTATAACATATTATCCGAACGAATACATACGGATGTGTTGAAAAATCGACTTTCTTTACTGTTACCTGAAACTAAGAAAAATTTGTTAGTGACCTGCAACTAAGTAAACTAAATTGAACTTATCTGTCTGGGAGAGAAACCTCAAACACGGACCCTCCTTTCGCCAGCGCGGTGTTCCTCCTGCTATTGTCCGACGTACGGCCTTCTACGAATTATCAAAGACCATACAAACAACTGAAACTCAAAGTAACTCATTTGGACTTATCATTCTCGGGTTAACCTGATGAAGTGGTTAATTCCTATAGACACTCAAATTCCTCTACAAGCAAAAAAATTAAAAGAAGGTAATTAATTCGATTTCGTTTTTTGGGTCTATTGATATTTAATCCAGAAAAGAATATTTTGATTATTATAAAATCTACATAAACACTTGTAAAACGCCTTTTAACATATTATCCGAACGAGTACATAAGGATGTGTTGAAAATTCGAATTTTTTTACAGTTACCTGTATTTATGTAATCTAACTTGATCTTATCTATCTGGAAGATAGACCTCAAACAGGGATCCTCTTTCCGCCAGTGGGTTGTTACACCTGGGATTTTCTGACGTACAGCATTCTTCAACGAATTATCAAAGACCTATCCAAACAACTGAAACTCAGAGTAACTTATTTGGACTTATCATTCTCGGGTTTACCTGATGAAGTGGTTTATTTCTATTGACACTGAAATTCCTCTACAAGCAAAAAAAAATAAATGCAGATAATTAATGCAATTCCGGTTTTTGTGTCTGTTGATATTTTATACAGAAAAAGATGTTTTGATAATTATAAAATTTAAAAGAACACTTATCTTACGCTTTGTATCTATTTATCCGAACGAATCAATGAGGATGTGTTCAAAGAACGAATTTTGTTAGAGTTATCTCAAACTAAGCGAATTTTGGTGTAATCTGGCATATGTGATTTTGACATAAGTGATATGCTCATAATATCATATCATTTGAAGTAAAATTTTATTTAAAATAATATCTGTAATATATACACACAGAGTGTCAGATATATGTTAGAAAATATCTGTATTGTTAATAAATTATTCATGATTTAGATTTAAATCTTTTTAAGATATAAAATGTTTTTCAAAATTAAGAAAATTTATTTAGGGGGTTTGCATTCAGTATGAATGCTTATATTCCAGTCCACTTCTTCACCACCTAGGAGGTAGGACTGCCGGTGTTATTTGATAATGTGGTTTATTTCTATTGACGCTGAATTCCCTCTACAAGCAAAAATATTAAAAGAAGGTAATTAATGCGACTTCGTGTTTTAGGTCTATTGATATTTAATGCAGAAAAGAGTATTTTGATTATTATAAAATTTATACGAACAATTGTGTTACGCTTTATAACATATTATGGAAACGAATACATAAGGATGTGTAGAAAAATCGACTTTCATTAGAAATATCTGAAACTAAGAGAAATTTGTTAGTGACCTGCAACTAAGAAAACTAAATTGAACTTATCTGTCTGGGAGAGAAACCTCAAACACGGACCCTCCTTTCGCTAGTGCGGTGTTCCTCCTGCTATTGTCTGACGTGCGGCCTTCTATGAATTATCAGAGACTATACAAACAACTGAAACTCAAAATAACTCATTTGGACTTATCATTCTCGGGTTAACCTGATGAAGTGGTTAATTCCTATAGACACTCAAATTCGTCTACAAGCAAAAAAATTAAAAGAAGGTAATTAATGCGATTTCGTTTTTTGGGTCTATTGATATTTAATCCTAAAAATAATATTTTGATTATTATAAAATCTACATAAACACTTGTAAAACGCCTTAAGACATATTATCCGAACGAGTACATAAGGATGTGTTGAAAATTCGAATTATTTTACAGTTACCTGTATTTATGTAAACTAACTTGATCTTATCTATCTGGAAGATAGACCTCAAACAGGGATCCTCCTTCCGCCAGTGGGTTGTTACACCTGGGATTTTCTGACGTACAGCTTTCTTCAACGAATTATCAAAGACCTATCCAAACAACTGAAACTCAGAGTAACTTATTTGGACTTAACATTCTCGGGTTTACCTGATGAAGTGGTTTATTTCTATTGACACTGAAATTCCTCTACAAACAAAAAAAAAATAAATGCAGATAATTAATGCAATTCCGGTTTTTGTGTCTGTTGATATTTTATACAGAAAAAAATGTTTTGATAATTATAAAATTTAAACGAACACTTATCTTACGCTTTGCATCAATTTATCCGAACGAATCAATGAGGATGTGTTCAAAGAACGAATTTTGTTAGAGTTATCTCAAACTAAGCGAATTTTGGTGTAATCTGGCATATGTGATTTTGACATAAGTGATATGCTCATAATATCATATCATTTCAAGTAAAACTTTATTTAAAATAATATCTGTAATATATACACACAGAGTGTCAGATATATGTTAGAAAATAACTGTATTGTTAATAAATTATTCATGATTTAGATTTAAATCTTTTACGATATAAAATGTTTTTCAAAATTAAGAAAATATATTTAGGGGTTTAGCATTCAATATGAATGCTTATATTCCAGTCCGCTTCTTCACCACCTAGGAGGTAGGACTGCCGGTGTTATTTGATAATGTGGTTTATTTCTATTGACGCTGAATTCCCTCTACAAGCAAAAATATTAAAAGAAGGTAATTAATGCGATTTTGTTTTTTGGGTCTATTGATATTTAATGCAGGAAAGAGTAATTTGATTATTGTAAAAAGTATACGAACAATTGTGTTACGCTTTATAACATATTATGCGATCGAATACATAAGGATGTGTTGAAAAATCGACTTTCATTAGAAATATCTGAAACTAAGAGAAATTTGTTAGTGACCTGCAACTAAGTAAACTAAATTGAACTTATCTGTCTGGGAGAGAAACCTCAAACACGGACCCTCCTTTCGCTAGTGCGGTGTTCCTCCTGCTATTGTCTGACGTGCGGCCTTCTATGAATTATCAGAGACTATACAAACAACTGAAACTCAAAAAACTCATTTGGACTTATCATTCTCGGGTTAACCTGAGGAAGTGGTTAAATCCTATAGACACTCAAATTCCTCTACAAGCAAAAAAAATTAAAAGAAGGTAATTAATGCGATTTCGTTTTTTGGGTCTATTGATATTTAATCCAGAAAAGAATATTTTGATTACTATAAAATCTAGACAAACACTTGTAAAACGCCTTTTAACATATTATCCGAACGAGTACATAAGGATGTGTTGAAAATTCGAATTTTTTTACAGTTTCCTGTATTTATGTAAACTAACTTGATCTTATCTATCTGGGAGACAGACCTCAAACAGGGATCCTCCTTCCGCCAGTGGGGTGTTACACCTGGGATTTTCTGACGTACGGCCTTCTTCAACGAATTATCAAAGACCTATCCAAACAACTGAAATTCAGAGTATCTTATTTGGACTTATCATTCTCGGGTTTACCTGATGAAGTGGATTATTTCTATTGAAACTGAAATTCCTCTACAAGCAAAAAAAAAATAAATGCAGATAATTAATGCAATTACGGTTTTTGTGTCTGTTGATATTTTATACAGAAAAAAATGTTTTGATAATTATAAAATTTAAACGAACACTTATCTAACGCTTTGTATCAATTTATCCGTACGAATCTATGAGGATGTGTTCAAAAAACGAATTTTGTTAGAGTTATCTCAAACTAAGCGAATTTTGGTGCAATCTGACATATATGATTATGACATAAGTGATATGCTCATAATATTATATTATTTCAAGTAAAACTTTATTTAAAATAATATCTGTAATATATACACACAGAGTGTCAGATATATGTTAGAAAATATCTGTATTGTTAATAAATTATTCATGATTTAGATTTAAATCTTTTTAAGATATAAAATGTTTTTCAAAATTAAGAAAATTTATTTTGGGGTTTTGCATTCAGTATGAATGCTTATATTCCAGTCCGCTTCTTCACCACCTAGGAGGTAGGACTGCCGGTGTTATTTGATAATGTGGTTTATTTCTATTGACGCTGAATTCCCTCTACAAGCAAAAATATTAAATGTAGGTAATTAATGCGATTTCGTTTTTTGGGTCTATTGATATTTAATGCAGAAAATAGTATTTTGATTATTATAAAATTTATACGAGCAATTGTGTTACGTTTTATAACATATTATCCGAACGAATACATACGGATGTGTTGAAAAATCGACTTTCTTTACTGTTACCTGAAACTAAGAAAAATTTGTTAGTGACCTGCAACTAAGTAAACTAAATTGAACTTATCTGTCTGGGAGAGAAACCTCAAACACGGACCCTCCTTTCGCCAGCGCGGTGTTCCTCCTGCTATTGTCCGACGTACGGCCTTCTACGAATTATCAAAGACCATACAAACAACTGAAACTCAAAGTAACTCATTTGGACTTATCATTCTCGGGTTAACCTGATGAAGTGGTTAATTCCTATAGACACTCAAATTCCTCTACAAGCAAAAAAATTAAAAGAAGGTAATTAATGCGATTTCGTTTTTTGGGTCTATTGATATTTAATCCAGAAAAGAATATTTTGATTATTATAAAATCTACAGAAACACTTGTAAAACGCCTTTTAACATATTATCCGAACGAGTACATAAGGATGTGTTGAAAATTCGAATTTTTTTACAGTTTCCTGTATTTATGTAAACTAACTTGATCTTATCTATCTGGGAGACAGACCTCAAACAGGGATCCTCCATCCGCCAGTCGGGTGTTACATCTGGGATTTTCTGACGTACGGCCTTCTTCAACGAATTATCAAAGACCTATTCAAACAACTGAAACTCAGAGTAACTTATTTGGACTTATCATTCTCGGGTTTACCTGATGAAGTGGTTTAATTCTATTGACACTGAAATTCCTCTACAAGCAAAAAAAAAATAAATGCTGATAATTAATGCAATTCCGGTTTTTGTGTCTGTTGATATTTTATACAGAAAAAAATGTTTTGATAATTATAAAATTTAAAAGAACACTTATCTTACGCTTTGTATCTATTTATCCGAACGAATCTATGAGGATGTGTTCAAAGAACGAATTTTGTTAGAGTTTTCTCAAACTAAGCGAATTTCGGTGTAATCTGACATATGTGATTATGACATAAGTGACGTACGTGCTCATAATATCATATCATTTTATGTAAGACATAAGTGCTCATAATATCATATCATTTCAAGTAAAATTTTATTTAAAATAATATCTGCAATATATACACACACAGAGTGTCAGATATATGTTAGAAAATAACTGTATTGTTAATAAATTATTCATGATTTAGATTTAAATCTTTTACGATATAAAATGTTTTTCAAAATTAAGAAAATATATTTAGGGGTTTAGCATTCAATATGAATGCTTATATTCCAGTCCGCTTCTTCACCACCTAGGAGGTAGGACTGCCGGTGTTATTTGATAATGTGGTTTATTTCTATTGACGCTGAATTCCCTCTACAAGCAAAAATATTAAAAGAAGGTAATTAATGCGATTTCGTTTTTTGGGTCTATTGATATTTAATACAGGAAAGAGTAATTTGATTATTGTAAAATGTATACGAACAATTGTGTTACGCTTTATAACATATTATGCGATCGAATACATAAGGATGTGTTGAAAAATCGACTTTCATTAGAAATATCTGAAACTAAGAGAAATTTGTTAGTGACCTGCAACTAAGTAAACTAAATTGAACTTATCTGTCTGGGAGAGAAACCTCAAACACGAACCCTCCTTTCGCTAGTGCGGTGTTCCTCCTGCTATTGTCTGACGTGCGGCCTTCTATGAATTATCAGAGACTATACAAACAACTGAAACTCAAAGTAACTCATTTGGACTTATCATTCTCGGGTTAACCTGAGGAAGTGGTTAAATCCTATAGACACTCAAATTCCTCTACAAGCAAAAAAAATTAAAAGAAGGTAATTAATGCGATTTCGTTTTTTGGGTCTATTGATATTTAATCCTGAAAATAATATTTTGATTATTATAAAATCTACATAAACACTTGTAAAACGCCTTAAGACATATTATCCGAACGAGTACATAAGGATGTGTTGAAAATTCGAATTATTTTACAGTTACCTGTATTTATGTAAACTAACTTGATCTTATCTATCTGGAAGATAGACCTCAAACAGGGATCCTCCTTCCGCCAGTGGGTTGTTACACCTGGGATTTTCTGACGTACAGCCTTCTTCAACGAATTATCAAAGACCTATCCAAACAACTGAAACTCAGACTAACGTATTTGGACTTATCATTCTCGGGTTTACCTGATGAAGTGGTTTATTTCTAATGAAACTGAAATCCCTCTACAAGAAAAAAAATTAAAAGAAGGTAATTAATGCGATTTCGTTTTTGGGTCTATTGATATTTAGTCCTGAAAATAATATTTTGATTATTATAAAATCTACCCTAACACTTGTAAAACGCCTTATGACATATTATCCGAACGAGTATACAAGGATGTGTTGAAAATTCGATTTTTTTTACAGTTTCCTGAAACTATGTAAACTAACTTGATCTTATCTATCTGGGAGACAGACCTCAAACAGGGATCCTCCTTCCGCCAGTCGGTTGTTACACCTGGGATTTTCTGACGTACGGCCTTCTTCAACGAATTATCAAAGATCTATTCAAACAGCTGAAACTCAGAGTAACTTATTTGGACTTATCATTCTCGGGTAAATATAAAATATAAAATGTTATAATATGTTTTAACATATTATAACATTTATAAAATGTTAAATGATATAAAATGTTTTTCAAAATTAAGAAAATTTATTTAGGGGTTTAGCATTCAATATGAATGCTTATATTCCAGTCCGCTTCTTCACCACCTAGGAAGTAGGACTGCCGGTGTTATTTGATAATGTGGTTTATTTCTATTGACGCTAAATTCCCTCTACAAGCAAAAATATTAAAAGAAGGTAATTAATGCGATTTCGTTTTTTGGGTCTATTGATATTTAATGCAGGAAAGAGTAATTTGATTATTGTAAAATGTATACGAACAATTTTGTTACGCTTTATAACATATTATGCGATCGAATACATAAGGATGTGTTGAAAAATCGACTTTCATTAGAAATATCTGAAACTAAGAGAAATTTGTTAGTGACCTGCAACTAAGAAAACTAAATTGAACTTATCTGTCTGGGAGAGAAACCTCAAACACGGACCCTCCTTTCGCCAGTGCGGTGTTCCTCCTGCTATTGTCTGACGTGCTGCCTTCTACGAATTATCAGAGACTATACAAACAACTGAAACTCAAAGTAACTCATTTGGACTTATCATTCTCGGGTTAACCTGATGAAGTGGTTAATTCCTATAGACACTCAAATTCGTCTACAAGCAAAAAAATTAAAGAAGGAAATTAATGCGATTTCGTTTTTTGGGTCTATTGATATTTAATCCTAAAAATAATATTTTGATTATTATAAAATCTACATAAACACTTGTAAAACGCCTTAAGACATATTATCTGAACGAGTACATAAGGATGTGTTGAAAATTCGAATTATTTTACAGTTACCTGTATTTATGTAAACTAACTTGATCTTATCTATCTGGAAGATAGACCTCAAACAGGGATCCTCCTTCCGCCAGTGGGTTGTTACACCTGGGATTTTCTGACGTACAGCATTCTTCAACGAATTATCAAAGACCTATCCAAACAACTGAAACTCAGAGTAACTTATTTGGACTTATCATTCTCGGGTTTACCTGATGAAGTGGTTTATTTCTATTGACACTGAAATTCCTCTACAAGCAAAAAAAAAATAAATGCAGATAATTAATGCAATTCCTGTTTTTGTGTCTGTTGATATTTTATACAGAAAAAGATGTTTTGATAATTATAAAATTTAAAAGAACACTTATCTTACGCCTTGTATCTATTTATCCGAACGAATCAATGAGGATGTGTTCAAAGAACGAATTTTGTTAGAGTTATCTCAAACTAAGCGAATTTTGGTGTAATCTGGCATATGTGATTTTGACATAAGTGATATGCTCATAATATCATATCATTTGAAGTAAAATTTTATTTAAAATAATATCTGTAATATATACACACAGAGTGTCAGATATATGTTAGAAAATATCTGTATTGTTAATACATTATTCATGATTTAGATTTAAATCTTTTTAAGATATAAAATGTTTTTCAAAATTAAGAAAATTTATTTAGGGGGTTTGCATTCAGTATGAATGCTTATATTCCAGTCCGCTTCTTCACCACCTAGGAGGTAGGACTGCCGGTGTTATTTGATAATGTGGTTTATTTCTATTGGCGCTGAATTCCCTCTACAAGCAAAAATATTAAAAGAAGGTAATTAATGCGATTTTGTTTTTTGGGTCTATTGATATTTAATGCAGAAAAGAGTATTTTGATTATTATAAAATTTATACGAACAATTGTGTTACGCTTTATAACATATTATGCGAACGAATACATAAGGATGTGTAGAAAAATCGACTTTCATTAGAAATATCTGAAACTAAGAGAAATTTGTTAGTGACCTGCAACTAAGAAAACTAAATTGAACTTATCTGTCTGGGAGAGAAACCTCAAACACGGACCCTCCTTTCGCCAGTGCGGTGTTCCTCCTGCTATTGTCTGACGTGCGGCCTTCTACGAATTATCAGAGACTATACAAACAACTGAAACTCAAAGTAACTCATTTGGACTTATCATTCTCGGGTTAACCTGATGAAGTGGTTAATTCCTATAGACACTCAAATTCGTCTACAAGCAAAAAAATTAAAAGAAGGTAATTAATGCGATTTCGTTTTTTGGGTCTATTGATATTTAATCCTAAAAATAATATTTTGATTATTATAAAATCTACATAAACACTTGTAAAACGCCTTAAGACATATTATCCGAACGAGTACATAAGGATGTGTTGAAAATTCGAATTATTTTACAGTTACCTGTATTTATGTAAACTAACTTGATCTTATCTATCTGGAAGATAGACCTCAAACAGGGATCCTCCTTCCGCCAGTGGGTTGTTACACCTGGGATTTTCTGACGTACAGCTTTCTTCAACGAATTATCAAAGACCTATCCAAACAACTGAAACTCAGAGTAACTTATTTGGACTTATCATTCTCGGGTTTACCTGATGAAGTGGTTTATTTCTATTGACACTGAAATTCCTCTACAAGCAAAAAAAAAATAAATGCAGATAATTAATGCAATTCCGGTTTTTGTGTCTGTTGATATTTTATACAGAAAAAAATGTTTTGATAATTATAAAATTTAAACGAACACTTATCTTACGCTTTGCATCAATTTATCCGAACGAATCAATGAGGATGTGTTCAAAGAACGAATTTTGTTAGAGTTATCTCAAACTAAGCGAATTTTGGTGTAATCTGGCATATGTGATTTTGACATAAGTGATATGCTCATAATATCATATCATTTCAAGTAAAACTTTATTTAAAATAATATCTGTAATATATACACACAGAGTGTCAGATATATGTTAGAAAATATCTGTATTGTTAATAAATTATTCATGATTTAGATTTAAATCTTTTTAAGATATAAAATGTTTTTCAAAATTAAGAAAATTTATTTAGGGGGTTTGCATTCAGTATGAATGCTTATATTCCAGTCCACTTCTTCACCACCTAGGAGGTAGGACTGCCGGTGTTATTTGATAATGTGGTTTATTTCTATTGACGCTGAATTCCCTCTACAAGCAAAAATATTAAAAGAAGGTAATTAATGCGACTTCGTGTTTTAGGTCTATTGATATTTAATGCAGAAAAGAGTATTTTGATTATTATAAAATTTATACGAACAATTGTGTTACGCTTTATAACATATTATGGAAACGAATACATAAGGATGTGTAGAAAAATCGACTTTCATTAGAAATATCTGAAACTAAGAGAAATTTGTTAGTGACCTGCAACTAAGAAAACTAAATTGAACTTATCTGTCTGGGAGAGAAACCTCAAACACGGACCCTCCTTTCGCTAGTGCGGTGTTCCTCCTGCTATTGTCTGACGTGCGGCCTTCTATGAATTATCAGAGACTATACAAACAACTGAAACTCAAAATAACTCATTTGGACTTATCATTCTCGGGTTAACCTGATGAAGTGGTTAATTCCTATAGACACTCAAATTCGTCTACAAGCAAAAAAATTAAAAGAAGGTAATTAATGCGATTTCGTTTTTTGGGTCTATTGATATTTAATCCTAAAAATAATATTTTGATTATTATAAAATCTACATAAACACTTGTAAAACGCCTTAAGACATATTATCCGAACGAGTACATAAGGATGTGTTGAAAATTCGAATTATTTTACAGTTACCTGTATTTATGTAAACTAACTTGATCTTATCTATCTGGAAGATAGACCTCAAACAGGGATCCTCCTTCCGCCAGTGGGTTGTTACACCTGGGATTTTCTGACGTACAGCTTTCTTCAACGAATTATCAAAGACCTATCCAAACAACTGAAACTCAGAGTAACTTATTTGGACTTAACATTCTCGGGTTTACCTGATGAAGTGGTTTATTTCTATTGACACTGAAATTCCTCTACAAACAAAAAAAAAATAAATGCAGATAATTAATGCAATTCCGGTTTTTGTGTCTGTTGATATTTTATACAGAAAAAAATGTTTTGATAATTATAAAATTTAAACGAACACTTATCTTACGCTTTGCATCAATTTATCCGAACGAATCAATGAGGATGTGTTCAAAGAACGAATTTTGTTAGAGTTATCTCAAACTAAGCGAATTTTGGTGTAATCTGGCATATGTGATTTTGACATAAGTGATATGCTCATAATATCATATCATTTCAAGTAAAACTTTATTTAAAATAATATCTGTAATATATACACACAGAGTGTCAGATATATGTTAGAAAATAACTGTATTGTTAATAAATTATTCATGATTTAGATTTAAATCTTTTACGATATAAAATGTTTTTCAAAATTAAGAAAATATATTTAGGGGTTTAGCATTCAATATGAATGCTTATATTCCAGTCCGCTTCTTCACCACCTAGGAGGTAGGACTGCCGGTGTTATTTGATAATGTGGTTTATTTCTATTGACGCTGAATTCCCTCTACAAGCAAAAATATTAAAAGAAGGTAATTAATGCGATTTTGTTTTTTGGGTCTATTGATATTTAATGCAGGAAAGAGTAATTTGATTATTGTAAAAAGTATACGAACAATTGTGTTACGCTTTATAACATATTATGCGATCGAATACATAAGGATGTGTTGAAAAATCGACTTTCATTAGAAATATCTGAAACTAAGAGAAATTTGTTAGTGACCTGCAACTAAGTAAACTAAATTGAACTTATCTGTCTGGGAGAGAAACCTCAAACACGGACCCTCCTTTCGCTAGTGCGGTGTTCCTCCTGCTATTGTCTGACGTGCGGCCTTCTATGAATTATCAGAGACTATACAAACAACTGAAACTCAAAAAACTCATTTGGACTTATCATTCTCGGGTTAACCTGAGGAAGTGGTTAAATCCTATAGACACTCAAATTCCTCTACAAGCAAAAAAAATTAAAAGAAGGTAATTAATGCGATTTCGTTTTTTGGGTCTATTGATATTTAATCCAGAAAAGAATATTTTGATTACTATAAAATCTAGACAAACACTTGTAAAACGCCTTTTAACATATTATCCGAACGAGTACATAAGGATGTGTTGAAAATTCGAATTTTTTTACAGTTTCCTGTATTTATGTAAACTAACTTGATCTTATCTATCTGGGAGACAGACCTCAAACAGGGATCCTCCTTCCGCCAGTGGGGTGTTACACCTGGGATTTTCTGACGTACGGCCTTCTTCAACGAATTATCAAAGACCTATCCAAACAACTGAAATTCAGAGTATCTTATTTGGACTTATCATTCTCGGGTTTACCTGATGAAGTGGATTATTTCTATTGAAACTGAAATTCCTCTACAAGCAAAAAAAAAATAAATGCAGATAATTAATGCAATTACGGTTTTTGTGTCTGTTGATATTTTATACAGAAAAAAATGTTTTGATAATTATAAAATTTAAACGAACACTTATCTAACGCTTTGTATCAATTTATCCGTACGAATCTATGAGGATGTGTTCAAAAAACGAATTTTGTTAGAGTTATCTCAAACTAAGCGAATTTTGGTGCAATCTGACATATATGATTATGACATAAGTGATATGCTCATAATATTATATTATTTCAAGTAAAACTTTATTTAAAATAATATCTGTAATATATACACACAGAGTGTCAGATATATGTTAGAAAATATCTGTATTGTTAATAAATTATTCATGATTTAGATTTAAATCTTTTTAAGATATAAAATGTTTTTCAAAATTAAGAAAATTTATTTTGGGGTTTTGCATTCAGTATGAATGCTTATATTCCAGTCCGCTTCTTCACCACCTAGGAGGTAGGACTGCCGGTGTTATTTGATAATGTGGTTTATTTCTATTGACGCTGAATTCCCTCTACAAGCAAAAATATTAAATGTAGGTAATTAATGCGATTTCGTTTTTTGGGTCTATTGATATTTAATGCAGAAAATAGTATTTTGATTATTATAAAATTTATACGAGCAATTGTGTTACGTTTTATAACATATTATCCGAACGAATACATACGGATGTGTTGAAAAATCGACTTTCTTTACTGTTACCTGAAACTAAGAAAAATTTGTTAGTGACCTGCAACTAAGTAAACTAAATTGAACTTATCTGTCTGGGAGAGAAACCTCAAACACGGACCCTCCTTTCGCCAGCGCGGTGTTCCTCCTGCTATTGTCCGACGTACGGCCTTCTACGAATTATCAAAGACCATACAAACAACTGAAACTCAAAGTAACTCATTTGGACTTATCATTCTCGGGTTAACCTGATGAAGTGGTTAATTCCTATAGACACTCAAATTCCTCTACAAGCAAAAAAATTAAAAGAAGGTAATTAATGCGATTTCGTTTTTTGGGTCTATTGATATTTAATCCAGAAAAGAATATTTTGATTATTATAAAATCTACAGAAACACTTGTAAAACGCCTTTTAACATATTATCCGAACGAGTACATAAGGATGTGTTGAAAATTCGAATTTTTTTACAGTTTCCTGTATTTATGTAAACTAACTTGATCTTATCTATCTGGGAGACAGACCTCAAACAGGGATCCTCCATCCGCCAGTCGGGTGTTACATCTGGGATTTTCTGACGTACGGCCTTCTTCAACGAATTATCAAAGACCTATTCAAACAACTGAAACTCAGAGTAACTTATTTGGACTTATCATTCTCGGGTTTACCTGATGAAGTGGTTTAATTCTATTGACACTGAAATTCCTCTACAAGCAAAAAAAAAATAAATGCTGATAATTAATGCAATTCCGGTTTTTGTGTCTGTTGATATTTTATACAGAAAAAAATGTTTTGATAATTATAAAATTTAAAAGAACACTTATCTTACGCTTTGTATCTATTTATCCGAACGAATCTATGAGGATGTGTTCAAAGAACGAATTTTGTTAGAGTTTTCTCAAACTAAGCGAATTTCGGTGTAATCTGACATATGTGATTATGACATAAGTGACGTACGTGCTCATAATATCATATCATTTTATGTAAGACATAAGTGCTCATAATATCATATCATTTCAAGTAAAATTTTATTTAAAATAATATCTGCAATATATACACACAGAGTGTCAGATATATGTTAGAAAATAACTGTATTGTTAATAAATTATTCATGATTTAGATTTAAATCTTTTACGATATAAAATGTTTTTCAAAATTAAGAAAATATATTTAGGGGTTTAGCATTCAATATGAATGCTTATATTCCAGTCCGCTTCTTCACCACCTAGGAGGTAGGACTGCCGGTGTTATTTGATAATGTGGTTTATTTCTATTGACGCTGAATTCCCTCTACAAGCAAAAATATTAAAAGAAGGTAATTAATGCGATTTCGTTTTTTGGGTCTATTGATATTTAATACAGGAAAGAGTAATTTGATTATTGTAAAATGTATACGAACAATTGTGTTACGCTTTATAACATATTATGCGATCGAATACATAAGGATGTGTTGAAAAATCGACTTTCATTAGAAATATCTGAAACTAAGAGAAATTTGTTAGTGACCTGCAACTAAGTAAACTAAATTGAACTTATCTGTCTGGGAGAGAAACCTCAAACACGAACCCTCCTTTCGCTAGTGCGGTGTTCCTCCTGCTATTGTCTGACGTGCGGCCTTCTATGAATTATCAGAGACTATACAAACAACTGAAACTCAAAGTAACTCATTTGGACTTATCATTCTCGGGTTAACCTGAGGAAGTGGTTAAATCCTATAGACACTCAAATTCCTCTACAAGCAAAAAAAATTAAAAGAAGGTAATTAATGCGATTTCGTTTTTTGGGTCTATTGATATTTAATCCTGAAAATAATATTTTGATTATTATAAAATCTACATAAACACTTGTAAAACGCCTTAAGACATATTATCCGAACGAGTACATAAGGATGTGTTGAAAATTCGAATTATTTTACAGTTACCTGTATTTATGTAAACTAACTTGATCTTATCTATCTGGAAGATAGACCTCAAACAGGGATCCTCCTTCCGCCAGTGGGTTGTTACACCTGGGATTTTCTGACGTACAGCCTTCTTCAACGAATTATCAAAGACCTATCCAAACAACTGAAACTCAGACTAACGTATTTGGACTTATCATTCTCGGGTTTACCTGATGAAGTGGTTTATTTCTAATGAAACTGAAATCCCTCTACAAGAAAAAAAATTAAAAGAAGGTAATTAATGCGATTTCGTTTTTGGGTCTATTGATATTTAGTCCTGAAAATAATATTTTGATTATTATAAAATCTACCCTAACACTTGTAAAACGCCTTATGACATATTATCCGAACGAGTATACAAGGATGTGTTGAAAATTCGATTTTTTTTACAGTTTCCTGAAACTATGTAAACTAACTTGATCTTATCTATCTGGGAGACAGACCTCAAACAGGGATCCTCCTTCCGCCAGTCGGTTGTTACACCTGGGATTTTCTGACGTACGGCCTTCTTCAACGAATTATCAAAGATCTATTCAAACAGCTGAAACTCAGAGTAACTTATTTGGACTTATCATTCTCGGGTAAATATAAAATATAAAATGTTATAATATGTTTTAACATATTATAACATTTATAAAATGTTAAATGATATAAAATGTTTTTCAAAATTAAGAAAATTTATTTAGGGGTTTAGCATTCAATATGAATGCTTATATTCCAGTCCGCTTCTTCACCACCTAGGAAGTAGGACTGCCGGTGTTATTTGATAATGTGGTTTATTTCTATTGACGCTAAATTCCCTCTACAAGCAAAAATATTAAAAGAAGGTAATTAATGCGATTTCGTTTTTTGGGTCTATTGATATTTAATGCAGGAAAGAGTAATTTGATTATTGTAAAATGTATACGAACAATTTTGTTACGCTTTATAACATATTATGCGATCGAATACATAAGGATGTGTTGAAAAATCGACTTTCATTAGAAATATCTGAAACTAAGAGAAATTTGTTAGTGACCTGCAACTAAGAAAACTAAATTGAACTTATCTGTCTGGGAGAGAAACCTCAAACACGGACCCTCCTTTCGCCAGTGCGGTGTTCCTCCTGCTATTGTCTGACGTGCTGCCTTCTACGAATTATCAGAGACTATACAAACAACTGAAACTCAAAGTAACTCATTTGGACTTATCATTCTCGGGTTAACCTGATGAAGTGGTTAATTCCTATAGACACTCAAATTCGTCTACAAGCAAAAAAATTAAAGAAGGAAATTAATGCGATTTCGTTTTTTGGGTCTATTGATATTTAATCCTAAAAATAATATTTTGATTATTATAAAATCTACATAAACACTTGTAAAACGCCTTAAGACATATTATCTGAACGAGTACATAAGGATGTGTTGAAAATTCGAATTATTTTACAGTTACCTGTATTTATGTAAACTAACTTGATCTTATCTATCTGGAAGATAGACCTCAAACAGGGATCCTCCTTCCGCCAGTGGGTTGTTACACCTGGGATTTTCTGACGTACAGCATTCTTCAACGAATTATCAAAGACCTATCCAAACAACTGAAACTCAGAGTAACTTATTTGGACTTATCATTCTCGGGTTTACCTGATGAAGTGGTTTATTTCTATTGACACTGAAATTCCTCTACAAGCAAAAAAAAAATAAATGCAGATAATTAATGCAATTCCTGTTTTTGTGTCTGTTGATATTTTATACAGAAAAAGATGTTTTGATAATTATAAAATTTAAAAGAACACTTATCTTACGCCTTGTATCTATTTATCCGAACGAATCAATGAGGATGTGTTCAAAGAACGAATTTTGTTAGAGTTATCTCAAACTAAGCGAATTTTGGTGTAATCTGGCATATGTGATTTTGACATAAGTGATATGCTCATAATATCATATCATTTGAAGTAAAATTTTATTTAAAATAATATCTGTAATATATACACACAGAGTGTCAGATATATGTTAGAAAATATCTGTATTGTTAATACATTATTCATGATTTAGATTTAAATCTTTTTAAGATATAAAATGTTTTTCAAAATTAAGAAAATTTATTTAGGGGGTTTGCATTCAGTATGAATGCTTATATTCCAGTCCGCTTCTTCACCACCTAGGAGGTAGGACTGCCGGTGTTATTTGATAATGTGGTTTATTTCTATTGGCGCTGAATTCCCTCTACAAGCAAAAATATTAAAAGAAGGTAATTAATGCGATTTTGTTTTTTGGGTCTATTGATATTTAATGCAGAAAAGAGTATTTTGATTATTATAAAATTTATACGAACAATTGTGTTACGCTTTATAACATATTATGCGAACGAATACATAAGGATGTGTAGAAAAATCGACTTTCATTAGAAATATCTGAAACTAAGAGAAATTTGTTAGTGACCTGCAACTAAGAAAACTAAATTGAACTTATCTGTCTGGGAGAGAAACCTCAAACACGGACCCTCCTTTCGCCAGTGCGGTGTTCCTCCTGCTATTGTCTGACGTGCGGCCTTCTACGAATTATCAGAGACTATACAAACAACTGAAACTCAAAGTAACTCATTTGGACTTATCATTCTCGGGTTAACCTGATGAAGTGGTTAATTCCTATAGACACTCAAATTCGTCTACAAGCAAAAAAATTAAAAGAAGGTAATTAATGCGATTTCGTTTTTTGGGTCTATTGATATTTAATCCTAAAAATAATATTTTGATTATTATAAAATCTACATAAACACTTGTAAAACGCCTTAAGACATATTATCCGAACGAGTACATAAGGATGTGTTGAAAATTCGAATTATTTTACAGTTACCTGTATTTATGTAAACTAACTTGATCTTATCTATCTGGAAGATAGACCTCAAACAGGGATCCTCCTTCCGCCAGTGGGTTGTTACACCTGGGATTTTCTGACGTACAGCTTTCTTCAACGAATTATCAAAGACCTATCCAAACAACTGAAACTCAGAGTAACTTATTTGGACTTATCATTCTCGGGTTTACCTGATGAAGTGGTTTATTTCTATTGACACTGAAATTCCTCTACAAGCAAAAAAAAAATAAATGCAGATAATTAATGCAATTCCGGTTTTTGTGTCTGTTGATATTTTATACAGAAAAAAATGTTTTGATAATTATAAAATTTAAACGAACACTTATCTTACGCTTTGCATCAATTTATCCGAACGAATCAATGAGGATGTGTTCAAAGAACGAATTTTGTTAGAGTTATCTCAAACTAAGCGAATTTTGGTGTAATCTGGCATATGTGATTTTGACATAAGTGATATGCTCATAATATCATATCATTTCAAGTAAAACTTTATTTAAAATAATATCTGTAATATATACACACAGAGTGTCAGATATATGTTAGAAAATAACTGTATTGTTAATAAATTATTCATGATTTAGATTTAAATCTTTTACGATATAAAATGTTTTTCAAAATTAAGAAAATATATTTAGGGGTTTAGCATTCAATATGAATGCTTATATTCCAGTCCGCTTCTTCACCACCTAGGAGGTAGGACTGCCGGTGTTATTTGATAATGTGGTTTATTTCTATTGACGCTGAATTCCCTCTACAAGCAAAAATATTAAAAGAAGGTAATTAATGCGATTTTGTTTTTTGGGTCTATTGATATTTAATGCAGGAAAGAGTAATTTGATTATTGTAAAAAGTATACGAACAATTGTGTTACGCTTTATAACATATTATGCGATCGAATACATAAGGATGTGTTGAAAAATCGACTTTCATTAGAAATATCTGAAACTAAGAGAAATTTGTTAGTGACCTGCAACTAAGTAAACTAAATTGAACTTATCTGTCTGGGAGAGAAACCTCAAACACGGACCCTCCTTTCGCTAGTGCGGTGTTCCTCCTGCTATTGTCTGACGTGCGGCCTTCTATGAATTATCAGAGACTATACAAACAACTGAAACTCAAAATAACTCATTTGGACTTATCATTCTCGGGTTAACCTGAGGAAGTGGTTAAATCCTATAGACACTCAAATTCCTCTACAAGCAAAAAAAATTAAAAGAAGGTAATTAATGCGATTTCGTTTTTTGGGTCTATTGATATTTAATCCAGAAAAGAATATTTTGATTACTATAAAATCTAGACAAACACTTGTAAAACGCCTTTTAACATATTATCCGAACGAGTACATAAGGATGTGTTGAAAATTCGAATTTTTTTTACAGTTTCCTGTATTTATGTAAACTAACTTGATCTTATCTATCTGGGAGACAGACCTCAAACAGGGATCCTCCTTCCGCCAGTGGGGTGTTACACCTGGGATTTTCTGACGTACGGCCTTCTTCAACGAATTATCAAAGACCTATCCAAACAACTGAAATTCAGAGTATCTTATTTGGACTTATCATTCTCGGGTTTACCTGATGAAGTGGATTATTTCTATTCAAACTGAAATTCCTCTACAAGCAAAAAAAAAATAAATGCAGATAATTAATGCAATTACGGTTTTTGTGTCTGTTGATATTTTATACAGAAAAAAATGTTTTGATAATTATAAAATTTAAACGAACACTTATCTAACGCTTTGTATCAATTTATCCGTACGAATCTATGAGGATGTGTTCAAAAAACGAATTTTGTTAGAGTTATCTCAAACTAAGCGAATTTTGGTGCAATCTGACATATATGATTATGACATAAGTGATATGCTCATAATATTATATTATTTCAAGTAAAACTTTATTTAAAATAATATCTGTAATATATACACACAGAGTGTCAGATATATGTTAGAAAATATCTGTACTGTTAATAAATTATTCATGATTTAGATTTAAATCTTTTTAAGATATAAAATGTTTTTCAAAATTAAGAAAATTTATTTTGGGGTTTAGCATTCAGTATGAATGTTTATATTCCAGTCCGCTTCTTCACCACCTAGGAGGTAGGACTGCCGGTGTTATTTGATAATGTGGTTTATTTCTATTGACGCTGAATTCCCTCTACAAGCAAAAATATTAAATGTAGGTAATTAATGCGATTTCGTTTTTTGGGTCTATTGATATTTAATGCAGAAAATAGTATTTTGATTATTATAAAATTTATACGAGCAATTGTGTTACGTTTTATAACATATTATCCGAACGAATACATACGGATGTGTTGAAAAATCGACTTTCTTTACTGTTACCTGAAACTAAGAAAAATTTGTTAGTGACCTGCAACTAAGTAAACTAAATTGAACTTATCTGTCTGGGAGAGAAACCTCAAACACGGACCCTCCTTTCGCCAGCGCGGTGTTCCTCCTGCTATTGTCCGATGTACGGCCTTCTACGAATTATCAAAGACCATACAAACAACTGAAACTCAAAGTAACTCATTTGGACTTATCATTCTCGGGTTAACCTGATGAAGTGGTTAATTCCTATAGACACTCAAATTCCTCTACAAGCAAAAAAATTAAAAGAAGGTAATTAATTCGATTTCGTTTTTTGGGTCTATTGATATTTAATCCAGAAAAGAATATTTTGATTATTATAAAATCTACATAAACACTTGTAAAACGCCTTTTAACATATTATCCGAATGAGTACATAAGGATGTGTTGAAAATTCGAATTTTTTTACAGTTACCTGTATTTATGTAAACTAACTTGATCTTATCTATCTGGAAGATAGACCTCAAACAGGGATCCTCCTTCCGCCAGTGGGTTGTTACACCTGGGATTTTCTGACGTACAGCATTCTTCAACGAATTATCAAAGACCTATCCAAACAACTGAAACTCAGAGTAACTTATTTGGACTTATCATTCTCGGGTTTACCTGATGAAGTGGTTTATTTCTATTGACACTGAAATTCCTCTACAAGCAAAAAAAAATAAATGCAGATAATTAATGCAATTCCGGTTTTTGTGTCTGTTGATATTTTATACAGAAAAAGATGTTTTGATAATTATAAAATTTAAAAGAACACTTATCTTACGCTTTGTATCTATTTATCCGAACGAATCAATGAGGATGTGTTCAAAGAACGAATTTTGTTAGAGTTATCTCAAACTAAGCGAATTTTGGTGTAATCTGGCATATGTGATTTTGACATAAGTGATATGCTCATAATATCATATCATTTGAAGTAAAATTTTATTTAAAATAATATCTGTAATATATACACACAGAGTGTCAGATATATGTTAGAAAATATCTGTATTGTTAATAAATTATTCATGATTTAGATTTAAATCTTTTTAAGATATAAAATGTTTTTCAAAATTAAGAAAATTTATTTAGGGGGTTTGCATTCAGTATGAATGCTTATATTCCAGTCCACTTCTTCACCACCTAGGAGGTAGGACTGCCGGTGTTATTTGATAATGTGGTTTATTTCTATTGACGCTGAATTCCCTCTACAAGCAAAAATATTAAAAGAAGGTAATTAATGCGACTTCGTGTTTTAGGTCTATTGATATTTAATGCAGAAAAGAGTATTTTGATTATTATAAAATTTATACGAACAATTGTGTTACGCTTTATAACATATTATGGAAACGAATACATAAGGATGTGTAGAAAAATCGACTTTCATTAGAAATATCTGAAACTAAGAGAAATTTGTTAGTGACCTGCAACTAAGAAAACTAAATTGAACTTATCTGTCTGGGAGAGAAACCTCAAACACGGACCCTCCTTTCGCTAGTGCGGTGTTCCTCCTGCTATTGTCTGACGTGCGGCCTTCTATGAATTATCAGAGACTATACAAACAACTGAAACTCAAAATAACTCATTTGGACTTATCATTCTCGGGTTAACCTGATGAAGTGGTTAATTCCTATAGACACTCAAATTCGTCTACAAGCAAAAAAATTAAAAGAAGGTAATTAATGCGATTTCGTTTTTTGGGTCTATTGATATTTAATCCTAAAAATAATATTTTGATTATTATAAAATCTACATAAACACTTGTAAAACGCCTTAAGACATATTATCCGAACGAGTACATAAGGATGTGTTGAAAATTCGAATTATTTTACATTTACCTGTATTTATGTAAACTAACTTGATCTTATCTATCTGGAAGATAGACCTCAAACAGGGATCCTCCTTCCGCCAGTGGGTTGTTACACCTGGGATTTTCTGACGTACAGCTTTCTTCAACGAATTATCAAAGACCTATCCAAACAACTGAAACTCAGAGTAACTTATTTGGACTTATCATTCTCGGGTTTACCTGATGAAGTGGTTTATTTCTATTGACACTGAAATTCCTCTACAAACAAAAAAAAAATAAATGCAGATAATTAATGCAATTCCGGTTTTTGTGTCTGTTGATATTTTATACAGAAAAAAATGTTTTGATAATTATAAAATTTAAACGAACACTTATCTTACGCTTTGCATCAATTTATCCGAACGAATCAATGAGGATGTGTTCAAAGAACGAATTTTGTTAGAGTTATCTCAAACTAAGCGAATTTTGGTGTAATCTGGCATATGTGATTTTGACATAAGTGATATGCTCATAATATCATATCATTTCAAGTAAAACTTTATTTAAAATAATATCTGTAATATATACACACAGAGTGTCAGATATATGTTAGAAAATAACTGTATTGTTAATAAATTATTCATGATTTAGATTTAAATCTTTTACGATATAAAATGTTTTTCAAAATTATGAAAATATATTTAGGGGTTTAGCATTCAATATGAATGCTTATATTCCAGTCCGCTTCTTCACCACCTAGGAGGTAGGACTGCCGGTGTTATTTGATAATGTGGTTTATTTCTATTGACGCTGAATTCCCTCTACAAGCAAAAATATTAAAAGAAGGTAATTAATGCGATTTTGTTTTTTGGGTCTATTGATATTTAATGCAGGAAAGAGTAATTTGATTATTGTAAAAAGTATACGAACAATTGTGTTACGCTTTATAACATATTATGCGATCGAATACATAAGGATGTGTTGAAAAATCGACTTTCATTAGAAATATCTGAAACTAAGAGAAATTTGTTAGTGACCTGCAACTAAGTAAACTAAATTGAACTTATCTGTCTGGGAGAGAAACCTCAAACACGGACCCTCCTTTCGCTAGTGCGGTGTTCCTCCTGCTATTGTCTGACGTGCGGCCTTCTATGAATTATCAGAGACTATACAAACAACTGAAACTCAAAAAACTCATTTGGACTTATCATTCTCGGGTTAACCTGAGGAAGTGGTTAAATCCTATAGACACTCAAATTCCTCTACAAGCAAAAAAAATTAAAAGAAGGTAATTAATGCGATTTCGTTTTTTGGGTCTATTGATATTTAATCCAGAAAAGAATATTTTGATTACTATAAAATCTAGACAAACACTTGTAAAACGCCTTTTAACATATTATCCGAACGAGTACATAAGGATGTGTTGAAAATTCGAATTTTTTTACAGTTTCCTGTATTTATGTAAACTAACTTGATCTTATCTATCTGGGAGACAGACCTCAAACAGGGATCCTCCTTCCGCCAGTGGGGTGTTACACCTGGGATTTTCTGACGTACGGCCTTCTTCAACGAATTATCAAAGACCTATCCAAACAACTGAAATTCAGAGTATCTTATTTGGACTTATCATTCTCGGGTTTACCTGATGAAGTGGATTATTTCTATTGAAACTGAAATTCCTCTACAAGCAAAAAAAAAAATAAATGCAGATAATTAATGCAATTACGGTTTTTGTGTCTGTTGATATTTTATACAGAAAAAAATGTTTTGATAATTATAAAATTTAAACGAACACTTATCTAACGCTTTGTATCAATTTATCCGTACGAATCTATGAGGATGTGTTCAAAAAACGAATTTTGTTAGAGTTATCTCAAACTAAGCGAATTTTGGTGCAATCTGACATATATGATTATGACATAAGTGATATGCTCATAATATTATATTATTTCAAGTAAAACTTTATTTAAAATAATATCTGTAATATATACACACAGAGTGTCAGATATATGTTAGAAAATATCTGTATTGTTAATAAATTATTCATGATTTAGATTTAAATCTTTTTAAGATATAAAATGTTTTTCAAAATTAAGAAAATTTATTTTGGGGTTTTGCATTCAGTATGAATGCTTATATTCCAGTCCGCTTCTTCACCACCTAGGAGGTAGGACTGCCGGTGTTATTTGATAATGTGGTTTATTTCTATTGACGCTGAATTCCCTCTACAAGCAAAAATATTAAATGTAGGTAATTAATGCGATTTCGTTTTTTGGGTCTATTGATATTTAATGCAGAAAATAGTATTTTGATTATTATAAAATTTATACGAGCAATTGTGTTACGTTTTATAACATATTATCCGAACGAATACATACGGATGTGTTGAAAAATCGACTTTCTTTACTGTTACCTGAAACTAAGAAAAATTTGTTAGTGACCTGCAACTAAGTAAACTAAATTGAACTTATCTGTCTGGGAGAGAAACCTCAAACACGGACCCTCCTTTCGCCAGCGCGGTGTTCCTCCTGCTATTGTCCGACGTACGGCCTTCTACGAATTATCAAAGACCATACAAACAACTGAAACTCAAAGTAACTCATTTGGACTTATCATTCTCGGGTTAACCTGATGAAGTGGTTAATTCCTATAGACACTCAAATTCCTCTACAAGCAAAAAAATTAAAAGAAGGTAATTAATGCGATTTCGTTTTTTGGGTCTATTGATATTTAATCCAGAAAAGAATATTTTGATTATTATAAAATCTACAGAAACACTTGTAAAACGCCTTTTAACATATTATCCGAACGAGTACATAAGGATGTGTTGAAAATTCGATTTTTTTTACAGTTTCCTGTATTTATGTAAACTAACTTGATCTTATCTATCTGGGAGACAGACCTCAAACAGGGATCCTCCATCCGCCAGTCGGGTGTTACATCTGGGATTTTCTGACGTACGGCCTTCTTCAACGAATTATCAAAGACCTATTCAAACAACTGAAACTCAGAGTAACTTATTTGGACTTATCATTCTCGGGTTTACCTGATGAAGTGGTTTAATTCTATTGACACTGAAATTCCTCTACAAGCAAAAAAAAAATAAATGCTGATAATTAATGCAATTCCGGTTTTTGTGTCTGTTGATATTTTATACAGAAAAAAATGTTTTGATAATTATAAAATTTAAAAGAACACTTATCTTACGCTTTGTATCTATTTATCCGAACGAATCTATGAGGATGTGTTCAAAGAACGAATTTTGTTAGAGTTTTCTCAAACTAAGCGAATTTCGGTGTAATCTGACATATGTGATTATGACATAAGTGACGTACGTGCTCATAATATCATATCATTTTATGTAAGACATAAGTGCTCATAATATCATATCATTTCAAGTAAAATTTTATTTAAAATAATATCTGCAATATATACACACAGAGTGTCAGATATATGTTAGAAAATAACTGTATTGTTAATAAATTATTCATGATTTAGATTTAAATCTTTTACGATATAAAATGTTTTTCAAAATTAAGAAAATATATTTAGGGGTTTAGCATTCAATATGAATGCTTATATTCCAGTCCGCTTCTTCACCACCTAGGAGGTAGGACTGCCGGTGTTATTTGATAATGTGGTTTATTTCTATTGACGCTGAATTCCCTCTACAAGCAAAAATATTAAAAGAAGGTAATTAATGCGATTTCGTTTTTTGGGTCTATTGATATTTAATACAGGAAAGAGTAATTTGATTATTGTAAAATGTATACGAACAATTGTGTTACGCTTTATAACATATTATGCGATCGAATACATAAGGATGTGTTGAAAAATCGACTTTCATTAGAAATATCTGAAACTAAGAGAAATTTGTTAGTGACCTGCAACTAAGTAAACTAAATTGAACTTATCTGTCTGGGAGAGAAACCTCAAACACGAACCCTCCTTTCGCTAGTGCGGTGTTCCTCCTGCTATTGTCTGACGTGCGGCCTTCTATGAATTATCAGAGACTATACAAACAACTGAAACTCAAAGTAACTCATTTGGACTTATCATTCTCGGGTTAACCTGAGGAAGTGGTTAAATCCTATAGACACTCAAATTCCTCTACAAGCAAAAAAAATTAAAAGAAGGTAATTAATGCGATTTCGTTTTTTGGGTCTATTGATATTTAATCCTGAAAATAATATTTTGATTATTATAAAATCTACATAAACACTTGTAAAACGCCTTAAGACATATTATCCGAACGAGTACATAAGGATGTGTTGAAAATTCGAATTATTTTACAGTTACCTGTATTTATGTAAACTAACTTGATCTTATCTATCTGGAAGATAGACCTCAAACAGGGATCCTCCTTCCGCCAGTGGGTTGTTACACCTGGGATTTTCTGACGTACAGCCTTCTTCAACGAATTATCAAAGACCTATCCAAACAACTGAAACTCAGACTAACGTATTTGGACTTATCATTCTCGGGTTTACCTGATGAAGTGGTTTATTTCTAATGAAACTGAAATCCCTCTACAAGAAAAAAAATTAAAAGAAGGTAATTAATGCGATTTCGTTTTTGGGTCTATTGATATTTAGTCCTGAAAATAATATTTTGATTATTATAAAATCTACCCTAACACTTGTAAAACGCATTATGACATATTATCCGAACGAGTATACAAGGATGTGTTGAAAATTCGATTTTTTTTACAGTTTCCTGAAACTATGTAAACTAACTTGATCTTATCTATCTGGGAGACAGACCTCAAACAGGGATCCTCCTTCCGCCAGTCGGTTGTTACACCTGGGATTTTCTGACGTACGGCCTTCTTCAACGAATTATCAAAGATCTATTCAAACAGCTGAAACTCAGAGTAACTTATTTGGACTTATCATTCTCGGGTAAATATAAAATATAAAATGTTATAATATGTTTTAACATATTATAACATTTATAAAATGTTAAATGATATAAAATGTTTTTCAAAATTAAGAAAATTTATTTAGGGGTTTAGCATTCAATATGAATGCTTATATTCCAGTCCGCTTCTTCACCACCTAGGAAGTAGGACTGCCGGTGTTATTTGATAATGTGGTTTATTTCTATTGACGCTAAATTCCCTCTACAAGCAAAAATATTAAAAGAAGGTAATTAATGCGATTTCGTTTTTTGGGTCTATTGATATTTAATGCAGGAAAGAGTAATTTGATTATTGTAAAATGTATACGAACAATTTTGTTACGCTTTATAACATATTATGCGATCGAATACATAAGGATGTGTTGAAAAATCGACTTTCATTAGAAATATCTGAAACTAAGAGAAATTTGTTAGTGACCTGCAACTAAGAAAACTAAATTGAACTTATCTGTCTGGGAGAGAAACCTCAAACACGGACCCTCCTTTCGCCAGTGCGGTGTTCCTCCTGCTATTGTCTGACGTGCTGCCTTCTACGAATTATCAGAGACTATACAAACAACTGAAACTCAAAGTAACTCATTTGGACTTATCATTCTCGGGTTAACCTGATGAAGTGGTTAATTCCTATAGACACTCAAATTCGTCTACAAGCAAAAAAATTAAAGAAGGAAATTAATGCGATTTCGTTTTTTGGGTCTATTGATATTTAATCCTAAAAATAATATTTTGATTATTATAAAATCTACATAAACACTTGTAAAACGCCTTAAGACATATTATCTGAACGAGTACATAAGGATGTGTTGAAAATTCGAATTATTTTACAGTTACCTGTATTTATGTAAACTAACTTGATCTTATCTATCTGGAAGATAGACCTCAAACAGGGATCCTCCTTCCGCCAGTGGGTTGTTACACCTGGGATTTTCTGACGTACAGCATTCTTCAACGAATTATCAAAGACCTATCCAAACAACTGAAACTCAGAGTAACTTATTTGGACTTATCATTCTCGGGTTTACCTGATGAAGTGGTTTATTTCTATTGACACTGAAATTCCTCTACAAGCAAAAAAAAAATAAATGCAGATAATTAATGCAATTCCTGTTTTTGTGTCTGTTGATATTTTATACAGAAAAAGATGTTTTGATAATTATAAAATTTAAAAGAACACTTATCTTACGCCTTGTATCTATTTATCCGAACGAATCAATGAGGATGTGTTCAAAGAACGAATTTTGTTAGAGTTATCTCAAACTAAGCGAATTTTGGTGTAATCTGGCATATGTGATTTTGACATAAGTGATATGCTCATAATATCATATCATTTGAAGTAAAATTTTATTTAAAATAATATCTGTAATATATACACACAGAGTGTCAGATATATGTTAGAAAATATCTGTATTGTTAATACATTATTCATGATTTAGATTTAAATCTTTTTAAGATATAAAATGTTTTTCAAAATTAAGAAAATTTATTTAGGGGGTTTGCATTCAGTATGAATGCTTATATTCCAGTCCGCTTCTTCACCACCTAGGAGGTAGGACTGCCGGTGTTATTTGATAATGTGGTTTATTTCTATTGGCGCTGAATTCCCTCTACAAGCAAAAATATTAAAAGAAGGTAATTAATGCGACTTCGTGTTTTAGGTCTATTGATATTTAATGCAGAAAAGAGTATTTTGATTATTATAAAATTTATACGAACAATTGTGTTACGCTTTATAACATATTATGCGAACGAATACATAAGGATGTGTAGAAAAATCGACTTTCATTAGAAATATCTGAAACTAAGAGAAATTTGTTAGTGACCTGCAACTAAGAAAACTAAATTGAACTTATCTGTCTGGGAGAGAAACCTCAAACACGGACCCTCCTTTCGCCAGTGCGGTGTTCCTCCTGCTATTGTCTGACGTGCGGCCTTCTACGAATTATCAGAGACTATACAAACAACTGAAACTCAAAGTAACTCATTTGGACTTATCATTCTCGGGTTAACCTGATGAAGTGGTTAATTCCTATAGACACTCAAATTCGTCTACAAGCAAAAAAATTAAAAGAAGGTAATTAATGCGATTTCGTTTTTTGGGTCTATTGATATTTAATCCTAAAAATAATATTTTGATTATTATAAAATCTACATAAACACTTGTAAAACGCCTTAAGACATATTATCCGAACGAGTACATAAGGATGTGTTGAAAATTCGAATTATTTTACAGTTACCTGTATTTATGTAAACTAACTTGATCTTATCTATCTGGAAGATAGACCTCAAACAGGGATCCTCCTTCCGCCAGTGGGTTGTTACACCTGGGATTTTCTGACGTACAGCTTTCTTCAACGAATTATCAAAGACCTATCCAAACAACTGAAACTCAGAGTAACTTATTTGGACTTATCATTCTCGGGTTTACCTGATGAAGTGGTTTATTTCTATTGACACTGAAATTCCTCTACAAGCAAAAAAAAAATAAATGCAGATAATTAATGCAATTCCGGTTTTTGTGTCTGTTGATATTTTATACAGAAAAAAATGTTTTGATAATTATAAAATTTAAACGAACACTTATCTTACGCTTTGCATCAATTTATCCGAACGAATCAATGAGGATGTGTTCAAAGAACGAATTTTGTTAGAGTTATCTCAAACTAAGCGAATTTTGGTGTAATCTGGCATATGTGATTTTGACATAAGTGATATGCTCATAATATCATATCATTTCAAGTAAAACTTTATTTAAAATAATATCTGTAATATATACACACAGAGTGTCAGATATATGTTAGAAAATAACTGTATTGTTAATAAATTATTCATGATTTAGATTTAAATCTTTTACGATATAAAATGTTTTTCAAAATTAAGAAAATATATTTAGGGGTTTAGCATTCAATATGAATGCTTATATTCCAGTCCGCTTCTTCACCACCTAGGAGGTAGGACTGCCGGTGTTATTTGATAATGTGGTTTATTTCTATTGACGCTGAATTCCCTCTACAAGCAAAAATATTAAAAGAAGGTAATTAATGCGATTTTGTTTTTTGGGTCTATTGATATTTAATGCAGGAAAGAGTAATTTGATTATTGTAAAAAGTATACGAACAATTGTGTTACGCTTTATAACATATTATGCGATCGAATACATAAGGATGTGTTGAAAAATCGACTTTCATTAGAAATATCTGAAACTAAGAGAAATTTGTTAGTGACCTGCAACTAAGTAAACTAAATTGAACTTATCTGTCTGGGAGAGAAACCTCAAACACGGACCCTCCTTTCGCTAGTGCGGTGTTCCTCCTGCTATTGTCTGACGTGCGGCCTTCTATGAATTATCAGAGACTATACAAACAACTGAAACTCAAAATAACTCATTTGGACTTATCATTCTCGGGTTAACCTGAGGAAGTGGTTAAATCCTATAGACACTCAAATTCCTCTACAAGCAAAAAAAATTAAAAGAAGGTAATTAATGCGATTTCGTTTTTTGGGTCTATTGATATTTAATCCAGAAAAGAATATTTTGATTACTATAAAATCTAGACAAACACTTGTAAAACGCCTTTTAACATATTATCCGAACGAGTACATAAGGATGTGTTGAAAATTCGAATTTTTTTACAGTTTCCTGTATTTATGTAAACTAACTTGATCTTATCTATCTGGGAGACAGACCTCAAACAGGGATCCTCCTTCCGCCAGTGGGGTGTTACACCTGGGATTTTCTGACGTACGGCCTTCTTCAACGAATTATCAAAGACCTATCCAAACAACTGAAATTCAGAGTATCTTATTTGGACTTATCATTCTCGGGTTTACCTGATGAAGTGGATTATTTCTATTCAAACTGAAATTCCTCTACAAGCAAAAAAAAAATAAATGCAGATAATTAATGCAATTACGGTTTTTGTGTCTGTTGATATTTTATACAGAAAAAAATGTTTTGATAATTATAAAATTTAAACGAACACTTATCTAACGCTTTGTATCAATTTATCCGTACGAATCTATGAGGATGTGTTCAAAAAACGAATTTTGTTAGAGTTATCTCAAACTAAGCGAATTTTGGTGCAATCTGACATATATGATTATGACATAAGTGATATGCTCATAATATTATATTATTTCAAGTAAAACTTTATTTAAAATAATATCTGTAATATATACACACAGAGTGTCAGATATATGTTAGAAAATATCTGTATTGTTAATAAATTATTCATGATTTAGATTTAAATCTTTTTAAGATATAAAATGTTTTTCAAAATTAAGAAAATTTATTTTGGGGTTTTGCATTCAGTATGAATGCTTATATTCCAGTCCGCTTCTTCACCACCTAGGAGGTAGGACTGCCGGTGTTATTTGATAATGTGGTTTATTTCTATTGACGCTGAATTCCCTCTACAAGCAAAAATATTAAATGTAGGTAATTAATGCGATTTCGTTTTTTGGGTCTATTGATATTTAATGCAGAAAATAGTATTTTGATTATTATAAAATTTATACGAGCAATTGTGTTACGTTTTATAACATATTATCCGAACGAATACATACGGATGTGTTGAAAAATCGACTTTCTTTACTGTTACCTGAAACTAAGAAAAATTTGTTAGTGACCTGCAACTAAGTAAACTAAATTGAACTTATCTGTCTGGGAGAGAAACCTCAAACACGGACCCTCCTTTCGCCAGCGCGGTGTTCCTCCTGCTATTGTCCGACGTACGGCCTTCTACGAATTATCAAAGACCATACAAACAACTGAAACTCAAAATAACTCATTTGGACTTATCATTCTCGGGTTAACCTGATGAAGTGGTTAATTCCTATAGACACTCAAATTCCTCTACAAGCAAAAAAATTAAAAGAAGGTAATTAATGCGATTTCGTTTTTTGGGTCTATTGATATTTAATCCAGAAAAGAATATTTTGATTATTATAAAATCTACATAAACACTTGTAAAACGCCTTTTAACATATTATCCGAACGAGTACATAAGGATGTGTTGAAAATTCGAATTTTTTTACAGTTACCTGTATTTATGTAAACTAACTTGATCTTATCTATCTGGAAGATAGACCTCAAACAGGGATCCTCCTTCCGCCAGTGGGTTGTTACACCTGGGATTTTCTGACTTACAGCATTCTTCAACGAATTATCAAAGACCTATCCAAACAACTGAAACTCAGAGTAAATTATTTGGACTTATCATTCTCGGGTTTACCTGATGAAGTGGTTTATTTCTATTGACACTGAAATTCCTCTACAAGCAAAAAAAAAATAAATGCAGATAATTAATGCAATTCCGGTTTTTGTGTCTGTTGATATTTTATACAGAAAAAGATGTTTTGATAATTATAAAATTTAAAAGAACACTTATCTTACGCTTTGTATCTATTTATCCGAACGAATCAATGAGGATGTGTTCAAAGAACGAATTTTGTTAGAGTTATCTCAAACTAAGCGAATTTTGGTGTAATCTGGCATATGTGATTTTGACATAAGTGATATGCTCATAATATCATATCATTTGAAGTAAAATTTTATTTAAAATAATATCTGTAATATATACACACAGAGTGTCAGATATATGTTAGAAAATATCTGTATTGTTAATAAATTATTCATGATTTAGATTTAAATCTTTTTAAGATATAAAATGTTTTTCAAAATTAAGAAAATTTATTTAGGGGGTTTGCATTCAGTATGAATGCTTATATTCCAGTCCACTTCTTCACCACCTAGGAGGTAGGACTGCCGGTGTTATTTGATAATGTGGTTTATTTCTATTGACGCTGAATTCCCTCTACAAGCAAAAATATTAAAAGAAGGTAATTAATGCGACTTCGTGTTTTAGGTCTATTGATATTTAATGCAGAAAAGAGTATTTTGATTATTATAAAATTTATACGAACAATTGTGTTACGCTTTATAACATATTATGGAAACGAATACATAAGGATGTGTAGAAAAATCGACTTTCATTAGAAATATCTGAAACTAAGAGAAATTTGTTAGTGACCTGCAACTAAGAAAACTAAATTGAACTTATCTGTCTGGGAGAGAAACCTCAAACACGGACCCTCCTTTCGCTAGTGCGGTGTTCCTCCTGCTATTGTCTGACGTGCGGCCTTCTATGAATTATCAGAGACTATACAAACAACTGAAACTCAAAATAACTCATTTGGACTTATCATTCTCGGGTTAACCTGAGGAAGTGGTTAAATCCTATAGACACTCAAATTCCTCTACAAGCAAAAAAAATTAAAAGAAGGTAATTAATGCGATTTCGTTTTTTGGGTCTATTGATATTTAATCCAGAAAAGAATATTTTGATTACTATAAAATCTAGACAAACACTTGTAAAACGCCTTTTAACATATTATCCGAACGAGTACATAAGGATGTGTTGAAAATTCGAATTTTTTTACAGTTTCCTGTATTTATGTAAACTAACTTGATCTTATCTATCTGGGAGACAGACCTCAAACAGGGATCCTCCTTCCGCCAGTGGGGTGTTACACCTGGGATTTTCTGACGTACGGCCTTCTTCAACGAATTATCAAAGACCTATCCAAACAACTGAAATTCAGAGTATCTTATTTGGACTTATCATTCTCGGGTTTACCTGATGAAGTGGATTATTTCTATTGAAACTGAAATTCCTCTACAAGCAAAAAAAAAATAAATGCAGATAATTAATGCAATTACGGTTTTTGTGTCTGTTGATATTTTATACAGAAAAAAATGTTTTGATAATTATAAAATTTAAACGAACACTTATCTAACGCTTTGTATCAATTTATCCGTACGAATCTATGAGGATGTGTTCAAAAAACGAATTTTGTTAGAGTTATCTCAAACTAAGCGAATTTTGGTGCAATCTGACATATATGATTATGACATAAGTGATATGCTCATAATATTATATTATTTCAAGTAAAACTTTATTTAAAATAATATCTGTAATATATACACACAGAGTGTCAGATATATGTTAGAAAATATCTGTATTGTTAATAAATTATTCATGATTTAGATTTAAATCTTTTTAAGATATAAAATGTTTTTCAAAATTAAGAAAATTTATTTTGGGGTTTTGCATTCAGTATGAATGCTTATATTCCAGTCCGCTTCTTCACCACCTAGGAGGTAGGACTGCCGGTGTTATTTGATAATGTGGTTTATTTCTATTGACGCTGAATTCCCTCTACAAGCAAAAATATTAAAAGTAGGTAATTAATGCGATTTCGTTTTTTGGGTCTATTGATATTTAATGCAGAAAATAGTATTTTGATTATTATAAAATTTATACGAGCAATTGTGTTACGTTTTATAACATATTATCCGAACGAATACATACGGATGTGTTGAAAAATCGACTTTCTTTACTGTTACCTGAAACTAAGAAAAATTTGTTAGTGACCTGCAACTAAGTAAACTAAATTGAACTTATCTGTCTGGGAGAGAAACCTCAAACACGGACCCTCCTTTCGCCAGCGCGGTGTTCCTCCTGCTATTGTCCGACGTACGGCCTTCTACGAATTATCAAAGACCATACAAACAACTGAAACTCAAAGTAACTCATTTGGACTTATCATTCTCGGGTTAACCTGATGAAGTGGTTAATTCCTATAGACACTCAAATTCCTCTACAAGCAAAAAAATTAAAAGAAGGTAATTAATGCGATTTCGTTTTTTGGGTCTATTGATATTTAATCCAGAAAAGAATATTTTGATTACTATAAAATCTAGACAAACACTTGTAAAACGCCTTTTAACATATTATCCGAACGAGTACATAAGGATGTGTTGAAAATTCGAATTTTTTTACAGTTTCCTGTATTTATGTAAACTAACTTGATCTTATCTATCTGGGAGACAGACCTCAAACAGGGATCCTCCATCCGCCAGTCGGGTGTTACATCTGGGATTTTCTGACGTACGGCCTTCTTCAACGAATTATCAAAGACCTATTCAAACAACTGAAACTCAGAGTAACTTATTTGGACTTATCATTCTCGGGTTTACCTGATGAAGTGGTTTAATTCTATTGACACTGAAATTCCTCTACAAGCAAAAAAAAAATAAATGCTGATAATTAATGCAATTCCGGTTTTTGTGTCTGTTGATATTTTATACAGAAAAAAATGTTTTGATAATTATAAAATTTAAAAGAACACTTATCTTACGCTTTGTATCTATTTATCCGAACGAATCTATGAGGATGTGTTCAAAGAACGAATTTTGTTAGAGTTTTCTCAAACTAAGCGAATTTCGGTGTAATCTGACATATGTGATTATGACATAAGTGACGTACGTGCTCATAATATCATATCATTTTATGTAAGACATAAGTGCTCATAATATCATATCATTTCAAGTAAAATTTTATTTAAAATAATATCTGCAATATATACACACAGAGTGTCAGATATATGTTAGAAAATAACTGTATTGTTAATAAATTATTCATGATTTAGATTTAAATCTTTTACGATATAAAATGTTTTTCAAAATTAAGAAAATATATTTAGGGGTTTAGCATTCAATATGAATGCTTATATTCCAGTCCGCTTCTTCACCACCTAGGAGGTAGGACTGCCGGTGTTATTTGATAATGTGGTTTATTTCTATTGACGCTGAATTCCCTCTACAAGCAAAAATATTAAAAGAAGGTAATTAATGCGATTTCGTTTTTTGGGTCTATTGATATTTAATACAGGAAAGAGTAATTTGATTATTGTAAAATGTATACGAACAATTGTGTTACGCTTTATAACATATTATGCGATCGAATACATAAGGATGTGTTGAAAAATCGACTTTCATTAGAAATATCTGAAACTAAGAGAAATTTGTTAGTGACCTGCAACTAAGTAAACTAAATTGAACTTATCTGTCTGGGAGAGAAACCTCAAACACGAACCCTCCTTTCGCTAGTGCGGTGTTCCTCCTGCTATTGTCTGACGTGCGGCCTTCTATGAATTATCAGAGACTATACAAACAACTGAAACTCAAAGTAACTCATTTGGACTTATCATTCTCGGGTTAACCTGAGGAAGTGGTTAAATCCTATAGACACTCAAATTCCTCTACAAGCAAAAAAAATTAAAAGAAGGTAATTAATGCGATTTCGTTTTTTGGGTCTATTGATATTTAATCCTGAAAATAATATTTTGATTATTATAAAATCTAAATAAACACTTGTAAAACGCCTTAAGACATATTATCCGAACGAGTACATAAGGATGTGTTGAAAATTCGAATTATTTTACAGTTACCTGTATTTATGTAAACTAACTTGATCTTATCTATCTGGAAGATAGACCTCAAACAGGGATCCTCCTTCCGCCAGTGGGTTGTTACACCTGGGATTTTCTGACGTACAGCCTTCTTCAACGAATTATCAAAGACCTATCCAAACAACTGAAACTCAGACTAACGTATTTGGACTTATCATTCTCGGGTTTACCTGATGAAGTGGTTTATTTCTAATGAAACTGAAATCCCTCTACAAGAAAAAAAATTAAAAGAAGGTAATTAATGCGATTTCGTTTTTGGGTCTATTGATATTTAGTCCTGAAAATAATATTTTGATTATTATAAAATCTACCCTAACACTTGTAAAACGCCTTATGACATATTATCCGAACGAGTATACAAGGATGTGTTGAAAATTCGATTTTTTTTACAGTTTCCTGAAACTATGTAAACTAACTTGATCTTATCTATCTGGGAGACAGACCTCAAACAGGGATCCTCCTTCCGCCAGTCGGTTGTTACACCTGGGATTTTCTGACGTACGGCCTTCTTCAACGAATTATCAAAGATCTATTCAAACAGCTGAAACTCAGAGTAACTTATTTGGACTTATCATTCTCGGGTAAATATAAAATATAAAATGTTATAATATGTTTTAACATATTATAACATTTATAAAATGTTAAATGATATAAAATGTTTTTCAAAATTAAGAAAATTTATTTAGGGGTTTAGCATTCAATATGAATGCTTATATTCCAGTCCGCTTCTTCACCACCTAGGAAGTAGGACTGCCGGTGTTATTTGATAATGTGGTTTATTTCTATTGACGCTAAATTCCCTCTACAAGCAAAAATATTAAAAGAAGGTAATTAATGCGATTTCGTTTTTTGGGTCTATTGATATTTAATGCAGGAAAGAGTAATTTGATTATTGTAAAATGTATACGAACAATTTTGTTACGCTTTATAACATATTATGCGATCGAATACATAAGGATGTGTTGAAAAATCGACTTTCATTAGAAATATCTGAAACTAAGAGAAATTTGTTAGTGACCTGCAACTAAGAAAACTAAATTGAACTTATCTGTCTGGGAGAGAAACCTCAAACACGGACCCTCCTTTCGCCAGTGCGGTGTTCCTCCTGCTATTGTCTGACGTGCTGCCTTCTACGAATTATCAGAGACTATACAAACAACTGAAACTCAAAGTAACTCATTTGGACTTATCATTCTCGGGTTAACCTGATGAAGTGGTTAATTCCTATAGACACTCAAATTCGTCTACAAGCAAAAAAATTAAAGAAGGAAATTAATGCGATTTCGTTTTTTGGGTCTATTGATATTTAATCCTAAAAATAATATTTTGATTATTATAAAATCTACATAAACACTTGTAAAACGCCTTAAGACATATTATCTGAACGAGTACATAAGGATGTGTTGAAAATTCGAATTATTTTACAGTTACCTGTATTTATGTAAACTAACTTGATCTTATCTATCTGGAAGATAGACCTCAAACAGGGATCCTCCTTCCGCCAGTGGGTTGTTACACCTGGGATTTTCTGACGTACAGCATTCTTCAACGAATTATCAAAGACCTATCCAAACAACTGAAACTCAGAGTAACTTATTTGGACTTATCATTCTCGGGTTTACCTGATGAAGTGGTTTATTTCTATTGACACTGAAATTCCTCTACAAGCAAAAAAAAAATAAATGCAGATAATTAATGCAATTCCTGTTTTTGTGTCTGTTGATATTTTATACAGAAAAAGATGTTTTGATAATTATAAAATTTAAAAGAACACTTATCTTACGCCTTGTATCTATTTATCCGAACGAATCAATGAGGATGTGTTCAAAGAACGAATTTTGTTAGAGTTATCTCAAACTAAGCGAATTTTGGTGTAATCTGGCATATGTGATTTTGACATAAGTGATATGCTCATAATATCATATCATTTGAAGTAAAATTTTATTTAAAATAATATCTGTAATATATACACACAGAGTGTCAGATATATGTTAGAAAATATCTGTATTGTTAATACATTATTCATGATTTAGATTTAAATCTTTTTAAGATATAAAATGTTTTTCAAAATTAAGAAAATTTATTTAGGGGGTTTGCATTCAGTATGAATGCTTATATTCCAGTCCGCTTCTTCACCACCTAGGAGGTAGGACTGCCGGTGTTATTTGATAATGTGGTTTATTTCTATTGGCGCTGAATTCCCTCTACAAGCAAAAATATTAAAAGAAGGTAATTAATGCGACTTCGTGTTTTAGGTCTATTGATATTTAATGCAGAAAAGAGTATTTTGATTATTATAAAATTTATACGAACAATTGTGTTACGCTTTATAACATATTATGCGAACGAATACATAAGGATGTGTAGAAAAATCGACTTTCATTAGAAATATCTGAAACTAAGAGAAATTTGTTAGTGACCTGCAACTAAGAAAACTAAATTGAACTTATCTGTCTGGGAGAGAAACCTCAAACACGGACCCTCCTTTCGCCAGTGCGGTGTTCCTCCTGCTATTGTCTGACGTGCGGCCTTCTACGAATTATCAGAGACTATACAAACAACTGAAACTCAAAGTAACTCATTTGGACTTATCATTCTCGGGTTAACCTGATGAAGTGGTTAATTCCTATAGACACTCAAATTCGTCTACAAGCAAAAAAATTAAAAGAAGGTAATTAATGCGATTTCGTTTTTTGGGTCTATTGATATTTAATCCTAAAAATAATATTTTGATTATTATAAAATCTACATAAACACTTGTAAAACGCCTTAAGACATATTATCCGAACGAGTACATAAGGATGTGTTGAAAATTCGAATTATTTTACAGTTACCTGTATTTATGTAAACTAACTTGATCTTATCTATCTGGAAGATAGACCTCAAACAGGGATCCTCCTTCCGCCAGTGGGTTGTTACACCTGGGATTTTCTGACGTACAGCTTTCTTCAACGAATTATCAAAGACCTATCCAAACAACTGAAACTCAGAGTAACTTATTTGGACTTATCATTCTCGGGTTTACCTGATGAAGTGGATTATTTCTATTCAAACTGAAATTCCTCTACAAGCAAAAAAAAAATAAATGCAGATAATTAATGCAATTCCGGTTTTTGTGTCTGTTGATATTTTATACAGAAAAAAATGTTTTGATAATTATAAAATTTAAACGAACACTTATCTTACGCTTTGCATCAATTTATCCGAACGAATCAATGAGGATGTGTTCAAAGAACGAATTTTGTTAGAGTTATCTCAAACTAAGCGAATTTTGGTGTAATCTGGCATATGTGATTTTGACATAAGTGATATGCTCATAATATCATATCATTTCAAGTAAAACTTTATTTAAAATAATATCTGTAATATATACACACAGAGTGTCAGATATATGTTAGAAAATAACTGTATTGTTAATAAATTATTCATGATTTAGATTTAAATCTTTTACGATATAAAATGTTTTTCAAAATTAAGAAAATATATTTAGGGGTTTAGCATTCAATATGAATGCTTATATTCCAGTCCGCTTCTTCACCACCTAGGAGGTAGGACTGCCGGTGTTATTTGATAATGTGGTTTATTTCTATTGACGCTGAATTCCCTCTACAAGCAAAAATATTAAAAGAAGGTAATTAATGCGATTTTGTTTTTTGGGTCTATTGATATTTAATGCAGGAAAGAGTAATTTGATTATTGTAAAAAGTATACGAACAATTGTGTTACGCTTTATAACATATTATGCGATCGAATACATAAGGATGTGTTGAAAAATCGACTTTCATTAGAAATATCTGAAACTAAGAGAAATTTGTTAGTGACCTGCAACTAAGTAAACTAAATTGAACTTATCTGTCTGGGAGAGAAACCTCAAACACGGACCCTCCTTTCGCTAGTGCGGTGTTCCTCCTGCTATTGTCTGACGTGCGGCCTTCTATGAATTATCAGAGACTATACAAACAACTGAAACTCAAAATAACTCATTTGGACTTATCATTCTCGGGTTAACCTGAGGAAGTGGTTAAATCCTATAGACACTCAAATTCCTCTACAAGCAAAAAAAATTAAAAGAAGGTAATTAATGCGATTTCGTTTTTTGGGTCTATTGATATTTAATCCAGAAAAGAATATTTTGATTACTATAAAATCTAGACAAACACTTGTAAAACGCCTTTTAACATATTATCCGAACGAGTACATAAGGATGTGTTGAAAATTCGAATTTTTTTACAGTTTCCTGTATTTATGTAAACTAACTTGATCTTATCTATCTGGGAGACAGACCTCAAACAGGGATCCTCCTTCCGCCAGTGGGGTGTTACACCTGGGATTTTCTGACGTACGGCCTTCTTCAACGAATTATCAAAGACCTATCCAAACAACTGAAATTCAGAGTATCTTATTTGGACTTATCATTCTCGGGTTTACCTGATGAAGTGGATTATTTCTATTCAAACTGAAATTCCTCTACAAGCAAAAAAAAAATAAATGCAGATAATTAATGCAATTACGGTTTTTGTGTCTGTTGATATTTTATACAGAAAAAAAATTTTTGATAATTATAAAATTTAAACGAACACTTATCTAACGCTTTGTATCAATTTATCCGTACGAATCTATGAGGATGTGTTCAAAAAACGAATTTTGTTAGAGTTATCTCAAACTAAGCGAATTTTGGTGCAATCTGACATATATGATTATGACATAAGTGATATGTTCATAATATTATATTATTTCAAGTAAAACTTTATTTAAAATAATATCTGTAATATATACACACAGAGTGTCAGATATATGTTAGAAAATATCTGTATTGTTAATAAATTATTCATGATTTAGATTTAAATCTTTTTAAGATATAAAATGTTTTTCAAAATTAAGAAAATTTATTTTGGGGTTTTGCATTCAGTATGAATGCTTATATTCCAGTCCGCTTCTTCACCACCTAGGAGGTAGGACTGCCGGTGTTATTTGATAATGTGGTTTATTTCTATTGACGCTGAATTCCCTCTACAAGCAAAAATATTAAATGTAGGTAATTAATGCGATTTCGTTTTTTGGGTCTATTGATATTTAATGCAGAAAATAGTATTTTGATTATTATAAAATTTATACGAGCAATTGTGTTACGTTTTATAACATATTATCCGAACGAATACATACGGATGTGTTGAAAAATCGACTTTCTTTACTGTTACCTGAAACTAAGAAAAATTTGTTAGTGACCTGCAACTAAGTAAACTAAATTGAACTTATCTGTCTGGGAGAGAAACCTCAAACACGGACCCTCCTTTCGCCAGCGCGGTGTTCCTCCTGCTATTGTCCGACGTACGGCCTTCTACGAATTATCAAAGACCATACAAACAACTGAAACTCAAAGTAACTCATTTGGACTTATCATTCTCGGGTTAACCTGATGAAGTGGTTAATTCCTATAGACACTCAAATTCCTCTACAAGCAAAAAAATTAAAAGAAGGTAATTAATGCGATTTCGTTTTTTGGGTCTATTGATATTTAATCCAGAAAAGAATATTTTGATTATTATAAAATCTACATAAACACTTGTAAAACGCCTTTTAACATATTATCCGAACGAGTACATAAGGATGTGTTGAAAATTCGAATTTTTTTACAGTTACCTGTATTTATGTAAACTAACTTGATCTTATCTATCTGGAAGATAGACCTCAAACAGGGATCCTCCTTCCGCCAGTGGGTTGTTACACCTGGGATTTTCTGACGTACAGCATTCTTCAACGAATTATCAAAGACCTATCCAAACAACTGAAACTCAGAGTAACTTATTTGGACTTATCATTCTCGGGTTTACCTGATGAAGTGGTTTATTTCTATTGACACTGAAATTCCTCTACAAGCAAAAAAAAATAAATGCAGATAATTAATGCAATTCCGGTTTTTGTGTCTGTTGATATTTTATACAGAAAAAGATGTTTTGATAATTATAAAATTTAAAAGAACACTTATCTTACGCTTTGTATCTATTTATCCGAACGAATCAATGAGGATGTGTTCAAAGAACGAATTTTGTTAGAGTTATCTCAAACTAAGCGAATTTTGGTGTAATCTGGCATATGTGATTTTGACATAAGTGATATGCTCATAATATCATATCATTTGAAGTAAAATTTTATTTAAAATAATATCTGTAATATATACACACAGAGTGTCAGATATATGTTAGAAAATATCTGTATTGTTAATAAATTATTCATGATTTAGATTTAAATCTTTTTAAGATATAAAATGTTTTTCAAAATTAAGAAAATTTATTTAGGGGGTTTGCATTCAGTATGAATGCTTATATTCCAGTCCACTTCTTCACCACCTAGGAGGTAGGACTGCCGGTGTTATTTGATAATGTGGTTTATTTCTATTGACGCTGAATTCCCTCTACAAGCAAAAATATTAAAAGAAGGTAATTAATGCGACTTCGTGTTTTAGGTCTATTGATATTTAATGCAGAAAAGAGTATTTTGATTATTATAAAATTTATACGAACAATTGTGTTACGCTTTATAACATATTATGGAAACGAATACATAAGGATGTGTAGAAAAATCGACTTTCATTAGAAATATCTGAAACTAAGAGAAATTTGTTAGTGACCTGCAACTAAGAAAACTAAATTGAACTTATCTGTCTGGGAGAGAAACCTCAAACACGGACCCTCCTTTCGCTAGTGCGGTGTTCCTCCTGCTATTGTCTGACGTGCGGCCTTCTATGAATTATCAGAGACTATACAAACAACTGAAACTCAAAATAACTCATTTGGACTTATCATTCTCGGGTTAACCTGAGGAAGTGGTTAAATCCTATAGACACTCAAATTCCTCTACAAGCAAAAAAAATTAAAAGAAGGTAATTAATGCGATTTCGTTTTTTGGGTCTATTGATATTTAATCCAGAAAAGAATATTTTGATTACTATAAAATCTAGACAAACACTTGTAAAACGCCTTTTAACATATTATCCGAACGAGTACATAAGGATGTGTTGAAAATTCGAATTTTTTTACAGTTTCCTGTATTTATGTAAACTAACTTGATCTTATCTATCTGGGAGACAGACCTCAAACAGGGATCCTCCTTCCGCCAGTGGGGTGTTACACCTGGGATTTTCTGACGTACGGCCTTCTTCAACGAATTATCAAAGACCTATCCAAACAACTGAAATTCAGAGTATCTTATTTGGACTTATCATTCTCGGGTTTACCTGATGAAGTGGATTATTTCTATTGAAACTGAAATTCCTCTACAAGCAAAAAAAAAATAAATGCAGATAATTAATGCAATTACGGTTTTTGTGTCTGTTGATATTTTATACAGAAAAAAATGTTTTGATAATTATAAAATTTAAACGAACACTTATCTAACGCTTTGTATCAATTTATCCGTACGAATCTATGAGGATGTGTTCAAAAAACGAATTTTGTTAGAGTTATCTCAAACTAAGCGAATTTTGGTGCAATCTGACATATATGATTATGACATAAGTGATATGCTCATAATATTATATTATTTCAAGTAAAACTTTATTTAAAATAATGTCTGTAATATATACACACAGAGTGTCAGATATATGTTAGAAAATATCTGTATTGTTAATAAATTATTCATGATTTAGATTTAAATCTTTTTAAGATATAAAATGTTTTTCAAAATTAAGAAAATTTATTTTGGGGTTTTGCATTCAGTATGAATGCTTATATTCCAGTCCGCTTCTTCACCACCTAGGAGGTAGGACTGCCGGTGTTATTTGATAATGTGGTTTATTTCTATTGACGCTGAATTCCCTCTACAAGCAAAAATATTAAAAGTAGGTAATTAATGCGATTTCGTTTTTTGGGTCTATTGATATTTAATGCAGAAAATAGTATTTTGATTATTATAAAATTTATACGAGCAATTGTGTTACGTTTTATAACATATTATCCGAACGAATACATACGGATGTGTTGAAAAATCGACTTTCTTTACTGTTACCTGAAACTACGAAAAATTTGTTAGTGACCTGCAACTAAGTAAACTAAATTGAACTTATCTGTCTGGGAGAGAAACCTCAAACACGGACCCTCCTTTCGCCAGCGCGGTGTTCCTCCTGCTATTGTCCGACGTACGGCCTTCTACGAATTATCAAAGACCATACAAACAACTGAAACTCAAAGTAACTCATTTGGACTTATCATTCTCGGGTTAACCTGATGAAGTGGTTAATTCCTATAGACACTCCAATTCCTCTACAAGCAAAAAAATTAAAAGAAGGTAATTAATGCGATTTCGTTTTTTGGGTCTATTGATATTTAATCCAGAAAAGAATATTTTGATTACTATAAAATCTAGACAAACACTTGTAAAACGCCTTTTAACATATTATCCGAACGAGTACATAAGGATGTGTTGAAAATTCGAATTTTTTTACAGTTTCCTGTATTTATGTAAACTAACTTGATCTTATCTATCTGGGAGACAGACCTCAAACAGGGATCCTCCATCCGCCAGTCGGGTGTTACATCTGGGATTTTCTGACGTACGGCCTTCTTCAACGAATTATCAAAGACCTATTCAAACAACTGAAACTCAGAGTAACTTATTTGGACTTATCATTCTCGGGTTTACCTGATGAAGTGGTTTAATTCTATTGACACTGAAATTCCTCTACAAGCAAAAAAAAAATAAATGCTGATAATTAATGCAATTCCGGTTTTTGTGTCTGTTGATATTTTATACAGAAAAAAATGTTTTGATAATTATAAAATTTAAAAGAACACTTATCTTACGCTTTGTATCTATTTATCCGAACGAATCTATGAGGATGTGTTCAAAGAACGAATTTTGTTAGAGTTTTCTCAAACTAAGCGAATTTCGGTGTAATCTGACATATGTGATTATGACATAAGTGACGTACGTGCTCATAATATCATATCATTTTATGTAAGACATAAGTGCTCATAATATCATATCATTTCAAGTAAAATTTTATTTAAAATAATATCTGCAATATATACACACAGAGTGTCAGATATATGTTAGAAAATAACTGTATTGTTAATAAATTATTCATGATTTAGATTTAAATCTTTTACGATATAAAATGTTTTTCAAAATTAAGAAAATATATTTAGGGGTTTAGCATTCAATATGAATGCTTATATTCCAGTCCGCTTCTTCACCACCTAGGAGGTAGGACTGCCGGTGTTATTTGATAATGTGGTTTATTTCTATTGACGCTGAATTCCCTCTACAAGCAAAAATATTAAAAGAAGGTAATTAATGCGATTTCGTTTTTTGGGTCTATTGATATTTAATACAGGAAAGAGTAATTTGATTATTGTAAAATGTAAACGAACAATTGTGTTACGCTTTATAACATATTATGCGATCGAATACATAAGGATGTGTTGAAAAATCGACTTTCATTAGAAATATCTGAAACTAAGAGAAATTTGTTAGTGACCTGCAACTAAGTAAACTAAATTGAACTTATCTGTCTGGGAGAGAAACCTCAAACACGAACCCTCCTTTCGCTAGTGCGGTGTTCCTCCTGCTATTGTCTGACGTGCGGCCTTCTATGAATTATCAGAGACTATACAAACAACTGAAACTCAAAGTAACTCATTTGGACTTATCATTCTCGGGTTAACCTGAGGAAGTGGTTAAATCCTATAGACACTCAAATTCCTCTACAAGCAAAAAAAATTAAAGAAGGTAATTAATGCGATTTCGTTTTTTGGGTCTATTGATATTTAATCCTGAAAATAATATTTTGATTATTATAAAATCTACATAAACACTTGTAAAACGCCTTAAGACATATTATCCGAACGAGTACATAAGGATGTGTTGAAAATTCGAATTATTTTACAGTTACCTGTATTTATGTAAACTAACTTGATCTTATCTATCTGGAAGATAGACCTCAAACAGGGATCCTCCTTCCGCCAGTGGGTTGTTACACCTGGGATTTTCTGACGTACAGCCTTCTTCAACGAATTATCAAAGACCTATCCAAACAACTGAAACTCAGACTAACGTATTTGGACTTATCATTCTCGGGTTTACCTGATGAAGTGGTTTATTTCTAATGAAACTGAAATCCCTCTACAAGAAAAAAAATTAAAAGAAGGTAATTAATGCGATTTCGTTTTTGGGTCTATTGATATTTAGTCCTGAAAATAATATTTTGATTATTATAAAATCTACCCTAACACTTGTAAAACGCCTTATGACATATTATCCGAACGAGTATACAAGGATGTGTTGAAAATTCGATTTTTTTTACAGTTTCCTGAAACTATGTAAACTAACTTGATCTTATCTATCTGGGAGACAGACCTCAAACAGGGATCCTCCTTCCGCCAGTCGGTTGTTACACCTGGGATTTTCTGACGTACGGCCTTCTTCAACGAATTATCAAAGATCTATTCAAACAGCTGAAACTCAGAGTAACTTATTTGGACTTATCATTCTCGGGTTTACCTGATGAAGTGGTTTAATTCTATTGACACTGAAATTCCTCTACAAGCAAAAAAAAATAAATGCTGATAATTAATGCAATTCCGGTTTTTGTGTCTGTTGATATTTTATACAGAAAAAAATGTTTTGATAATTATAAAATTTAAACGAACATTTATCTTACGCTTTGTATCAATTTATCCGAACGAATCTATGAGGATGTGTTCAAAGAACGAATTTTGTTAGAGTTTTCTCAAACTAAGCGAATTTCGGTGTAATCTGACATATGTGATTATGACATAAGTGACGTACGTGCTCATAATATCATATCATTTTATGTATGACATAAGTGCTCATAATATCATATCATTTCAAGTAAAATTTTATTTAAAATAATATCTGTAATATATACACACAGAGTGTCAGATATATGTTAGAAAATATCTGTATTGTTAATAAATTATTCATGATTTAGATTTAAATCTTTTTAAGATATAAAATGTTTTTCAAAATTCAGAAAATTTATTTAGGGGTTTTGCATTCAGTATGAATGCTTATACTCCAGTCCGCTTCTTCACCACCTAGGAGGTAGGACTGCCGGTGTTATTTGATAATGTGGTTTATTTCTATTGACGCTGAATTCCCTCTACAAGCAAAAATATTAAAAGAAGGTAATTAATGCGATTTCGTTTTTTGGGTCTATTGATATTTAATGCAGAAAATAGTATTTTGATTATTATAAAATTTATACGAGCAATTGTGTTACGTTTTATAACATATTATCCGAACGAATACATAAGGATGTGTTGAAAAATCGACTTTCTTTAGAGTTACCTGAAACTAAGAAAAATTTGTTAGTGACCTGCAACTAAGTAAACTAAATTGAACTTATCTGTCTGGGAGAGAAACCTCAAACACGGACCCTCCTTTCGCCAGCGCGGTGTTCCTCCTGCTATTGTCCGACGTACGGCCTTCTACGAATTATCAAAGACCATACAAACAACTGAAACCCAAAGTAACTCATTTGGACTTATCATTCTCGGGTTAACCTGATGAAGTGGTTAATTCCTATAGACACTCAAATTCGTCTACAAGCAAAAAAATTAAAAGAAGGTAATTAATGCGATTTCATTTTTTTGGTCTATTGATATTTAATCCTGAAAATAATATTTTGATTATTATAAAATCTACATAAACACTTGTAAAACGCCTTAAGACATATTATCCGAACGAGTACATAAGGATGTGTCGAAAATTCGAATTTTTTTACAGTTTCCTGTATTTATGTAAACTAACCTGTTTGAGGTCTATCTGGGAGACAGACCTCAAACAGGGATCCTCCTTCCGCCAGTCGGGTGTTACACCTGGGATTTTCTGACGTACGGCCTTATTCAACGAATTATCAAAGACCAATTCAAACAACTGAAACTCAGAGTAACTTATTTGGACTTATCATTCACGGGTTTACCTGATGAAGGGGTTTAATTCTATTGACACTGAAATTCCTCTACAAGCAAAAAAAAAATAAATGCTGATAATTAATGCAATTACGGTTTTTGTGTCTGTTGATATTTTATACAGAAAAAAATGTTTTGATAATTATAAAATTTAAACGAACACTTATCTAACGCTTTGTATCAATTTATCCGTACGAATCTATGAGGATGTGTTCAAAAAACGAATTTTGTTAGAGTTATCTCAAACTAAGCGAATTTTGGTGCAATCTGACATATATGATTATGACATAAGTGATATGCTCCTAATATTATATTATTTCAAGTAAAACTTTATTTAAAATAATATCTGTAATATATACACACAGAGTGTCAGATATATGTTAGAAAATATCTGTATTGTTAATAAATTATTCATGATTTAGATTTAAATCTTTTTAAGATATAAAATGTTTTTCAAAATTAAGAAAATTTATTTTGGGGTTTTGCATTCAGTATGAATGCTTATATTCCAGTCCGCTTCTTCACCACCTAGGAGGTAGGACTGCCGGTGTTATTTGATAATGTGGTTTATTTCTATTGACGCTGAATTCCCTCTACAAGCAAAAATATTAAATGTAGGTAATTAATGCGATTTCGTTTTTTGGGTCTATTGATATTTAATGCAGAAAATAGTATTTTGATTATTATAAAATTTATACGAGCAATTGTGTTACGTTTTATAACATATTATCCGAACGAATACATACGGATGTGTTGAAAAATCGACTTTCTTTACTGTTACCTGAAACTAAGAAAAATTTGTTAGTGACCTGCAACTAAGTAAACTAAATTGAACTTATCTGTCTGGGAGAGAAACCTCAAACACGGACCCTCCTTTCGCCAGCGCGGTGTTCCTCCTGCTATTGTCCGACGTACGGCCTTCTACGAATTATCAAAGACCATACAAACAACTGAAACTCAAAGTAACTCATTTGGACTTATCATTCTCGGGTTAACCTGATGAAGTGGTTAATTCCTATAGACACTCAAATTCCTCTACAAGCAAAAAAATTAAAAGAAGGTAATTAATGCGATTTCGTTTTTTGGGTCTATTGATATTTAATCCAGAAAAGAATATTTTGATTATTATAAAATCTACATAAACACTTGTAAAACGCCTTTTAACATATTATCCGAACGAGTACATAAGGATGTGTTGAAAATTCGAATTTTTTTACAGTTACCTGTATTTATGTAAACTAACTTGATCTTATCTATCTGGAAGATAGACCTCAAACAGGGATCCTCCTTCCGCCAGTGGGTTGTTACACCTGGGATTTTCTGACGTACAGCATTCTTCAACGAATTATCAAAGACCTATCCAAACAACTGAAACTCAGAGTAACTTATTTGGACTTATCATTCTCGGGTTTACCTGATGAAGTGGTTTATTTCTATTGACACTGAAATTCCTCTACAAGCAAAAAAAAATAAATGCAGATAATTAATGCAATTCCGGTTTTTGTGTCTGTTGATATTTTATACAGAAAAAGATGTTTTGATAATTATAAAATTTAAAAGAACACTTATCTTACGCTTTGTATCTATTTATCCGAACGAATCAATGAGGATGTGTTCAAAGAACGAATTTTGTTAGAGTTATCTCAAACTAAGCGAATTTTGGTGTAATCTGGCATATGTGATTTTGACATAAGTGATATGCTCATAATATCATATCATTTGAAGTAAAATTTTATTTAAAATAATATCTGTAATATATACACACAGAGTGTCAGATATATGTTAGAAAATATCTGTATTGTTAATAAATTATTCATGATTTAGATTTAAATCTTTTTAAGATATAAAATGTTTTTCAAAATTAAGAAAATTTATTTAGGGGGTTTGCATTCAGTATGAATGCTTATATTCCAGTCCACTTCTTCACCACCTAGGAGGTAGGACTGCCGGTGTTATTTGATAATGTGGTTTATTTCTATTGACGCTGAATTCCCTCTACAAGCAAAAATATTAAAAGAAGGTAATTAATGCGACTTCGTGTTTTAGGTCTATTGATATTTAATGCAGAAAAGAGTATTTTGATTATTATAAAATTTATACGAACAATTGTGTTACGCTTTATAACATATTATGCGAACGAATACATAAGGATGTGTAGAAAAATCGACTTTCATTAGAAATATCTGAAACTAAGAGAAATTTGTTAGTGACCTGCAACTAAGAAAACTAAATTGAACTTATCTGTCTGGGAGAGAAACCTCAAACACGGACCCTCCTTTCGCCAGTGCGGTGTTCCTCCTGCTATTGTCTGACGTGCGGCCTTCTACGAATTATCAGAGACTATACAAACAACTGAAACTCAAAGTAACTCATTTGGACTTATCATTCTCGGGTTAACCTGATGAAGTGGTTAATTCCTATAGACACTCAAATTCGTCTACAAGCAAAAAAATTAAAAGAAGGTAATTAATGCGATTTCGTTTTTTGGGTCTATTGATATTTAATCTTAAAAATAATATTTTGATTATTATAAAATCTACATAAACACTTGTAAAACGCCTTAAGACATATTATCCGAACGAGTACATAAGGATGTGTTGAAAATTCGAATTTTTTTACAGTTTCCTGTATTTATGTAAACTAACTTGATCTTATCTATCTGGGAGACAGACCTCAAACAGGGATCCTCCTTCCGCCAGTGGGGTGTTACACCTGGGATTTTCTGACGTACGGCCTTCTTCAACGAATTATCAAAGACCTATCCAAACAACTGAAATTCAGAGTATCTTATTTGGACTTATCATTCTCGGGTTTACCTGATGAAGTGGATTATTTCTATTGAAACTGAAATTCCTCTACAAGCAAAAAAAAAATAAATGCAGATAATTAATGCAATTACGGTTTTTGTGTCTGTTGATATTTTATACAGAAAAAAATGTTTTGATAATTATAAAATTTAAACGAACACTTATCTAACGCTTTGTATCAATTTATCCGTACGAATCTATGAGGATGTGTTCAAAAAACGAATTTTGTTAGAGTTATCTCAAACTAAGCGAATTTTGGTGCAATCTGACATATATGATTATGACATAAGTGATATGCTCATAATATTATATTATTTCAAGTAAAACTTTATTTAAAATAATATCTGTAATATATACACACAGAGTGTCAGATATATGTTAGAAAATATCTGTATTGTTAATAAATTATTCATGATTTAGATTTAAATCTTTTTAAGATATAAAATGTTTTTCAAAATTAAGAAAATTTATTTTGGGGTTTTGCATTCAGTATGAATGCTTATATTCCAGTCCGCTTCTTCACCACCTAGGAGGTAGGACTGCCGGTGTTATTTGATAATGTGGTTTATTTCTATTGACGCTGAATTCCCTCTACAAGCAAAAATATTAAAAGTAGGTAATTAATGCGATTTCGTTTTTTGGGTCTATTGATATTTAATGCAGAAAATAGTATTTTGATTATTATAAAATTTATACGAGCAATTGTGTTACGTTTTATAACATATTATCCGAACGAATACATACGGATGTGTTGAAAAATCGACTTTCTTTACTGTTACCTGAAACTAAGAAAAATTTGTTAGTGACCTGCAACTAAGTAAACTAAATTGAACTTATCTGTCTGGGAGAGAAACCTCAAACACGGACCCTCCTTTCGCCAGCGCGGTGTTCCTCCTGCTATTGTCCGACGTACGGCCTTCTACGAATTATCAAAGACCATACAAACAACTGAAACTCAAAGTAACTCATTTGGACTTATCATTCTCGGGTTAACCTGATGAAGTGGTTAATTCCTATAGACACTCCAATTCCTCTACAAGCAAAAAAATTAAAAGAAGGTAATTAATGCGATTTCGTTTTTTGGGTCTATTGATATTTAATCCAGAAAAGAATATTTTGATTACTATAAAATCTAGACAAACACTTGTAAAACGCCTTTTAACATATTATCCGAACGAGTACATAAGGATGTGTTGAAAATTCGAATTTTTTTACAGTTTCCTGTATTTATGTAAACTAACTTGATCTTATCTATCTGGGAGACAGACCTCAAACAGGGATCCTCCATCCGCCAGTCGGGTGTTACATCTGGGATTTTCTGACGTACGGCCTTCTTCAACGAATTATCAAAGACCTATTCAAACAACTGAAACTCAGAGTAACTTATTTGGACTTATCATTCTCGGGTTTACCTGATGAAGTGGTTTAATTCTATTGACACTGAAATTCCTCTACAAGCAAAAAAAAAATAAATGCTGATAATTAATGCAATTCCGGTTTTTGTGTCTGTTGATATTTTATACAGAAAAAAATGTTTTGATAATTATAAAATTTAAAAGAACACTTATCTTACGCTTTGTATCTATTTATCCGAACGAATCTATGAGGATGTGTTCAAAGAACGAATTTTGTTAGAGTTTTCTCAAACTAAGCGAATTTCGGTGTAATCTGACATATGTGATTATGACATAAGTGACGTACGTGCTCATAATATCATATCATTTTATGTAAGACATAAGTGCTCATAATATCATATCATTTCAAGTAAAATTTTATTTAAAATAATATCTGCAATATATACACACAGAGTGTCAGATATATGTTAGAAAATAACTGTATTGTTAATAAATTATTCATGATTTAGATTTAAATCTTTTACGATATAAAATGTTTTTCAAAATTAAGAAAATATATTTAGGGGTTTAGCATTCAATATGAATGCTTATATTCCAGTCCGCTTCTTCACCACCTAGGAGGTAGGACTGCCGGTGTTATTTGATAATGTGGTTTATTTCTATTGACGCTGAATTCCCTCTACAAGCAAAAATATTAAAAGAAGGTAATTAATGCGATTTCGTTTTTTGGGTCTATTGATATTTAATACAGGAAAGAGTAATTTGATTATTGTAAAATGTAAACGAACAATTGTGTTACGCTTTATAACATATTATGCGATCGAATACATAAGGATGTGTTGAAAAATCGACTTTCATTAGAAATATCTGAAACTAAGAGAAATTTGTTAGTGACCTGCAACTAAGTAAACTAAATTGAACTTATCTGTCTGGGAGAGAAACCTCAAACACGAACCCTCCTTTCGCTAGTGCGGTGTTCCTCCTGCTATTGTCTGACGTGCGGCCTTCTATGAATTATCAGAGACTATACAAACAACTGAAACTCAAAGTAACTCATTTGGACTTATCATTCTCGGGTTAACCTGAGGAAGTGGTTAAATCCTATAGACACTCAAATTCCTCTACAAGCAAAAAAAATTAAAGAAGGTAATTAATGCGATTTCGTTTTTTGGGTCTATTGATATTTAATCCTGAAAATAATATTTTGATTATTATAAAATCTACATAAACACTTGTAAAACGCCTTAAGACATATTATCCGAACGAGTACATAAGGATGTGTTGAAAATTCGAATTATTTTACAGTTACCTGTATTTATGTAAACTAACTTGATCTTATCTATCTGGAAGATAGACCTCAAACAGGGATCCTCCTTCCGCCAGTGGGTTGTTACACCTGGGATTTTCTGACGTACAGCCTTCTTCAACGAATTATCAAAGACCTATCCAAACAACTGAAACTCAGACTAACGTATTTGGACTTATCATTCTCGGGTTTACCTGATGAAGTGGTTTATTTCTAATGAAACTGAAATCCCTCTACAAGAAAAAAAATTAAAAGAAGGTAATTAATGCGATTTCGTTTTTGGGTCTATTGATATTTAGTCCTGAAAATAATATTTTGATTATTATAAAATCTACCCTAACACTTGTAAAACGCCTTATGACATATTATCCGAACGAGTATACAAGGATGTGTTGAAAATTCGATTTTTTTTACAGTTTCCTGAAACTATGTAAACTAACTTGATCTTATCTATCTGGGAGACAGACCTCAAACAGGGATCCTCCTTCCGCCAGTCGGTTGTTACACCTGGGATTTTCTGACGTACGGCCTTCTTCAACGAATTATCAAAGATCTATTCAAACAGCTGAAACTCAGAGTAACTTATTTGGACTTATCATTCTCGGGTTTACCTGATGAAGTGGTTTAATTCTATTGACACTGAAATTCCTCTACAAGCAAAAAAAAAATAAATGCTGATAATTAATGCAATTCCGGTTTTTGTGTCTGTTGATATTTTATACAGAAAAAAATGTTTTGATAATTATAAAATTTAAACGAACATTTATCTTACGCTTTGTATCAATTTATCCGAACGAATCTATGAGGATGTGTTCAAAGAACGAATTTTGTTAGAGTTTTCTCAAACTAAGCGAATTTCGGTGTAATCTGACATATGTGATTATGACATAAGTGACGTACGTGCTCATAATATCATATCATTTTATGTATGACATAAGTGCTCATAATATCATATCATTTCAAGTAAAATTTTATTTAAAATAATATCTGTAATATATACACACAGAGTGTCAGATATATGTTAGAAAATATCTGTATTGTTAATAAATTATTCATGATTTAGATTTAAATCTTTTTAAGATATAAAATGTTTTTCAAAATTCAGAAAATTTATTTAGGGGTTTTGCATTCAGTATGAATGCTTATACTCCAGTCCGCTTCTTCACCACCTAGGAGGTAGGACTGCCGGTGTTATTTGATAATGTGGTTTATTTCTATTGACGCTGAATTCCCTCTACAAGCAAAAATATTAAAAGAAGGTAATTAATGCGATTTCGTTTTTTGGGTCTATTGATATTTAATGCAGAAAATAGTATTTTGATTATTATAAAATTTATACGAGCAATTGTGTTACGTTTTATAACATATTATCCGAACGAATACATAAGGATGTGTTGAAAAATCGACTTTCTTTAGAGTTACCTGAAACTAAGAAAAATTTGTTAGTGACCTGCAACTAAGTAAACTAAATTGAACTTATCTGTCTGGGAGAGAAACCTCAAACACGGACCCTCCTTTCGCCAGCGCGGTGTTCCTCCTGCTATTGTCCGACGTACGGCCTTCTACGAATTATCAAAGACCATACAAACAACTGAAACCCAAAGTAACTCATTTGGACTTATCATTCTCGGGTTAACCTGATGAAGTGGTTAATTCCTATAGACACTCAAATTCGTCTACAAGCAAAAAAATTAAAAGAAGGTAATTAATGCGATTTCATTTTTTTGGTCTATTGATATTTAATCCTGAAAATAATATTTTGATTATTATAAAATCTACATAAACACTTGTAAAACGCCTTAAGACATATTATCCGAACGAGTACATAAGGATGTGTCGAAAATTCGAATTTTTTTACAGTTTCCTGTATTTATGTAAACTAACCTGTTTGAGGTCTATCTGGGAGACAGACCTCAAACAGGGATCCTCCTTCCGCCAGTCGGGTGTTACACCTGGGATTTTCTGACGTACGGCCTTATTCAACGAATTATCAAAGACCAATTCAAACAACTGAAACTCAGAGTAACTTATTTGGACTTATCATTCACGGGTTTACCTGATGAAGGGGTTTAATTCTATTGACACTGAAATTCCTCTACAAGCAAAAAAAAAATAAATGCTGATAATTAATGCAATTACGGTTTTTGTGTCTGTTGATATTTTATACAGAAAAAAATGTTTTGATAATTATAAAATTTAAACGAACACTTATCTAACGCTTTGTATCAATTTATCCGTACGAATCTATGAGGATGTGTTCAAAAAACGAATTTTGTTAGAGTTATCTCAAACTAAGCGAATTTTGGTGCAATCTGACATATATGATTATGACATAAGTGATATGCTCCTAATATTATATTATTTCAAGTAAAACTTTATTTAAAATAATATCTGTAATATATACACACAGAGTGTCAGATATATGTTAGAAAATATCTGTATTGTTAATAAATTATTCATGATTTAGATTTAAATCTTTTTAAGATATAAAATGTTTTTCAAAATTAAGAAAATTTATTTTGGGGTTTTGCATTCAGTATGAATGCTTATATTCCAGTCCGCTTCTTCACCACCTAGGAGGTAGGACTGCCGGTGTTATTTGATAATGTGGTTTATTTCTATTGACGCTGAATTCCCTCTACAAGCAAAAATATTAAATGTAGGTAATTAATGCGATTTCGTTTTTTGGGTCTATTGATATTTAATGCAGAAAATAGTATTTTGATTATTATAAAATTTATACGAGCAATTGTGTTACGTTTTATAACATATTATCCGAACGAATACATACGGATGTGTTGAAAAATCGACTTTCTTTACTGTTACCTGAAACTAAGAAAAATTTGTTAGTGACCTGCAACTAAGTAAACTAAATTGAACTTATCTGTCTGGGAGAGAAACCTCAAACACGGACCCTCCTTTCGCCAGCGCGGTGTTCCTCCTGCTATTGTCCGACGTACGGCCTTCTACGAATTATCAAAGACCATACAAACAACTGAAACTCAAAGTAACTCATTTGGACTTATCATTCTCGGGTTAACCTGATGAAGTGGTTAATTCCTATAGACACTCAAATTCCTCTACAAGCAAAAAAATTAAAAGAAGGTAATTAATGCGATTTCGTTTTTTGGGTCTATTGATATTTAATCCAGAAAAGAATATTTTGATTATTATAAAATCTACATAAACACTTGTAAAACGCCTTTTAACATATTATCCGAACGAGTACATAAGGATGTGTTGAAAATTCGAATTTTTTTACAGTTACCTGTATTTATGTAAACTAACTTGATCTTATCTATCTGGAAGATAGACCTCAAACAGGGATCCTCCTTCCGCCAGTGGGTTGTTACACCTGGGATTTTCTGACGTACAGCATTCTTCAACGAATTATCAAAGACCTATCCAAACAACTGAAACTCAGAGTAACTTATTTGGACTTATCATTCTCGGGTTTACCTGATGAAGTGGTTTATTTCTATTGACACTGAAATTCCTCTACAAGCAAAAAAAAATAAATGCAGATAATTAATGCAATTCCGGTTTTTGTGTCTGTTGATATTTTATACAGAAAAAGATGTTTTGATAATTATAAAATTTAAAAGAACACTTATCTTACGCTTTGTATCTATTTATCCGAACGAATCAATGAGGATGTGTTCAAAGAACGAATTTTGTTAGAGTTATCTCAAACTAAGCGAATTTTGGTGTAATCTGGCATATGTGATTTTGACATAAGTGATATGCTCATAATATCATATCATTTGAAGTAAAATTTTATTTAAAATAATATCTGTAATATATACACACAGAGTGTCAGATATATGTTAGAAAATATCTGTATTGTTAATAAATTATTCATGATTTAGATTTAAATCTTTTTAAGATATAAAATGTTTTTCAAAATTAAGAAAATTTATTTAGGGGGTTTGCATTCAGTATGAATGCTTATATTCCAGTCCACTTCTTCACCACCTAGGAGGTAGGACTGCCGGTGTTATTTGATAATGTGGTTTATTTCTATTGACGCTGAATTCCCTCTACAAGCAAAAATATTAAAAGAAGGTAATTAATGCGACTTCGTGTTTTAGGTCTATTGATATTTAATGCAGAAAAGAGTATTTTGATTATTATAAAATTTATACGAACAATTGTGTTACGCTTTATAACATATTATGCGAACGAATACATAAGGATGTGTAGAAAAATCGACTTTCATTAGAAATATCTGAAACTAAGAGAAATTTGTTAGTGACCTGCAACTAAGAAAACTAAATTGAACTTATCTGTCTGGGAGAGAAACCTCAAACACGGACCCTCCTTTCGCCAGTGCGGTGTTCCTCCTGCTATTGTCTGACGTGCGGCCTTCTACGAATTATCAGAGACTATACAAACAACTGAAACTCAAAGTAACTCATTTGGACTTATCATTCTCGGGTTAACCTGATGAAGTGGTTAATTCCTATAGACACTCAAATTCGTCTACAAGCAAAAAAATTAAAAGAAGGTAATTAATGCGATTTCGTTTTTTGGGTCTATTGATATTTAATCTTAAAAATAATATTTTGATTATTATAAAATCTACATAAACACTTGTAAAACGCCTTAAGACATATTATCCGAACGAGTACATAAGGATGTGTTGAAAATTCGAATTATTTTACTGTTACATGTATTTATGTAAACTAACTTGATCTTATCTATCTGGAAGATAGACCTCAAACAGGGATCCTCCTTCCGCAAGTGGGTTGTTACACCTGGGATTTTCAGACGTACAGCTTTCTTCAACGAATTATCAAAGACCTATCCAAACAACTGAAACTCAGAGTAACTTATTTGGACTTATCATTCTCGGGTTTACCTGATGAAGTGGTTTATTTCTATTGACACTGAAATTCCTCTACAAGCAAAAAAAAAATAAATGCAGATAATTAATGCAATTCCGGTTTTTGTGTCTGTTGATATTTTATACAGAAAAAAATGTTTTGATAATTATAAAATTTAAACGAACACTTATCTTAAGCTTTGTATCAATTTATCCGAACGAATCAATGAGGATGTGTTTAAAGAACGAATTTTGTTAGAGTTATCTCAAACTAAGCGAATTTTGGTGTAATCTGGCATATGTGATTTTGACATAAGTGATATGCTCATAATATCATATCATTTCAAGTAAAACTTTATTTAAAATAATATCTGTAATATATACACACAGAGTGTCAGATATATGTTAGAAAATAACTGTATTGTTAATAAATTATTCATGATTTAGATTTAAATCTTTTACGATATAAAATGTTTTTCAAAATTAAGAAAATATATTTAGGGGTTTAGCATTCAATATGAATGCTTATATTCCAGTCCGCTTCTTCACCACCTAGGAGGTAGGACTGCCGGTGTTATTTGATAATGTGGTTTATTTCTATTGACGCTGAATTCCCTCTACAAGCAAAAATATTAAAAGAAGGTAATTAATGCGATTTTGTTCTTTGGGTCTATTGATATTTAATGCAGGAAAGAGTAATTTGATTATTGTAAAATGTATACGAACAATTGTGTTACGCTTTATAACATATTATGCGATCGAATACATAAGGATGTGTTGAAAAATCGACTTTCATTAGAAATATCTGAAACTAAGAGAAATTTGTTAGTGACCTGCAACTAAGTAAACTAAATTGAACTTATCTGTCTGGGAGAGAAACCTCAAACACGGACCCTCCTTTCGCTAGTGCGGTGTTCCTCCTGCTATTGTCTGACGTGCGGCCTTCTATGAATTATCAGAGACTATACAAACAACTGAAACTCAAAATAACTCATTTGGACTTATCATTCTCGGGTTAACCTGAGGAAGTGGTTAAATCCTATAGACACTCAAATTCCTCTACAAGCAAAAAAAATTAAAAGAAGGTAATTAATGCGATTTCGTTTTTTGGGTCTATTGATATTTAATCCAGAAAAGAATATTTTGATTACTATAAAATCTAGACAAACACTTGTAAAACGCCTTTTAACATATTATCCGAACGAGTACATAAGGATGTGTTGAAAATTCGAATTTTTTTACAGTTTCCTGTATTTATGTAAACTAACTTGATCTTATCTATCTGGGAGACAGACCTCAAACAGGGATCCTCCTTCCGCCAGTGGGGTGTTACACCTGGGATTTTCTGACGTACGGCCTTCTTCAACGAATTATCAAAGACCTATCCAAACAACTGAAATTCAGAGTATCTTATTTGGACTTATCATTCTCGGGTTTACCTGATGAAGTGGATTATTTCTATTGAAACTGAAATTCCTCTACAAGCAAAAAAAAAAATAAATGCAGATAATTAATGCAATTACGGTTTTTGTGTCTGTTGATATTTTATACAGAAAAAAATGTTTTGATAATTATAAAATTTAAACGAACACTTATCTAACGCTTTGTATCAATTTATCCGTACGAATCTATGAGGATGTGTTCAAAAAACGAATTTTGTTAGAGTTATCTCAAACTAAGCGAATTTTGGTGCAATCTGACATATATGATTATGACATAAGTGATATGCTCATAATATTATATTATTTCAAGTAAAATTTTATTTAAAATAATATCTGTAATATATACACACAGAGTGTCAGATATATGTTAGAAAATATCTGTATTGTTAATAAATTATTCATGATTTAGATTTAAATCTTTTTAAGATATAAAATGTTTTTCAAAATTAAGAAAATTTATTTAGGGGTTTTGCATTCAGTATGAATGCTTATACTCCAGTCCGCTTCTTCACCACCTAGGAGGTAGGACTGCCGGTGTTATTTGATAATGTGGTTTATTTCTATTGACGCTGAATTCCCTCTACAAGCAAAAATATTAAAAGAAGGTAATTAATGCGATTTCGTTTTTTGGGTCTATTGATATTTAATGCAGAAAATAGTATTTTGATTATTATAAAATTTATACGAGCAATTGTGTTACGTTTTATAACATATTATCCGAACGAATACATAAGGATATGTTGAAAAATCGACTTTCTTTAGAGTTATCTGAAACTAAGAAAAATTTGTTAGTGACCTGCAACTAAGTAAACTAAATTGAACTTATCTGTCTGGGAGAGAAACCTCAAACACGGACCCTCCTTTCGCCAGCGCGGTGTTCCTCCTGCTATTGTCCGACGTACGGCCTTCTACGAATTATCAAAGACCATACAAACAACTGAAACCCAAAGTAACTCATTTGGACTTATCATTCTCGGGTTAACCTGATGAAGTGTTTAATTCCTATAGACACTCAAATTCGTCTACAAGCAAAAAAATTAAAAGAAGGTAATTAATGCGATTTCATTTTTTTGGTCTATTGATATTTAATCCTGAAAATAATATTTTGATTATTATAAAATCTACACAAACACTTGTAAAACGCCTTATGACATATTATCCAAACGAGTACATAAGGTTGTTTTACAAATTCGAATTTTTTTACAGTTTCCTGTAACTATGTAAACTAACTTGATCTTATCTATCTGGGAGACAGACCTCAAACAGGGATCCTCCTTCCGCCAGTGGGGTGTTACACCTGGGATTTTCTGACGTACGGCCTTCTTCAACGAATTATCAAAGACCTATCCAAACAACTGAAATTCAGAGTATCTTATTTGGACTTATCATTCTCGGGTTTACCTGATGAAGTGGTTTATTTCTATTGAAACTGAAATTCCTCTACAAGCAAAAAAAAAATAAATGCAGATAATTAATGCAATTCCGGTTTTTGTGTCTGTTGATATTTTATACAGAAAAAAATGTTTTGATAATTATAAAATTTAAACGAGCAATTATCTAACGCTTTGTATCAATTTATCCGTACGAATCTATGAGGATGTGTTCAAAAAACGAATTTTGTTAGAGTTATCTCAAACTAAGCGAATTTTGGTGTAATCTGACATATATGATTATGACATAAGTGATATGCTCATAATATTATATTATTTCATGTAAAACTTTATTTAAAATAATATCTGTAATATATACACACAGAGTGTCAGATATATGTTAGAAAATATCTGTATTGTTAATAAATTATTCATGATTTAGATTTAAATCTTTTTAAGATATAAAATGTTTTTCAAAATTAAGAAAATTTATTTAGGGGTTTTGCATTCAGTATGAATGCTTATATTCCAGTCCGCTTCTTCACCACCTAGGAGGTAGGACTGCCGGTGTTATTTGATAATGTGGTTTATTTCTATTGACGCTGAATTCCCTCTACAAGCAAAAATATTAAAAGAAGGTAATTAATGCGACTTCGTGTTTTAGGTCTATTGATATTTAATGCAGAAAAGAGTATTTTGATTATTATAAAATTTATACGAACAATTGTGTTACGCTTTATAACATATTATGCGAACGAATACATAAGGATGTGTTGAAAAATCGACTTTCATTAGAAATATCTGAAACTAAGAGAAATTTGTTAGTGACCTGCAACTAAGAAAACTAAATTGAACTTATCTGTCTGGGAGAGAAACCTCAAACACGGACCCTCCTTTCGCCAGTGCGGTGTTCCTCCTGCTATTGTCTGACGTGCGGCCTTCTACGAATTATCAGAGACTATACAAACAACTGAAACTCAAAGTAACTCATTTGGACTTATCATTCTCGGGTTAACCTGATGAAGTTGTTAATTCCTATAGACACTCAAATTCGTCTACAAGCAAAAAAATTAAAAGAAGGTAATTAATGCGATTTCGTTTTTTGGGTCTATTGATATTTAATCCTGAAAATAATATTTTGATTATTATAAAATCTACATAAACACTTGTAAAACGCCTTAAGACATATTATCCGAACGAGTACATATGGATGTGTTGAAAATTCGAATTATTTTACAGTTACCTGTATTTATGTAAACTAACTTGATCTTATCTATCTGGAAGATAGACCTCAAACAGGGATCCTCCTTCCGCCAGTGGGTTGTTACACCTGGGATTTTCTGACGTACAGCCTTCTTCAACGAATTAACAAAGACCTATCCAAACATCTGTAACTCAGACTAACTTATTTGGACTTATCATTCTCGGGTTTACCTGATGAAGTGGTTTATTTCTATTGACACTGAAATTCCTCTACAAGCAAAAAAAAATAAATGCAGATAATTAATGCAATTCCGGTTTTTGTGTCTGTTGATATTTTATACAGAAAAAAATGTTTTGATAATTATAAAATTTAAACGAACACTTATCTTACGCTTTGTATCAATTTATCCGAACGAATCTAATAGGATGTGTTCAAAGAACGAATTTTGTTAGAGTTTTCTCAAACTAAGCGAATTTTGGTGTAACCTGACATATGTGATTATGACATAAGTGATATGCTCATAATATTATATCATTTCAAGTTAAACTTTATTTAAAATAATATCTGTAATATATACACACAGAGTGTCAGATATATGTTAGAAAATAACTGTATTGTTAATAAATTATTCATGATTTATATTTAAATCTTTTACGATATAAATTGTTTTTCAAAATTAAGAAAATATATTTAGGGGTTTAGCATTCAATATGAATGCCTATATTCCAGTCCGCTTCTTCACCACCTAGGAGGTAGGACTGCCGGTGTAATTTGATAATGTGGTTTATCTCTATTGACGCTGAATTCCCTCTACAAGCAAAAATATTAAAAGAAGGTAATTAATGCGATTTCGTTTTCAGGGTCTATTGATATTTAATGCAGAAAAAAGTATTTTGATTATTATAAAATTTATACGAGCAATTGTGTTACGTTTTATAGCATATTATCCGAACGAATACATAAGGATGTGTTGAAAAATCGACTTTCTTTAGAGTTACCTGAAACTAAGGGAAATTTGTTAGTGACCTGCAGCTAAGTAAACTAAATTGAACTTATCTGTCTGGGAGAGAAACCTCAAACACTGACCCTCCTTTCGCCAGTGCGGTGTTACTCGTGCTATTGTCTGACGTACGGCCTTCTACGAATTATCAAAGACTATACAAACAACCGAAACTCAAAGTAACTCATTTGGACTTATCATTCTCGGGTTAACCTGATGAAGTGGTTAATTCCCATAGACACTCAAATTCCTCTACAAGCAAAAAAATTAAAAGAAGGTAATTAATGCGATTTCGTTTTTTGGGTCTATTGATATTTAATCCTGAAAATAATATTTTGATTATAATAAAATCTACACAAACACTTGTAAAACGTCTTAAGATATATTATCCAAACGAGTACATAAGGATGTGTTGAAAATTCGAATTTTTATACAGTTTCCAGTAACTATGTAAACTAACTTGATCTTATCTATCTGGGAGACAGACCTCAAACAGGGATCCTCCTTCCGCCAGTGGGGTGTTACACCTGGGATTTACTGACGTACGGCTTTCTTCAACGAATTATCAAAGACCTATCCAAACAACTGAAACTCAGAGTAATTTATGTAGATAAAACATCATTCTCGGGTTTACCTGATGAAATGGTTTATTTCTATTGACACTGAAATTCCACTACAAGCAAAAAAATATAAATGCAGATAATTAATGCAATTCCGGTTTTTGTGTCTGTTGATATTTTATACAGATAAAATGTTTTGGTAATTATAAAATTTAAGCGAACACTTATCTTACGCTTTGTATCAATTTATCCGAACGAATCTATGAGGATCTGTTCAAAAAACGAATTTTGTTAGAGTTATCTCAAACTCAGCGAATTTTGGTGTAATCTGACATATGTGATTATGACATAAGTGATATGCTCATAATATTATATCATTTCAAGTAAAACTTTATTTAAAATAATATCTGTAATATATACACACAGAGTGTCAGATATATGTTAGAAAAAAACTGTATTGTTAATAAATTATTCATGATTTAGATTTAAATCTTTTACAATATAAAATGTTTTTCAAAATTAAGAAAATATATTTAGGGGTTTAGCATTCAATATGAATGCTTATATTCCAGTCCGCTTCTTCACCACCTAGGAGGTAGGACTGCTGGTGTAGTTTGATAATGTGGTTTATTTCTATTGACGCTGAATTCCCTCCACAAGCAAAAATTTTGAAAGAAGGTAATTAATGCGATTTCGTTTTCTGGGTCTATTGATATTTAATGCAGAAAAGAGTATTTTGATTATTATAAATATTATACGAGCAATTGTGTTACGTTTTATAGCATATTATCCGAACGAATGCATAAGGATGTGTTGAAAAATCGACTTTCTTTAGAGTTACCTGAAACTAAGAGAAATTTGTTAGTGACCTGCAACTAAGTAAAATAAATTGAACTTATCTGTCTGGGAGAGAAACCTCAAACACGGACCCTCCTTTCTCCAGTGCGGTGTTACTCCTGCTATTGTCTGACGTACGGCCTTCTACGAATTATCAAAGACTATACAAACAACTGAAAATCAAAGTAACTCATTTGGACTTATCATTCTCGGGTTAACCTGATGAAGTGGTTAATTCCTATAGACACTCAAATTCCTCTTCAAGCAAAAAAATTAAAAGAAGGAAATTAATGCGATTTCGTTTTTTGGGTCTATTGATATTTAATCCTGAAAATAATATTTTGATTATTATAAAATCTACACAAACACTTATAAAACGCCTTATGACATATTATCCGAACGAGTACATAAGGATGTGTTGAAAATTCGAATTTTTTTACAGTTTCCTGTAACTATGTAAACTAACTTGATCTTATCTATCTGGGAGACAGACCTCAAACAGGGATCCTCCTTCCGCCAGTGGGGTGTTACACCTGGGATTTTCTGACGTACGGCCTTCTTCAACGAATTATCAAAGACCTATCCAAACAACTGAAACTCAGAGTAACTTATTTGAACTTATCAATCTCGGGTTTACCTGATGAAGTGGTTTATTTCTATTGACACTGAAATTCCTCTACAAGCAAAAAAAAATAAATGCAGATAATTAATGCAATTCCGGTTTTTGTGTCTGTTGATATTTTATACAGAAAAGAATGTTTTGATAATTATAAAATTTAAACGAACACTTATCTTATGCTTTGTATCAATTTATCCGAACGAATCGAATAGGATGTGTTCAAAGAACGAATTTTGTTAGAGTTTTCTCAAACTAAGCGAATTTTGGTGTAATCTGACATATGTGATTATGACATAAGTGATATGCTCATAATATTATATCATTTCAAGTAAAACTTTATTTAAAATAAAATCTGTAATATATACACACAGAGTGTCAGATATATGATAGAAAATAACTGTATTGTTAATAAATTATTCATGATTTAGATTTAAATCTTTTACGATATAAAATGTTTTTCAAAATTAAGAAAATATATTTAGGGGTTTAGCATTCAATATGAATGCCTATATTCCAGTCCGCTTCTTCACCACCTAGGAGGTAGGACTGCCGGTGTTATCTGATAATGTGGTTTATTTCTATTGACACTGAAATCCCTCTACAAGGAAAATAATTAAAAGCAGGTAATTAATGCGATTTCGTTTTTTGGGTCTATTGATATTCAATGCAGGAAAGAGTAATTTGATTATTGTAAAATGTATACGAACAATTGTGTTACGCTTTATAACATATTATGCGAACGAATACATAAGGATGTGTTGAAAAATCGACTTTCTTTAGAGTTACCTGAAACTAAGAGAAATTTGTTAGTGACCTGCAACTTAGTAAACTAAATTTAACTTATCTGTCTGGGAGAGAAACCTCAAACACGGACCCTCCTTTCGCCAGCGTTGTGTTCCTCCTGCTATTGTCCGACGTACGGCCTTCTACGAATTATCAAAGACCATACAAACAACTGAAACTCAAAGTAACTCATATGGACTTATCATTCTCGGGTTAACCTGATGAAGTGGTTAATTTCCATAGGCACTCAAATTCCTCTACAAGCAAAAAAATTAAAAGAAGGTAATTAATGCGATTTCGTTTTTTGGGTCTATTGATATTTAATCCTGAAAATAATATTTTGATTAATATAAAATCTACACAAACACTTGTATAACGCCATATTACATATTATCCGAAAGAGTACTTAAGGATGTGTTGAAAATTCGAATTTTTTTACAGTTTCCTGTAACTATGTAAACTAACTTGATCTTATCTATCTGGGAGACAGACCTCAAACAGGGATCCTCCTTCCGCCAGTGGGGTGTTACACCAGGGATTTTCTGACGTACGACCTTCTTCAACGAATTATCAAAGACCTATCCAAACAACTGAAACTCAGAGTAACTTATTGGGACTTATCATTCTCGGGTTTATCTGATGAAGTGGTTTATTTCTATTGACACTGAAATTCCTCTACAAGCAAAAAAAAAAAAAATGCAGATAATTTATGCAAATCCGGTTTTTGTGTCTGTTGATATTTTATACAGAAAATAATGTTTTGATAATTATAAAATTTAAGCGAACACTTATCTTACGCTTTGTATCAATTTATCCGAACGAATCTATGAGGATCTGTTCAAAAAACGAATTTTGTTAGAGTTATCTCAAACTCAGCGAATTTTGGTGTAATCTGAAATATGTGATTATGACATAAGTGATATGCTCATAATATTATATCATTTCAAGTAAAACTTTATTTAAAATAATATCTGTAATATATACACACAGAGTGTCAGATATATGTTAGAAAAAAACTGTATTGTTAATAAATTATTCATGATTTAGATTTAAATCTTTTACGATAAAAAATGTTTTTCAAAATTAAGAAAATATATTTAGGGGTTTAGCATTCAATATGAATGCTTATATTCCAGTCCGCTTCTTCACCACCTAGGAGGTAGGACTGCCGGTGTAGTTTGATAATGTGGTTTATTTCTATTGACGCTGAATTCCCTCTACAAGCAAAAATATTGAAAGAAGGTAATTAATGCGATTTCGTTTTTTGGGTCTATTGATATTCAATGCAGGAAAGAGTAATTTGATTATTGTAAAATGTATACGAACAATTGTGTTACGCTTTATAACATATTATGCGAACGAATACATAAGGATGTGTTGAAAAATCGACTTTCTTTAGAGTTACCTGAAACTAAGAGAAATTTGTTAGTGACCTGCAACTAAGTAAACTAAATTGAACTTATCTGTCTGGGAGAGAAACCTCAAACACGGACCCTCCTTTCGCCAGTGCGGTGTTACTCCTGCTATTGTCTGACGTACGGCCTTCTACGAATTATCAAAGACTATACAAACAACTGAAACTCAAAGTAACTCATTTGGACTTATCATTCTCGCGTTAACCTGATGAAGTGGTTAATTCCTATAGACACTCAAATTCCTCTACAAGCAAAAAAATTAAAAGAAGGTAATTAATGCGATTTCGTTTTTTGGGTCTATTGATATTTAATCCTGAAAATAATATTTTGATTATTATAAAATCTACACAAACACTTATAAAACGCCTTATGACATATTATCCGAACGAGTACATAAGGATAAGTTGAAAATTCGAATTTTTTTACAGTTTCCTGTAACTATGTAAACTAACTTGATCTTATCTATCTGGGAGACAGACCTCAAACAGGGATCCTCCTTCCGCCATTCGGGTGTTACCCCTGGGATTTTCTGACGTACGGCCTTCTTCAAAGAATTATCAAAAACCTATCCAAACAACTGAAACTCAGAGTAACTTATTTGGACATACCATTCTCGGGTTTACCTGATGAAATGGTTTATTTCTATTGACACTGAAATTCCTCTACAAGCAAAAAAATATAAATGCAGATAATTAATGCAATTCCGGTTTTTTTGTCTGTTGATATTTTATACAGAAAAAAATGTTTTGATAATTATAAAATTTAAACGAACACTTATCATACGCTTTGCATTACTTTATCCGAACGAATCTATGAGGATGTGTTCAAAAAACGAATTTTGTTAGAGTTATCTCAAACTAAGCGAATTTTGGTGTAATCTGACATATATGATTATGACATAAGTGATATGCTCATAATATTATATCATTTCAAGTAAAATTTTATTTAAAATAATATCTGTAATATATACACACAGAGTGTCAGATATATGCTAGAAAATAACTGTATTGTTAATAAATTATTCATGATTTAGATTTAAATCTTTTTAAGATATAAAATGTTTTTCAAAATTAAGAAAATATATTTAGGGGTTTTGCATTCAGTATGAAAGCTTATATTCCAGTACGCTTCTTCACCACCTAGGAAGTAGGACTGCCGGTGTTATTTGATAATGTGGTTTATTTCTATTGACGCTGAATTCCCTCTACAAGCAAAAATATTAAAAGAAGGTAATTAATACGACTTCGTGTTTTGGGTCTATTGATATTTAATGCAGAAAAGAGTATTTTGATTATTGTAAAATGTATACGAACAATTTTGTTACACTTTATAACATATTATGCGAACGAATACATAAGGTTGTGTTGAAAAATCGACTTTCATTAGAGTTACCTGAAACAAAGAGAAATTTGTTAGTGACCTGCAACTAAGTAAACTAAATTGAACTTATCTGTCTGGGAGAGAAATCTCAAAAACGGACCCTCCTTTCGCCAGTGCGGTGTTACTCATGCTATTGTCTGATGTACGGCTTTCTACGAATTATCAAAGACTATACAAACAACTGAAACTCAAAGTAACTCATTTGGACTTATCATTCTCATTCTCGGTTAACCTGAGGAAGTGGTTAAATCCTATAGACACTCAAATTCCTCTACAAGCAAAAAAATTAAAAGAAGGTAATTAATGCGATTTCGTTTTTTAGGTCTATTGATATTTAATCCTCAAAATAATATTTTGATTATTATAAAATCTACACAAACACTTGTAAAACGCCTTATGACATATTATCCAAACGAGTACATTAGGATGTGTTGAAAATTCGAATTTTTTTACAGTTTCCTGTAACTATGTAAACTAACTTGATCATATCGATCTGGGAGACAGACCTCAAACAGGGATCCTCCTTCCGCCAGTCGGGTGTTACACCTGGGATTTTCTAGAGGTAAGAGATCAAATATATCTCTATATCTGCTTATAGCGCTGCATGATATCTCTATTGTCACAACAATCTCTACCTTGGATTTTCTGACGTACGGCCTTCATCAACGAATTATCAAAGACCTATCCAAACAACTGAAACTCAGAGTAACTCATTTGGACATATCATTCTCGGGTTTACCTGATGAAATGGTTTATTTCTATTGACACTGAAATTCCTCTACAAGCAAAAAAATATAAATGCAGATAATTAATGCAATTCCGGTTTTTGAGTCTGTTGATATTTTATACAGAAAAAAATGTTTTGATAATTATAAAATTTAAACGAACATTTATCTTACGCTTTGTATCAATTTATCCGAACGAATCTATGAGGATGTGTTCAAAGAACGAATTTTGTTAGAGTTTTCTCAAACTAAGCGGATTTTGGTGTAATCTGACATATGTGATTATGACATAAGTGATATGCTCATAATATTATATCATTTCAAGTTAAACTTTATTTAAAATAATATCTGTAATATATACACACAGAGTGTCAGATATATGATAGAAAATAACTGTATTGTTAATAAATTATTCATGATTTAGATTTAAATCTTTTACGATATAAAATGTTTTTCAAAATTAAGAAAATATATTTAGGGGTTTAGCATTCAATATGAATGCCTATATTCCAGTCCGCTTCTTCACCACCTAGGAGGTAGGACTGCCGGTGTTATCTGATAATGTGGTTTATTTCTATTGACACTGAAATCCCTCTACAAGGAAAATAATTAAAAGCAGGTAATTAATGCGATTTCGTTTTTTGGGTCTATTGATATTCAATGCAGGAAAGAGTAATTTGATTATTGTAAAATGTATACGAACAATTGTGTTACGCTTTATAACATATTATGCGAACGAATACATAAGGATGTGTTGAAAAATCGACTTTCTTTAGAGTTACCTGAAACTAAGAGAAATTTGTTAGTGACCTGCAACTAAGTAAACTAAATTTAACTTATCTGTCTGGGAGAGAAACCTCAAACACGGATCCTCCTTTCCCCAGCGCGGTGTTCCTCCTGTTATTGTCCGAAGTACGGCCTTCTACGAATTATCAAAGACCATACAAACAACTGAAACTAAAAGTAACTCATTTGGACTTATCATTCTCGGGTTAACTTGATGAAGTGGTTAATTCCTATAGACACTCAAATTCCTCTACAAGCAAGAAAATTAAAAGAAGGTAATTAATGCGATTTCGTTTTTTGGGTCTATTGATATTTAATCCTGAAAATAATATTTTGATTATAATAAAATCTACACAAACACTTGTAAAACGTCTTAAGACATATTATCCAAACGAGTACATAAGGATGTGTTGAAAATTCGAATTTTTATACAGTTTCCTGTAACTATGTAAACTAACTTGATCTTATCTATCTGGGAGACAGACCTCAAACAGGGATCCTCCTTCCGCCAGTGGGGTGTTACACCTGGGATTTTCTGACGTACGGCCTTCTTCAACGAATTATCAAAGACCTATCCAAACAACTGAAACTCAGAGTAACTTATTTGGACTTATCATTCTCAGGTTTACCTGATGAAGTGGTTTATTTCTATTGACACTGAAATTACTCTACAAGCAAAAAAATATAAATGCAGATAATTAATGCAATTCCGGTTTTTGTGTCTGTTGATATTTTATACAGAAAAAATGTTTTGATAATTATAAAATTTAAGCGAACACTTATCTTACGCTTTGTATCAATTTATCCGAACGAATCTATGAGGATCTGTTCAAAGAACGAATTTTGTTAGAGTTTTCTCAAACTAAGCGAATTTTGGTGTAACCTGACATATGTGATTATGACATAAGTGATATGCTCATAATATTATATCATTTCAAGTTAAACTTTATTTAAAATAATATCTGTAATATATACACACAGAGCGTCAGATATATGTTAGAAAATATCTGTATTGTTAATAAATTATTCATGATTTAGATTTAAATCTTTTACGATATAAAATGTTTTTCAAAATTAAGAAAATATATTTAGGGGTTTAGCATTCAATATGAATGCCTATATTCCAGTCCGCTTCTTCACCACCTAGGAGGTAGGACTGCCGGTGTAATTTGATAATGTGGTTTATTTCTATTGACGCTGAATTCCCTCTACAAGCAAAAATATTAAAAGAAGGTAATTAATGCGATTTCGTTTTCTGGATCTATTGATATTTAATGCAGAAAAAAGTATTTTGATTATTATAAAATTTATACGAGCAATTGTGTTACGTTTTATAGCATATTATCCGAACGAATGCATAAGGATGTGTTAAAAAATCGACTTTCTTTAGAGTTACCTGAAACTAAGAGAAATTTGTTAGTGACCTGCAGCTAAGTAAACTAAATTGAACTTATCTGTCTGGGAGAGAAACCTCAAACACGGACCCTCCTTTCGCCAGTGCGGTGTTACTTCTGCTATTGTCTGACGTACGGCCTTCTACGAATTATCAAAGACTATACAAACAACTGAAACTCAGAGTAACTTATTTGGACTTATCATTCTCGGGTTTACCTGATGAAGTGGTTTATTTCTATTGACACTGAAATTACTCTACAAGCAAAAAAATATAAATGCAGATAATTAATGCAATTCCGGTTTTTGTGTCTGTTGATATTTTATACAGAAAAAAATGTTTTGATAATTATAAAATTTAAACGAACACTTATCTTACGCTTTGTATCAATTTATCCGAACGAATCTAATACGATGTGTTCAAAGAACGAATTTTGTTAGAGTTTTCTCAAACTAAGCGAATTTTGGTGTAACCTGACATATGTGATTATGACATAAGTGATATGCTCATAATATTATATCATTTCAAGTTAAACTTTATTTAAAATAATATCTGTAATATATACACACAGAGCGTCAGATATATGTTAGAAAATATCTGTATTGTTAATAAATTATTCATGATTTAGATTTAAATCTTTTACGATATAAAATGTTTTTCAAAATTAAGAAAATATATTTAGGGGTTTAGCATTCAATATGAATGCCTATATTCCAGTCCGCTTCTTCACCACCTAGGAGGTAGGACTGCCGGTGTAATTTGATAATGTGGTTTATTTCTATTGACGCTGAATTCCCTCTACAAGCAAAAATATTAAAAGAAGGTAATTAATGCGATTTCGTTTTCTGGATCTATTGATATTTAATGCAGAAAAAAGTATTTTGATTATTATAAAATTTATACGAGCAATTGTGTTACGTTTTATAGCATATTATCCGAACGAATGCATAAGGATGTGTTAAAAAATCGACTTTCTTTAGAGTTACCTGAAACTAAGAGAAATTTGTTAGTGACCTGCAGCTAAGTAAACTAAATTGAACTTATCTGTCTGGGAGAGAAACCTCAAACACGGACCCTCCTTTCGCCAGTGCGGTGTTACTTCTGCTATTGTCTGACGTACGGCCTTCTACGAATTATCAAAGACTATACAAACAACTGAAACTCAGAGTAACTTATTTGGACTTATCATTCTCGGGTTTACCTGATGAAGTGGTTTATTTCTATTGACACTGAAATTACTCTACAAGCAAAAAAATATAAATGCAGATAATTAATGCAATTCTGGTTTTTGTGTCTGTTGATATTTTATACAGAAAAGAATGTTTTGATAATTATAAAATTTAAACGAACACTTATCTTACGCTTTGTATCAATTTATCCGAACGAATCTATGAGGATCTGTTCAAAAAACGAATTTTGTTAGAGTTATCTCAAACTCAGCGAATTTTGGTGTAATCTGACATATGTGATTATGACATAAGTGATGCTCATAATATTATATCATTTCAAGTAAAACTTTATTTAAAATAATATCTGTAATATATACACACAGAGTGTCAGACATATGTTAGAAAAAAACTGTATTATTAATAAATTATTCATGATTTAGATTTAAATCTTTTACGATAAAAAATGTTTTTCAAAATTAAGAAAATATATTTAGGGGTTTAGCATTCAATATGAATGCTTATATTCCAGTCCGCTTCTTCACCACCTAGGAGGTAGGACTGCCGGTGTAGTTTGATAATGTGGTTTATTTCTATTGACGCTGAATTCCCTCTACAAGCAAAAATATTGAAAGAAGGTAATTAATGCGATTTCGTTTTCTGGGTCTATTGATATTTAATGCAGAAAAGAGTATTTTGATTATTATAAATATTATACGAGCAATTGTGTTACGTTTTATAGCATATTATCCGAACGAATGCATAAGGATGTGTTGAAAAATCGACTTTCTTTAGAGTTACCTGAAACTAAGAGAAATTTGTTAGTGACCTGCAACTAAGTAAAATAAATTGAACTTATCTGTCTGGGAGAGCAACCTCAAACACGTACCCTCCTTTCGCCAGCGCGGTGTTCCTCCTGATATTGTCCGACGTACGGCCTTCTACGAATTATCAAAGACCATACAAACAACTGAAACTCAAAGTAACTCATATGGACTTATCATTCTCGGGTTAACCTGATGAAATGGTTAATTTCCATAGACACTCAAATTCCTCTACAAGCAAAAAAATTAAAAGAAGGTAATTAATGCGATTTCGTTTTTTGGGTCTATTGATATTTAATCCTGAAAATAATATTTTGATTATTATAAAATATACACAAACACTTGTAAAACGTCTTATGACATATTATCCGAACGAGTACATAAGGATGTGTTGAAAATTCGAATTTTTATACAGTTTCATGTAACTATGTAAACTAACTTGATCTTATCTATCTGGGAGACAGACCTCAAACAGAGATCCTCCTTCCGCCAGTGGGGTGTTACACCTGGGATTTTCTGACGTACGGCCTTCTTCAACGAATTATCAAAGACCTATCCAAACAACTGAAACTCTGAGTAACTTATTTGGACTTATCATTCTCGGGTTTACCTGATGAAGTGGTTTATTTCTATTGACACTGAAATTCCTCTACAAGCAAAAAAAAATAAATGCAGATAATTAATGCAATTCCGGTTTTTGTGTCTGTTGATATTTTATACAGAAAAAAATGTTTTGATAATTATAAAATTTAAACGAACACTTATCTTACGCTTTGTATCAATTTATCCGAACGAATCTAATACGATGTGTTCAAAGAACGAATTTTGTTAGAGTTTTCTCAAACTAAGCGAATTTTGGTGTAACCTGACATATGTGATTATGACATAAGTGATATGCTCATAATATTATATCATTTCAAGTTAAACTTTATTTAAAATAATATCTGTAATATATACACACAGAGTGTCAGATATATGTTAGAAAATAACTGTATTGTTAATAAATTATTCATGATTTATATTTAAATCTTTTACGATATAAATTGTTTTTCAAAATTAAGAAAATATATTTAGGGGTTTAGCATTCAATATGAATGCCTATATTGCAGTCCGCTTCTTCACCACCTAGGAGGTAGGACTGCCGGTGTAATTTGATAATGTGGTTTATCTCTATTGACGCTGAATTCCCTCTACAAGCAAAAATATTAAAAGAAGGTAATTAATGCGATTTCGTTTTCAGGGTCTATTGATATTTAATGCAGAAAAAAGTATTTTGATTATTATAAAATTTATACGAGCAATTGTGTTACGTTTTATAGCATATTATCCGAACGAATACATAAGGATGTGTTGAAAAATCGACTTTCTTTAGAGTTACCTGAAACTAAGGGAAATTTGTTAGTGACCTGCAGCTAAGTAAACTAAATTGAACTTATCTGTCTGGGAGAGAAACCTCAAACACTGACCCTCCTTTCGCCAGTGCGGTGTTACTCGTGCTATTGTCTGACGTACGGCCTTCTACGAATTATCAAAGACTATACAAACAACCGAAACTCAAAGTAACTCATTTGGACTTATCATTCTCGGGTTAACCTGATGAAGTGGTTAATTCCCATAGACACTCAAATTCCTCTACAAGCAAAAAAATTAAAAGAAGGTAATTAATGCGATTTCGTTTTTTGGGTCTATTGATATTTAATCCTGAAAATAATATTTTGATTATTATAAAATCTACACAAACACTTGTATAACGCCTTATGACATATTATCCGAACGAGTACATAAGGATGTGTTGAAAATTCGAATTTTTTTACAGTTTCCTGTAACTATGTAAACTAACTTGATCTTATCTATCTGGGAGACAGACCTCAAACAGGGATCCTCCTTCCGCCATTCGGGTGTTACACCTGGGATTTTCTGACGTACGGCTTTCTTCAACGAATTATCAAAGACCTATCCAAACAACTGAAACTCAGAGTAATTTATGTAGATAAAACATCATTCTCGGGTTTACCTGATGAAATGGTTTATTTCTATTGACACTGAAATTCCACTACAAGCAAAAAAATATAAATGCAGATAATTAATGCAATTCCGGTTTTTGTGTCTGTTGATATTTTATACAGAAAAAATGTTTTGGTAATTATAAAATTTAAGCGAACACTTATCTTACGCTTTGTATCAATTTATCCGAACGAATCTATGAGGATCTGTTCAAAAAACGAATTTTGTTAGAGTTATCTCAAACTCAGCGAATTTTGGTGTAATCTGACATATGTGATTATGACATAAGTGATATGCTCATAATATTATATCATTTCAAGTAAAACTTTATTTAAAATAATATCTGTAATATATACACACAGAGTGTCAGATATATGTTAGAAAAAAACTGTATTGTTAATAAATTATTCATGATTTAGATTTAAATCTTTTACAATATAAAATGTTTTTCAAAATTAAGAAAATATATTTAGGGGTTTAGCATTCAATATGAATGCTTATATTCCAGTCCGCTTCTTCACCACCTAGGAGGTAGGACTGCCGGTGTAGTTTGATAATGTGGTTTATTTCTATTGACGCTGAATTCCCTCCACAAGCAAAAATTTTGAAAGAAGGTAATTAATGCGATTTCGTTTTCTGGGTCTATTGATATTTAATGCAGAAAAGAGTATTTTGATTATTATAAATATTATACGAGCAATTGTGTTACGTTTTATAGCATATTATCCGAACGAATGCATAAGGATGTGTTGAAAAATCGACTTTCTTTAGAGTTACCTGAAACTAAGAGAAATTTGTTAGTGACCTGCAACTAAGTAAAATAAATTGAACTTATCTGTCTGGGAGAGAAACCTCAAACACGGACCCTCCTTTCTCCAGTGCGGTGTTACTCCTGCTATTGTCTGACGTACGGCCTTCTACGAATTATCAAAGACTATACAAACAACTGAAAATCAAAGTAACTCATTTGGACTTATCATTCTCGGGTTAACCTGATGAAGTGGTTAATTCCTATAGACACTCAAATTCCTCTTCAAGCAAAAAAATTAAAAGAAGGAAATTAATGCGATTTCGTTTTTTGGGTCTATTGATATTTAATCCTGAAAATAATATTTTGATTATTATAAAATCTACACAAACACTTATAAAACGCCTTATGACATATTATCCGAACGAGTACATAAGGATGTGTTGAAAATTCGAATTTTTTTACAGTTTCCTGTAACTATGTAAACTAACTTGATCTTATCTATCTGGGAGATAGACCTCAAACAGGGATCCTCCTTCCGCCAGTGGGGTGTTATACCTGGGATTTTCTGACGTACGGCCTTCTTCAACGAATTATCAAAGACATATCCAAACAACTGAAACTCAGAGTAACTTATTTGAACTTATCAATCTCGGGTTTACCTGATGAAGTGGTTTATTTCTATTGACACTGAAATTCCTCTACAAGCAAAAAAAAATAAATGCAGATAATTAATGCAATTCCGGTTTTTGTGTCTGTTGATATTTTATACAGAAAAGAATGTTTTGATAATTATAAAATTTAAACGAACACTTATCTTATGCTTTGTATCAATTTATCCGAACGAATCGAATAGGATGTGTTCAAAGAACGAATTTTGTTAGAGTTTTCTCAAACTAAGCGAATTTTGGTGTAATCTGACATATGTGATTATGACATAAGTGATATGCTCATAATATTATATCATTTCAAGTAAAACTTTATTTAAAATAAAATCTGTAATATATACACACAGAGTGTCAGATATATGATAGAAAATAACTGTATTGTTAATAAATTATTCATGATTTAGATTTAAATCTTTTACGATATAAAATGTTTTTCAAAATTAAGAAAATATATTTAGGGGTTTAGCATTCAATATGAATGCCTATATTCCAGTCCGCTTCTTCACCACCTAGGAGGTAGGGCTGCCGGTGTTATCTGATAATGTGGTTTATTTCTATTGACACTGAAATCCCTCTACAAGGAAAATAATTAAAAGCAGGTAATTAATGCGATTTCGTTTTTTGGGTCTATTGATATTCAATGCAGGAAAGAGTAATTTGATTATTGTAAAATGTATACGAACAATTGTGTTACGTTTTATAACATATTATGCGAACGAATACATAAGGATGTGTTGAAAAATCGACTTTCTTTAGAGTTACCTGAAACTAAGAGAAATTTGTTAGTGACCTGCAACTTAGTAAACTAAATTTAACTTATCTGTCTGGGAGAGAAACCTCAAACACGGATCCTCCTTTCGCCAGCGCGGTGTTCCTCCTGTTATTGTCCGAAGTACGGCCTTCTACGAATTATCAAAGACCATACAAACAACTGAAACTAAAAGTAACTCATTTGGACTTATCATTCTCGGGTTAACTTGATGAAGTGGTTAATTCCTATAGACACTCAAATTCCTCTACAAGCAAGAAAATTAAAAGAAGGTAATTAATGCGATTTCGTTTTTTGGGTCTATTGATATTTAATCCTGAAAATAATATTTTGATTATAATAAAATCTACACAAACACTTGTAAAACGTCTTAAGATATATTATCCAAACGAGTACATAAGGATGTGTTGAAAATTCGAATTTTTATACAGTTTCCAGTAACTATGTAAACTAACTTGATCTTATCTATCTGGGAGACAGACCTCAAACAGGGATCCTCCTTCCGCCAGTGGGGTGTTACACCTGGGATTTACTGACGTACGGCTTTCTTCAACGAATTATCAAAGACCTATCCAAACAACTGAAACTCAGAGTAATTTATGTAGATAAAACATCATTCTCGGGTTTACCTGATGAAATGGTTTATTTCTATTGACACTGAAATTCCACTACAAGCAAAAAAATATAAATGCAGATAATTAATGCAATTCCGGTTTTTGTGTCTGTTGATATTTTATACAGAAAAAATGTTTTGGTAATTATAAAATTTAAGCGAACACTTATCTTACGCTTTGTATCAATTTATCCGAACGAATCTATGAGGATCTGTTCAAAAAACGAATTTTGTTAGAGTTATCTCAAACTCAGCGAATTTTGGTGTAATCTGACATATGTGATTATGACATAAGTGATATGCTCATAATATTATATCATTTCAAGTAAAACTTTATTTAAAATAATATCTGTAATATATACACACAGAGTGTCAGATATATGTTAGAAAAAAACTGTATTGTTAATAAATTATTCATGATTTAGATTTAAATCTTTTACAATATAAAATGTTTTTCAAAATTAAGAAAATATATTTAGGGGTTTAGCATTCAATATGAATGCTTATATTCCAGTCCGCTTCTTCACCACCTAGGAGGTAGGACTGCTGGTGTAGTTTGATAATGTGGTTTATTTCTATTGACGCTGAATTCCCTCCACAAGCAAAAATTTTGAAAGAAGGTAATTAATGCGATTTCGTTTTCTGGGTCTATTGATATTTAATGCAGAAAAGAGTATTTTGATTATTATAAATATTATACGAGCAATTGTGTTACGTTTTATAGCATATTATCCGAACGAATGCATAAGGATGTGTTGAAAAATCGACTTTCTTTAGAGTTACCTGAAACTAAGAGAAATTTGTTAGTGACCTGCAACTAAGTAAAATAAATTGAACTTATCTGTCTGGGAGAGAAACCTCAAACACGGACCCTCCTTTCTCCAGTGCGGTGTTACTCCTGCTATTGTCTGACGTACGGCCTTCTACGAATTATCAAAGACTATACAAACAACTGAAAATCAAAGTAACTCATTTGGACTTATCATTCTCGGGTTAACCTGATGAAGTGGTTAATTCCTATAGACACTCAAATTCCTCTTCAAGCAAAAAAATTAAAAGAAGGAAATTAATGCGATTTCGTTTTTTGGGTCTATTGATATTTAATCCTGAAAATAATATTTTGATTATTATAAAATCTACACAAACACTTATAAAACGCCTTATGACATATTATCCGAACGAGTACATAAGGATGTGTTGAAAATTCGAATTTTTTTACAGTTTCCTGTAACTATGTAAACTAACTTGATCTTATCTATCTGGGAGACAGACCTCAAACAGGGATCCTCCTTCCGCCAGTGGGGTGTTACACCTGGGATTTTCTGACGTACGGCCTTCTTCAACGAATTATCAAAGACCTATCCAAACAACTGAAACTCAGAGTAACTTATTTGAACTTATCAATCTCGGGTTTACCTGATGAAGTGGTTTATTTCTATTGACACTGAAATTCCTCTACAAGCAAAAAAAAATAAATGCAGATAATTAATGCAATTCCGGTTTTTGTGTCTGTTGATATTTTATACAGAAAAGAATGTTTTGATAATTATAAAATTTAAACGAACACTTATCTTACGCTTTGTATCAATTTATCCGAACGAATCTAATAGGATGTGTTCAAAGAACGAATTTTGTTAGAGTTTTCTCAAACTAAGCGAATTTTGGTGTAATCTGACATATGTGATTATGACATAAGTGATATGCTCATAATATTATATCATTTCAAGTAAAACTTTATTTAAAATAAAATCTGTAATATATACACACAGAGTGTCAGATATATGATAGAAAATAACTGTATTGTTAATAAATTATTCATGATTTAGATTTAAATCTTTTACGATATAAAATGTTTTTCAAAATTAAGAAAATATATTTAGGGGTTTAGCATTCAATATGAATGCCTATATTCCAGTCCGCTTCTTCACCACCTAGGAGGTAGGACTGCCGGTGTTATCTGATAATGTGGTTTATTTCTATTGACACTGAAATCCCTCTACAAGGAAAATAATTAAAAGCAGGTAATTAATGCGATTTCGTTTTTTGGGTCTATTGATATTCAATGCAGGAAAGAGTAATTTGATTATTGTAAAATGTATACGAACAATTGTGTTACGCTTTATAACATATTATGCGAACGAATACATAAGGATGTGTTGAAAAATCGACTTTCTTTAGAGTTACCTGAAACTAAGAGAAATTTGTTAGTGACCTGCAACTTAGTAAACTAAATTTAACTTATCTGTCTGGGAGAGAAACCTCAAACACGGACCCTCCTTTCGCCAGCGTTGTGTTCCTCCTGCTATTGTCCGACGTACGGCCTTCTACGAATTATCAAAGACCATACAAACAACTGAAACTCAAAGTAACTCATATGGACTTATCATTCTCGGGTTAACCTGATGAAGTGGTTAATTTCCATAGGCACTCAAATTCCTCTACAAGCAAAAAAATTAAAAGAAGGTAATTAATGCGATTTCGTTTTTTGGGTCTATTGATATTTAATCCTGAAAATAATATTTTGATTAATATAAAATCTACACAAACACTTGTATAACGCCATATTACATATTATCCGAAAGAGTACTTAAGGATGTGTTGAAAATTCGAATTTTTTTACAGTTTCCTGTAACTATGTAAACTAACTTGATCTTATCTATCTGGGAGACAGACCTCAAACAGGGATCCTCCTTCCGCCAGTGGGGTGTTACACCAGGGATTTTCTGACGTACGACCTTCTTCAACGAATTATCAAAGACCTATCCAAACAACTGAAACTCAGAGTAACTTATTGGGACTTATCATTCTCGGGTTTATCTGATGAAGTGGTTTATTTCTATTGACACTGAAATTCCTCTACAAGCAAAAAAAAATAAATGCAGATAATTTATGCAAATCCGGTTTTTGTGTCTGTTGATATTTTATACAGAAAATAATGTTTTGATAATTATAAAATTTAAGCGAACACTTATCTTACGCTTTGTATCAATTTATCCGAACGAATCTATGAGGATCTGTTCAAAAAACGAATTTTGTTAGAGTTATCTCAAACTCAGCGAATTTTGGTGTAATCTGACATATGTGATTATGACATAAGTGATATGCTCATAATATTATATCATTTCAAGTAAAACTTTATTTAAAATAATATCTGTAATATATACACACAGAGTGTCAGATATATGTTAGAAAAAAACTGTATTGTTAATAAATTATTCATGATTTAGATTTAAATCTTTTACGATAAAAAATGTTTTTCAAAATTAAGAAAATATATTTAGGGGTTTAGCATTCAATATGAATGCTTATATTCCAGTCCGCTTCTTCACCACCTAGGAGGTAGGACTGCCGGTGTAGTTTGATAATGTGGTTTATTTCTATTGACGCTGAATTCCCTCTACAAGCAAAAATATTGAAAGAAGGTAATTAATGCGATTTCGTTTTTTGGGTCTATTGATATTCAATGCAGGAAAGAGTAATTTGATTATTGTAAAATGTATACGAACAATTGTGTTACGCTTTATAACATATTATGCGAACGAATACATAAGGATGTGTTGAAAAATCGACTTTCTTTAGAGTTACCTGAAACTAAGAGAAATTTGTTAGTGACCTGCAACTAAGTAAACTAAATTGAACTTATCTGTCTGGGAGAGAAACCTCAAACACGGACCCTCCTTTCGCCAGTGCGGTGTTACTCCTGCTATTGTCTGACGTACGGCCTTCTACGAATTATCAAAGACTATACAAACAACTGAAACTCAAAGTAACTCATTTGGACTTATCATTCTCGCGTTAACCTGATGAAGTGGTTAATTCCTATAGACACTCAAATTCCTCTACAAGCAAAAAAATTAAAAGAAGGTAATTAATGCGATTTCGTTTTTTGGGTCTATTGATATTTAATCCTGAAAATAATATTTTGATTATTATAAAATCTACACAAACACTTATAAAACGCCTTATGACATATTATCCGAACGAGTACATAAGGATAAGTTGAAAATTCGAATTTTTTTACAGTTTCCTGTAACTATGTAAACTAACTTGATCTTATCTATCTGGGAGACAGACCTCAAACAGGGATCCTCCTTCCGCCATTCGGGTGTTACACCTGGGATTTTCTGACGTACGGCCTTCTTCAACGAATTATCAAAAACCTATCCAAACAACTGAAACTCAGAGTAACTTATTTGGACATACCATTCTCGGGTTTACCTGATGAAATGGTTTATTTCTATTGACACTGAAATTCCTCTACAAGCAAAAAAATATAAATGCAGATAATTAATGCAATTCCGGTTTTTTTGTCTGTTGATATTTTATACTGAAAAAAATGTTTTGATAATTATAAAATTTAAACGAACACTTATCATACGCTTTGCATTACTTTATCCGAACGAATCTATGAGGATGTGTTCAAAAAACGAATTTTGTTAGAGTTATCTCAAACTAAGCGAATTTTGGTGTAATCTGACATATATGATTATGACATAAGTGATATGCTCATAATATTATATCATTTCAAGTAAAATTTTATTTAAAATAATATCTGTAATATATACACACAGAGTGTCAGATATATGCTAGAAAATAACTGTATTGTTAATAAATTATTCATGATTTAGATTTAAATCTTTTTAAGATATAAAATGTTTTTCAAAATTAAGAAAATATATTTAGGGGTTTTGCATTCAGTATGAAAGCTTATATTCCAGTACGCTTCTTCACCACCTAGGAAGTAGGACTGCCGGTGTTATTTGATAATGTGGTTTATTTCTATTGACGCTGAATTCCCTCTACAAGCAAAAATATTAAAAGAAGGTAATTAATACGACTTCGTGTTTTGGGTCTATTGATATTTAATGCAGAAAAGAGTATTTTGATTATTGTAAAATGTATACGAACAATTTTGTTACACTTTATAACATATTATGCGAACGAATACATAAGGTTGTGTTGAAAAATCGACTTTCATTAGAGTTACCTGAAACAAAGAGAAATTTGTTAGTGACCTGCAACTAAGTAAACTAAATTGAACTTATCTGTCTGGGAGAGAAATCTCAAAAACGGACCCTCCTTTCGCCAGTGCGGTGTTACTCATGCTATTGTCTGATGTACGGCTTTCTACGAATTATCAAAGACTATACAAACAACTGAAACTCAAAGTAACTCATTTGGACTTATCATTCTCATTCTCGGTTAACCTGAGGAAGTGGTTAAATCCTATAGACACTCAAATTCCTCTACAAGCAAAAAAATTAAAAGAAGGTAATTAATGCGATTTCGTTTTTTAGGTCTATTGATATTTAATCCTCAAAATAATATTTTGATTATTATAAAATCTACACAAACACTTGTAAAACGCCTTATGACATATTATCCAAACGAGTACATTAGGATGTGTTGAAAATTCGAATTTTTTTACAGTTTCCTGTAACTATGTAAACTAACTTGATCATATCGATCTGGGAGACAGACCTCAAACAGGGATCCTCCTTCCGCCAGTCGGGTGTTACACCTGGGATTTTCTAGAGGTAAGAGATCAAATATATCTCTATATCTGCTTATAGCGCTGCATGATATCTCTATTGTCACAACAATCTCTACCTTGGATTTTCTGACGTACGGCCTTCATCAACGAATTATCAAAGACCTATCCAAACAACTGAAACTCAGAGTAACTCATTTGGACATATCATTCTCGGGTTTACCTGATGAAATGGTTTATTTCTATTGACACTGAAATTCCTCTACAAGCAAAAAAATATAAATGCAGATAATTAATGCAATTCCGGTTTTTGTGTCTGTTGATATTTTATACAGAAAAAAATGTTTTGATAATTATAAAATTTAAACGAACACTTATCTTACGCTTTGTATCAATTTATCCGAACGAATCTAATAGGATGTGTTCAAAGAACGAATTTTGTTAGAGTTTTCTCAAACTAAGCGGATTTTGGTGTAATCTGACATATGTGATTATGACATAAGTGATATGCTCATAATATTATATCATTTCAAGTTAAACTTTATTTAAAATAATATCTGTAATATATACACACAGAGTGTCAGATATATGATAGAAAATAACTGTATTGTTAATAAATTATTCATGATTTAGATTTAAATCTTTTACGATATAAAATGTTTTTCAAAATTAAGAAAATATATTTAGGGGTTTAGCATTCAATATGAATGCCTATATTCCAGTCCGCTTCTTCACCACCTAGGAGGTAGGACTGCCGGTGTTATCTGATAATGTGGTTTATTTCTATTGACACTGAAATCCCTCTACAAGGAAAATAATTAAAAGCAGGTAATTAATGCGATTTCGTTTTTTGGGTCTATTGATATTCAATGCAGGAAAGAGTAATTTGATTATTGTAAAATGTATACGAACAATTGTGTTACGCTTTATAACATATTATGCGAACGAATACATAAGGATGTGTTGAAAAATCGACTTTCTTTAGAGTTACCTGAAACTAAGAGAAATTTGTTAGTGACCTGCAACTTAGTAAACTAAATTTAACTTATCTGTCTGGGAGAGAAACCTCAAACACGGATCCTCCTTTCGCCAGCGCGGTGTTCCTCCTGTTATTGTCCGAAGTACGGCCTTCTACGAATTATCAAAGACAATACAAACAACTGAAACTAAAAGTAACTCATTTGGACTTATCATTCTCGGGTTAACTTGATGAAGTGGTTAATTCCTATAGACACTCAAATTCCTCTACAAGCAAGAAAATTAAAAGAAGGTAATTAATGCGATTTCGTTTTTTGGGTCTATTGATATTTAATCCTGAAAATAATATTTTGATTATAATAAAATCTACACAAACACTTGTAAAACGTCTTAAGATATATTATCCAAACGAGTACATAAGGATGTGTTGAAAATTCGAATTTTTATACAGTTTCCAGTAACTATGTAAACTAACTTGATCTTATCTATCTGGGAGACAGACCTCAAACAGGGATCCTCCTTCCGCCAGTGGGGTGTTACACCAGGGATTTTCTGACGTACGACCTTCTTCAACGAATTATCAAAGACCTATCCAAACAACTGAAACTCAGAGTAACTTATTGGGACTTATCATTCTCGGGTTTATCTGATGAAGTGGTTTATTTCTATTGACACTGAAATTCCTCTACAAGCAAAAAAAAATAAATGCAGATAATTTATGCAAATCCGGTTTTTGTGTCTGTTGATATTTTATACAGAAAATAATGTTTTGATAATTATAAAATTTAAGCGAACACTTATCTTACGCTTTGTATCAATTTATCCGAACGAATCTATGAGGATCTGTTCAAAAAACGAATTTTGTTAGAGTTATCTCAAACTCAGCGAATTTTGGTGTAATCTGACATATGTGATTATGACATAAGTGATATGCTCATAATATTATATCATTTCAAGTTAAACTTTATTTAAAATAATATCTGTAATATATACACACAGAGTGTCAGATATATGTTAGAAAATAACTGTATTGTTAATAAATTATTCATGATTTAGATTTAAATCTTTTACGATATAAAATGTTTTTCAAAATTAAGAAATTATATTTAGGGGTTTAGCATTCAAAATGAATGCTTATATTCCAGTCCGCTTCTTCACCACCTAGGAGGTAGGACTGCCGGTATTATTTGATAATGTGGTTTATTTCTAATGACGCTGAATTCCCTCTACAAGCAAAAATATTAAAAGAAGGAAATTAATGCGATTTCGTTTTCTGGGTCTATTGATATTTAATGCAGAAAAAAGTATTTTGATTATTATAAAATTTATACGAGCAATTGTGTTACGTTTTATAGCATATTATCCGAACGAATACATAAGGATGTGTTGAAAAATCGACTTTCTTTAGAGTTACCTGAAACTAAGAGAAATTTGTTAGTGACCTGCAGCTAAGTAAACTAAATTGAACTTATCTGTCTGGGAGAGAAACCTCAAACACGGACCCTCCTTTCGCCAGTGCGGTGTTACTCCTGCTATTGTCTGACGTACGGCCTTCTACGAATTATCAAAGACTATACAAACAACTGAAACTCAAAGTAACTCATTTGGACTTATCATTCTCGCGTTAACCTGATGAAGTGGTTAATTCCTATAGACACTCAAATTCCTCTACAAGCAAAAAAATTAAAAGAAGGTAATTAATGCGATTTCGTTTTTTGGGTCTATTGATATTTAATCCTGAAAATAATATTTTGATTATTATAAAATCTACACAAACACTTATAAAACGCCTTATGACATATTATCCGAACGAGTACATAAGGATAAGTTGAAAATTCGAATTTTTTTACAGTTTCCTGTAACTATGTAAACTAACTTGATCTTATCTATCTGGGAGACAGACCTCAAACAGGGATCCTCCTTCCGCCATTCGGGTGTTACACCTGGGATTTTCTGACGTACGGCCTTCTTCAACGAATTATCAAAAACCTATCCAAACAACTGAAACTCAGAGTAACTTATTTGGACATACCATTCTCGGGTTTACCTGATGAAATGGTTTATTTCTATTGACACTGAAATTCCTCTACAAGCAAAAAAATATAAATGCAGATAATTAATGCAATTCCGGTTTTTTTGTCTGTTGATATTTTATACTGAAAAAAATGTTTTGATAATTATAAAATTTAAACGAACACTTATCATACGCTTTGCATTACTTTATCCGAACGAATCTATGAGGATGTGTTCAAAAAACGAATTTTGTTAGAGTTATCTCAAACTAAGCGAATTTTGGTGTAATCTGACATATATGATTATGACATAAGTGATATGCTCATAATATTATATCATTTCAAGTAAAATTTTATTTAAAATAATATCTGTAATATATACACACAGAGTGTCAGATATATGCTAGAAAATAACTGTATTGTTAATAAATTATTCATGATTTAGATTTAAATCTTTTTAAGATATAAAATGTTTTTCAAAATTAAGAAAATATATTTAGGGGTTTTGCATTCAGTATGAAAGCTTATATTCCAGTACGCTTCTTCACCACCTAGGAAGTAGGACTGCCGGTGTTATTTGATAATGTGGTTTATTTCTATTGACGCTGAATTCCCTCTACAAGCAAAAATATTAAAAGAAGGTAATTAATACGACTTCGTGTTTTGGGTCTATTGATATTTAATGCAGAAAAGAGTATTTTGATTATTGTAAAATGTATACGAACAATTTTGTTACACTTTATAACATATTATGCGAACGAATACATAAGGTTGTGTTGATAAATCGACTTTCATTAGAGTTACCTGAAACAAAGAGAAATTTGTTAGTGACCTGCAACTAAGTAAACTAAATTGAACTTATCTGTCTGGGAGAGAAATCTCAAAAACGGACCCTCCTTTCGCCAGTGCGGTGTTACTCATGCTATTGTCTGATGTACGGCTTTCTACGAATTATCAAAGACTATACAAACAACTGAAACTCAAAGTAACTCATTTGGACTTATCATTCTCATTCTCGGTTAACCTGAGGAAGTGGTTAAATCCTATAGACACTCAAATTCCTCTACAAGCAAAAAAATTAAAAGAAGGTAATTAATGCGATTTCGTTTTTTAGGTCTATTGATATTTAATCCTCAAAATAATATTTTGATTATTATAAAATCTACACAAACACTTGTAAAACGCCTTATGACATATTATCCAAACGAGTACATTAGGATGTGTTGAAAATTCGAATTTTTTTACAGTTTCCTGTAACTATGTAAACTAACTTGATCATATCGATCTGGGAGACAGACCTCAAACAGGGATCCTCCTTCCGCCAGTCGGGTGTTACACCTGGGATTTTCTAGAGGTAAGAGATCAAATATATCTCTATATCTGCTTATAGCGCTGCATGATATCTCTATTGTCACAACAATCTCTACCTTGGATTTTCTGACGTACGGCCTTCATCAACGAATTATCAAAGACCTATCCAAACAACTGAAACTCAGAGTAACTCATTTGGACATATCATTCTCGGGTTTACCTGATGAAATGGTTTATTTCTATTGACACTGAAATTCCTCTACAAGCAAAAAAATATAAATGCAGATAATTAATGCAATTCCGGTTTTTGTGTCTGTTGATATTTTATACAGAAAAAAATGTTTTGATAATTATAAAATTTAAACGAACACTTATCTTACGCTTTGTATCAATTTATCCGAACGAATCTAATAGGATGTGTTCAAAGAACGAATTTTGTTAGAGTTTTCTCAAACTAAGCGGATTTTGGTGTAATCTGACATATGTGATTATGACATAAGTGATATGCTCATAATATTATATCATTTCAAGTTAAACTTTATTTAAAATAATATCTGTAATATATACACACAGAGTGTCAGATATATGATAGAAAATAACTGTATTGTTAATAAATTATTCATGATTTAGATTTAAATCTTTTACGATATAAAATGTTTTTCAAAATTAAGAAAATATATTTAGGGGTTTAGCATTCAATATGAATGCCTATATTCCAGTCCGCTTCTTCACCACCTAGGAGGTAGGACTGCCGGTGTTATCTGATAATGTGGTTTATTTCTATTGACACTGAAATCCCTCTACAAGGAAAATAATTAAAAGCAGGTAATTAATGCGATTTCGTTTTTTGGGTCTATTGATATTCAATGCAGGAAAGAGTAATTTGATTATTGTAAAATGTATACGAACAATTGTGTTACGCTTTATAACATATTATGCGAACGAATACATAAGGATGTGTTGAAAAATCGACTTTCTTTAGAGTTACCTGAAACTAAGAGAAATTTGTTAGTGACCTGCAACTTAGTAAACTAAATTTAACTTATCTGTCTGGGAGAGAAACCTCAAACACGGATCCTCCTTTCGCCAGCGCGGTGTTCCTCCTGTTATTGTCCGAAGTACGGCCTTCTACGAATTATCAAAGACCATACAAACAACTGAAACTAAAAGTAACTCATTTGGACTTATCATTCTCGGGTTAACTTGATGAAGTGGTTAATTCCTATAGACACTCAAATTCCTCTACAAGCAAGAAAATTAAAAGAAGTTAATTAATGCGATTTCGTTTTTTGGGTCTATTGATATTTAATCCTGAAAATAATATTTTGATTATAATAAAATCTACACAAACACTTGTAAAACGTCTTAAGATATATTATCCAAACGAGTACATAAGGATGTGTTGAAAATTCGAATTTTTATACAGTTTCCAGTAACTATGTAAACTAACTTGATCTTATCTATCTGGGAGACAGACCTCAAACAGGGATCCTCCTTCCGCCAGTGGGGTGTTACACCAGGGATTTTCTGACGTACGACCTTCTTCAACGAATTATCAAAGACCTATCCAAACAACTGAAACTCAGAGTAACTTATTGGGACTTATCATTCTCGGGTTTATCTGATGAAGTGGTTTATTTCTATTGACACTGAAATTCCTCTACAAGCAAAAAAAAATAAATGCAGATAATTTATGCAAATCCGGTTTTTGTGTCTGTTGATATTTTATACAGAAAATAATGTTTTGATAATTATAAAATTTAAGCGAACACTTATCTTACGCTTTGTATCAATTTATCCGAACGAATCTATGAGGATCTGTTCAAAAAACGAATTTTGTTAGAGTTATCTCAAACTCAGCGAATTTTGGTGTAATCTGACATATGTGATTATGACATAAGTGATATGCTCATAATATTATATCATTTCAAGTTAAACTTTATTTAAAATAATATCTGTAATATATACACACAGAGTGTCAGATATATGTTAGAAAATAACTGTATTGTTAATAAATTATTCATGATTTAGATTTAAATCTTTTACGATATAAAATGTTTTTCAAAATTAAGAAATTATATTTAGGGGTTTAGCATTCAATATGAATGCTTATATTCCAGTCCGCTTCTTCACCACCTAGGAGGTAGGACTGCCGGTATTATTTGATAATGTGGTTTATTTCTAATGACGCTGAATTCCCTCTACAAGCAAAAATATTAAAAGAAGGAAATTAATGCGATTTCGTTTTCTGGGTCTATTGATATTTAAAGCAGAAAAAAGTATTTTGATTATTATAAAATTTATACGAGCAATTGTGTTACGTTTTATAGCATATTATCCGAACGAATACATAAGGATGTGTTGAAAAATCGACTTTCTTTAGAGTTACCTGAAACTAAGAGAAATTTGTTAGTGACCTGCAGCTAAGTAAACTAAATTGAACTTATCTGTCTGGGAGAGAAACCTCAAACACGGACCCTCCTTTCGCCAGTGCGGTGTTACTCCTGCTATTGTCTGACGTACGGCCTTCTACGAATTATCAAAGACTATACAAACAACTGAAACTCAAAGTAACTCATTTGGACTTATCATTCTCGCGTTAACCTGATGAAGTGGTTAATTCCTATAGACACTCAAATTCCTCTACAAGCAAAAAAATTAAAAGAAGGTAATTAATGCGATTTCGTTTTTTGGGTCTATTGATATTTAATCCTGAAAATAATATTTTGATTATTATAAAATCTACACAAACACTTATAAAACGCCTTATGACATATTATCCGAACGAGTACATAAGGATAAGTTGAAAATTCGAATTTTTTTACAGTTTCCTGTAACTATGTAAACTAACTTGATCTTATCTATCTGGGAGACAGACCTCAAACAGGGATCCTCCTTCCGCCATTCGGGTGTTACACCTGGGATTTTCTGACGTACGGCCTTCTTCAACGAATTATCAAAAACCTATCCAAACAACTGAAACTCAGAGTAACTTATTTGGACATACCATTCTCGGGTTTACCTGATGAAATGGTTTATTTCTATTGACACTGAAATTCCTCTACAAGCAAAAAAATATAAATGCAGATAATTAATGCAATTCCGGTTTTTGTGTCTGTTGATATTTTATACAGAAAAAAATGTTTTGATAATTATAAAATTTAAACGAACACTTATCATACGCTTTGTATTACTTTATCCGAACGAATCTATGAGGATGTGTTCAAAAAACGAATTTTGTTAGAGTTATCTCAAACTAAGCGAATTTTGGTGTAATCTGACATATATGATTATGACATAAGTGATATGCTCATAATATTATATCATTTCAAGTAAAATTTTATTTAAAATAATATCTGTAATATATACACACAGAGTGTCAGATATATGCTAGAAAATAACTGTATTGTTAATAAATTATTCATGATTTAGATTTAAATCTTTTTAAGATATAAAATGTTTTTCAAAATTAAGAAAATATATTTAGGGGTTTTGCATTCAGTATGAAAGCTTATATTCCAGTACGCTTCTTCACCACCTAGGAAGTAGGACTGCCGGTGTTATTTGATAATGTGGTTTATTTCTATTGACGCTGAATTCCCTCTACAAGCAAAAATATTAAAAGAAGGTAATTAATACGATTTCGTGTTTTGGGTCTATTGATATTTAATGCAGAAAAGAGTATTTTGATTATTGTAAAATGTATACGAACAATTTTGTTACACTTTATAACATATTATGCGAACGAATACATAAGGTTGTGTTGAAAAATCGACTTTCATTAGAGTTACCTGAAACAAAGAGAAATTTGTTAGTGACCTGCAACTAAGTAAACTAAATTGAACTTATCTGTCTGGGAGAGAAATCTCAAAAACGGACCCTCCTTTCGCCAGTGCGGTGTTACTCATGCTATTGTCTGATGTACGGCTTTCTACGAATTATCAAAGACTATACAAACAACTGAAACTCAAAGTAACTCATTTGGACTTATCATTCTCATTCTCGGTTAACCTGAGGAAGTGGTTAAATCCTATAGACACTCAAATTCCTCTACAAGCAAAAAAATTAAAAGAAGGTAATTAATGCGATTTCGTTTTTTAGGTCTATTGATATTTAATCCTCAAAATAATATTTTGATTATTATAAAATCTACACAAACACTTGTAAAACGCCTTATGACATATTATCCAAACGAGTACATTAGGATGTGTTGAAAATTCGAATTTTTTTACAGTTTCCTGTAACTATGTAAACTAACTTGATCTTATCGATCTGGGAGACAGACCTCAAACAGGGATCCTCCTTCCGCCAGTCGGGTGTTACACCTGGGATTTTCTAGAGGTAAGAGATCAAATATATCTCTATATCTGCTTATAGCGCTGCATGATATCTCTATTGTCACAACAATCTCTACCTTGGATTTTCTGACGTACGGCCTTCATCAACGAATTATCAAAGACCTATCCAAACAACTGAAACTCAGAGTAACTCATTTGGACATATCATTCTCGGGTTTACCTGATGAAATGGTTTATTTCTATTGACACTGAAATTCCTCTACAAGCAAAAAAATATAAATGCAGATAATTAATGCAATTCCGGTTTTTGTGTCTGTTGATATTTTATACAGAAAAAAATGTTTTGATAATTATAAAATTTAAACGAACACTTATCTTACGCTTTGTATCAATTTATCCGAACGAATCTAATAGGATGTGTTCAAAGAACGAATTTTGTTAGAGTTTTCTCAAACTAAGCGGATTTTGGTGTAATCTGACATATGTGATTATGACATAAGTGATATGCTCATAATATTATATCATTTCAAGTTAAACTTTATTTAAAATAATATCTGTAATATATACACACAGAGTGTCAGATATATGATAGAAAATAACTGTATTGTTAATAAATTATTCATGATTTAGATTTAAATCTTTTACGATATAAAATGTTTTTCAAAATTAAGAAATTATATTTAGGGGTTTAGCATTCAATATGAATGCTTATATTCCAGTCCGCTTCTTCACCACCTAGGAGGTAGGACTGCCGGTATTATTTGATAATGTGGTTTATTTCTAATGACGCTGAATTCCCTCTACAAGCAAAAATTTTGAAAGAAGGTAATTAATGCGATTTCGTTTTCTGGGTCTATTGATATTTAATGCAGAAAAGAGTATTTTGATTATTATAAATATTATACGAGCAATTGTGTTACGTTTTATAGCATATTATCCGAACGAATGCATAAGGATGTGTTGAAAAATCGACTTTCTTTAGAGTTACCTGAAACTAAGAGAAATTTGTTAGTGACCTGCAACTAAGTAAAATAAATTGAACTTATCTGTCTGGGAGAGAAACCTCAAACACGGACCCTCCTTTCTCCAGTGCGGTGTTACTCCTGCTATTGTCTGACGTACGGCCTTCTACGAATTATCAAAGACTATACAAACAACTGAAAATCAAAGTAACTCATTTGGACTTATCATTCTCGGGTTAACCTGATGAAGTGGTTAATTCCTATAGACACTCAAATTCCTCTTCAAGCAAAAAAATTAAAAGAAGGAAATTAATGCGATTTCGTTTTTTGGGTCTATTGATATTTAATCCTGAAAATAATATTTTGATTATTATAAAATCTACACAAACACTTATAAAACGCCTTATGACATATTATCCGAACGAGTACATAAGGATGTGTTGAAAATTCGAATTTTTTTACAGTTTCCTGTAACTATGTAAACTAACTTGATCTTATCTATCTGGGAGACAGACCTCAAACAGGGATCCTCCTTCCGCCAGTGGGGTGTTACACCTGGGATTTTCTGACGTACGGCCTTCTTCAACGAATTATCAAAGACCTATCCAAACAACTGAAACTCAGAGTAACTTATTTGAACTTATCAATCTCGGGTTTACCTGATGAAGTGGTTTATTTCTATTGACACTGAAATTCCTCTACAAGCAAAAAAAAATAAATGCAGATAATTAATGCAATTCCGGTTTTTGTGTCTGTTGATATTTTATACAGAAAAGAATGTTTTGATAATTATAAAATTTAAACGAACACTTATCTTATGCTTTGTATCAATTTATCCGAACGAATCGAATAGGATGTGTTCAAAGAACGAATTTTGTTAGAGTTTTCTCAAACTAAGCGAATTTTGGTGTAATCTGACATATGTGATTATGACATAAGTGATATGCTCATAATATTATATCATTTCAAGTAAAACTTTATTTAAAATAAAATCTGTAATATATACACACAGAGTGTCAGATATATGATAGAAAATAACTGTATTGTTAATAAATTATTCATGATTTAGATTTAAATCTTTTACGATATAAAATGTTTTTCAAAATTAAGAAAATATATTTAGGGGTTTAGCATTCAATATGAATGCCTATATTCCAGTCCGCTTCTTCACCACCTAGGAGGTAGGACTGCCGGTGTTATCTGATAATGTGGTTTATTTCTATTGACACTGAAATCCCTCTACAAGGAAAATAATTAAAAGCAGGTAATTAATGCGATTTCGTTTTTTGGGTCTATTGATATTCAATGCAGGAAAGAGTAATTTGATTATTGTAAAATGTATACGAACAATTGTGTTACGCTTTATAACATATTATGCGAACGAATACATAAGGATGTGTTGAAAAATCGACTTTCTTTAGAGTTACCTGAAACTAAGAGAAATTTGTTAGTGACCTGCAACTTAGTAAACTAAATTTAACTTATCTGTCTGGGAGAGAAACCTCAAACACGGACCCTCCTTTCGCCAGCGTTGTGTTCCTCCTGCTATTGTCCGACGTACGGCCTTCTACGAATTATCAAAGACCATACAAACAACTGAAACTCAAAGTAACTCATATGGACTTATCATTCTCGGGTTAACCTGATGAAGTGGTTAATTTCCAAAGGCACTCAAATTCCTCTACAAGCAAAAAAATTAAAAGAAGGTAATTAATGCGATTTCGTTTTTTGGGTCTATTGATATTTAATCCTGAAAATAATATTTTGATTAATATAAAATCTACACAAACACTTGTATAACGCCATATTACATATTATCCGAAAGAGTACTTAAGGATGTGTTGAAAATTCGAATTTTTTTACAGTTTCCTGTAACTATGTAAACTAACTTGATCTTATCTATCTGGGAGACAGACCTCAAACAGGGATCCTCCTTCCGCCAGTGGGGTGTTACACCAGGGATTTTCTGACGTACGACCTTCTTCAACGAATTATCAAAGACCTATCCAAACAACTGAAACTCAGAGTAACTTATTGGGACTTATCATTCTCGGGTTTATCTGATGAAGTGGTTTATTTCTATTGACACTGAAATTCCTCTACAAGCAAAAAAAAATAAATGCAGATAATTTATGCAAATCCGGTTTTTGTGTCTGTTGATATTTTATACAGAAAATAATGTTTTGATAATTATAAAATTTAAGCGAACACTTATCTTACGCTTTGTATCAATTTATCCGAACGAATCTATGAGGATCTGTTCAAAAAACGAATTTTGTTAGAGTTATCTCAAACTCAGCGAATTTTAGTGTAATCTGACATATGTGATTATGACATAAGTGATATGCTCATAATATTATATCATTTCAAGTAAAACTTTATTTAAAATAATATCTGTAATATATACACACAGAGTGTCAGATATATGTTAGAAAAAAACTGTATTGTTAATAAATTATTCATGATTTAGATTTAAATCTTTTACGATAAAAAATGTTTTTCAAAATTAAGAAAATATATTTAGGGGTTTAGCATTCAATATGAATGCTTATATTCCAGTCCGCTTCTTCACCACCTAGGAGGTAGGACTGCCGGTGTAGTTTGATAATGTGGTTTATTTCTATTGACGCTGAATTCCCTCTACAAGCAAAAATATTGAAAGAAGGTAATTAATGCGATTTCGTTTTTTGGGTCTATTGATATTCAATGCAGGAAAGAGTAATTTGATTATTGTAAAATGTATACGAACAATTGTGTTACGCTTTATAACATATTATGCGAACGAATACATAAGGATGTGTTGAAAAATCGACTTTCTTTAGAGTTACCTGAAACTAAGAGAAATTTGTTAGTGACCTGCAACTAAGTAAACTAAATTGAACTTATCTGTCTGGGAGAGAAACCTCAAACACGGACCCTCCTTTCGCCAGTGCGGTGTTACTCCTGCTATTGTCTGACGTACGGCCTTCTACGAATTATCAAAGACTATACAAACAACTGAAACTCAAAGTAACTCATTTGGACTTATCATTCTCGCGTTAACCTGATGAAGTGGTTAATTCCTATAGACACTCAAATTCCTCTACAAGCAAAAAAATTAAAAGAAGGTAATTAATGCGATTTCGTTTTTTGGGTCTATTGATATTTAATCCTGAAAATAATATTTTGATTATTATAAAATCTACACAAACACTTATAAAACGCCTTATGACATATTATCCGAACGAGTACATAAGGATAAGTTGAAAATTCGAATTTTTTTACAGTTTCCTGTAACTATGTAAACTAACTTGATCTTATCTATCTGGGAGACAGACCTCAAACAGGGATCCTCCTTCCGCCATTCGGGTGTTACACCTGGGATTTTCTGACGTACGGCCTTCTTCAACGAATTATCAAAAACCTATCCAAACAACTGAAACTCAGAGTAACTTATTTGGACATACCATTCTCGGGTTTACCTGATGAAATGGTTTATTTCTATTGACACTGAAATTCCTCTACAAGCAAAAAAATATAAATGCAGATAATTAATGCAATTCCGGTTTTTTTGTCTGTTGATATTTTATACAGAAAAAAATGTTTTGATAATTATAAAATTTAAACGAACACTTATCATACGCTTTGCATTACTTTATCCGAACGAATCTATGAGGATGTGTTCAAAAAACGAATTTTGTTAGAGTTATCTCAAACTAAGCGAATTTTGGTGTAATCTGACATATATGATTATGACATAAGTGATATGCTCATAATATTATATCATTTCAAGTAAAATTTTATTTAAAATAATATCTGTAATATATACACACAGAGTGTCAGATATATGCTAGAAAATAACTGTATTGTTAATAAATTATTCATGATTTAGATTTAAATCTTTTTAAGATATAAAATGTTTTTCAAAATTAAGAAAATATATTTAGGGGTTTTGCATTCAGTATGAAAGCTTATATTCCAGTACGCTTCTTCACCACCTAGGAAGTAGGACTGCCGGTGTTATTTGATAATGTGGTTTATTTCTATTGACGCTGAATTCCCTCTACAAGCAAAAATATTAAAAGAAGGTAATTAATACGACTTCGTGTTTTGGGTCTATTGATATTTAATGCAGAAAAGAGTATTTTGATTATTGTAAAATGTATACGAACAATTTTGTTACACTTTATAACATATTATGCGAACGAATACATAAGGTTGTGTTGAAAAATCGACTTTCATTAGAGTTACCTGAAACAAAGAGAAATTTGTTAGTGACCTGCAACTAAGTAAACTAAATTGAACTTATCTGTCTGGGAGAGAAATCTCAAAAACGGACCCTCCTTTCGCCAGTGCGGTGTTACTCATGCTATTGTCTGATGTACGGCTTTCTACGAATTATCAAAGACTATACAAACAACTGAAACTCAAAGTAACTCATTTGGACTTATCATTCTCATTCTCGGTTAACCTGAGGAAGTGGTTAAATCCTATAGACACTCAAATTCCTCTACAAGCAAAAAAATTAAAAGAAGGTAATTAATGCGATTTCGTTTTTTAGGTCTATTGATATTTAATCCTCAAAATAATATTTTGATTATTATAAAATCTACACAAACACTTGTAAAACGCCTTATGACATATTATCCAAACGAGTACATTAGGATGTGTTGAAAATTCGAATTTTTTTACAGTTTCCTGTAACTATGTAAACTAACTTGATCATATCGATCTGGGAGACAGACCTCAAACAGGGATCCTCCTTCCGCCAGTCGGGTGTTACACCTGGGATTTTCTAGAGGTAAGAGATCAAATATATCTCTATATCTGCTTATAGCGCTGCATGATATCTCTATTGTCACAACAATCTCTACCTTGGATTTTCTGACGTACGGCCTTCATCAACGAATTATCAAAGACCTATCCAAACAACTGAAACTCAGAGTAACTCATTTGGACATATCATTCTCGGGTTTACCTGATGAAATGGTTTATTTCTATTGACACTGAAATTCCTCTACAAGCAAAAAAATATAAATGCAGATAATTAATGCAATTCCGGTTTTTGTGTCTGTTGATATTTTATACAGAAAAAAATGTTTTGATAATTATAAAATTTAAACGAACACTTATCTTACGCTTTGTATCAATTTATCCGAACGAATCTAATAGGATGTGTTCAAAGAACGAATTTTGTTAGAGTTATCTCAAACTAAGCGGATTTTGGTGTAATCTGACATATGTGATTATGACATAAGTGATATGCTCATAATATTATATCATTTCAAGTTAAACTTTATTTAAAATAATATCTGTAATATATACACACAGAGTGTCAGATATATGATAGAAAATAACTGTATTGTTAATAAATTATTCATGATTTAGATTTAAATCTTTTACGATATAAAATGTTTTTCAAAATTAAGAAAATATATTTAGGGGTTTAGCATTCAATATGAATGCCTATATTCCAGTCCGCTTCTTCACCACCTAGGAGGTAGGACTGCCGGTGTTATCTGATAATGTGGTTTATTTCTATTGACACTGAAATCCCTCTACAAGGAAAATAATTAAAAGCAGGTAATTAATGCGATTTCGTTTTTTGGGTCTATTGATATTCAATGCAGGAAAGAGTAATTTGATTATTGTAAAATGTATACGAACAATTGTGTTACGCTTTATAACATATTATGCGAACGAATACATAAGGATGTGTTGAAAAATCGACTTTCTTTAGAGTTACCTGAAACTAAGAGAAATTTGTTAGTGACCTGCAACTTAGTAAACTAAATTTAACTTATCTGTCTGGGAGAGAAACCTCAAACACGGATCCTCCTTTCGCCAGCGCGGTGTTCCTCCTGTTATTGTCCGAAGTACGGCCTTCAACGAATTATCAAAGACCATACAAACAACTGAAACTAAAAGTAACTCATTTGGACTTATCATTCTCGGGTTAACTTGATGAAGTGGTTAATTCCTATAGACACTCAAATTCCTCTACAAGCAAGAAAATTAAAAGAAGGTAATTAATGCGATTTCGTTTTTTGGGTCTATTGATATTTAATCCTGAAAATAATATTTTGATTATAATAAAATCTACACAAACACTTGTAAAACGTCTTAAGATATATTATCCAAACGAGTACATAAGGATGTGTTGAAAATTCGAATTTTTATACAGTTTCCAGTAACTATGTAAACTAACTTGATCTTATCTATCTGGGAGACAGACCTCAAACAGGGATCCTCCTTCCGCCAGTGGGGTGTTACACCAGGGATTTTCTGACGTACGACCTTCTTCAACGAATTATCAAAGACCTATCCAAACAACTGAAACTCAGAGTAACTTATTGGGACTTATCATTCTCGGGTTTATCTGATGAAGTGGTTTATTTCTATTGACACTGAAATTCCTCTACAAGCAAAAAAAAATAAATGCAGATAATTTATGCAAATCCGGTTTTTGTGTCTGTTGATATTTTATACAGAAAATAATGTTTTGATAATTATAAAATTTAAGCGAACACTTATCTTACGCTTTGTATCAATTTATCCGAACGAATCTATGAGGATCTGTTCAAAAAACGAATTTTGTTAGAGTTATCTCAAACTCAGCGAATTTTGGTGTAATCTGACATATGTGATTATGACATAAGTGATATGCTCATAATATTATATCATTTCAAGTTAAACTTTATTTAAAATAATATCTGTAATATATACACACAGAGTGTCAGATATATGTTAGAAAATAACTGTATTGTTAATAAATTATTCATGATTTAGATTTAAATCTTTTACGATATAAAATGTTTTTCAAAATTAAGAAATTATATTTAGGGGTTTAGCATTCAATATGAATGCTTATATTCCAGTCCGCTTCTTCACCACCTAGGAGGTAGGACTGCCGGTATTATTTGATAATGTGGTTTATTTCTAATGACGCTGAATTCCCTCTACAAGCAAAAATATTAAAAGAATGAAATTAATGCGATTTCGTTTTCTGGGTCTATTGATATTTAATGCAGAAAAAAGTATTTTGATTATTATAAAATTTATACGAGCAATTGTGTTACGTTTTATAGCATATTATCCGAACGAATACATAAGGATGTGTTGAAAAATCGACTTTCTTTAGAGTTACCTGAAACTAAGAGAAATTTGTTAGTGACCTGCAGCTAAGTAAACTAAATTGAACTTATCTGTCTGGGAGAGAAACCTCAAACACGGACCCTCCTTTCGCCAGTGCGGTGTTACTCCTGCTATTGTCTGACGTACGGCCTTCTACGAATTATCAAAGACTATACAAACAACTGAAACTCAAAGTAACTCATTTGGACTTATCATTCTCGCGTTAACCTGATGAAGTGGTTAATTCCTATAGACACTCAAATTCCTCTACAAGCAAAAAAATTAAAAGAAGGTAATTAATGCGATTTCGTTTTTTGGGTCTATTGATATTTAATCCTGAAAATAATATTTTGATTATTATAAAATCTACACAAACACTTATAAAACGCCTTATGACATATTATCCGAACGAGTACATAAGGATAAGTTGAAAATTCGAATTTTTTTACAGTTTCCTGTAACTATGTAAACTAACTTGATCTTATCTATCTGGGAGACAGACCTCAAACAGGGATCCTCCTTCCGCCATTCGGGTGTTACACCTGGGATTTTCTGACGTACGGCCTTCTTCAACGAATTATCAAAAACCTATCCAAACAACTGAAACTCAGAGTAACTTATTTGGACATACCATTCTCGGGTTTACCTGATGAAATGGTTTATTTCTATTGACACTGAAATTCCTCTACAAGCAAAAAAATATAAATGCAGATAATTAATGCAATTCCGGTTTTTGTGTCTGTTGATATTTTATACAGAAAAAAATGTTTTGATAATTATAAAATTTAAACGAACACTTATCATACGCTTTGTATTACTTTATCCGAACGAATCTATGAGGATGTGTTCAAAAAACGAATTTTGTTAGAGTTATCTCAAACTAAGCGAATTTTGGTGTAATCTGACATATATGATTATGACATAAGTGATATGCTCATAATATTATATCATTTCAAGTAAAATTTTATTTAAAATAATATCTGTAATATATACACACAGAGTGTCAGATATATGCTAGAAAATAACTGTATTGTTAATAAATTATTCATGATTTAGATTTAAATCTTTTTAAGATATAAAATGTTTTTCAAAATTAAGAAAATATATTTAGGGGTTTTGCATTCAGTATGAAAGCTTATATTCCAGTACGCTTCTTCACCACCTAGGAAGTAGGACTGCCGGTGTTATTTGATAATGTGGTTTATTTCTATTGACGCTGAATTCCCTCTACAAGCAAAAATATTAAAAGAAGGTAATTAATACGATTTCGTGTTTTGGGTCTATTGATATTTAATGCAGAAAAGAGTATTTTGATTATTGTAAAATGTATACGAACAATTTTGTTACACTTTATAACATATTATGCGAACGAATACATAAGGTTGTGTTGAAAAATCGACTTTCATTAGAGTTACCTGAAACAAAGAGAAATTTGTTAGTGACCTGCAACTAAGTAAACTAAATTGAACTTATCTGTCTGGGAGAGAAATCTCAAAAACGGACCCTCCTTTCGCCAGTGCGGTGTTACTCATGCTATTGTCTGATGTACGGCTTTCTACGAATTATCAAAGACTATACAAACAACTGAAACTCAAAGTAACTCATTTGGACTTATCATTCTCATTCTCGGTTAACCTGAGGAAGTGGTTAAATCCTATAGACACTCAAATTCCTCTACAAGCAAAAAAATTAAAAGAAGGTAATTAATGCGATTTCGTTTTTTAGGTCTATTGATATTTAATCCTCAAAATAATATTTTGATTATTATAAAATCTACACAAACACTTGTAAAACGCCTTATGACATATTATCCAAACGAGTACATTAGGATGTGTTGAAAATTCGAATTTTTTTACAGTTTCCTGTAACTATGTAAACTAACTTGATCTTATCGATCTGGGAGACAGACCTCAAACAGGGATCCTCCTTCCGCCAGTCGGGTGTTACACCTGGGATTTTCTAGAGGTAAGAGATCAAATATATCTCTATATCTGCTTATAGCGCTGCATGATATCTCTATTGTCACAACAATCTCTACCTTGGATTTTCTGACGTACGGCCTTCATCAACGAATTATCAAAGACCTATCCAAACAACTGAAACTCAGAGTAACTCATTTGGACATATCATTCTCGGGTTTACCTGATGAAATGGTTTATTTCTATTGACACTGAAATTCCTCTACAAGCAAAAAAATATAAATGCAGATAATTAATGCAATTCCGGTTTTTGTGTCTGTTGATATTTTATACAGCAAAAAATGTTTTGATAATTATAAAATTTAAACGAACACTTATCTTACGCTTTGTATCAATTTATCCGAACGAATCTAATAGGATGTGTTCAAAGAACGAATTTTGTTAGAGTTTTCTCAAACTAAGCGGATTTTGGTGTAATCTGACATATGTGATTATGACATAAGTGATATGCTCATAATATTATATCATTTCAAGTTAAACTTTATTTAAAATAATATCTGTAATATATACACACAGAGTGTCAGATATATGATAGAAAATAACTGTATTGTTAATAAATTATTCATGATTTAGATTTAAATCTTTTACGATATAAAATGTTTTTCAAAATTAAGAAATTATATTTAGGGGTTTAGCATTCAATATGAATGCTTATATTCCAGTCCGCTTCTTCACCACCTAGGAGGTAGGACTGCCGGTATTATTTGATAATGTGGTTTATTTCTAATGACGCTGAATTCCCTCTACAAGCAAAAATATTAAAAGAAGGTAATTAATGCGATTTCGTTTTTTGGGTCTATTGATATTTAATGCAGGAAAGAATATTTTGAATATTATAAAATTTATACGAGCAATTGTGTTACGTTTTATAACATATTATCCGAACGAATACATAAGGATGTGTTGAAAAATCGACTTTCTTTAGAGTTACCTGAAACTAAGAGAAATTTGTTAGTGACCGACAGCTAAGTAAACTAAATTGAACTTATCTGTCTGGGAGAGAAACCTCAAACACGGACCCTCCTTTCTCCAGTGCGTGTTACTCCTGCTATTGTCTGACGTACGGCCTTCTACGAATTATCAAAGACTATACAAACAACTGAAAATCAAAGTAACTCATTTGGACTTATCATTCTCGGGTTAACCTGATGAAGTGGTTAATTCCTATAAACACTCAAATTCCTCTTCAAGCAAAAAAATTAAAAGAAGGAAATTAATGCGATTTCGTTTTTTGGGTCTATTGATATTTAATCCTGAAAATAATATTTTGATTATTATAAAATCTACACAAACACTTATAAAACGCCTTATGACATATTATCCGAACGAGTACATAAGGATGTGTTGAAAATTCGAATTTTTTTACAGTTTCCTGTAACTATGTAAACTAACTTGATCTTATCTATCTGGGAGACAGACCTCAAACAGGGATCCTCCTTCCGCCAGTGGGGTGTTACACCTGGGATTTTCTGACGTACGGCCTTCTTCAACGAATTATCAAAGACCTATCCAAACAACTGAAACTCAGAGTAACTTATTTGAACTTATCAATCTCGGGTTTACCTGATGAAGTGGTTTATTTCTATTGACACTGAAATTCCTCTACAAGCAAAAAAAAATAAATGCAGATAATTAATGCAATTCCGGTTTTTGTGTCTGTTGATATTTTATACAGAAAATAATGTTTTGATAATTATAAAATTTAAACGAACACTTATCTTACGCTTTGTATCAATTTATCCGAACGAATCTATGAGGATCTGTTCAAAAAACGAGTTTTGTTAGAGTTATCTCAAACTCAGCGAATTTTGGTGTAATCTGACATATGTGATTATGACATAAGTGATGCTCATAATATTATATCATTTCAAGTAAAACTTTATTTAAAATAATATCTGTAATATATACACACAGAGTGTCAGATATATGTTAGAAAAAAACTGTATTATTAATAAATTATTCATGATTTAGATTTAAATCTTTTACGATAAAAAATGTTTTTCAAAATTAAGAAAATATATTTAGGGGTTTAGCATTCAATATGAATGCTTATATTCCAGTCCGCTTCTTCACCACCTAGGAGGTAGGACTGCCGGTGTAGTTTGATAATGTGGTTTATTTCTATTGACGCTGAATTCCCTCTACAAGCAAAAATATTGAAAGAAGGTAATTAATGCGATTTCGTTTTCTGGGTCTATTGATATTTAATGCAGAAAAGAGTATTTTGATTATTATAAATATTATACGAGCAATTGTGTTACGTTTTATAGCATATTATCCGAACGAATGCATAAGGATGTGTTGAAAAATCGACTTTTTTTAGAGTTACCTGAAACTAAGAGAAATTTGTTAGTGACCTGCAACTAAGTAAAATAAATTGAACTTATCTGTCTGGGAGAGAAACCTCAAACACGTACCCTCCTTTCGCCAGCGCGGTGTTCCTCCTGATATTGTCCGACGTACGGCCTTCTACGAATTATCAAAGACCATACAAACAACTAAAACTCAAAGTTACTCATTTGGACTTATCATTCTCGGGTTAACCTGATGGAGTGGTTAATTCCTATAGACACTCAAATTCCTCTACAAGCAAAAAAATTAAAAGAAGGTAATTAATGCGATTTCGTTTTTTGGATCTATTGATATTTAATCCTGATAATAATATTTTGATTATTATAAAATCAACACAAACACTTGTAAAACGTCTTATGACATATTATCCAAACGAGTACATAAGGATGTGTTGAAAATTCGAATTTTTATACAGTTTTCTGTAACTATGTAAACTCACTTGATCTTATCTATCTGGGAGACAGACCTCAAACAGGGATCCTCCTTCCGCCAGTGGGGTGTTACACCTGGGATTTTCTGACGTACGGCCTTCTTCAACGAATTATCAAAGACCTATCCAAACAACTGAAAATCAGAGTAACTCATTTGGACTTATCATTCTCGGGTTTACCTGATGAAGTGGTTTATTTCTATTGACACTGAAATTCCTCTACAAGCAAAAAAAAATAAATGCAGATAATTAATGCAATTCTGGTTTTTGTGTCTGTTGATATTTTATACAGAAAAGAATGTTTTGATAATTATAAAATTTAAACGAACACTTATCTTACGCTTTGTATCAATTTATCCGAACGAATCTAATAGGATGTGTTCAAAGAACGAATTTTGTTAGAGTTTTCTCAAACTAAGCGAATTTTGGTGTAATCTGACATATGTGATTATGACATAAGTGATATGCTTATAATATTATATCATTTCAAGTTAAACTTTATTTAAAATAATAACTGTAATATATACACACAGAGTGTCAGATATATGATAGAAAATAACTGTATTGTTAATAAATTATTCATGATTTAGATTTAAATCTTTTACGATATAAAATGTTTTTCAAAATAAAGAAATTATATTTAGGGGTTTAGCATTCAATATGAATGCTTATTTTCCAGTCCGCTTCTTCACCACCTAGGAGGTAGGACTGCCGGTATTATTTGATAATGTGGTTTATTTCTAATGACGCTGAATTCCCTCTACAAGCAAAAATATTAAAAGAAGGTAATTAATGCGATTTCGTTTTTTGGGTCTATTGATATTTAATGCAGGAAAGAGTAATTTGATTATTGTAAAATGTATACGAACAATTGTGTTACGCTTTATAACATATTATCCGAACGAATACATAAGGATGTGTTGAAAAATCGACTTTCATTAGAGTTAACTGAAACAAAGAGAAAATTGTTAGTGACCTGCAACTAAGTAAACTAAATTGAACTTATCTGTCTGGGAGAGAAACCTCAAACACGGACCCTCCTTTCGCCAGCGTTGTGTTCCTCCTGCTATTGTCCGACGTACGGCCTTCTACGAATTATCAAAGACCATACAAACAACTGAAACTCAAAGTAACTCATATGGACTTATCATTCTCGGGTTAACCTGATGAAGTGGTTAATTTCCATAGGCACTCAAATTCCTCTACAAGCAAAAAAATTAAAAGAAGGTAATTAATGCGATTTCGTTTTTTGGGTCTATTGATATTTAATCCTGAAAATAATATTTTGATTAATATAAAATCTACACAAACACTTGTATAACGCCTTATTACATATTATCCGAAAGAGTACATAAGGATGTGTTGAAAATTCGAATTTTTTTACAGTTTCCTGTAACTATGTAAACTAACTTGATCTTATCTATCTGGGAGACAGACCTCAAACAGGGATCCTCCTTCCGCCAGTGGGGTGTTACACCAGGGATTTTCTGACGTACGACCTTCTTCAACGAATTATCAAAGACCTATCCAAACAACTGAAACTCAGAGTAACTTATTGGGACTTATCATTCTCGGGTTTATCTGATGAAGTGGTTTATTTCTATTGACACTGAAATTCCTCTACAAGCAAAAAAAAATAAATGCAGATAATTTATGCAAATCCGGTTTTTGTGTCTGTTGATATTTTATACAGAAAATAATGTTTTGATAATTATAAAATTTAAGCGAACACTTATCTTACGCTTTGTATCAATTTATCCGAACGAATCTATGAGGATCTGTTCAATAAACGAATTTTGTTAGAGTTTTCTCAAACTAAGCGAATTTTGGTGTAATCTGACATATGTGATTATGACATAAGTGATATGCTCATAATATTATATCATTTCAAGTAAAACTTTATTTAAAATAATATCTGTAATATATACACACAGAGTGTCAGATATATGTTAGAAAAAAACTGTATGGTTAATAAATTATTCATGATTTAGATTTAAATCTTTTACGATAAAAAATGTTTTTCAAAATTAAGAAAATATATTTAGGGGTTTAGCATTCAATATGAATGCTTATATTCCAGTCCGCTTCTTCACCACCTAGGAGGTAGGACTGCCGGTGTAGTTTGATAATGTGGTTTATTTCTATTGACGCTGAATTCCCTCTACAAGCAAAAATATTGAAAGAAGGTAATTAATGCGATTTCGTTTTTTGGGTCTATTGATATTTAATGCAGAAAAGAGTATTTTGATTATTATAAATATTATACGAGCAATTGTGTTACGTTTTATAGCATATTATCCGAACGAATGCATAAGGATGTGTTGAAAAATCGACTTTTTTTAGAGTTACCTGAAACTAAGAGAAATTTGTTAGTGACCTGCAACTAAGTAAAATAAATTGAACTTATCTGTCTGGGAGAGTAACCTCAAACACGGACCCTCCTTTCGCCAGCGCGGTGTTCCTCCTGCTATTGTCCGACGTACGGCCTTCTACGAATTATCAGAGACCATACAAACAACTAAAACTCAAAGTTACTCATTTGGACTTATCATTCTCGGGTTAACTTGATGAAGTGGTTAATTCCTATAGACACTCAAATTCCTCTACAAGCAAGAAAATTAAAAGAAGGTAATTAATGCGATTTCGTTTTTTGGGTCTATTGATATTTAATCCTGAAAATAATATTTTGATTATTATAAAATCTACACAAACACTTGTAAAACGTCTTATGACATATTATCCGAACGAGTACATAAGGATAAGTTGAAAATTCGAATTTTTTTACAGTTTCCTGTAACTATGTAAACTAACTTGATCTTATCTATCTGGGAGACAGACCTCAAACAGGGATCCTCCTTCCGCCAGTGGGGTGTTACACCTGGGATTTACTGACGTACGGCCTTCTTCAACGAATTATCAAAGACCTATCCAAACAACTGAAACTCAGAGTAACTTATTTGGACTTATCATTCTCGGGTTTACCTGATGAAGTGGTTTATTTCTATTGACACTGAAATTCCTCTACAAGCAAAAAAAAATAAATGCAGATAATTAATGCAATTCTGGTTTTTGTGTCTGTTGATATTTTATACAGAAAAGAATGTTTTGATAATTATAAAATTTAAACGAGCACTTATCTTACGCTTTGTATCAATTTATCCGAACGAATCTAATAGGATGTGTTCAAAGAACGAATTTTGTTAGAGTTTTCTCAAACTAAGCGAATTTTGGTGTAATCTGACATATGTGATTATGACATAAGTGATATGCTCATAATATTATATCATTTCAAGTTAAACTTTATTAAAAATAATATCTGTAATATATACACACAGAGTGTCAGATATATGTTAGAAAAAAACTGTATGGTTAATAAATTATTCATGATTTAGATTTAAATCTTTTACGATAAAAAATGTTTTTCAAAATTAAGAAAATATATTTAGGGGTTTAGCATTCAATATGAATGCTTATATTCCAGTCCGCTTCTTCACCACCTAGGAGGTAGGACTGCCGGTGTAGTTTGATAATGTGGTTTATTTCTATTGACGCTGAATTCCCTCTACAAGCAAAAATATTGAAAGAAGGTAATTAATGCGATTTCGTTTTTTGGGTCTATTGATATTTAATGCAGAAAAGAGTATTTTGATTATTATAAATATTATACGAGCAATTGTGTTACGTTTTATAGCATATTATCCGAACGAATGCATAAGGATGTGTTGAAAAATCGACTTTTTTTAGAGTTACCTGAAACTAAGAGAAATTTGTTAGTGACCTGCAACTAAGTAAAATAAATTGAACTTATCTGTCTGGGAGAGTAACCTCAAACACGGACCCTCCTTTCGCCAGCGCGGTGTTCCTCCTGCTATTGTCCGACGTACGGCCTTCTACGAATTATCAGAGACCATACAAACAACTAAAACTCAAAGTTACTCATTTGGACTTATCATTCTCGGGTTAACTTGATGAAGTGGTTAATTCCTATAGACACTCAAATTCCTCTACAAGCAAGAAAATTAAAAGAAGGTAATTAATGGGGATTTCGTTTTTTGGGTCTATTGATATTTAATCCTGAAAATAATATTTTGATTATTATAAAATCTACACAAACACTTGTAAAACGTCTTATGACATATTATCCGAACGAGTACATAAGGATAAGTTGAAAATTCGAATTTTTTTACAGTTTCCTGTAACTATGTAAACTAACTTGATCTTATCTATCTGGGAGACAGACCTCAAACAGGGATCCTCCTTCCGCCAGTGGGGTGTTACACCTGGGATTTACTGACGTACGGCCTTCTTCAACGAATTATCAAAGACCTATCCAAACAACTGAAACTCAGAGTAACTTATTTGGACTTATCATTCTCGGGTTTACCTGATGAAGTGGTTTATTTCTATTGACACTGAAATTCCTCTACAAGCAAAAAAAAATAAATGCAGATAATTAATGCAATTCTGGTTTTTGTGTCTGTTGATATTTTATACAGAAAAGAATGTTTTGATAATTATAAAATTTAAACGAGCACTTATCTTACGCTTTGTATCAATTTATCCGAACGAATCTAATAGGATGTGTTCAAAGAACGAATTTTGTTAGAGTTTTCTCAAACTAAGCGAATTTTGGTGTAATCTGACATATGTGATTATGACATAAGTGATATGCTTATAATATTATATCATTTCAAGTTAAACTTTATTTAAAATAATATCTGTAATATATACACACAGAGTGTCAGATATATGATAGAAAATAACTGTATTGTTAATAAATAATTCAAGATTTAGATTTAAATCTTTTACGATATAAAATGTTTTTCAAAATTAAGAAATTATATTTAGGGGTTTAGCATTCAATATGAATGCTTATTTTCCAGTCCGCTTCTTCACCACCTAGGAGGTAGGACTGCCGGTATTATTTGATAATGTGGTTTATTTCTAATGACGCTGAATTCCCTCTACAAGCAAAAATATTAAAAGAAGGTAATTAATGCGATTTCGTTTTTTGGGTCTATTGATATTTAATGCAGGAAAGAGTAATTTGATTATTGTAAAATGTATACGAACAATTGTGTTACGCTTTATAACATATTATCCGAACGAATACATAAGGATGTGTTGAAAAATCGACTTTCATTAGAGTTAACTGAAACAAAGAGAAATTTGTTAGTGACCTGCAACTAAGTAAACTAAATTGAACTTATCTGTTTGGGAGAGAAACCTCAAACACGGACCCTCCTTTCGCCAGCGTTGTGTTCCTCCTGCTATTGTCCAACGTACGGCCTTTTACGAATTATCAAAGACCATACAAACAACTGAAACTCAAAGTAACTCATATGGACTTATCATTCTCGGGTTAACCTGATGAAATGGTTAATTTCCATAGACACTCAAATTCCTCTACAAGCAAAAAAATTAAAAGAAGGTAATTAATGCGATTTCGTTTTTTGGGTCTATTGATATTTAATCCTGAAAATAATATTTTGATTATTATAAAATCTACACAAGCACTTGTAAAACGTCTTATGACATATTATCCGAACGAGTACATAAGGATGTGTTGAAAATTCGAATTTTTATACAGTTTCATGTAACTATGTAAACTAACTTGATCTTATCTATCTGGGAGACAGACCTCAAACAGAGATCCTCCTTCCGCCAGTGGGGTGTTACACCTGGGATTTTCTGACGTACGGCCTTCTTCAACGAATTATCAAAGACCTATCCAAACAACTGAAACTCTGAGTAACTTATTTGGACTTATCATTCTCGGGTTTACCTGATGAAGTGGTTTATTTCTATTGACACTGAAATTCCTCTACAAGCAAAAAAAAATAAATGCAGATAATTAATGCAATTCCGGTTTTTGTGTCTGTTGATATTTTATACAGAAAAAAATGTTTTGATAATTATAAAATTTAAACGAACACTTATCATACGCTTTGTATCAATTTATCCGAACGAATCTAATAGGATGTGTTCAAAGAACGAATTTTGTTAGAGTTTTCTCAAACTAAGCGAATTTTGGTGTAACCTGACATATGTGATTATGACATAAGTGATATGCTCATAATATTATATCATTTCAAGTTAAACTTTATTTAAAATAATATCTGTAATATATACACACAGAGTGTCAGATATATGTTAGAAAATAACTGTATTGTTAATAAATTATTCATGATTTAGATTTAAATCTTTTACGATATAAATTGTTTTTCAAAATTAAGAAAATATATTTAGGGGTTTAGCATTCAATATGAATGCCTATATTCCAGTCCGCTTTTTCACCACCTAGGAGGTAGGACTGCCGGTGTAATTTGATAATGTGGTTTATTTCTATTGACGCTGAATTCCCTCTACAAGCAAAAATATTAAAAGAAGTTAATTAATGCGATTTCGTTTTCTGGGTCTATTGATATTTAATGCAGAAAAAAGTATTTTGATTATTATAAAATTTATACGAGCAATTGTGTTACGTTTTATAGCATATTATCCGAACGAATACATAAGGATGTGTTGAAAAATCGACTTTCTTTAGAGTTACCTGAAACTAAGAGAAATTTGTTAGTGACCTGCAGCTAAGTAAACTAAATTGAACTTATCTGTCTGGGAGAGAAACCTCAAACACTGACCCTCCTTTCGCCAGTGCGGTGTTACTCGTGCTATTGTCTGACGTACGGCCTTCTACGAATTATCAAAGACTATACAAACAACCGAAACTCAAAGTAAATCATTTGGACTTATCATTCTCGGGTTAACCTGATGAAGTGGTTAATTCCCATAGACACTCAAATTCCTCTACAAGCAAAAAAATTAAAAGAAGGTAATTAATGCGATTTCTTTTTTTGGGTCTATTGATATTTAATCCTGAAAATAATATTTTGATTATTATAAAATCTACACAAACACTTGTATAACGCCTTATGACATATTATCCGAACGAGTACATAAGGATGTGTTGAAAATTCGAATTTTTTAACAGTTTCCTGTAACTATGTAAACTAACTTGATCTTATCTATCTGGGAGACAGACCTCAAACAGGGATCCTCCTTCCGCCATTCGGGTGTTACACCTGGGATTTTCTGACGTACGGCTTTCTTCAACGAATTATCAAAGACCTATCCAAACAACTGAAACTCAGAGTAACTTATGTAGATAAAACATCATTCTCGGGTTTACCTGATGAAATGGTTTATTTCTATTGACACTGAAATTCCACTACAAGCAAAAAAATATAAATGCAGATAATTAATGCAATTCCGGTTTTTGTGTCTGTTGATATTTTATACAGAAAAAATGTTTTGGTAATTATAAAATTTAAGCGAACACTCATCTTACGCTTTGTATCAATTTATCCGAACGAATCTATGAGGATCTGTTCAAAAAACGAATTTTGTTAGAGTTATCTCAAACTCAGCGAATTTTGGTGTAATATGACATATGTGATTATGACATAAGTGATATGCTCATAATATTATATCATTTCAAGTAAAACTTTATTTAAAATAATATCTGTAATATATACACACAGAGTGTCAGATATATGTTAGAAAAAAACTGTATTGTTAATAAATTATTCATGATTTAGATTTAAATCTTTTACAATATAAAATGTTTTTCAAAATTAAGAAAATATATTTAGGGGTTTAGCATTCAATATGAATGCTTATATTCCAGTCCGCTTCTTCACCACCTAGGAGGTAGGACTGCCGGTGTAGTTTGATAATGTGGTTTATTTCTATTGACGCTGAATTCCCTCCACAAGCAAAAATTTTGAAAGAAGGTAATTAATGCGATTTCGTTTTCTGGGTCTATTGATATTTAATGCAGAAAAGAGTATTTTGATTATTATAAATATTATACGAGCAATTGTGTTACGTTTTATAGCATATTATCCGAACGAATGCATAAGGATGTGTTGAAAAATCGACTTTCTTTAGAGTTACCTGAAACTAAGAGAAATTTGTTAGTGACCTGCAACTAAGTAAAATAAATTGAACTTATCTGTCTGGGAGAGAAACCTCAAACACGTACCCTCCTTTCGCCAGCGCGGTGTTCCTCCTGATATTGTCCGACGTACGGCCTTCTACGAATTATCAAAGACCATACAAACAACTAAAACTCAAAGTTACTCATTTGGACTTATCATTCTCGGGTTAACCTGATGGAGTGGTTAATTCCTATAGACACTCAAATTCCTCTACAAGCAAAAAAATTAAAAGAAGGTAATTAATGCGATTTCGTTTTTTGGATCTATTGATATTTAATCCTGATAATAATATTTTGATTATTATAAAATCTACACAAACACTTGTAAAACGTCTTATGACATATTATCCAAACGAGTACATAAGGATGTGTTGAAAATTCGAATTTTTATACAGTTTTCTGTAACTATGTAAACTCACTTGATCTTATCTATCTGGGAGACAGACCTCAAACAGGGATCCTCCTTCCGCCAGTGGGGTGTTACACCTGGGATTTTCTGACGTACGGCCTTCTTCAACGAATTATCAAAGACCTATCCAAACAACTGAAACTCAGAGTAACTTATTTGGACTTATCATTCTCGGGTTTACCTGATGAAGTGGTTTATTTCTATTGACACTGAAATTCCTCTACAAGCAAAAAAAAATAAATGCAGATAATTAATGCAATTCTGGTTTTTGTGTCTGTTGATATTTTATACAGAAAAGAATGTTTTGATAATTATAAAATTTAAACGAACACTTATCTTACGCTTTGTATCAATTTATCCGAACGAATCTAATAGGATATGTTCAAAGAACGAATTTTGTTAGAGTTTTCTCAAACTAAGCGAATTTTGGTGTAATCTGACATATGTGATTATGACATAAGTGATATGCTTATAATATTATATCATTTCAAGTTAAACTTTATTTAAAATAATATCTGTAATATATACACACAGAGTGTCAGATATATGATAGAAAATAACTGTATTGTTAATAAATTATTCATGATTTAGATTTAAATCTTTTACGATATAAAATGTTTTTCAAAATTAAGAAATTTTATTTAGGGGTTTAGCATTCAATATGAATGCTTATTTTCCAGTCCGCTTCTTCACCAGCTAGGAGGTAGGACTGCCGGTATTATTTGATAATGTGGTTTATTTCTAATGACGCTGAATTCCCTCTACAAGCAAAAATATTAAAAGAAGGTAATTAATGCGATTTCGTTTTTTGGGTCTATTGATATTTAATGCAGGAAAGAGTAATTTGATTATTGTAAAATATATACGAACAATTGTGTTACGCTTTATAACATATTATCCGAACGAATACATAAGGATGTGTTGAAAAATCGACTTTCATTAGAGTTAACTGAAACAAAGAGAAATGTGTTAGTGACCTGCAACTAAGTAAACTAAATTGAACTTATCTGTCTGGGAGAGAAACCTCAAACACGGACCCTCCTTTCGCCAGCGTTGTGTTCCTCCTGCTATTGTCCGACGTACGGCCTTCTACGAATTATCAAAGACCATACAAACAACTGAAACTCAAAGTAACTCATATGGACTTATCATTCTCGGGTTAACCTGATGAAGTGGTTAATTTCCATAGGCACTCAAATTCCTCTACAAGCAAAAAAATTAAAAGAAGGTAATTAATGCGATTTCGTTTTTTGGCTCTATTGATATTTAATCCTGAAAATAATATTTTGATTATTATAAAATCTACACAAACACTTGTATAACGCCTTATTACATATTATCCGAAAGAGTACATAAGGATGTGTTGAAAATTCGAATTTTTTTACAGTTTCCTGTAACTATGTAAACTAACTTGATCTTATCTATCTGGGAGACAGACCTCAAACAGGGATCCTCCTTCCGCCAGTGGGGTGTTACACCAGGGATTTTCTGACGTACGACCTTCTTCAACGAATTATCAAAGACCTATCCAAACAACTGAAACTCAGAGTAACTTATTGGGACTTATCATTCTCGGGTTTATCTGATGAAGTGGTTTATTTCTATTGACACTGAAATTCCTCTACAAGCAAAAAAAAAATAAATGCAGATAATTTATGCAATTCCGGTTTTTGTGTCTGTTGATATTTTATACAGAAAATAATGTTTTGATAATTATAAAATTTAAGCGAACACTTATCTTACGCTTTGTATCAATTTATCCGAACGAATCTATGAGGATCTGTTCAAAAAACGAATTTTGTTAGAGTTTTCTCAAACTAAGCGAATTTTGGTGTAATCTGACATATGTGATTATGACATAAGTGATATGCTCATAATATTATATCATTTCAAGTAAAACTTTATTTAAAATAAAATCTGTAATATATACACACAGAGTGTCAGATATATGATAGAAAATAACTGTATTGTTAATAAATTATTCATGATTTAGATTTAAATCTTTTACGATATAAATTGTTTTTCAAAATTAAGAAAATATATTTAGGGGTTTAGCATTCAATATGAATGCCTATATTCCAGTCCGCTTTTTCACCACCTAGGAGGTAGGACTGCCGGTGTAATTTGATAATGTGGTTTATTTCTATTGACGCTGAATTCCCTCTACAAGCAAAAATATTAAAAGAAGTTAATTAATGCGATTTCGTTTTCTGGGTCTATTGATATTTAATGCAGAAAAAAGTATTTTGATTATTATAAAATTTATACGAGCAATTGTGTTACGTTTTATAGCATATTATCCGAACGAATACATAAGGATGTGTTGAAAAATCGACTTTCTTTAGAGTTACCTGAAACTAAGAGAAATTTGTTAGTGACCTGCAGCTAAGTAAACTAAATTGAACTTATCTGTCTGGGAGAGAAACCTCAAACACTGACCCTCCTTTCGCCAGTGCGGTGTTACTCGTGCTATTGTCTGACGTACAGCCTTCTACGAATTATCAAAGACTATACAAACAACCGAAACTCAAAGTAAATCATTTGGACTTATCATTCTCGGGTTAACCTGATGAAGTGGTTAATTCCCATAGACACTCAAATTCCTCTACAAGCAAAAAAATTAAAAGAAGGTAATTAATGCGATTTCGTTTTTTGGGTCTATTGATATTTAATCCTGAAAATAATATTTTGATTATTATAAAATCTACACAAACACTTGTATAACGCCTTATGACATATTATCCGAACGAGTACATAAGGATGTGTTGAAAATTCGAATTTTTTAACAGTTTCCTGTAACTATGTAAACTAACTTGATCTTATCTATCTGGGAGACAGACCTCAAACAGGGATCCTCCTTCCGCCATTCGGGTGTTACACCTGGGATTTTCTGACGTACGGCTTTCTTCAACGAATTATCAAAGACCTATCCAAACAACTGAAACTCAGAGTAACTTATGTAGATAAAACATCATTCTCGGGTTTACCTGATGAAATGGTTTATTTCTATTGACACTGAAATTCCACTACAAGCAAAAAAATATAAATGCAGATAATTAATGCAATTCCGGTTTTTGTGTCTGTTGATATTTTATACAGAAAAAATGTTTTGGTAATTATAAAATTTAAGCGAACACTTATCTTACGCTTTGTATCAATTTATCCGAACGAATCTATGAGGAATTTGTTCAAAAAACGAATTTTGTTAGAGTTATCTCAAACTCAGCGAATTTTGGTGTAATATGACATATGTGATTATGACATAAGTGATATGCTCATAATATTATATCATTTCAAGTAAAACTTTATTTAAAATAATATCTGTAATATATACACACAGAGTGTCAGATATATGTTAGAAAAAAACTGTATTGTTAATAAATTATTCATGATTTAGATTTAAATCTTTTACAATATAAAATGTTTTTCAAAATTAAGAAAATATATTTAGGGGTTTAGCATTCAATATGAATGCTTATATTCCAGTCCGCTTCTTCACCACCTAGGAGGTAGGACTGCCGGTGTAGTTTGATAATGTGGTTTATTTCTATTGACGCTGAATTCCCTCCACAAGCAAAAATTTTGAAAGAAGGTAATTAATGCGATTTCGTTTTCTGGGTCTATTGATATTTAATGCATAAAAGAGTATTTTGATTATTATAAATATTATACGAGCAATTGTGTTACGTTTTATAGCATATTATCCGAACGAATGCATAAGGATGTGTTGAAAAATCGACTTTCTTTAGAGTTACCTGAAACTAAGAGAAATTTGTTAGTGACCTGCAACTAAGTAAAATAAATTGAACTTATCTGTCTGGGAGAGAAACCTCAAACACGTACCCTCCTTTCGCCAGCGCGGTGTTCCTCCTGATATTGTCCGACGTACGGCCTTCTACGAATTATCAAAGACCATACAAACAACTAAAACTCAAAGTTACTCATTTGGACTTATCATTCTCGGGTTAACCTGATGGAGTGGTTAATTCCTATAGACACTCAAATTCCTCTACAAGCAAAAAAATTAAAAGAAGGTAATTAATGCGATTTCGTTTTTTGGATCTATTGATATTTAATCCTGATAATAATATTTTGATTATTATAAAATCTACACAAACACTTGTAAAACGTCTTATGACATATTATCCAAACGAGTACATAAGGATGTGTTGAAAATTCGAATTTTTATACAGTTTTCTGTAACTATGTAAACTCACTTGATCTTATCTATCTGGGAGACAGACCTCAAACAGGGATCCTCCTTCCGCCAGTGGGGTGTTACACCTGGGATTTTCTGACGTACGGCCTTCTTCAACGAATTATCAAAGACCTATCCAAACAACTGAAACTCAGAGTAACTTATTTGGACTTATCATTCTCGGGTTTACCTGATGAAGTGGTTTATTTCTATTGACACTGAAATTCCTCTACAAGCAAAAAAAAATAAATGCAGATAATTAATGCAATTCTGGTTTTTGTGTCTGTTGATATTTTATACAGAAAAGAATGTTTTGATAATTATAAAATTTAAACGAACACTTATCTTACGCTTTGTATCAATTTATCCGAACGAATCTAATAGGATATGTTCAAAGAACGAATTTTGTTAGAGTTTTCTCAAACTAAGCGAATTTTGGTGTAATCTGACATATGTGATTATGACATAAGTGATATGCTTATAATATTATATCATTTCAAGTTAAACTTTATTTAAAATAATATCTGTAATATATACACACAGAGTGTCAGATATATGTTAGAAAAAAACTGTATTATTAATAAATTATTCATGATTTAGATTTAAATCTTTTACGATAAAAAATGTTTTTCAAAATTAAGAAAATATATTTAGGGGTTTAGCATTCAATATGAATGCTTATATTCCAGTCCGCTTCTTCACCACCTAGGAGGTAGGACTGCCGGTGTAGTTTGATAATGTGGTTTATTTCTATTGACGCTGAATTCCCTCTACAAGCAAAAATATTAAAAGAAGGTAATTAATGCGATTTCGTTTTTTGGGTCTATTGATATTTAATGCAGGAAAGAATATTTTGAATATTATAAAATTTATACGAGCAATTGTGTTACGTTTTATAACATATTATCCGAACGAATACATAAGGATGTGTTGAAAAATCGACTTTCTTTAGAGTTACCTGAAACTAAGAGAAATTTGTTAGTGACCGACAGCTAAGTAAACTAAATTGAACTTATCTGTCTGGGAGAGAAACCTCAAACACGGACCCTCCTTTCTCCAGTGCGTGTTACTCCTGCTATTGTCTGACGTACGGCCTTCTACGAATTATCAAAGACTATACAAACAACTGAAAATCAAAGTAACTCATTTGGACTTATCATTCTCGGGTTAACCTGATGAAGTGGTTAATTCCTATAAACACTCAAATTCCTCTTCAAGCAAAAAAATTAAAAGAAGGAAATTAATGCGATTTCGTTTTTTGGGTCTATTGATATTTAATCCTGAAAATAATATTTTGATTATTATAAAATCTACACAAACACTTATAAAACGCCTTATGACATATTATCCGAACGAGTACATAAGGATGTGTTGAAAATTCGAATTTTTTTACAGTTTCCTGTAACTATGTAAACTAACTTGATCTTATCTATCTGGGAGACAGACCTCAAACAGGGATCCTCCTTCCGCCAGTGGGGTGTTACACCTGGGATTTTCTGACGTACGGCCTTCTTCAACGAATTATCAAAGACCTATCCAAACAACTGAAACTCAGAGTAACTTATTTGAACTTATCAATCTCGGGTTTACCTGATGAAGTGGTTTATTTCTATTGACACTGAAATTCCTCTACAAGCAAAAAAAAATAAATGCAGATAATTAATGCAATTCCGGTTTTTGTGTCTGTTGATATTTTATACAGAAAAGAATGTTTTGATAATTATAAAATTTAAACGAACACTTATCTTATGCTTTGTATCAATTTATCCGAACGAATCGAATAGGATGTGTTCAAAGAACGAATTTTGTTAGAGTTTTCTCAAACTAAGCGAATTTTGGTGTAATCTGACATATGTGATTATGACATAAGTGATATGCTCATAATATTATATCATTTCAAGTAAAACTTTATTTAAAATAAAATCTGTAATATATACACACAGAGTGTCAGATATATGATAGAAAATAACTGTATTGTTAATAAATTATTCATGATTTAGATTTAAATCTTTTACGATATAAAATGTTTTTCAAAATTAAGAAAATATATTTAGGGGTTTAGCATTCAATATGAATGCCTATATTCCAGTCCGCTTCTTCACCACCTAGGAGGTAGGACTGCCGGTGTTATCTGATAATGTGGTTTATTTCTATTGACACTGAAATCCCTCTACAAGGAAAATAATTAAAAGCAGGTAATTAATGCGATTTCGTTTTTTGGGTCTATTGATATTCAATGCAGGAAAGAGTAATTTGATTATTGTAAAATGTATACGAACAATTGCGTTACGCTTTATAACATATTATGCGAACGAATACATAAGGATGTGTTGAAAAATCGACTTTCTTTAGAGTTACCTGAAACTAAGAGAAATTTGTTAGTGACCTGCAACTTAGTAAACTAAATTTAACTTATCTGTCTGGGAGAGAAACCTCAAACACGGATCCTCCTTTCGCCAGCGCGGTGTTCCTCCTGTTATTGTCCGAAGTACGGCCTTCTACGAATTATCAAAGACCATACAAACAACTGAAACTAAAAGTAACTCATTTGGACTTATCATTCTCGGGTTAACCTGATGGAGTGGTTAATTCCTATAGACACTCAAATTCCTCTACAAGCAAAAAAATTAAAAGAAGGTAATTAATGCGATTTCGTTTTTTGGATCTATTGATATTTAATCCTGATAATAATATTTTGATTATTATAAAATCAACACAAACACTTGTAAAACGTCTTATGACATATTATCCAAACGAGTACATAAGGATGTGTTGAAAATTCGAATTTTTATACAGTTTTCTGTAACTATGTAAACTCACTTGATCTTATCTATCTGGGAGACAGACCTCAAACAGGGATCCTCCTTCCGCCAGTGGGGTGTTACACCTGGGATTTTCTGACGTACGGCCTTCTTCAACGAATTATCAAAGACCTATCCAAACAACTGAAACTCAGAGTAACTTATTTGGACTTATCATTCTCGGGTTTACCTGATGAAGTGGTTTATTTCTATTGACACTGAAATTCCTCTACAAGCAAAAAAAAATAAATGCAGATAATTAATGCAATTCTGGTTTTTGTGTCTGTTGATATTTTATACAGAAAAGAATGTTTTGATAATTATAAAATTTAAACGAACACTTATCTTACGCTTTGTATCAATTTATCCGAACGAATCTAATAGGATGTGTTCAAAGAACGAATTTTGTTAGAGTTTTCTCAAACTAAGCGAATTTTGGTGTAATCTGACATATGTGATTATGACATAAGTGATATGCTTATAATATTATATCATTTCAAGTTAAACTTTATTTAAAATAATATCTGTAATATATACACACAGAGTGTCAGATATATGATAGAAAATAACTGTATTGTTAATAAATTATTCATGATTTAGATTTAAATCTTTTACGATATAAAATGTTTTTCAAAATTAAGAAATTATATTTAGGGGTTTAGCATTCAATATGAATGCTTATTTTCCAGTCCGCTTCTTCACCACCTAGGAGGTAGGACTGCCGGTATTATTTGATAATGTGGTTTATTTCTAATGACGCTGAATTCCCTCTACAAGCAAAAATATTAAAAGAAGGTAATTAATGCGATTTCGTTTTTTGGGTCTATTGATATTTAATGCAGGAAAGAGTAATTTGATTATTGTAAAATGTATACGAACTATTGTGTTACGCTTTATAACATATTATCCGAACGAATACATAAGGATGTGTTGAAAAATCGACTTTCATTAGAGTTAACTGAAACAAAGAGAAAATTGTTAGTGACCTGCAACTAAGTAAACTAAATTGAACTTATCTGTCTGGGAGAGAAACCTCAAACACGGACCCTCCTTTCGCCAGCGTTGTGTTCCTCCTGCTATTGTCCGACGTACGGCCTTCTACGAATTATCAAAGACCATACAAACAACTGAAACTCAAAGTAACTCATATGGACTTATCATTCTCGGGTTAACCTGATGAAGTGGTTAATTTCCATAGGCACTCAAATTCCTCTACAAGCAAAAAAATTAAAAGAAGGTAATTAATGCGATTTCGTTTTTTGGGTCTATTGATATTTAATCCTGAAAATAATATTTTGATTAATATAAAATCTACACAAACACTTGTATAACGCCTTATTACATATTATCCGAAAGAGTACATAAGGATGTGTTGAAAATTCGAATTTTTTTAGAGTTTCCTGTAACTATGTAAACTAACTTGATCTTATCTATCTGGGAGACAGACCTCAAACAGGGATCCTCCTTCCGCCAGTGGGGTGTTACACCAGGGATTTTCTGACGTACGACCTTCTTCAACGAATTATCAAAGACCTATCCAAACAACTGAAACTCAGAGTAACTTATTGGGACTTATCATTCTCGGGTTTATCTGATGAAGTGGTTTATTTCTATTGACACTGAAATTCCTCTACAAGCAAAAAAAAATAAATGCAGATAATTTATGCAAATCCGGTTTTTGTGTCTGTTGATATTTTATACAGAAAATAATGTTTTGATAATTATAAAATTTAAGCGAACACTTATCTTACGCTTTGTATCAATTTATCCGAACGAATCTATGAGGATCTGTTCAATAAACGAATTTTGTTAGAGTTATCTCAAACTCAGCGAATTTTGGTGTAATCTGACATATGTGATTATGACATAAGTGATATGCTCATAATATTATATCATTTCAAGTAAAACTTTATTTAAAATAATATCTGTAATATATACACACAGAGTGTCAGATATATGTTAGAAAAAAACTGTATGGTTAATAAATTATTCATGATTTAGATTTAAATCTTTTACGATAAAAAATGTTTTTCAAAATTAAGAAAATATATTTAGGGGTTTAGCATTCAATATGAATGCTTATATTCCAGTCCGCTTCTTCACCACCTAGGAGGTAGGACTGCCGGTGTAGTTTGATAATGTGGTTTATTTCTATTGACGCTGAATTCCCTCTACAAGCAAAAATATTGAAAGAAGGTAATTAATGCGATTTCGTTTTTTGGGTCTATTGATATTTAATGCAGAAAAGAGTATTTTGATTATTATAAATATTATACGAGCAATTGTGTTACGTTTTATAGCATATTATCCGAACGAATGCATAAGGATGTGTTGAAAAATCGACTTTTTTTAGAGTTACCTGAAACTAAGAGAAATTTGTTAGTGACCTGCAACTAAGTAAAATAAATTGAACTTATCTGTCTGGGAGAGTAACCTCAAACACGGACCCTCCTTTCGCCAGCGCGGTGTTCCTCCTGCTATTGTCCGACGTACGGCCTTCTACGAATTATCAGAGACCATACAAACAACTAAAACTCAAAGTTACTCATTTGGACTTATCATTCTCGGGTTAACTTGATGAAGTGGTTAATTCCTATAGACACTCAAATTCCTCTACAAGCAAGAAAATTAAAAGAAGGTAATTAATGCGATTTCGTTTTTTGGGTCTATTGATATTTAATCCTGAAAATAATATTTTGATTATTATAAAATCTACACAAACACTTGTAAAACGTCTTATGACATATTATCCGAACGAGTACATAAGGATAAGTTGAAAATTCGAATTTTTTTACAGTTTCCTGTAACTATGTAAACTAACTTGATCTTATCTATCTGGGAGACAGACCTCAAACAGGGATCCTCCTTCCGCCAGTGGGGTGTTACACCTGGGATTTACTGACGTACGGCCTTCTTCAACGAATTATCAAAGACCTATCCAAACAACTGAAACTCAGAGTAACTTATTTGGACTTATCATTCTCGGGTTTACCTGATGAAGTGGTTTATTTCTATTGACACTGAAATTCCTCTACAAGCAAAAAAAAATAAATGCAGATAATTAATGCAATTCTGGTTTTTGTGTCTGTTGATATTTTATACAGAAAAGAATGTTTTGATAATTATAAAATTTAAACGAGCACTTATCTTACGCTTTGTATCAATTTATCCGAACGAATCTAATAGGATGTGTTCAAAGAACGAATTTTGTTAGAGTTTTCTCAAACTAAGCGAATTTTGGTGTAATCTGACATATGTGATTATGACATAAGTGATATGCTTATAATATTATATCATTTCAAGTTAAACTTTATTTAAAATAATATCTGTAATATATACACACAGAGTGTCAGATATATGATAGAAAATAACTGTATTGTTAATAAATAATTCATGATTTAGATTTAAATCCTTTACGATATAAAATGTTTTTCAAAATTAAGAAATTATATTTAGGGGTTTAGCATTCAATATGAATGCTTATTTTCCAGTCCGCTTCTTCACCACCTAGGAGGTAGGACTGCCGGTATTATTTGATAATGTGGTTTATTTCTAATGACGCTGAATTCCCTCTACAAGCAAAAATATTAAAAGAAGGTAATTAATGCGATTTCGTTTTTTGGGTCTATTGATATTTAATGCAGGAAAGAGTAATTTGATTATTGTAAAATGTATACGAACAATTGTGTTACGCTTTATAACATATTATCCGAACGAATACATAAGGATGTGTTGAAAAATCGACTTTCATTAGAGTTAACTGAAACAAAGAGAAATTTGTTAGTGACCTGCAACTAAGTAAACTAAATTGAACTTATCTGTCTGGGAGAGAAACCTCAAACACGGACCCTCCTTTCGCCAGCGTTGTGTTCCTCCTGCTATTGTCCAACGTACGGCCTTTTACGAATTATCAAAGACCATACAAACAACTGAAACTAAAAGTAACTCATATGGACTTATCATTCTCGGGTTAACCTGATGAAATGGTTAATTTCCATAGACACTCAAATTCCTCTACAAGCAAAAATATTAAAAGAAGGTAATTAATGCGATTTCGTTTTTTGGGTCTATTGATATTTAATCCTGAAAATAATATTTCTATTATTATAAAATCTACACAAACACTTGTAAAACGTCTTATGACATATTATCCGAACGAGTACATAAGGATGTGTTGAAAATTCGAATTTTTATACAGTTTCATGTAACTATGTAAACTAACTTGATCTTATCTATCTGGGAGACAGACCTCAAACAGAGATCCTCCTTCCGCCAGTGGGGTGTTACACCTGGGATTTTCTGACGTACGGCCTTCTTCAACGAATTATCAAAGACCTATCCAAACAACTGAAACTCTGAGTAACTTATTTGGACTTATCATTCTCGGGTTTACCTGATGAAGTGGTTTATTTCTATTGACACTGAAATTCCACTACAAGCAAAAAAAAATAAATGCAGATAATTAATGCAATTCCGGTTTTTGTGTCTGTTGATATTTTATACAGAAAAAAATGTTTTGATAATTATAAAATTTAAACGAACACTTATCATACGCTTTGTATCAATTTATCCGAACGAATCTAATAGGATGTGTTCAAAGAACGAATTTTGTTAGAGTTTTCTCAAACTAAGCGAATTTTGGTGTAACCTGACATATGTGATTATGACATAAGTGAGATGCTCATAATATTATATCATTTCAAGTTAAACTTTATTTAAAATAATATCTGTAATATATACACACAGAGTGTCAGATATATGTTAGAAAATAACTGTATTGTTAATAAATTATTCATGATTTAGATTTAAATCTTTTACGATATAAATTGTTTTTCAAAATTAAGAAAATATATTTAGGGGTTTAGCATTCAATATGAATGCCTATATTCCAGTCCGCTTTTTCACCACCTAGGAGGTAGGACTGCCGGTGTAATTTGATAATGTGGTTTATTTCTATTGACGCTGAATTCCCTCTACAAGCAAAAATATTAAAAGAAGTTAATTAATGCGATTTCGTTTTCTGTGTCCAATGATATTTAATGCAGAAAAAAGTATTTTGATTATTATAAAATTTATACGAGCAATTGTGTTACGTTTTATAGCATATTATCCGAACGAATACATAAGGATGTGTTGAAAAATCGACTTTCTTTAGAGTTACCTGAAACTAAGAGAAATTTGTTAGTGACCTGCAGCTAAGTAAACTAAATTGAACTTATCTGTCTGGGAGAGAAACCTCAAGCACTGACCCTCCTTTCGCCAGTGCGGTGTTACTCGTGCTATTGTCTGACGTACGGCCTTCTACGAATTATCAAAGACTATACAAACAACCGAAACTCAAAGTAAATCATTTGGACTTATCATTCTCGGGTTAACCTGATGAAGTGGTTAATTCCCATAGACACTCAAATTCCTCTACAAGCAAAAAAATTAAAAGAAGGTAATTAATGCGATTTCGTTTTTTGGGCCTATTGATATTTAATCCTGAAAATAATATTTTGATTATTATAAAATCTACACAAACACTTGTATAACGCCTTATGACATATTATCCGAACGAGTACATAAGGATGTGTTGAAAATTCGAATTTTTTAACAGTTTCCTGTAACTATGTAAACTAACTTGATCTTATCTATCTGGGAGACAGACCTCAAACAGGGATCCTCCTTCCGCCATTCGGGTGTTACACCTGGGATTTTCTGACGTACGGCTTTCTTCAACGAATTATCAAAGACCTATCCAAACAACTGAAACTCAGAGTAACTTATGTAGATAAAACATCATTCTCGGGTTTACCTGATGAAATGGTTTATTTCTATTGACACTGAAATTCCACTACAAGCAAAAAAATATAAATGCAGATAATTAATGCAATTCCGGTTTTTGTGTCTGTTGATATTTTATACAGAAAAAATGTTTTGGTAATTATAAAATTTAAGCGAACACTTATCTTACGCTTTGTATCAATTTATCCGAACGAATCTATGAGGATCTGTTCAAAAAACGAATTTTGTTAGAGTTATCTCAAACTCAGCGAATTTTGGTGTAATATGACATATGTGATTATGACATAAGTGATATGCTCATAATATTATATCATTTCAAGTAAAACTTTATTTAAAATAATATCTGTAATATATACACACAGAGTGTCAGATATATGTTAGAAAAAAACTGTATTGTTAATAAATTATTCATGATTTAGATTTAAATCTTTTACAATATAAAATGTTTTTCAAAATTAAGAAAATATATTTAGGGGTTTAGCATTCAATATGAATGCTTATATTCCAGTCCACTTCTTCACCACCTAGGAGGTAGGACTGCCGGTGTAGTTTGATAATGTGGTTTATTTCTATTGACGCTGAATTCCCTCCACAAGCAAAAATTTTGAAAGAAGATAATTAATGCGATTTCGTTTTCTGGGTCTATTGATATTTAATGCAGAAAAGAGTATTTTGATTATTATAAATATTATACGAGCAATTGTGTTACGTTTTATAGCATATTATCCGAACGAATGCATAAGGATGTGTTGAAAAATCGACTTTCTTTAGAGTTACCTGAAACTAAGAGAAATTTGTTAGTGACCTGCAACTAAGTAAAATAAATTGAACTTATCTGTCTGGGAGAGAAACCTCAAACACGTACCCTCCTTTCGCCAGCGCGGTGTTCCTCCTGATATTGTCCGACGTACGGCCTTCTACGAATTATCAAAGACCATACAAACAACTAAAACTCAAAGTTACTCATTTGGACTTATCATTCTCGGGTTAACCTGATGGAGTGGTTAATTCCTATAGACACTCAAATTCCTCTACAAGCAAAAAAATTAAAAGAAGGTAATTAATGCGATTTCGTTTTTTGGATCTATTGATATTTAATCCTGATAATAATATTTTGATTATTATAAAATCTACACAAACACTTGTAAAACGTCTTATGACATATTATCCAAACGAGTACATAAGGATGTGTTGAAAATTCGAATTTTTATACAGTTTTCTGTAACTATGTAAACTCACTTGATCATATCTATCTGGGAGACAGACCTCAAACAGGGATCCTCCTTCCGCCAGTGGGGTGTTACACCTGGGATTTTCTGACGTACGGCCTTCTTCAACGAATTATCAAAGACCTATCCAAACAACTGAAACTCAGAGTAACTTATTTGGACTTATCATTCTCGGGTTTACCTGATGAAGTGGTTTATTTCTATTGACACTGAAATTCCTCTACAAGCAAAAAAAAATAAATGCAGATAATTAATGCAATTCTGGTTTTTGTGTCTGTTGATATTTTATACAGAAAAGAATGTTTTGATAATTATAAAATTTAAACGAACACTTATCTTACGCTTTGTATCAATTTATCCGAACGAATCTAATAGGATATGTTCAAAGAACGAATTTTGTTAGAGTTTTCTCAAACTAAGCGAATTTTGGTGTAATCTGACATATGTGATTATGACATAAGTGATATGCTTATAATATTATATCATTTCAAGTTAAACTTTATTTAAAATAATATCTGTAATATATACATACAGAGTGTCAGATATATGATAGAAAATAACTGTATTGTTAATAAATTATTCATGATTTAGATTTAAATCTTTTACGATATAAAATGTTTTTCAAAATTAAGAAATTTTATTTAGGGGTTTAGCATTCAATATGAATGCTTATTTTCCAGTCCGCTTCTTCACCAGCTAGGAGGTAGGACTGCCGGTATTATTTGATAATGTGGTTTATTTCTAATGACGCTGAATTCCCTCTACAAGCAAAAATATTAAAAGAAGGTAATTAATTCGATTTCGTTTTTTGGGTCTATTGATATTTAATGCAGGAAAGAGTAATTTGATTATTGTGAAATATATACGAACAATTGTGTTACGCTTTATAACATATTATCCGAACGAATACATAAGGATGTGTTGAAAAATCGACTTTCATTAGAGTTAACTGAAACAAAGAGAAATGTGTTAGTGACCTGCAACTAAGTAAACTAAATTGAACTTATCTGTCTGGGAGAGAAACCTCAAACACGGACCCTCCTTTCGCCAGCGTTGTGTTCCTCCTGCTATTGTCCGACGTACGGCCTTCTGCGAATTATCAAAGACCATACAAACAACTGAAACTCAAAGTAACTCATATGGACTTATCATTCTCGGGTTAACCTGATGAAGTGGTTAATTTCCATAGGCACTCAAATTCCTCTACAAGCAAAAAAATTAAAAGAAGGTAATTAATGCGATTTCGTTTTTTGGCTCTATTGATATTTAATCCTGAAAATAATATTTTGATTATTATAAAATCTACACAAACACTTGTATAACGCCTTATTACATATTATCCGAAAGAGTACATAAGGATGTGTTGAAAATTCGAATTTTTTTACAGTTTCCTGTAACTATGTAAACTAACTTGATCTTATCTATCTGGGAGACAGACCTCAAACAGGGATCCTCCTTCCGCCAGTGGGGTGTTACACCAGGGATTTTCTGACGTACGACCTTCTTCAACGAATTATCAAAGACCTATCCAAACAACTGAAACTCAGAGTAACTTATTGGGACTTATCATTCTCGGGTTTATCTGATGAAGTGGTTTATTTCTATTGACACTGAAATTCCTCTACAAGCAAAAAAAAAATAAATGCAGATAATTTATGCAATTCCGGTTTTTGTGTCTGTTGATATTTTATACAGAAAATAATGTTTTGATAATTATAAAATTTAAGCGAACACTTATCTTACGCTTTGTATCAATTTATCCGAACGAATCTATGAGGATCTGTTCAAAAAACGAATTTTGTTAGAGTTTTCTCAAACTAAGCGAATTTTGGTGTAATCTGACATATGTGATTATGACATAAGTGATATGCTCATAATATTATATCATTTCAAGTAAAACTTTATTTAAAATAAAATCTGTAATATATACACACAGAGTGTCAGATATATGATAGAAAATAACTGTATTGTTAATAAATTATTCATGATTTAGATTTAAATCTTTTACGATATAAGATGTTTTTCAAAATTAAGAAAATATATTTAGGGGTTTAGCATTCAATATGAATGCCTATATTCCAGTCCGCTTCTTCACCACCTAGGAGGTAGGACTGCCGGTGTTATCTGATAATGTGGTTTATTTCTATTGACACTGAAATCCCTCTACAAGGAAAATAATTAAAAGCAGGTAATTAATGCGATTTCGTTTTTTGGGTCTATTGATATTCAATGCAGGAAAGAGTAATTTGATTATTATAAATATTATACGAGCAATTGTGTTACGTTTTATAGCATATTATCCGAACGAATGCATAAGGATGTGTTGAAAAATCGACTTTCTTTAGAGTTACCTGAAACTAAGAGAAATTTGTTAGTGACCTGCAACTAAGTAAACTAAATTTAACTTATCTGTCTGGGAGAGAAACCTCAAACACGGATCCTCCTTTCGCCAGCGCGGTGTTCCTCCTGTTATTGTCCGAAGTACGGCCTTCTACGAATTATCAAAGACCATACAAACAACTGAAACTAAAAGTAACTCATTTGGACTTATCATTCTCGGGTTAACTTGATGAAGTGGTTAATTCCTATAGACACTCAAATTCCTCTACAAGCAAGAAAATTAAAAGAAGGTAATTAATGCGATTTCGTTTTTTGGGTCTATTGATATTTAATCCTGAAAATAATATTTTGATTATAATAAAATCTACACAAACACTTGTAAAACATCTTAAGACATATTATCCAAACGAGTACATAAGGATGTGTTGAAAATTCGAATTTTTATACAGTTTCCTGTAACTATGTAAACTAACTTGATCTTATCTATCTGGGAGACAGACCTCAAACAGGGATCCTCCTTCCGGCAGTGGGGTGTTACACCAGGGATTTTCTGACGTACGACCTTCTTCAACGAATTATCAAAGACCTATCCAAACAACTGAAACTCAGAGTAACTTATTTGGACTTATCATTCTCGGGTTTACCTGATGAAGTGGTTTATTTCTATTGACACTGAAATTACTCTACAAGCAAAAAAATATAAATGCAGATAATTAATGCAATTCCGGTTTTTGTGTCTGTTGATATTTTATACAGAAAAGAATGTTTTGATAATTATAAAATTTAAACGAACACTTATCTTACGCTTTGTATCAATTTATCCGAACGAATCTATGAGGATCTGTTCAAAAAACGAATTTTGTTAGAGTTATCTCAAACTCGGCGAATTTTGGTGTAATCTGACATATGTGATTATGACATAAGTGATGCTCATAATATTATATCATTTCAAGTAAAACTTTATTTAAAATAATATCTGTAATATATACACACAGAGTGTCAGATATATGTTAGAAAAAAACTGTATTATTAATAAATTATTCATGATTTAGATTTAAATCTTTTACGATAAAAAATGTTTTTCAAAATTAAGAAAATATATTTAGGGGTTTAGCATTCAATATGAATGCTTATATTCCAGTCCGCTTCTTCACCACCTAGGAGGTAGGACTGCCGGTGTAGTTTGATAATGTGGTTTATTTCTATTGACGCTGAATTCCCTCTACAAGCAAAAATATTAAAAGAAGGTAATTAATGCGATTTCGTTTTTTGGGTCTATTGATATTTAATGCAGGAAAGAATATTTTGAATATTATAAAATTTATACGAGCAATTGTGTTACGTTTTATAACATATTATCCGAACGAATACATAAGGATGTGTTGAAAAATCGACTTTCTTTAGAGTTACCTGAAACTAAGAGAAATTTGTTAGTGACCGACAGCTAAGTAAACTAAATTGAACTTATCTGTCTGGGAGAGAAACCTCAAACACGGACCCTCCTTTCTCCAGTGCGTGTTACTCCTGCTATTGTCTGACGTACGGCCTTCTACGAATTATCAAAGACTATACAAACAACTGAAAATCAAAGTAACTCATTTGGACTTATCATTCTCGGGTTAACCTGATGAAGTGGTTAATTCCTATAAACACTCAAATTCCTCTTCAAGCAAAAAAATTAAAAGAAGGAAATTAATGCGATTTCGTTTTTTGGGTCTATTGATATTTAATCCTGAAAATAATATTTTGATTATTATAAAATCTACACAAACACTTATAAAACGCCTTATGACATATTATCCGAACGAGTACATAAGGATGTGTTGAAAATTCGAATTTTTTTACAGTTTCCTGTAACTATGTAAACTAACTTGATCTTATCTATCTGGGAGACAGACCTCAAACAGGGATCCTCCTTCCGCCAGTGGGGTGTTACACCTGGGATTTTCTGACGTACGGCCTTCTTCAACGAATTATCAAAGACCTATCCAAACAACTGAAACTCAGAGTAACTTATTTGAACTTATCAATCTCGGGTTTACCTGATGAAGTGGTTTATTTCTATTGACACTGAAATTCCTCTACAAGCAAAAAAAAATAAATGCAGATAATTAATGCAATTCCGGTTTTTGTGTCTGTTGATATTTTATACAGAAAAGAATGTTTTGATAATTATAAAATTTAAACGAACACTTATCTTATGCTTTGTATCAATTTATCCGAACGAATCGAATAGGATGTGTTCAAAGAACGAATTTTGTTAGAGTTTTCTCAAACTAAGCGAATTTTGGTGTAATCTGACATATGTGATTATGACATAAGTGATATGCTCATAATATTATATCATTTCAAGTAAAACTTTATTTAAAATAAAATCTGTAATATATACACACAGAGTGTCAGATATATGATAGAAAATAACTGTATTGTTAATAAATTATTCATGATTTAGATTTAAATCTTTTACGATATAAAATGTTTTTCAAAATTAAGAAAATATATTTAGGGGTTTAGCATTCAATATGAATGCCTATATTCCAGTCCGCTTCTTCACCACCTAGGAGGTAGGACTGCCGGTGTTATCTGATAATGTGGTTTATTTCTATTGACACTGAAATCCCTCTACAAGGAAAATAATTAAAAGCAGGTAATTAATGCGATTTCGTTTTTTGGGTCTATTGATATTCAATGCAGGAAAGAGTAATTTGATTATTGTAAAATGTATACGAACAATTGCGTTACGCTTTATAACATATTATGCGAACGAATACATAAGGATGTGTTGAAAAATCGACTTTCTTTAGAGTTACCTGAAACTAAGAGAAATTTGTTAGTGACCTGCAACTTAGTAAACTAAATTTAACTTATCTGTCTGGGAGAGAAACCTCAAACACGGATCCTCCTTTCGCCAGCGCGGTGTTCCTCCTGTTATTGTCCGAAGTACGGCCTTCTACGAATTATCAAAGACCATACAAACAACTGAAACTAAAAGTAACTCATTTGGACTTATCATTCTCGGGTTAACCTGATGGAGTGGTTAATTCCTATAGACACTCAAATTCCTCTACAAGCAAAAAAATTAAAAGAAGGTAATTAATGCGATTTCGTTTTTTGGATCTATTGATATTTAATCCTGATAATAATATTTTGATTATTATAAAATCAACACAAACACTTGTAAAACGTCTTATGACATATTATCCAAACGAGTACATAAGGATGTGTTGAAAATTCGAATTTTTATACAGTTTTCTGTAACTATGTAAACTCACTTGATCTTATCTATCTGGGAGACAGACCTCAAACAGGGATCCTCCTTCCGCCAGTGGGGTGTTACACCTGGGATTTTCTGACGTACGGCCTTCTTCAACGAATTATCAAAGACCTATCCAAACAACTGAAACTCAGAGTAACTTATTTGGACTTATCATTCTCGGGTTTACCTGATGAAGTGGTTTATTTCTATTGACACTGAAATTCCTCTACAAGCAAAAAAAAATAAATGCAGATAATTAATGCAATTCTGGTTTTTGTGTCTGTTGATATTTTATACAGAAAAGAATGTTTTGATAATTATAAAATTTAAACGAACACTTATCTTACGCTTTGTATCAATTTATCCGAACGAATCTAATAGGATGTGTTCAAAGAACGAATTTTGTTAGAGTTTTCTCAAACTAAGCGAATTTTGGTGTAATCTGACATATGTGATTATGACATAAGTGATATGCTTATAATATTATATCATTTCAAGTTAAACTTTATTTAAAATAATATCTGTAATATATACACACAGAGTGTCAGATATATGATAGAAAATAACTGTATTGTTAATAAATTATTCATGATTTAGATTTAAATCTTTTACGATATAAAATGTTTTTCAAAATTAAGAAATTATATTTAGGGGTTTAGCATTCAATATGAATGCTTATTTTCCAGTCCGCTTCTTCACCACCTAGGAGGTAGGACTGCCGGTATTATTTGATAATGTGGTTTATTTCTAATGACGCTGAATTCCCTCTACAAGCAAAAATATTAAAAGAAGGTAATTAATGCGATTTCGTTTTTTGGGTCTATTGATATTTAATGCAGGAAAGAGTAATTTGATTATTGTAAAATGTATACGAACTATTGTGTTACGCTTTATAACATATTATCCGAACGAATACATAAGGATGTGTTGAAAAATCGACTTTCATTAGAGTTAACTGAAACAAAGAGAAAATTGTTAGTGACCTGCAACTAAGTAAACTAAATTGAACTTATCTGTCTGGGAGAGAAACCTCAAACACGGACCCTCCTTTCGCCAGCGTTGTGTTCCTCCTGCTATTGTCCGACGTACGGCCTTCTACGAATTATCAAAGACCATACAAACAACTGAAACTCAAAGTAACTCATATGGACTTATCATTCTCGGGTTAACCTGATGAAGTGGTTAATTTCCATAGGCACTCAAATTCCTCTACAAGCAAAAAAATTAAAAGAAGGTAATTAATGCGATTTCGTTTTTTGGGTCTATTGATATTTAATCCTGAAAATAATATTTTGATTAATATAAAATCTACACAAACACTTGTATAACGCCTTATTACATATTATCCGAAAGAGTACATAAGGATGTGTTGAAAATTCGAATTTTTTTAGAGTTTCCTGTAACTATGTAAACTAACTTGATCTTATCTATCTGGGAGACAGACCTCAAACAGGGATCCTCCTTCCGCCAGTGGGGTGTTACACCAGGGATTTTCTGACGTACGACCTTCTTCAACGAATTATCAAAGACCTATCCAAACAACTGAAACTCAGAGTAACTTATTGGGACTTATCATTCTCGGGTTTATCTGATGAAGTGGTTTATTTCTATTGACACTGAAATTCCTCTACAAGCAAAAAAAAATAAATGCAGATAATTTATGCAAATCCGGTTTTTGTGTCTGTTGATATTTTATACAGAAAATAATGTTTTGATAATTATAAAATTTAAGCGAACACTTATCTTACGCTTTGTATCAATTTATCCGAACGAATCTATGAGGATCTGTTCAATAAACGAATTTTGTTAGAGTTATCTCAAACTCAGCGAATTTTGGTGTAATCTGACATATGTGATTATGACATAAGTGATATGCTCATAATATTATATCATTTCAAGTAAAACTTTATTTAAAATAATATCTGTAATATATACACACAGAGTGTCAGATATATGTTAGAAAAAAACTGTATGGTTAATAAATTATTCATGATTTAGATTTAAATCTTTTACGATAAAAAATGTTTTTCAAAATTAAGAAAATATATTTAGGGGTTTAGCATTCAATATGAATGCTTATATTCCAGTCCGCTTCTTCACCACCTAGGAGGTAGGACTGCCGGTGTAGTTTGATAATGTGGTTTATTTCTATTGACGCTGAATTCCCTCTACAAGCAAAAATATTGAAAGAAGGTAATTAATGCGATTTCGTTTTTTGGGTCTATTGATATTTAATGCAGAAAAGAGTATTTTGATTATTATAAATATTATACGAGCAATTGTGTTACGTTTTATAGCATATTATCCGAACGAATGCATAAGGATGTGTTGAAAAATCGACTTTTTTTAGAGTTACCTGAAACTAAGAGAAATTTGTTAGTGACCTGCAACTAAGTAAAATAAATTGAACTTATCTGTCTGGGAGAGTAACCTCAAACACGGACCCTCCTTTCGCCAGCGCGGTGTTCCTCCTGCTATTGTCCGACGTACGGCCTTCTACGAATTATCAGAGACCATACAAACAACTAAAACTCAAAGTTACTCATTTGGACTTATCATTCTCGGGTTAACTTGATGAAGTGGTTAATTCCTATAGACACTCAAATTCCTCTACAAGCAAGAAAATTAAAAGAAGGTAATTAATGCGATTTCGTTTTTTGGGTCTATTGATATTTAATCCTGAAAATAATATTTTGATTATTATAAAATCTACACAAACACTTGTAAAACGTCTTATGACATATTATCCGAACGAGTACATAAGGATAAGTTGAAAATTCGAATTTTTTTACAGTTTCCTGTAACTATGTAAACTAACTTGATCTTATCTATCTGGGAGACAGACCTCAAACAGGGATCCTCCTTCCGCCAGTGGGGTGTTACACCTGGGATTTACTGACGTACGGCCTTCTTCAACGAATTATCAAAGACCTATCCAAACAACTGAAACTCAGAGTAACTTATTTGGACTTATCATTCTCGGGTTTACCTGATGAAGTGGTTTATTTCTATTGACACTGAAATTCCTCTACAAGCAAAAAAAAATAAATGCAGATAATTAATGCAATTCTGGTTTTTGTGTCTGTTGATATTTTATACAGAAAAGAATGTTTTGATAATTATAAAATTTAAACGAGCACTTATCTTACGCTTTGTATCAATTTATCCGAACGAATCTAATAGGATGTGTTCAAAGAACGAATTTTGTTAGAGTTTTCTCAAACTAAGCGAATTTTGGTGTAATCTGACATATGTGATTATGACATAAGTGATATGCTTATAATATTATATCATTTCAAGTTAAACTTTATTTAAAATAATATCTGTAATATATACACACAGAGTGTCAGATATATGATAGAAAATAACTGTATTGTTAATAAATAATTCATGATTTAGATTTAAATCCTTTACGATATAAAATGTTTTTCAAAATTAAGAAATTATATTTAGGGGTTTAGCATTCAATATGAATGCTTATTTTCCAGTCCGCTTCTTCACCACCTAGGAGGTAGGACTGCCGGTATTATTTGATAATGTGGTTTATTTCTAATGACGCTGAATTCCCTCTACAAGCAAAAATATTAAAAGAAGGTAATTAATGCGATTTCGTTTTTTGGGTCTATTGATATTTAATGCAGGAAAGAGTAATTTGATTATTGTAAAATGTATACGAACAATTGTGTTACGCTTTATAACATATTATCCGAACGAATACATAAGGATGTGTTGAAAAATCGACTTTCATTAGAGTTAACTGAAACAAAGAGAAATTTGTTAGTGACCTGCAACTAAGTAAACTAAATTGAACTTATCTGTCTGGGAGAGAAACCTCAAACACGGACCCTCCTTTCGCCAGCGTTGTGTTCCTCCTGCTATTGTCCAACGTACGGCCTTTTACGAATTATCAAAGACCATACAAACAACTGAAACTAAAAGTAACTCATATGGACTTATCATTCTCGGGTTAACCTGATGAAATGGTTAATTTCCATAGACACTCAAATTCCTCTACAAGCAAAAATATTAAAAGAAGGTAATTAATGCGATTTCGTTTTTTGGGTCTATTGATATTTAATCCTGAAAATAATATTTCTATTATTATAAAATCTACACAAACACTTGTAAAACGTCTTATGACATATTATCCGAACGAGTACATAAGGATGTGTTGAAAATTCGAATTTTTATACAGTTTCATGTAACTATGTAAACTAACTTGATCTTATCTATCTGGGAGACAGACCTCAAACAGAGATCCTCCTTCCGCCAGTGGGGTGTTACACCTGGGATTTTCTGACGTACGGCCTTCTTCAACGAATTATCAAAGACCTATCCAAACAACTGAAACTCTGAGTAACTTATTTGGACTTATCATTCTCGGGTTTACCTGATGAAGTGGTTTATTTCTATTGACACTGAAATTCCTCTACAAGCAAAAAAAAATAAATGCAGATAATTAATGCAATTCCGGTTTTTGTGTCTGTTGATATTTTATACAGAAAAAAATGTTTTGATAATTATAAAATTTAAACGAACACTTATCATACGCTTTGTATCAATTTATCCGAACGAATCTAATAGGATGTGTTCAAAGAACGAATTTTGTTAGAGTTTTCTCAAACTAAGCGAATTTTGGTGTAACCTGACATATGTGATTATGACATAAGTGAGATGCTCATAATATTATATCATTTCAAGTTAAACTTTATTTAAAATAATATCTGTAATATATACACACAGAGTGTCAGATATATGTTAGAAAATAACTGTATTGTTAATAAATTATTCATGATTTAGATTTAAATCTTTTACGATATAAATTGTTTTTCAAAATTAAGAAAATATATTTAGGGGTTTAGCATTCAATATGAATGCCTATATTCCAGTCCGCTTTTTCACCACCTAGGAGGTAGGACTGCCGGTGTAATTTGATAATGTGGTTTATTTCTATTGACGCTGAATTCCCTCTACAAGCAAAAATATTAAAAGAAGTTAATTAATGCGATTTCGTTTTCTGTGTCCAATGATATTTAATGCAGAAAAAAGTATTTTGATTATTATAAAATTTATACGAGCAATTGTGTTACGTTTTATAGCATATTATCCGAACGAATACATAAGGATGTGTTGAAAAATCGACTTTCTTTAGAGTTACCTGAAACTAAGAGAAATTTGTTAGTGACCTGCAGCTAAGTAAACTAAATTGAACTTATCTGTCTGGGAGAGAAACCTCAAGCACTGACCCTCCTTTCGCCAGTGCGGTGTTACTCGTGCTATTGTCTGACGTACGGCCTTCTACGAATTATCAAAGACTATACAAACAACCGAAACTCAAAGTAAATCATTTGGACTTATCATTCTCGGGTTAACCTGATGAAGTGGTTAATTCCCATAGACACTCAAATTCCTCTACAAGCAAAAAAATTAAAAGAAGGTAATTAATGCGATTTCGTTTTTTGGGTCTATTGATATTTAATCCTGAAAATAATATTTTGATTATTATAAAATCTACACAAACACTTGTATAACGCCTTATGACATATTATCCGAACGAGTACATAAGGATGTGTTGAAAATTCGAATTTTTTAACAGTTTCCTGTAACTATGTAAACTAACTTGATCTTATCTATCTGGGAGACAGACCTCAAACAGGGATCCTCCTTCCGCCATTCGGGTGTTACACCTGGGATTTTCTGACGTACGGCTTTCTTCAACGAATTATCAAAGACCTATCCAAACAACTGAAACTCAGAGTAACTTATGTAGATAAAACATCATTCTCGGGTTTACCTGATGAAATGGTTTATTTCTATTGACACTGAAATTCCACTACAAGCAAAAAAATATAAATGCAGATAATTAATGCAATTCCGGTTTTTGTGTCTGTTGATATTTTATACAGAAAAAATGTTTTGGTAATTATAAAATTTAAGCGAACACTTATCTTACGCTTTGTATCAATTTATCCGAACGAATCTATGAGGATCTGTTCAAAAAACGAATTTTGTTAGAGTTATCTCAAACTCAGCGAATTTTGGTGTAATATGACATATGTGATTATGACATAAGTGATATGCTCATAATATTATATCATTTCAAGTAAAACTTTATTTAAAATAATATCTGTAATATATACACACAGAGTGTCAGATATATGTTAGAAAAAAACTGTATTGTTAATAAATTATTCATGATTTAGATTTAAATCTTTTACAATATAAAATGTTTTTCAAAATTAAGAAAATATATTTAGGGGTTTAGCATTCAATATGAATGCTTATATTCCAGTCCACTTCTTCACCACCTAGGAGGTAGGACTGCCGGTGTAGTTTGATAATGTGGTTTATTTCTATTGACGCTGAATTCCCTCCACAAGCAAAAATTTTGAAAGAAGATAATTAATGCGATTTCGTTTTCTGGGTCTATTGATATTTAATGCAGAAAAGAGTATTTTGATTATTATAAATATTATACGAGCAATTGTGTTACGTTTTATAGCATATTATCCGAACGAATGCATAAGGATGTGTTGAAAAATCGACTTTCTTTAGAGTTACCTGAAACTAAGAGAAATTTGTTAGTGACCTGCAACTAAGTAAAATAAATTGAACTTATCTGTCTGGGAGAGAAACCTCAAACACGTACCCTCCTTTCGCCAGCGCGGTGTTCCTCCTGATATTGTCCGACGTACGGCCTTCTACGAATTATCAAAGACCATACAAACAACTAAAACTCAAAGTTACTCATTTGGACTTATCATTCTCGGGTTAACCTGATGGAGTGGTTAATTCCTATAGACACTCAAATTCCTCTACAAGCAAAAAAATTAAAAGAAGGTAATTAATGCGATTTCGTTTTTTGGATCTATTGATATTTAATCCTGATAATAATATTTTGATTATTATAAAATCTACACAAACACTTGTAAAACGTCTTATGACATATTATCCAAACGAGTACATAAGGATGTGTTGAAAATTCGAATTTTTATACAGTTTTCTGTAACTATGTAAACTCACTTGATCTTATCTATCTGGGAGACAGACCTCAAACAGGGATCCTCCTTCCGCCAGTGGGGTGTTACACCTGGGATTTTCTGACGTACGGCCTTCTTCAACGAATTATCAAAGACCTATCCAAACAACTGAAACTCAGAGTAACTTATTTGGACTTATCATTCTCGGGTTTACCTGATGAAGTGGTTTATTTCTATTGACACTGAAATTCCTCTACAAGCAAAAAAAAATAAATGCAGATAATTAATGCAATTCTGGTTTTTGTGTCTGTTGATATTTTATACAGAAAAGAATGTTTTGATAATTATAAAATTTAAACGAACACTTATCTTACGCTTTGTATCAATTTATCCGAACGAATCTAATAGGATATGTTCAAAGAACGAATTTTGTTAGAGTTTTCTCAAACTAAGCGAATTTTGGTGTAATCTGACATATGTGATTATGACATAAGTGATATGCTTATAATATTATATCATTTCAAGTTAAACTTTATTTAAAATAATATCTGTAATATATACATACAGAGTGTCAGATATATGATAGAAAATAACTGTATTGTTAATAAATTATTCATGATTTAGATTTAAATCTTTTACGATATAAAATGTTTTTCAAAATTAAGAAATTTTATTTAGGGGTTTAGCATTCAATATGAATGCTTATTTTCCAGTCCGCTTCTTCACCAGCTAGGAGGTAGGACTGCCGGTATTATTTGATAATGTGGTTTATTTCTAATGACGCTGAATTCCCTCTACAAGCAAAAATATTAAAAGAAGGTAATTAATTCGATTTCGTTTTTTGGGTCTATTGATATTTAATGCAGGAAAGAGTAATTTGATTATTGTGAAATATATACGAACAATTGTGTTACGCTTTATAACATATTATCCGAACGAATACATAAGGATGTGTTGAAAAATCGACTTTCATTAGAGTTAACTGAAACAAAGAGAAATGTGTTAGTGACCTGCAACTAAGTAAACTAAATTGAACTTATCTGTCTGGGAGAGAAACCTCAAACACGGACCCTCCTTTCGCCAGCGTTGTGTTCCTCCTGCTATTGTCCGACGTACGGCCTTCTGCGAATTATCAAAGACCATACAAACAACTGAAACTCAAAGTAACTCATATGGACTTATCATTCTCGGGTTAACCTGATGAAGTGGTTAATTTCCATAGGCACTCAAATTCCTCTACAAGCAAAAAAATTAAAAGAAGGTAATTAATGCGATTTCGTTTTTTGGCTCTATTGATATTTAATCCTGAAAATAATATTTTGATTATTATAAAATCTACACAAACACTTGTATAACGCCTTATTACATATTATCCGAAAGAGTACATAAGGATGTGTTGAAAATTCGAATTTTTTTACAGTTTCCTGTAACTATGTAAACTAACTTGATCTTATCTATCTGGGAGACAGACCTCAAACAGGGATCCTCCTTCCGCCAGTGGGGTGTTACACCAGGGATTTTCTGACGTACGACCTTCTTCAACGAATTATCAAAGACCTATCCAAACAACTGAAACTCAGAGTAACTTATTGGGACTTATCATTCTCGGGTTTATCTGATGAAGTGGTTTATTTCTATTGACACTGAAATTCCTCTACAAGCAAAAAAAAAATAAATGCAGATAATTTATGCAATTCCGGTTTTTGTGTCTGTTGATATTTTATACAGAAAATAATGTTTTGATAATTATAAAATTTAAGCGAACACTTATCTTACGCTTTGTATCAATTTATCCGAACGAATCTATGAGGATCTGTTCAAAAAACGAATTTTGTTAGAGTTTTCTCAAACTAAGCGAATTTTGGTGTAATCTGACATATGTGATTATGACATAAGTGATATGCTCATAATATTATATCATTTCAAGTAAAACTTTATTTAAAATAAAATCTGTAATATATACACACAGAGTGTCAGATATATGATAGAAAATAACTGTATTGTTAATAAATTATTCATGATTTAGATTTAAATCTTTTACGATATAAGATGTTTTTCAAAATTAAGAAAATATATTTAGGGGTTTAGCATTCAATATGAATGCCTATATTCCAGTCCGCTTCTTCACCACCTAGGAGGTAGGACTGCCGGTGTTATCTGATAATGTGGTTTATTTCTATTGACACTGAAATCCCTCTACAAGGAAAATAATTAAAAGCAGGTAATTAATGCGATTTCGTTTTTTGGGTCTATTGATATTCAATGCAGGAAAGAGTAATTTGATTATTATAAATATTATACGAGCAATTGTGTTACGTTTTATAGCATATTATCCGAACGAATGCATAAGGATGTGTTGAAAAATCGACTTTCTTTAGAGTTACCTGAAACTAAGAGAAATTTGTTAGTGACCTGCAACTAAGTAAACTAAATTTAACTTATCTGTCTGGGAGAGAAACCTCAAACACGGATCCTCCTTTCGCCAGCGCGGTGTTCCTCCTGTTATTGTCCGAAGTACGGCCTTCTACGAATTATCAAAGACCATACAAACAACTGAAACTAAAAGTAACTCATTTGGACTTATCATTCTCGGGTTAACTTGATGAAGTGGTTAATTCCTATAGACACTCAAATTCCTCTACAAGCAAGAAAATTAAAAGAAGGTAATTAATGCGATTTCGTTTTTTGGGTCTATTGATATTTAATCCTGAAAATAATATTTTGATTATAATAAAATCTACACAAACACTTGTAAAACATCTTAAGACATATTATCCAAACGAGTACATAAGGATGTGTTGAAAATTCGAATTTTTATACAGTTTCCTGTAACTATGTAAACTAACTTGATCTTATCTATCTGGGAGACAGACCTCAAACAGGGATCCTCCTTCCGCCAGTGGGGTGTTACACCTGGGATTTTCTGACGTACGGCCTTCTTCAACGAATTATCAAAGACCTATCCAAACAACTGAAACTCAGAGTAACTTATTTGGACTTATCATTCTCGGGTTTACCTGATGAAGTGGTTTATTTCTATTGACACTGAAATTACTCTACAAGCAAAAAAATATAAATGCAGATAATTAATGCAATTCCGGTTTTTGTGTCTGTTGATATTTTATACAGAAAAGAATGTTTTGATAATTATAAAATTTAAACGAACACTTATCTTACGCTTTGTATCAATTTATCCGAACGAATCTATGAGGATCTGTTCAAAAAACGAATTTTGTTAGAGTTATCTCAAACTCGGCGAATTTTGGTGTAATCTGACATATGTGATTATGACATAAGTGATGCTCATAATATTATATCATTTCAAGTAAAACTTTATTTAAAATAATATCTGTAATATATACACACAGAGTGTCAGATATATGTTAGAAAAAAACTGTATTATTAATAAATTATTCATGATTTAGATTTAAATCTTTTACGATAAAAAATGTTTTTCAAAATTAAGAAAATATATTTAGGGGTTTAGCATTCAATATGAATGCTTATATTCCAGTCCGCTTCTTCACCACCTAGGAGGTAGGACTGCCGGTGTAGTTTGATAATGTGGTTTATTTCTATTGACGCTGAATTCCCTCTACAAGCAAAAATATTGAAAGAAGGTAATTAATGCGATTTCGTTTTCTGGGTCTATTGATATTTAATGCAGAAAAGAGTATTTTGATTATTATAAATATTATACGAGCAATTGTGTTACGTTTTATAGCATATTATCCGAACGAATGCATAAGGATGTGTTGAAAAATCGACTTTCTTTAGAGTTACCTGAAACTAAGAGAAATTTGTTAGTGGCCTGCAACTAAGTAAAATAAATTGAACTTATCTGTCTGGGAGAGAAACCTCAAACACGTACCCTCCTTTCGCCAACGCGGTGTTCCTCCTGATATTGTCCGACGTACGGCCTTCTACGAATTATCTAAGACCATACAAACAACTAAAACTCAAAGTTACTCATTTGGACTTATCATTCTCGGGTTAACCTGATGGAGTGGTTAATTCCTATAGACACTCAAATTCCTCTACAAGCAAAAAAATTAAAAGAAGGTAATTAATGCGATTTCGTTTTTTGGATCTATTGATATTTAATCCTGATAATAATATTTTGATTATTATAAAATCTACACAAAAACTTGTAAAACGTCTTATGACATATTATCCAAACGAGTACATAAGGATGTGTTGAAAATTCGAATTTTTATACAGTTTTCTGTAACTATGTAAACTCACTTGATCTTATCTATCTGGGAGACAGACCTCAAACAGGGATCCTCCTTCCGCCAGTGGGGTGTTACACCTGGGATTTACTGACGTACGGCCTTCTTCAACGAATTATCAAAGACCTATCCAAACAACTGAAACTCAGAGTAACTTATTTGGACTTATCATTCTCGGGTTTACCTGATGAAGTGGTTTATTTCTATTGACACTGAAATTCCTCTACAAGCAAAAAAAAATAAATGCAGATAATTAATGCAATTCTGGTTTTTGTGTCTGTTGATATTTTATACAGAAAATAATGTTTTGATAATTATAAAATTTAAACGAGCACTTATCTTACGCTTTGTATCAATTTATCCGAACGAATCTAATAGGATGTGTTCAAAGAACGAATTTTGTTAGAGTTTTCTCAAACTAAGCGAATTTTGGTGTAATCTGACATATGTGATTATGACATAAGTGATATGCTTATAATATTATATCATTTCAAGTTAAACTTTATTTAAAATAATATCTGTAATATATACACACAGAGTGTCAGATATATGATAGAAAATAACTGTATTGTTAATAAATAATTCATGATTTAGATTTAAATCTTTTACGATATAAAATGTTTTTCAAAATTAAGAAATTATATTTAGGGGTTTAGCATTCAATATGAATGCTTATTTTCCAGTCCGCTTCTTCACCACCTAGGAGGTAGGACTGCCGGTATTATTTGATAATGTGGTTTATTTCTAATGACGCTTAATTCCCTCTACAAGCAAAAATATTAAAAGAAGGTAATTAATGCGATTTCGTTTTTTGGGTCTATTGATATTTAATGCAGGAAAGAGTAATTTGATTATTGTAAAATGTATACGAACAATTGTGTTACGCTTTATAACATATTATCCGAACGAATACATAAGGATGTGTTGAAAAATCGACTTTCATTAGAGTTAACTGAAACAAAGAGAAATTTGTTAGTGACCTGCAACTAAGTAAACTAAATTGAACTTATCTGTCTGGGAGAGAAACCTCAAACACGGATCCTCCTTTCGCCAGCGCGGTGTTCCTCCTGTTATTGTCCGAAGTACGGCCTTCTACGAATTATCAAAGACCATACAAACAACTGAAACTAAAAGTAACTCATTTGGACTTATCATTCTCGGGTTAACTTGATGAAGTGGTTAATTCCTATAGACACTCAAATTCCTCTACAAGCAAGAAAATTAAAAGAAGGTAATTAATGCGATTTCGTTTTTTGGGTCTATTGATATTTAATCCTGAAAATAATATTTTGTTTTTAATAAAATCTACACAAACACTTGTAAAACGTCTTAAGACATATTATCCAAACGAGTACATAAGGATGTGTTGAAAATTCGAATTTTTATACAGTTTCCTGTAACTATGTAAACTAACTTGATCTTATCTATCTGGGAGACAGACCTCAAACAGGGATCCTCCTTCCGCCAGTGGGGTGTTACACCTGGGATTTTCTGACGTACGGCCTTCTTCAACGAATTATCAAAGACCTATCCAAACAACTGAAACTCAGAGTAACTTATTTGGACTTATCATTCTCGGGTTTACCTGATGAAGTGGTTTATTTCTATTGACACTGAAATTCCTCTACAAGAAAAAAAAATAAATGCAGATAATTAATGCAATTCTGGTTTTTGTGTCTGTTGATATTTTATACAGAAAAGTATGTTTTGATAATTATAAAATTTAAACGAGCACTTATCTTACGCTTTGTATCAATTTATCCGAACGAATCTAATAGGATGTGTTCAAAGAACGAATTTTGTTAGAGTTTTCTCAAACTAAGCGAATTTTGGTGTAATCTGACATATGTGATTATGACATAAGTGATATGCTTATAATATTATATCATTTCAAGTTAAACTTTATTTAAAATAATATCTGTAATATATACACACAGAGTGTCAGATATATGATAGAAAATAACTGTATTGTTAATAAATAATTCATGATTTAGATTTAAATCTTTTACGATATAAAATGTTTTTCAAAATTAAGAAATTATATTTAGGGGTTTAGCATTCAATATGAATGCTTATTTTCCAGTCCGCTTCTTCACCACCTAGGAGGTAGGACTGCCGGTATTATTTGATAATGTGGTTTATTTCTAATGACGCTGAATTCCCTCTACAAGCAAAAATATTAAAAGAAGGTAATTAATGCGATTTCGTTTTTTGGGTCTATTGATATTTAATACAGGAAAGAGTAATTTGATTATTGTAAAATGTATACGAACAATTGTGTTACGCTTTATAACATATTATCCGAACGAATACATAAGGATGTGTTGAAAAATCGACTTTCATTAGAGTTAACTGAAACAAAGAGAAATTTGTTAGTGACCTGCAACTAAGTAAACTAAATTGAACTTATCTGTCTGGGAGAGAAACCTCAAACACGGACCCTCCTTTCGCCAGCGTTGTGTTCCTCCTGCTATTGTCCGACGTACGGCCTTCTACGAATTATCAAAGACCATACAAACAACTGAAACTCAAAGTAACTCATATGGACTTATCATTCTCGGGTTAACCTGATGAAGTGGTTAATTTCCATAGGCACTCAAATTCCTCTACAAGCAAAAAAATTAAAAGAAGGTAATTAATGCGATTTCGTTTTTTGGGTCTATTGATATTTAATCCTGAAAATAATATTTTGATTATTATAAAATCTACACAAACACTTGTATAACGCCTTATTACATATTATCCGAAAGAGTACATAAGGATGTGTTGAAAATTCGAATTTTTTTACAGTTTTCTGTAACTATGTAAACTAACTTGATCTTATCTATCTGGGAGACAGACCTCAAACAGGGATCCTCCTTCCGCCAGTGGGGTGTTACACCTGGGATTTACTGACGTACGGCCTTCTTCAACGAATTATCAAAGACCTATCCAAACAACTGAAACTCAGAGTAACTTATTTGGACTTATCATTCTCGGGTTTACCTGATGAAGTGGTTTATATCTATTGACACTGAAATTCCTCTACAAGCAAAAAAAAATAAATGCAGATAATTAATGCAATTCTGGTTTTTGTGTCTGTTGATATTTTATACAGAAAAGAATGTTTTGATAATTATAAAATTTAAACGAACACTTATCTTACGCTTTGTATCAATTTATCCGAACGAATCTAATAGGATGTGTTCAAAGAACGAATTTTGTTAGAGTTTTCTCAAACTAAGCGAATTTTGGTGTAATCTGACATATGTGATTATGACATAAGTGATATGCTTATAATATTATATCATTTCAAGTTAAACTTTATTTAAAATAATATCTGTAATATATACACACAGAGAGTCAGATATATGATAGAAAATAACTGTATTGTTAATAAATTATTCATGATTTAGATTTAAATCTTTTACGATATAAATTGTTTTTCAAAATTAAGAAAATATATTTAGGGGTTTAGCATTCAATATGAATGCCTATATTCCAGTCCGCTTCTTCACCACCTAGGAGGTAGGACTGCCGGTGTAATTTGATAATGTGGTTTATTTCTATTGACGCTGAATTCCCTCTACAAGCAAAAATATTAAAAGAAGGTAATTAATGCGATTTCGTTTTTTGGGTCTATTGATATTTAATGCAGGAAAGAGTAATTTGATTATTGTAAAATATATACGAACAATTGTGTTACGCTTTATAACATATTATCCGAACGAATACATAAGGATGTGTTGAAAAATCGACTTTCTTTAGAGTTACCTGAAACTAAGAGAAATTTGTTAGTGACCTGCAGCTAAGTAAACTAAATTGAACTTATCTGTCTGGGAGAGAAACCTCAAACACTGACCCTCCTTTCGCCAGTGCGGTGTTACTCGTGCTATTGTCTGACGTACGGCCTTCTACGAATTATCAAAGACTATACAAACAACCGAAACTCAAAGTAAATCATTTGGACTTATCATTCTCGGGTTAACCTGATGAAGTGGTTAATTCCCATAGACACTCAAATTCCTCTACAAGCAAAAAAATTAAAAGAAGGTAATTAATGCGATTTCGTTTTTTGGGTCTATTGATATTTAATCCTGAAAATAATATTTTGATTATTATAAAATCTACACAAACACTTGTATAACGCCTTATGACATATTATCCGAACGAGTACATAAGGATGTGTTGAAAATTCGAATTTTTTTACAGTTTCCTGTAACTATGTAAACTAACTTGATCTTATCTATCTGGGAGACAGACCTCAAACAGGGATACTCCTTCCGCCATTCGGGTGTTACACCTGGGATTTTCTGACGTACGGCTTTCTTCAACGAATTATCAAAGACCTATCCAAACAACTGAAACTCAGAGTAACTTATGTAGATAAAACATCATTCTCGGGTTTACCTGATGAAATGGTTTATTTCTATTGACACTGAAATTCCACTACAAGCAAAAAAATATAAATGCAGATAATTAATGCAATTCCGGTTTTTGTGTCTGTTGATATTTTATACAGAAAAAATGTTTTGGTAATTATAAAATTTAAGCGAACACTTATCTTACGCTTTGTATCAATTTATCCGAACGAATCTATGAGGATCTGTTCAAAAAACGAATTTTGTTAGAGTTATCTCAAACTCAGCGAATTTTGGTGTAATATGACATATGTGATTATGACATAAGTGATATGCTCATAATAATATATCATTTCAAGTAAAACTTTATTTAAAATAATATCTGTAATATATACACACAGAGTGTCAGATATATGATAGAAAATAACTGTATTGTTAATAAATTATTCATGATTTAGATTTAAATCTTTTACGATATAAAATGTTTTTCAAAATTAAGAAATTATATTTAGGGGTTTAGCATTCAATATGAATGCTTATTTTCCAGTCCGCTTCTTCACCAGCTAGGAGGTAGGACTGCCGGTATTATTTGATAATGTGGTTTATTTCTAATGACGCTGAATTCCCTCTACAAGCAAAAATATTAAAAGAAGGTAATTAATGCGATTTCGTTTTTTGGGTCTATTGATATTTAATGCAGGAAAGAGTAATTTGATTATTGTAAAATATATACGAACAATTGTGTTACGCTTTATAACATATTATCCGAACGAATACATAAGGATGTGTTGAAAAATCGACTTTCATTAGAGTTAACTGAAACAAAGAGAAATTTGTTAGTGACCTGCAACTAAGTAAACTAAATTGAACTTATCTGTCTGGGAGAGAAACCTCAAACACGGACCCTCCTTTCGCCAGCGTTGTGTTCCTCCTGCTATTGTCCGACGTACGGCCTTCTACGAATTATCAAAGACCATACAAACAACTGAAACTAAAAGTAACTCATTTGGACTTATCATTCTCGGGTTAACCTGATGAAGTGGTTAATTTCCATAGGCACTCAAATTCCTCTACAAGCAAAAAAATTAAAAGAAGGTAATTAATGCGATTTCGTTTTTTGGCTCTATTGATATTTAATCCTGAAAATAATATTTTGATTATTATAAAATCTACACAAACACTTGTATAACGCCTTATTACATATTATCCGAAAGAGTACATAAGGATGTGTTGAAAATTCGAATTTTTTTACAGTTTCCTGTAACTATGTAAACTAACTTGATCTTATCTATCTGGGAGACAGACCTCAAACAGGGATCCTCCTTCCGCCAGTGGGGTGTTACACCAGGGATTTTCTGACGTACGACCTTCTTCAACGAATTATCAAAGACCTATCCAAACAACTGAAACTCAGAGTAACTTATTGGGACTTATCATTCTCGGGTTTATCTGATGAAGTGGTTTATTTCTATTGACACTGAAATTCCTCTACAAGCAAAAAAAAAATAAATGCAGATAATTTATGCAATTCCGGTTTTTGTGTCTGTTGATATTTTATACAGAAAATAATGTTTTGATAATTATAAAATTTAAGCGAACACTTATCTTACGCTTTGTATCAATTTATCCGAACGAATCTATGAGGATCTGTTCAAAAAACGAATTTTGTTAGAGTTTTCTCAAACTAAGCGAATTTTGGTGTAATCTGACATATGTGATTATGACATAAGTGATATGCTCATAATATTATATCATTTCAAGTAAAACTTTATTTAAAATAAAATCTGTAATATATACACACAGAGTGTCAGATATATGATAGAAAATAACTGTATTGTTAATAAATTATTCATGATTTAGATTTAAATCTTTTACGATATAAAATGTTTTTCAAAATTAAGAAAATATATTTAGGGGTTTAGCATTCAATATGAATGCCTATATTCCAGTCCGCTTCTTCACCACCTAGGAGGTAGGACTGCCGGTGTTATCTGATAATGTGGTTTATTTCTATTGACACTGAAATCCCTCTACAAGGAAAATAATTAAAAGCAGGTAATTAATGCGATTTCGTTTTTTGGGTCTATTGATATTCAATGCAGGAAAGAGTAATTTGATTATTGTAAAATGTATACGAACAATTGTGTTACGCTTTATAACATATTATGCGAACGAATGCATAAGGATGTGTTGAAAAATCGACTTTCTTTAGAGTTACCTGAAACTAAGAGAAATTTGTTAGTGACCTGCAACTAAGCAAACTAAATTTAACTTATCTGTCTGGGAGAGAAACCTCAAACACGGATCCTCCTTTCGCCAGCGCGGTGTTCCTCCTGTTATTGTCCGAAGTACGGCCTTCTACGAATTATCAAAGACCATACAAACAACTGAAACTAAAAGTAACTCATTTGGACTTATCATTCTCGGGTTAACTTGATGAAGTGGTTAATTCCTATAGACACTCAAATTCCTCTACAAGCAAGAAAATTAAAAGAAGGTAATTAATGCGATTTCGTTTTTTGGGTCTATTGATATTTAATCCTGAAAATAATATTTTGATTATAATAAAATCTACACAAACACTTGTAAAACGTCTTAAGACATATTATCCAAACGAGTACATAAGGATGTGTTAAAAATTCGAATTTTTATACAGTTTCCTGTAACTATGTAAACTAACTTGATCTTATCTATCTGGGAGACAGACCTCAAACAGGGATCCTCCTTCCGCCAGTGGGGTGTTACACCTGGGATTTTCTGACGTACGGCCTTCTTCAACGAATTATCAAAGACCTATCCAAACAACTGAAACTCAGAGTAACTTATTTGGACTTATCATTCTCGGGTTTACCTGATGAAGTGGTTTATTTCTATTGACACTGAAATTACTCTACAAGCAAAAAAATATAAATGCAGATAATTAATGCAATTCCGGTTTTTGTGTCTGTTGATATTTTATACAGAAAAGAATGTTTTGATAATTATAAAATTTAAACGAACACTTATCTTACGCTTTGTATCAATTTATCCAAACGAATCTATGAGGATCTGTTCAAAAAACGAATTTTGTTAGAGTTATCTCAAACTCAGCGAATTTTGGTGTAATCTGACATATGTGATTATGACATAAGTGATGCTCATAATATTATATCATTTCAAGTAAAACTTTATTTAAAATAATATCTGTAATATATACACACAGAGTGTCAGATATATGTTAGAAAAAAACTGTATTATTAATAAATTATTCATGATTTAGATTTAAATCTTTTACGATAAAAAATGTTTTTCAAAATTAAGAAAATATATTTAGGGGTTTAGCATTCAATATGAATGCTTATATTCCAGTCCGCTTCTTCACCACCTAGGAGGTAGGACTGCCGGTGTAGTTTGATAATGTGGTTTATTTCTATTGACGCTGAATTCCCTCTACAAGCAAAAATATTGAAAGAAGGTAATTAATGCGATTTCGTTTTCTGGGGCTATTGATATTTAATGCAGAAAAGAGTATTTTGATTATTATAAATATTATACGAGCAATTGTGTTACGTTTTATAGCATATTATCCGAACGAATGCATAAGGATGTGTTGAAAAATCGACTTTCTTTAGAGTTACCTGAAACTAAGAGAAATTTGTTAGTGACCTGCAACTAAGTAAAATAAATTGAACTTATCTGTCTGGGAGAGAAACCTCAAACACGTACCCTCCTTTCGCCAGCGCGGTGTTCCTCCTGATATTGTCCGACGTACGGCCTTCTACGAATTATCAAAGACCATACAAACAACTAAAACTCAAAGTTACTCATTTGGACTTATCATTCTCGGGTTAACCTGATGGAGTGGTTAATTCCTAAAGACACTCAAATTCCTCTACAAGCAAAAAAATTAAAAGAAGGTAATTAATGCGATTTCGTTTTTTGGATCTATTGATATTTAATCCTGATAATAATATTTTGATTATTATAAAATCTACACAAACACTTGTAAAACGTCTTATGACATATTATCCAAACGAGTACATAAGGATGTGTTGAAAATTCGAATTTTTATACAGTTTTCTGTAACTATGTAAACTCACTTGATCTTATCTATCTGGGAGACAGACCTCAAACAGGGATCCTCCTTCCGCCAGTGGGGTGTTACACCTGGGATTTACTGACGTACGGCCTTCTTCAACGAATTATCAAAGACCTATCCAAACAACTGAAACTCAGAGTAACTTATTTGGACTTATCATTCTCGGGTTTACCTGATGAAGTGGTTTATTTCTATTGACACTGAAATTCCTCTACAAGCAAAAAAAAATAAATGCAGATAATTAATGCAATTCTGGTTTTTGTGTCTGTTGATATTTTATACAGAAAAGAATGTTTTGATAATTATAAAATTTAAACGAACACTTATCTTACGCTTTGTATCAATTTATCCGAACGAATCTAATAGGATGTGTTCAAAGAACGAATTTTGTTAGAGTTTTCTCAAACTAAGCGAATTTTGGTGTAATCTGACATATGTGATTATGACATAAGTGATATGCTTATAATATTATATCATTTCAAGTTAAACTTTATTTAAAATAATATCTGTAATATATACACACAGAGTGTCAGATATATGATAGAAAATAACTGTATTGTTAATAAATTATTCATGATTTAGATTTAAATCTTTTACGATATAAAATGTTTTTCAAAATTAAGAAATTATATTTAGGGGTTTAGCATTCAATATGAATGCTTATTTTCCAGTCCGCTTCTTCACCACCTAGGAGGTAGGACTGCCGGTATTATTTGATAATGTGGTTTATTTCTAATGACGCTGAATTCCCTCTACAAGCAAAAATATTAAAAGAAGGTAATTAATGCGATTTCGTTTTTTGGGTCTATTGATATTTAATGCAGGAAAGAGTAATTTGATTATTGTAAAATGTATACGAACAATTGTGTTACGCTTTATAACATATTATCCGAACGAATACATAAGGATGTGTTGAAAAATCGACTTTCATTAGAGTTAACTGAAACAAAGAGAAATTTGTTAGTGACCTGCGACTAAGTAAACTAAATTGAACTTATCTGTCTGGGAGAGAAACCTCAAACACGGACCCTCCTTTCGCCAGCGTTGTGTTCCTCCTGCTATTGTCCGACGTACGGCCTTCTACGAATTATCAAAGACCATACAAACAACTAAAACTCAAAGTTACTCATTTGGACTTATCATTCTCGGGTTAACCTGATGGAGTGGTTAATTCCTATAGACACTCAAATTCCTCTACAAGCAAAAAAATTAAAAGAAGGTAATTAATGCGATTTCGTTTTTTGGATCTATTGATATTTAATCCTGATAATAATATTTTGATTATTATAAAATCTACACAAACACTTGTAAAACGTCTTATGACATATTATCCAAACGAGTACATAAGGATGTGTTGAAAATTCGAATTTTTATACAGTTTTCTGTAACTATGTAAACTCACTTGATCTTATCTATCTGGGAGACAGACCTCAAACAGGGATCCTCCTTCCGCCAGTGGGGTGTTACACCTGGGATTTACTGACGTACGGCCTTCTTCAACGAATTATCAAAGACCTATCCAAACAACTGAAACTCAGAGTAACTTATTTGGACTTATCATTCTCGGGTTTACCTGATGAAGTGGTTTATTTCTATTGACACTGAAATTCCTCTACAAGCAAAAAAAAAATAAATGCAGATAATTAATGCAATTCTGGTTTTTGTGTCTGTTGATATTTTATACAGAAAAGAATGTTTTGATAATTATAAAATTTAAACGAACACTTATCTTACGCTTTGTATCAATTTATCCGAACGAATCTAATAGGATGTGTTCAAAGAACGAATTTTGTTAGAGTTTTCTCAAACTAAGCGAATTTTGGTGTAATCTGACATATGTGATTATGACATAAGTGATATGCTTATAATATTATATCATTTCAAGTTAAACTTTATTTAAAATAATATCTGTAATATATACACACAGAGTGTCAGATATATGATAGAAAATAACTGTATTGTTAATAAATTATTCATGATTTAGATTTAAATCTTTTACGATATAAAATGTTTTTCAAAATTAAGAAATTATATTTAGGGGTTTAGCATTCAATATGAATGCTTATTTTCCAGTCCGCTTCTTCACCACCTAGGAGGTAGGACTGCCGGTATTATTTGATAATGTGGTTTATTTCTAATGACGCTGAATTCCCTCTACAAGCAAAAATATTAAAAGAAGGTAATTAATGCGATTTCGTTTTTTGGGTCTATTGATATTTAATGCAGGAAAGAGTAATTTGATTATTGTAAAATGTATACGAACAATTGTGTTACGCTTTATAACATATTATCCGAACGAATACATAAGGAAGTGTTGAAAAATCGACTTTCATTAGAGTTAACTGAAACAAAGAGAAATTTGTTAGTGACCTGCAACTAAGTAAACTAAATTGAACTTATCTGTCTGGGAGAGAAACCTCAAACACGGACCCTCCTTTCGCCAGCGTTGTGTTCCTCCTGCTATTGTCCGACGTACGGCCTTCTACGAATTATCAAAGACCATACAAACAACTGAAACTCAAAGTAACTCATATGGACTTATCATTCTCGGGTTAACCTGATGAAGTGGTTAATTTCCATAGGCACTCAAATTCCTCTACAAGCAAAAAAATTAAAAGAAGGTAATTAATGCGATTTCGTTTTTTGGGTCTATTGATATTTAATCCTGAAAATAATATTTTGATTATTATAAAATCTACACAAACACTTGTATAACGCCTTATTACATATTATCCGAAAGAGTACATAAGGATGTGTTGAAAATTCGAATTTTTTTACAGTTTCCTGTAACTATGTAAACTAACTTGATCTTATCTATCTGGGAGACAGACCTCAAACAGGGATCCTCCTTCCGCCAGTGGGGTGTTACACCAGGGATTTTCTGACGTACGACCTTCTTCAACGAATTATCAAAGACCTATCCAAACAACTGAAACTCAGAGTAACTTATTGGGACTTATCATTCTCGGGTTTATCTGATGAAGTGGTTTATTTCTATTGACACTGAAATTCCTCTACAAGCAAAAAAAAAATAAATGCAGATAATTTATGCAATTCCGGTTTTTGTGTCTGTTGATATTTTATACAGAAAAAATGTTTTGGTAATTATAAAATTTAAGCGAACACTTATCTTACGCTTTGTATCAATTTATCCGAACGAATCTATGAGGATCTGTTCAAAAAACGAATTTTGTTAGAGTTATCTCAAACTCAGCGAATTTTGGTGTAATCTGACATATGTGATTATGACATAAGTGATATGCTCATAATATTATATCATTTCAAGTAAAACTTTATTTAAAATAATATCTGTAATATATACACACAGAGTGTGAGATATATGTTAGAAAAAAACTGTATTGTTAATAAATTATTCATGATTTAGATTTAAATCTTTTACAATATAAAATGTTTTTCAAAATTAAGAAAATATATTTAACGGTTTAGCATTCAATATGAATGCTTATATTCCAGTCCGCTTCTTCACCACCTAGGAGGTAGGACTGCCGGTGTAGTTTGATAATGTGGTTTATTTCTATTGACGCTGAATTCCCTCCACAAGCAAAAATTTTGAAAGAAGGTAATTAATGCGATTTCGTTTTCTGGGTCTATTGATATTTAATGCAGAAAAGAGTATTTTGATTATTATAAATATTATACGAGCAATTGTGTTACGTTTTATAGCATATTATCCGAACGAATGCATAAGGATGTGTTGAAAAATCGACTTTCTTTAGAGTTACCTGAAACTAAGAGAAATTTGTTAGTGACCTGCAACTAAGTAAAATAAATTGAACTTATCTGTCTGGGAGAGAAACCTCAAACACGGACCCTCCTTTCTCCAGTGCGGTGTTAATCCTGCTATTGTCTGACGTACGGCCTTCTACGAATTATCAAAGACTATACAAACAACTGAAAATCAAAGTAACTCATTTGGACTTATCATTCTCGGGTTAACCTGATGAAGTGGTTAATTCCTATAGACACTCAAATTCCTCTTCAAGCAAAAAAATTAAAAGAAGGAAATTAATGCGATTTCGTTTTTTGGGTCTATTGATATTTAATCCTGAATATAATATTTTGATTATTATAAAATCTACACAAACACTTATAAAACGCCTTATGACATATTATCCGAACGAGTACATAAGGATGTGTTGAAAATTCGAATTTTTTTACAGTTTCCTGTAACTATGTAAACTAACTTGATCTTATCTATCTGGGAGACAGACCTCAAACAGGGATCCTCCTTCCGCCAGTGGGGTGTTACACAAGGGATTTTCTGACGTACGACCTTCTTCAACGAATTATCAAAGACCTATCCAAACAACTGAAACTCAGAGTAACTTATTGGGACTTATCATTCTCGGGTTTATCTGATGAAGTGGTTTATTTCTATTGACACTGAAATTCCTCTACAAGCAAAAAAAAATAAATGCAGATAATTTATGCAAATCCGGTTTTTGTGTCTGTTGATATTTTATACAGAAAATAATGTTTTGATAATTATAAAATTTAAGCGAACACTTATCTTACGCTTTGTATCAATTTATCCGAACGAATCTATGAGGATCTGTTCAAAAAACGAATTTTGTTTGAGTTATCTCAAACTCAGCGAATTTTGGTGTAATCTGACATATGTGATTATGACATAAGTGATATGCTCATAATATTATATCATTTCAAGTAAAACTTTATTTAAAATAATATCTGTAATATATACACACAGAGTGTCAGATATATGTTAGAAAAAAACTGTATTGTTAATAAATTATTCATGATTTAGATTTAAATCTTTTACGATAAAAAATGTTTTTCAAAATTAAGAAAATATATTTAGGGGTTTAGCATTCAATATGAATGCTTATATTCCAGTCCGCTTCTTCACCACCTAGGAGGTAGGACTGCCGGTGTAGTTTGATAATGTGGTTTAGTTCTATTGACGCTGAATTCCCTCTACAAGCAAAAATATTGAAAGAAGGTAATTAATGCGATTTCGTTTTTTGGGTCTATTGATATTTAATGCAGGAAAGAGTAATTTGATTATTGTAAAATGTATACGAACAATTGTGTTACGCTTTATAACATATTATCCGAACGAATACATAAGGATGTGTTGAAAAATCGACTTTCATTAGAGTTAACTGAAACAAAGAGAAATTTGTTAGTGACCTGCAACTAAGTAAACTAAATTGAACTTATCTGTCTGGGAGAGAAACCTCAAACACGGACCCTCCTTTCGCCAGCGTTGTGTTCCTCTTGCTATTGTCCGACGTACGGCCTTCTACGAATTATCAAAGACCATACAAACAACTGAAACTCAAAGTAACTCATATGGACTTATCATTCTCGGGTTAACCTGATGAAGTGGTTAATTTCCATAGGCACTCAAATTCCTTTACAAGCAAAAAAATTAAAAGAAGGTAATTAATGCGATTTCGTTTTTTGGGTCTATTGATATTTAATCCTGAAAATAATATTTTGATTAATATAAAATCTACACAAACACTTGTATAACGCCTTATTACATATTATCCGAATGAGTACATAAGGATGTGTTGAAAATTCGAATATTTTTACAGTTTCCTGTAACTATGTAAACTAACTTGATCTTATCTATCTGGGAGACAGACCTCAAACAGGGATCCTCCTTCCGCCAGTGGGGTGTTACACCAGGGATTTTCTGACGTACGACTTTCTTCAACGAATTATCAAAGACCTATCCAAACAACTGAAACTCAGAGTAACTTATTGGGACTTATCATTCTCGGGTTTATCTGATGAAGTGGTTTATTTCTATTGACACTGAAATTCCTCTACAAGCAAAAAAAAATAAATGCAGATAATTTATGCAAATCCGGTTTTTGTGTCTGTTGATATTTTATACAGAAAATAATGTTTTGATAATTATAAAATTTAAGCGAACACTTATCTTACGCTTTGTATCAATTTATCCGAACGAATCTATGAGGATCTGTTCAAAAAACAAATTTTGTTAGAGTTATCTCAAACTCAGCGAATTTTGGTGTAATCTGACATATGTGATTATGACATAAGTGATATGCTCATAATATTATATCATTTCAAGTAAAACTTTATTTAAAATAATATCTGTAATATATACACACAGAGTGTCAGATATATGTTAGAAAAAAACTGTATTGTTAATAAATTATTCATGATTTATATTTAAATCTTTTACGATAAAAAATGTTTTTCAAAATTAAGAAAATATATTTAGGGGTTTAGCATTCAATATGAATGCTTATATTCCAGTCCGCTTCTTCACCACCTAGGAGGTAGGACTGCCGGTGTAGTTTGATAATGTGGTTTATTTCTATTGACGCTGAATTCCCTCTACAAGCAAAAATATTGAAAGAAGGTAATTAATGCGATTTCGTTTTTTGGGTCTATTGATATTTAATGCAGAAAAAAGTATTTTGATTATTATAAAATTTATACGAGCAATTGTGTTACGTTTTATAGCATATTATCCGAACGAATACATAAGGATGTGTTGAAAAATCGACTTTCTTTAGAGTTACCTGAAACTAAGAGAAATTTGTTAGTGACCTGCAGCTAAGTAAACTAAATTGAACTTATCTGTCTGGGAGAGAAACCTCAAACACTGACCCTCCTTTCGCCAGTGCGGTGTTACTCGTGCTATTGTCTGACGTACGGCCTTCTACGAATTATCAAAGACTATACAAACAACCGAAACTCAAAGTAACTCATTTGGACTTATCATTCTCGGGTTAACCTGATGAAGTGGTTAATTCCCATAGACACTCAAATTCCTCTACAAGCAAAAAAATTAAAAGAAGGTAATTAATGCGATTTCGTTTTTTGGGTCTATTGATATTTAATCCTGGAAATAATATTTTGATTATTATAAAATCTACACAAACACTTGTATAACGCCTTATGACATATTATCCGAACGAGTACATAAGGATGTGTTGAAAATTCGAATTTTTTTACAGTTTCCTGTAACTATGTAAACTAACTTGATCTTATCTATCTGGGAGACAGACCTCAAACAGGGATCCTCCTTCCGCCATTCGGGTGTTACACCTGGGATTTTCTGACGTACGGCTTTCTTCAACGAATTATCAAAGACCTATCCAAACAACTGAAACTCAGAGTAACTTATGTAGATAAAACATCATTCTCGGGTTTACCTGATGAAATGGTTTATTTCTATTGACACTGAAATTCCACTACAAGCAAAAAAATATAAATGCAGATAATTAATGCAATTCCGGTTTTTGTGTCTGTTGATATATTATACAGAAAAAATGTTTTGGTAATTATAAAATTTAAGCGAACACTTATCTTACGCTTTGTATCAATTTATCCGAACGAATCTATGAGGATCTGTTCAAAAAACGAATTTTGTTAGAGTTATCTCAAACTCAGCGAATTTTGGTGTAATCTGACATATGTGATTATGACATAAGTGATATGCTCATAATATTATATCATTTCAAGTAAAACTTTATTTAAAATAATATCTGTAATATATACACACAGAGTGTGAGATATATGTTAGAAAAAAACTGTATTGTTAATAAATTATTCATGATTTAGATTTAAATCTTTTACAATATAAAATGTTTTTCAAAATTAAGAAAATATATTTAACGGTTTAGCATTCAATATGAATGCTTATATTCCAGTCCGCTTCTTCACCACCTAGGAGGTAGGACTGCCGGTGTAGTTTGATAATGTGGTTTATTTCTATTGACGCTGAATTCCCTCCACAAGCAAAAATTTTGAAAGAAGGTAATTAATGCGATTTCGTTTTCTGGGTCTATTGATATTTAATGCAGAAAAGAGTATTTTGATTATTATAAATATTATACGAGCAATTGTGTTACGTTTTATAGCATATTATCCGAACGAATGCATAAGGATGTGTTGAAAAATCGACTTTCTTTAGAGTTACCTGAAACTAAGAGAAATTTGTTAGTGACCTGCAACTAAGTAAAATAAATTGAACTTATCTGTCTGGGAGAGAAACCTCAAACACGGACCCTCCTTTCTCCAGTGCGGTGTTAATCCTGCTATTGTCTGACGTACGGCCTTCTACGAATTATCAAAGACTATACAAACAACTGAAAATCAAAGTAACTCATTTGGACTTATCATTCTCGGGTTAACCTGATGAAGTGGTTAATTCCTATAGACACTCAAATTCCTCTTCAAGCAAAAAAATTAAAAGAAGGAAATTAATGCGATTTCGTTTTTTGGGTCTATTGATATTTAATCCTGAAAATAATATTTTGATTATTATAAAATCTACACAAACACTTATAAAACGCCTTATGACATATTATCCGAACGAGTACATAAGGATGTGTTGAAAATTCGAATTTTTTTACAGTTTCCTGTAACTATGTAAACTAACTTGATCTTATCTATCTGGGAGACAGACCTCAAACAGGGATCCTCCTTCCGCCAGTGGGGTGTTACACAAGGGATTTTCTGACGTACGACCTTCTTCAACGAATTATCAAAGACCTATCCAAACAACTGAAACTCAGAGTAACTTATTGGGACTTATCATTCTCGGGTTTATCTGATGAAGTGGTTTATTTCTATTGACACTGAAATTCCTCTACAAGCAAAAAAAAATAAATGCAGATAATTTATGCAAATCCGGTTTTTGTGTCTGTTGATATTTTATACAGAAAATAATGTTTTGATAATTATAAAATTTAAGCGAACACTTATCTTACGCTTTGTATCAATTTATCCGAACGAATCTATGAGGATCTGTTCAAAAAACGAATTTTGTTAGAGTTATCTCAAACTCAGCGAATTTTGGTGTAATCTGACATATGTGATTATGACATAAGTGATATGCTCATAATATTATATCATTTCAAGTAAAACTTTATTTAAAATAATATCTGTAATATATACACACAGAGTGTCAGATATATGTTAGAAAAAAACTGTATTGTTAATAAATTATTCATGATTTAGATTTAAATCTTTTACGATAAAAAATGTTTTTCAAAATTAAGAAAATATATTTAGGGGTTTAGCATTCAATATGAATGCTTATATTCCAGTCCGCTTCTTCACCACCTAGGAGGTAGGACTGCCGGTGTAGTTTGATAATGTGGTTTATTTCTATTGACGCTGAATTCCCTCTACAAGCAAAAATATTGAAAGAAGGTAATTAATGCGATTTCGTTTTTTGGGTCTATTGATATTTAATGCAGGAAAGAGTAATTTGATTATTGTAAAATGTATACGAACAATTGTGTTACGCTTTATAACATATTATCCGAACGAATACATAAGGATGTGTTGAAAAATCGACTTTCATTAGAGTTAACTGAAACAAAGAGAAATTTGTTAGTGACCTGCAACTAAGTAAACTAAATTGAACTTATCTGTCTGGGAGAGAAACCTCAAACACGGACCCTCCTTTCGCCAGCGTTGTGTTCCTCCTGCTATTGTCCGACGTACGGCCTTCTACGAATTATCAAAGACCATACAAACAACTGAAACTCAAAGTAACTCATATGGACTTATCATTCTCGGGTTAACCTGATGAAGTGGTTAATTTCCATAGGCACTCAAATTCCTTTACAAGCAAAAAAATTAAAAGAAGGTAATTAATGCGATTTCGTTTTTTGGGTCTATTGATATTTAATCCTGAAAATAATATTTTGATTAATATAAAATCTACACAAACACTTGTATAACGCCTTATTACATATTATCCGAAAGAGTACATAAGGATGTGTTGAAAATTCGAATATTTTTACAGTTTCCTGTAACTATGTAAACTAACTTGATCTTATCTATCTGGGAGACAGACCTCAAACAGGGATCCTCCTTCCGCCAGTGGGGTGTTACACCAGGGATTTTCTGACGTACGACCTTCTTCAACGAATTATCAAAGACCTATCCAAACAACTGAAACTCAGAGTAACTTATTGGGACTTATCATTCTCGGGTTTATCTGATGAAGTGGTTTATTTCTATTGACACTGAAATTCCTCTACAAGCAAAAAAAAATAAATGCAGATAATTTATGCAAATCCGGTTTTTGTGTCTGTTGATATTTTATACAGAAAATAATGTTTTGATAATTATAAAATTTAAGCGAACACTTATCTTACGCTTTGTATCAATTTATCCGAACGAATCTATGAGGATCTGTTCAAAAAACGAATTTTGTTAGAGTTATCTCAAACTCAGCGAATTTTGGTGTAATCTGACATATGTGATTATGACATAAGTGATATGCTCATAATATTATATCATTTCAAGTAAAACTTTATTTAAAATAATATCTGTAATATATACACACAGAGTGTCAGATATATGTTAGAAAAAAACTGTATTGTTAATAAATTATTCATGATTTAGATTTAAATCTTTTACGATAAAAAATGTTTTTCAAAATTAAGAAAATATATTTAGGGGTTTAGCATTCAATATGAATGCTTATATTCCAGTCCGCTTCTTCACCACCTAGGAGGTAGGACTGCCGGTGTAGTTTGATAAAGTGGTTTATTTCTATTGACGCTGAATTCCCTCTACAAGCAAAAATATTGAAAGAAGGTAATTAATGCGATTTCGTTTTTTGGGTCTATTGATATTTAATGCAGGAAAGAGTAATTTGATTATTGTAAAATGTATAAGAACAATTGTGTTACGCTTTATAACATATTATCCGTACGAATACATAAGGATGTGTTGAAAAATCGACTTTCATTAGAGTTAACTGAAACAAAGAGAAATTTGTTAGTGACCTGCAACTAAGTAAACTAAATTGAACTTATCTGTCTGGGAGAGAAACCTCAAACACGGACCCTCCTTTCGCCAGCGTTGTGTTCCTCCTGCTATTGTCCGACGTACGGCCTTTTACGAATTATCAAAGACCATACAAACAACTGAAACTCAAAGTAACTCATATGGACTTATCATTCTCGGGTTAACCTGATGAAATGGTTAATTTCCATAGACACTCAAATTCCTCTACAAGCAAAAAAATTAAAAGAAGGTAATTAATGCGATTTCGTTTTTTGGGTCTATTGATATTTAATCCTGAAAATAATATTTTGATTATTATAAAATCTACACAAACACTTGTAAAACGTCTTATGACATATTATCCGAACGAGTACATAAGGATGTGTTGAAAATTCGAATTTTTATACAGTTTCCTGTAACAATGTAAACTAACTTGATCTTATCTATCTGGGAGACAGACCTCAAACAGAGATCCTCCTTCTGCCAGTGGGGTGTTACACCTGGGATTTTCTGACGTACGGCCTTCTTCAACGAATTATCAAAGACCTATCCAAACAACTGAAACTCTGAGTAACTTATTTGGACTTATCATTCTCGGGTTTACCTGATGAAGTGGTTTATTTCTATTGACACTAAAATTCCTCTACAAGCAAAAAAAAATAAATGCAGATAATTAATGCAATTCCGGTTTTTGTGTCTGTTGATATTTTATACAGAAAAGAATGTTTTGATAATTATAAAATTTAAACGAACACTTATCTTATGCTTTGTATCAATTTATCCGAACGAATCGAATAGGATGTGTTCAAAGAACGAATTTTGTTAGAGTTTTCTCAAACTAAGCGAATTTTGGTGTAATCTGACATATGTGATTATGACATAAGTGATATGCTCATAATATTATATCATTTCAAGTAAAACTTTATTTAAAATAAAATCTGTAATATATACACACAGAGTGTCAGATATATGATAGAAAATAACTGTATTGTTAATAAATTATTCATAATTTAGATTTAAATCTTTTACGATATAAAATGTTTTTCAAAATTAAGAAAATATATTTAGGGGTTTAGCATTCAATATGAATGCTTATATTCCAGTCCGCTTCTTCACCACCTAGGAGGTAGGACTGCCGGTGTTATCTGATAATGTGGTTTATTTCTATTGACACTGAAATCCCTCTACAAGGAAAATAATTAAAAGCAGGTAATTAATGCGATTTCGTTTTTTGGGTCTATTGATATTTAATGCAGGAAAGAGTAATTTGATTATTTTAAAATGTATACGAACAATTGTGTTACGCTTTATAACATATTATCCGAACGAATACATAAGGATGTGTTGAAAAATCGACTTTCATTAGAGTTAACTGAAACAAAGAGAAATTTGTTAGTGGCCTGCAACTAAGTAAACTAAATTGAACTTATCTGTCTGGGAGAGAAACCTCAAACACGGACCATCCTTTCGCCAGCGTTGTGTTCCTCCTGCTATTGTCCGACGTACGGCCTTCTACGAATTATCAAAGACCATACAAACAACTGAAACTCAAAGTAACTCATATGGACTTATCATTCTCGGGTTAACCTGATGAAGTGGTTAATTTCCATAGGCACTCAAATTCCTTTACAAGCAAAAAAATTAAAAGAAGGTAATTAATGCGATTTCGTTTTTTTTGTCTATTGATATTTAATCCTGAAAATAATATTTTGATTAATATAAAATCTACACAAACACTTGTATAACGCCTTATTACATATTATCCGAAAGAGTACATAAGGATGTGTTGAAAATTCGAATATTTTTACAGTTTCCTGTAACTATGTAAACTAACTTGATCTTATCTATCTGGGAGACAGACCTCAAACAGGGATCCTCCTTCCGCCAGTGGGGTGTTACACCAGGGATTTTCTGACGTACGACCTTCTTCAACGAATTATCAAAGACCTATCCAAACAACTGAAACTCAGAGTAACTTATTGGGACTTATCATTCTCGGGTTTATCTGATGAAGTGGTTTATTTCTATTGACACTGAAATTCCTCTACAAGCAAAAAAAAATAAATGCAGATAATTTATGCAAATCCGGTTTTTGTGTCTGTTGATATTTTATACAGAAAATAATGTTTTGATAATTATAAAATTTAAGCGAACACTTATCTTACGCTTTGTATCAATTTATCCGAACGAATCTATGAGGATCTGTTCAAAAAACGAATTTTGTTAGAGTTATCTCAAACTCAGCGAATTTTGGTGTAATCTGACATATGTGATTATGACATAAGTGATATGCTCATAATATTATATCATTTCAAGTAAAACTTTATTTAAAATAATATCTGTAATATATACACACAGAGTGTCAGATATATGTTAGAAAAAAACTGTATTGTTAATAAATTATTCATGATTTAGATTTAAATCTTTTACGATAAAAAATGTTTTTCAAAATTAAGAAAATATATTTAGGGGTTTAGCATTCAATATGAATGCTTATATTCCAGTCCGCTTCTTCACCACCTAGGAGGTAGGACTGCCGGTGTAGTTTGATAAAGTGGTTTATTTCTATTGACGCTGAATTCCCTCTACAAGCAAAAATATTGAAAGAAGGTAATTAATGCGATTTCGTTTTTTGGGTCTATTGATATTTAATGCAGGAAAGAGTAATTTGATTATTGTAAAATGTATAAGAACAATTGTGTTACGCTTTATAACATATTATCCGTACGAATACATAAGGATGTGTTGAAAAATCGACTTTCATTAGAGTTAACTGAAACAAAGAGAAATTTGTTAGTGACCTGCAACTAAGTAAACTAAATTGAACTTATCTGTCTGGGAGAGAAACCTCAAACACGGACCCTCCTTTCGCCAGCGTTGTGTTCCTCCTGCTATTGTCCGACGTACGGCCTTTTACGAATTATCAAAGACCATACAAACAACTGAAACTCAAAGTAACTCATATGGACTTATCATTCTCGGGTTAACCTGATGAAATGGTTAATTTCCATAGACACTCAAATTCCTCTACAAGCAAAAAAATTAAAAGAAGGTAATTAATGCGATTTCGTTTTTTGGGTCTATTGATATTTAATCCTGAAAATAATATTTTGATTATTATAAAATCTACACAAACACTTGTAAAACGTCTTATGACATATTATCCGAACGAGTACATAAGGATGTGTTGAAAATTCGAATTTTTATACAGTTTCCTGTAACAATGTAAACTAACTTGATCTTATCTATCTGGGAGACAGACCTCAAACAGAGATCCTCCTTCCGCCAGTGGGGTGTTACACCTGGGATTTTCTGACGTACGGCCTTCTTCAACGAATTATCAAAGACCTATCCAAACAACTGAAACTCTGAGTAACTTATTTGGACTTATCATTCTCGGGTTTACCTGATGAAGTGGTTTATTTCTATTGACACTAAAATTCCTCTACAAGCAAAAAAAAAATAAATGCAGATAATTAATGCAATTCCGGTTTTTGTGTCTGTTGATATTTTATACAGAAAAGAATGTTTTGATAATTATAAAATTTAAACGAACACTTATCTTATGCTTTGTATCAATTTATCCGAACGAATCGAATAGGATGTGTTCAAAGAACGAATTTTGTTAGAGTTTTCTCAAACTAAGCGAATTTTGGTGTAATCTGACATATGTGATTATGACATAAGTGATATGCTCATAATATTATATCATTTCAAGTAAAACTTTATTTAAAATAAAATCTGTAATATATACACACAGAGTGTCAGATATATGATAGAAAATAACTGTATTGTTAATAAATTATTCATAATTTAGATTTAAATCTTTTACGATATAAAATGTTTTTCAAAATTAAGAAAATATATTTAGGGGTTTAGCATTCAATATGAATGCTTATATTCCAGTCCGCTTCTTCACCACCTAGGAGGTAGGACTGCCGGTGTTATCTGATAATGTGGTTTATTTCTATTGACACTGAAATCCCTCTACAAGGAAAATAATTAAAAGCAGGTAATTAATGCGATTTCGTTTTTTGGGTCTATTGATATTTAATGCAGGAAAGAGTAATTTGATTATTTTAAAATGTATACGAACAATTGTGTTACGCTTTATAACATATTATCCGAACGAATACATAAGGATGTGTTGAAAAATCGACTTTCATTAGAGTTAAGTGAAACAAAGAGAAATTTGTTAGTGGCCTGCAACTAAGTAAACTAAATTGAACTTATCTGTCTGGGAGAGAAACCTCAAACACGGACCCTCCTTTCGCCAGCGTTGTGTTCCTCCTGCTATTGTCCGACGTACGGCCTTCTACGAATTATCAAAGACCATACAAACAACTGAAACTCAAAGTAACTCATATGGACTTATCATTCTCGGGTTAACCTGATGAAGTGGTTAATTTCCATAGGCACTCAAATTCCTTTACAAGCAAAAAAATTAAAAGAAGGTAATTAATGCGATTTCGTTTTTTTTGTCTATTGATATTTAATCCTGAAAATAATATTTTGATTAATATAAAATCTACACAAACACTTGTATAACGCCTTATTACATATTATCCGAAAGAGTACATAAGGATGTGTTGAAAATTCGAATATTTTTACAGTTTCCTGTAACTATGTAAACTAACTTGATCTTATCTATCTGGGAGACAGACCTCAAACAGGGATCCTCCTTCCGCCAGTGGGGTGTTACACCAAGGATTTTCTGACGTACGACCTTCTTCAACGAATTATCAAAGACCTATCCAAACAACTGAAACTCAGAGTAACTTATTGGGACTTATCATTCTCGGGTTTATCTGATGAAGTGGTTTATTTCTATTGACACTGAAATTCCTCTACAAGCAAAAAAAAATAAATGCAGATAATTTATGCAAATCCGGTTTTTGTGTCTGTTGATATTTTATACAGAAAATAATGTTTTTATAATTATAAAATTTAAGCGAACACTTATCTTACGCTTTGTATCAATTTATCCGAACGAATCTATGAGGATCTGTTCAAAAAACGAATTTTGTTAGAGTTATCTCAAACTCAGCGAATTTTGGTGTAATCTGACATATGTGATTATGACATAAGTGATATGCTCATAATATTATATCATTTCAAGTAAAACTTTATTTAAAATAATATCTGTAATATATACACACAGAGTGTCAGATATATGTTAGAAAAAAACTGTATTGTTAATAAATTATTCATGATTTAGATTTAAATCTTTTACGATAAAAAATGTTTTTCAAAATTAAGAAAATATATTTAGGGTTTTAGCATTCAATATGAATGCTTATATTCCAGTCCGCTTCTTCACCACCTAGGAGGTAGGACTGCCGGTGTAGTTTGATAATGTTGTTTATTTCTATTGACGCTGAATTCCCTCTACAAGCAAAAATATTGAAAGAAGGTAATTAATGCGATTTCGTTTTTTTGGTCTATTGATATTTAATGCAGGAAAGAGTAATTTGATTATTGTAAAATATATACGAACAATTGTGTTACGCTTTATAACATATTATCCGAACGAATACATAAGGATGTGTTGAAAAATCGACTTTCATTAGAGTTAACTGAAACAAAGAGAAATTTGTTAGTGACCTGCAACTAAGTAAACTAAATTGAACTTATCTGTCTGGGAGAGAAACCTCAAACACGGACCCTCCTTTCGCCAGCGTTGTGTTCCTCCTGCTATTGTCCGACGTACGGCCTTCTACGAATTATCAAAGACCATACAAACAACTGAAACTCAAAGTAACTCATATGGACTTATCATTCTCGGGTTAACCTGATGAAGTGGTTAATTTCCATAGGCACTCAAATTCTTTTACAAGCAAAAAAATTAAAAGAAGGTAATTAATGCGATTTCGTTTTTTGGGTCTATTGATATTTAATCCTGAAAATAATATTTTGATTAATATAAAATCTACACAAACACTTGTATAACGCCTTATTACATATTATCCGAAAGAGTACATAAGGATGAGTTGAAAATTCGAATTTTTTTACAGTTTCCTGTAACTATGTAAACTAACTTGATCTTATCTATCTGGGAGACAGACCTCAAACAGGGATCCTCCTTCCGCCAGTGGGGTGTTACACCAGGGATTTTCTGACGTACGACCTTCTTCAACGAATTATCAAAGACCTATCCAAACAACTGAAACTCAGAGTAACTTATTGGGACTTATCATTCTCGGGTTTATCTGATGAAGTGGTTTATTTCTATTGACACTGAAATTCCTCTACAAGCAAAAAAAAATAAATGCAGATAATTTATGCAAATCCGGTTTTTGTGTCTGTTGATATTTTATACAGAAAATAATGTTTTGATAATTATAAAATTTAAGCGAACACTTATCTTACGCTTTGTATCAATTTATCCGAACGAATCTATGAGGATCTGTTCAAAAAACGAATTTTGTTAGAGTTATCTCAAACTCAGCGAATTTTGGTGTAATCTGACATATGTGATTATGACATAAGTGATATGCTCATAATATTATATCATTTCAAGTAAAACTTTATTTAAAATAATATCTGTAATATATACACACAGAGTGTCAGATATATGTTAGAAAAAACTGTATTGTTAATAAATTATTCATGATTTAGATTTAAATCTTTTACGATAAAAAATGTTTTTCAAAATTAAGAAAATATATTTAGGGGTTTAGCATTCAATATGAATGCTTATATTCCAGTCCGCTTCTTCACCACCTAGGAGGTAGGACTGCCGGTGTAGTTTGATAATGTGGTTTATTTCTATTGACGCTGAATTCCCTCTACAAGCAAAAATATTGAAAGAAGGTAATTAATGCGATTTCGTTTTTTGGGTCTATTGATATTTAATGCAGGAAAGAGTAATTTGATTATTGTAAAATGTATACGAACAATTGTGTTACGCTTTATAACATATTATCCGAACGAATACATAAGGATGTGTTGAAAAATCGACTTTCATTAGAGTTAACTGAAACAAAGAGAAATTTGTTAGTGACCTGCAACTAAGTAAACTAAATTGAACTTATCTGTCTGGGAGAGAAACCTCAAACACGGACCCTCCTTTCGCCAGCGTTGTGTTCCTCCTGCTATTGTCCGACGTACGGCCTTCTACGAATTATCAAAGACCATACAAACAACTGAAACTCAAAGTAACTCATATGGACTTATCATTCTCGGGTTAACCTGATGAAGTGGTTAATTTCCATAGGCACTCAAATTCCTTTACAAGCAAAAAAATTAAAAGAAGGTAATTAATGCGATTTCGTTTTTTGGGTCTATTGATATTTAATCCTGAAAATAATATTTTGATTAATATAAAATCTACACAAACACTTGTATAACGCCTTATTACATATTATCCGAAAGAGTACATAAGGATGTGTTGAAAATTCGAATATTTTTACAGTTTCCTGTAACTATGTAAACTAACTTGATCTTATCTATCTGGGAGACAGACCTCAAACAGGGATCCTCCTTCCGCCAGTGGGGTGTTACACCAGGGATTTTCTGACGTACGACCTTCTTCAACGAATTATCAAAGACCTATCCAAACAACTGAAACTCAGAGTAACTTATTGGGACTTATCATTCTCGGGTTTATCTGATGAAGTGGTTTATTTCTATTGACACTGAAATTCCTCTACAAGCAAAAAAAAAATAAATGCAGATAATTTATGCAAATCCGGTTTTTGTGTCTGTTGATATTTTATACAGAAAATAATGTTTTGATAATTATAAAATTTAAGCGAACACTTATCTTACGCTTTGTATCAATTTATCCGAACGAATCTATGAGGATCTGTTCAAAAAACGAATTTTGTTAGAGTTATCTCAAACTCAGCGAATTTTGGTGTAATCTGACATATGTGATTATGACATAAGTGATATGCTCATAATATTATATCATTTCAAGTAAAACTTTATTTAAAATAATATCTGTAATATATACACACAGAGTGTCAGATATATGTTAGAAAAAAACTGTATTGTTAATAAATTATTCATGATTTAGATTTAAATCTTTTACGATAAAAAATGTTTTTCAAAATTAAGAAAATATATTTAGGGGTTTAGCATTCAATATGAATGCTTATATTCCAGTCCGCTTCTTCACCACCTAGGAGGTAGGACTGCCGGTGTAGTTTGATAATGTGGTTTATTTCTATTGACGCTGAATTCCCTCTACAAGCAAAAATATTGAAAGAAGGTAATTAATGCGATTTCGTTTTTTGGGTCTATTGATATTTAATGCAGGAAAGAGTAATTTGATTATTGTAAAATGTATACGAACAATTGTGTTACGCTTTATAACATATTATCCGAACGAATACATAAGGATGTGTTGAAAAATCGACTTTCATTAGAGTTAACTGAAACAAAGAGAAATTTGTTAGTGACCTGCAACTAAGTAAACTAAATTGAACTTATCTGTCTGGGAGAGAAACCTCAAACACGGACCCTCCTTTCGCCAGCGTTGTGTTCCTCCTGCTATTGTCCGACGTACGGCCTTCTACGAATTATCAAAGACCATACAAACAACTGAAACTCAAAGTAACTCATATGGACTTATCATTCTCGGGTTAACCTGATGAAGTGGTTAATTTCCATAGGCACTCAAATTCCTTTACAAGCAAAAAAATTAAAAGAAGGTAATTAATGCGATTTCGTTTTTTGGGTCTATTGATATTTAATCCTGAAAATAATATTTTGATTAATATAAAATCTACACAAACACTTGTATAACGCCTTATTACATATTATCCGAAAGAGTACATAAGGATGTGTTGAAAATTCGAATATTTTTACAGTTTCCTGTAACTATGTAAACTAACTTGATCTTATCTATCTGGGAGACAGACCTCAAACAGGGATCCTCCTTCCGCCAGTGGGGTGTTACACCAGGGATTTTCTGACGTACGACCTTCTTCAACGAATTATCAAAGACCTATCCAAACAACTGAAACTCAGAGTAACTTATTGGGACTTATCATTCTCGGGTTTATCTGATGAAGTGGTTTATTTCTATTGACACTGAAATTCCTCTACAAGCAAAAAAAAATAAATGCAGATAATTTATGCAAATCCGGTTTTTGTGTCTGTTGATATTTTATACAGAAAATAATGTTTTGATAATTATAAAATTTAAGCGAACACTTATCTTACGCTTTGTATCAATTTATCCGAACGAATCTATGAGGATCTGTTCAAAAAACGAATTTTGTTAGAGTTATCTCAAACTCAGCGAATTTTGGTGTAATCTGACATATGTGATTATGACATAAGTGATATGCTCATAATATTATATCATTTCAAGTAAAACTTTATTTAAAATAATATCTGTAATATATACACACAGAGTGTCAGATATATGTTAGAAAAAAACTGTATTGTTAATAAATTATTCATGATTTAGATTTAAATCTTTTACGATAAAAAATGTTTTTCAAAATTAAGAAAATATATTTAGGGGTTTAGCATTCAATATGAATGCTTATATTCCAGTCCGCTTCTTCACCACCTAGGAGGTAGGACTGCCGGTGTAGTTTGATAAAGTGGTTTATTTCTATTGACGCTGAATTCCCTCTACAAGCAAAAATATTGAAAGAAGGTAATTAATGCGATTTCGTTTTTTGGGTCTATTGATATTTAATGCAGGAAAGAGTAATTTGATTATTGTAAAATGTATAAGAACAATTGTGTTACGCTTTATAACATATTATCCGTACGAATACATAAGGATGTGTTGAAAAATCGACTTTCATTAGAGTTAACTGAAACAAAGAGAAATTTGTTAGTGACCTGCAACTAAGTAAACTAAATTGAACTTATCTGTCTGGGAGAGAAACCTCAAACACGGACCCTCCTTTCGCCAGCGTTGTGTTCCTCCTGCTATTGTCCGACGTACGGCCTTTTACGAATTATCAAAGACCATACAAACAACTGAAACTCAAAGTAACTCATATGGACTTATCATTCTCGGGTTAACCTGATGAAATGGTTAATTTCCATAGACACTCAAATTCCTCTACAAGCAAAAAAATTAAAAGAAGGTAATTAATGCGATTTCGTTTTTTGGGTCTATTGATATTTAATCCTGAAAATAATATTTTGATTATTATAAAATCTACACAAACACTTGTAAAACGTCTTATGACATATTATCCGAACGAGTACATAAGGATGTGTTGAAAATTCGAATTTTTATACAGTTTCCTGTAACTATGTAAACTAACTTGATCTTATCTATCTGGGAGACAGACCTCAAACAGAGATCCTCCTTCCGCCAGTGGGGTGTTACACCTGGGATTTTCTGACGTACGGCCTTCTTCAACGAATTATCAAAGACCTATCCAAACAACTGAAACTCTGAGTAACTTATTTGGACTTATCATTCTCGGGTTTACCTGATGAAGTGGTTTATTTCTATTGACACTAAAATTCCTCTACAAGCAAAAAAAAATAAATGCAGATAATTAATGCAATTCCGGTTTTTGTGTCTGTTGATATTTTATACAGAAAAGAATGTTTTGATAATTATAAAATTTAAACGAACACTTATCTTATGCTTTGTATCAATTTATCCGAACGAATCGAATAGGATGTGTTCAAAGAACGAATTTTGTTAGAGTTTTCTCAAACTAAGCGAATTTTGGTGTAATCTGACATATGTGATTATGACATAAGTGATATGCTCATAATATTATATCATTTCAAGTAAAACTTTATTTAAAATAAAATCTGTAATATATACACACAGAGTGTCAGATATATGATAGAAAATAACTGTATTGTTAATAAATTATTCATAATTTAGATTTAAATCTTTTACGATATAAAATGTTTTTCAAAATTAAGAAAATATATTTAGGGGTTTAGCATTCAATATGAATGCTTATATTCCAGTCCGCTTCTTCACCACCTAGGAGGTAGGACTGCCGGTGTTATCTGATAATGTGGTTTATTTCTATTGACACTGAAATCCCTCTACAAGGAAAATAATTAAAAGCAGGTAATTAATGCGATTTCGTTTTTTGGGTCTATTGATATTTAATGCAGGAAAGAGTAATTTGATTATTGTAAAATGTATACGAACAATTGTGTTACGCTTTATAACATATTATCCGAACGAATACATAAGGATGTGTTGAAAAATCGACTTTCATTAGAGTTAACTGAAACAAAGAGAAATTTGTTAGTGGCCTGCAACTAAGTAAACTAAATTGAACTTATCTGTCTGGGAGAGAAACCTCAAACACGGACCCTCCTTTCGCCAGCGTTGTGTTCCTCCTGCTATTGTCCGACGTACGGCCTTCTACGAATTATCAAAGACCATACAAACAACTGAAACTCAAAGTAACTCATATGGACTTATCATTCTCGGGTTAACCTGATGAAGTGGTTAATTTCCATAGGCACTCAAATTCTTTTACAAGCAAAAAAATTAAAAGAAGGTAATTAATGCGATTTCGTTTTTTGGGTCTATTGATATTTAATCCTGAAAATAATATTTTGATTAATATAAAATCTACACAAACACTTGTATAACGCCTTATTACATATTATCCGAAAGAGTACATAAGGATGAGTTGAAAATTCGAATTTTTTTACAGTTTCCTGTAACTATGTAAACTAACTTGATCTTATCTATCTGGGAGACAGACCTCAAACAGGGATCCTCCTTCCGCCAGTGGGGTGTTACACCAGGGATTTTCTGACGTACGACCTTCTTCAACGAATTATCAAAGACCTATCCAAACAACTGAAACTCAGAGTAACTTATTGGGACTTATCATTCTCGGGTTTATCTGATGAAGTGGTTTATTTCTATTGACACTGAAATTCCTCTACAAGCAAAAAAAAATAAATGCAGATAATTTATGCAAATCCGGTTTTTGTGTCTGTTGATATTTTATACAGAAAATAATGTTTTGATAATTATAAAATTTAAGCGAACACTTATCTTACGCTTTGTATCAATTTATCCGAACGAATCTATGAGGATCTGTTCAAAAAACGAATTTTGTTAGAGTTATCTCAAACTCAGCGAATTTTGGTGTAATCTGACATATGTGATTATGACATAAGTGATATGCTCATAATATTATATCATTTCAAGTAAAACTTTATTTAAAATAATATCTGTAATATATACACACAGAGTGTCAGATATATGTTAGAAAAAACTGTATTGTTAATAAATTATTCATGATTTAGATTTAAATCTTTTACGATAAAAAATGTTTTTCAAAATTAAGAAAATATATTTAGGGGTTTAGCATTCAATATGAATGCTTATATTCCAGTCCGCTTCTTCACCACCTAGGAGGTAGGACTGCCGGTGTAGTGTGATAATGTGGTTTATTTCTATTGACGCTGAATTCCCTCTACAAGCAAAAATATTGAAAGAAGGTAATTAATGCGATTTCGTTTTTTGGGTCTATTGATATTTAATGCAGGAAAGAGTAATTTGATTATTGTAAAATATATACGAACAATTGTGTTACGCTTTATAACATATTATCCGAACGAATACATAAGGATGTGTTGAAAAATCGACTTTCATTAGAGTTAACTGAAACAAAGAGAAATTTGTTAGTGACCTGCAACTAAGTAAACTAAATTGAACTTATCTGTCTGGGAGAGAAACCTCAAACACGGACCCTCCTTTCGCCAGCGTTTTGTTCCTCCTGCTATTGTCCGACGTACGGCCTTCTACGAATTATCAAAGACCATACAAACAACTGAAACTCAAAGTAACTCATATGGACTTATCATTCTCGGGTTAACCTGATGAAGTGGTTAATTTCCATAGGCACTCAAATTCCTTTACAAGCAAAAAAATTAAAATAAGGTAATTAATGCGATTTCGTTTTTTGGGTCTATTGATATTTAATCCTGAAAATAATATTTTGATTAATATAAAATCTACACAAACACTTGTATAACGCCTTATTACATATTATCCGAAAGAGTACATAAGGATGTGTTGAAAATTCGAATATTTTTACAGTTTCCTGTAACTATGTAAACTAACTTGATCTTATCTATCTGGGAGACAGACCTCAAACAGGGATCCTCCTTCCGCCAGTGGGGTGTTACACCAGGGATTTTCTGACGTACGGCCTTCTTCAACGAATTATCAAAGACCTATCCAAACAACTGAAACTCAGAGTAACTTATTGGGACTTATCATTCTCGGGTTTATCTGATGAAGTGGTTTATTTCTATTGACACTGAAATTCCTCTACAAGCAAAAAAAAAATAAATGCAGATAATTTATGCAAATCCGGTTTTTGTGTCTGTTGATATTTTATACAGAAAATAATGTTTTGATAATTATAAAATTTAAGCGAACACTTATCTTACGCTTTGTATCAATTTATCCGAACGAATCTATGAGGATCTGTTCAAAAAACGAATTTTGTTAGAGTTATCTCAAACTCAGCGAATTTTGGTGTAATCTGACATATGTGATTATGACATAAGTGATATGCTCATAATATTATATCATTTCAAGTAAAACTTTATTTAAAATAATATCTGTAATATATACACACAGAGTGTCAGATATATGTTAGAAAAAAACTGTATTGTTAATAAATTATTCATGATTTAGATTTAAATCTTTTACGATAAAAAATGTTTTTCAAAATTAAGAAAATATATTTAGGGGTTTAGCATTCAATATGAATGCTTATATTCCAGTCCGCTTCTTCACCACCTAGGAGGTAGGACTGCCGGTGTAGTTTGATAAAGTGGTTTATTTCTATTGACGCTGAATTCCCTCTACAAGCAAAAATATTGAAAGAAGGTAATTAATGCGATTTCGTTTTTTGGGTCTATTGATATTTAATGCAGGAAAGAGTAATTTGATTATTGTAAAATGTATAAGAACAATTGTGTTACGCTTTATAACATATTATCCGTACGAATACATAAGGATGTGTTGAAAAATCGACTTTCATTAGAGTTAACTGAAACAAAGAGAAATTTGTTAGTGACCTGCAACTAAGTAAACTAAATTGAACTTATCTGTCTGGGAGAGAAACCTCAAACACGGACCCTCCTTTCGCCAGCGTTGTGTTCCTCCTGCTATTGTCCGACGTACGGCCTTTTACGAATTATCAAAGACCATACAAACAACTGAAACTCAAAGTAACTCATATGGACTTATCATTCTCGGGTTAACCTGATGAAATGGTTAATTTCCATAGACACTCAAATTCCTCTACAAGCAAAAAAATTAAAAGAAGGTAATTAATGCGATTTCGTTTTTTGGGTCTATTGATATTTAATCCTGAAAATAATATTTTGATTATTATAAAATCTACACAAACACTTGTAAAACGTCTTATGACATATTATCCGAACGAGTACATAAGGATGTGTTGAAAATTCGAATTTTTATACAGTTTCCTGTAACTATGTAAACTAACTTGATCTTATCTATCTGGGAGACAGACCTCAAACAGAGATCCTCCTTCCGCCAGTGGGGTGTTACACCTGGGATTTTCTGACGTACGGCCTTCTTCAACGAATTATCAAAGACCTATCCAAACAACTGAAACTCTGAGTAACTTATTTGGACTTATCATTCTCGGGTTTACCTGATGAAGTGGTTTATTTCTATTGACACTAAAATTCCTCTACAAGCAAAAAAAAATAAATGCAGATAATTAATGCAATTCCGGTTTTTGTGTCTGTTGATATTTTATACAGAAAAGAATGTTTTGATAATTATAAAATTTAAACGAACACTTATCTTATGCTTTGTATCAATTTATCCGAACGAATCGAATAGGATGTGTTCAAAGAACGAATTTTGTTAGAGTTTTCTCAAACTAAGCGAATTTTGGTGTAATCTGACATATGTGATTATGACATAAGTGATATGCTCATAATATTATATCATTTCAAGTAAAACTTTATTTAAAATAAAATCTGTAATATATACACACAGAGTGTCAGATATATGATAGAAAATAACTGTATTGTTAATAAATTATTCATAATTTAGATTTAAATCTTTTACGATATAAAATGTTTTTCAAAATTAAGAAAATATATTTAGGGGTTTAGCATTCAATATGAATGCTTATACTCCAGTCCGCTTCTTCACCACCTAGGAGGTAGGACTGCCGGTGTTATCTGATAATGTGGTTTATTTCTATTGACACTGAAATCCCTCTACAAGGAAAATAATTAAAAGCAGGTAATTAATGCGATTTCGTTTTTTGGGTCTATTGATATTTAATGCAGGAAAGAGTAATTTGATTATTGTAAAATGTATACGAACAATTGTGTTACGCTTTATAACATATTATCCGAACGAATACATAAGGATGTGTTGAAAAATCGACTTTCATTAGAGTTAACTGAAACAAAGAGAAATTTGTTAGTGGCCTGCAACTAAGTAAACTAAATTGAACTTATCTGTCTGGGAGAGAAACCTCAAACACGGACCCTCCTTTCGCCAGCGTTGTGTTCCTCCTGCTATTGTCCGACGTACGGCCTTCTACGAATTATCAAAGACCATACAAACAACTGAAACTCAAAGTAACTCATATGGACTTATCATTCTCGGGTTAACCTGATGAAGTGGTTAATTTCCATAGGCACTCAAATTCTTTTACAAGCAAAAAAATTAAAAGAAGGTAATTAATGCGATTTCGTTTTTTGGGTCTATTGATATTTAATCCTGAAAATAATATTTTGATTAATATAAAATCTACACAAACACTTGTATAACGCCTTATTACATATTATCCGAAAGAGTACATAAGGATGAGTTGAAAATTCGAATTTTTTTACAGTTTCCTGTAACTATGTAAACTAACTTGATCTTATCTATCTGGGAGACAGACCTCAAACAGGGATCCTCCTTCCGCCAGTGGGGTGTTACACCAGGGATTTTCTGACGTACGACCTTCTTCAACGAATTATCAAAGACCTATCCAAACAACTGAAACTCAGAGTAACTTATTGGGACTTATCATTCTCGGGTTTATCTGATGAAGTGGTTTATTTCTATTGACACTGAAATTCCTCTACAAGCAAAAAAAAATAAATGCAGATAATTTATGCAAATCCGGTTTTTGTGTCTGTTGATATTTTATACAGAAAATAATGTTTTGATAATTATAAAATTTAAGCGAACACTTATCTTACGCTTTGTATCAATTTATCCGAACGAATCTATGAGGATCTGTTCAAAAAACGAATTTTGTTAGAGTTATCTCAAACTCAGCGAATTTTGGTGTAATCTGACATATGTGATTATGACATAAGTGATATGCTCATAATATTATATCATTTCAAGTAAAACTTTATTTAAAATAATATCTGTAATATATACACACAGAGTGTCAGATATATGTTAGAAAAAACTGTATTGTTAATAAATTATTCATGATTTAGATTTAAATCTTTTACGATAAAAAATGTTTTTCAAAATTAAGAAAATATATTTAGGGGTTTAGCATTCAATATGAATGCTTATATTCCAGTCCGCTTCTTCACCACCTAGGAGGTAGGACTGCCGGTGTAGTGTGATAATGTGGTTTATTTCTATTGACGCTGAATTCCCTCTACAAGCAAAAATATTGAAAGAAGGTAATTAATGCGATTTCGTTTTTTGGGTCTATTGATATTTAATGCAGGAAAGAGTAATTTGATTATTGTAAAATATATACGAACAATTGTGTTACGCTTTATAACATATTATCCGAACGAATACATAAGGATGTGTTGAAAAATCGACTTTCATTAGAGTTAACTGAAACAAAGAGAAATTTGTTAGTGACCTGCAACTAAGTAAACTAAATTGAACTTATCTGTCTGGGAGAGAAACCTCAAACACGGACCCTCCTTTCGCCAGCGTTTTGTTCCTCCTGCTATTGTCCGACGTACGGCCTTCTACGAATTATCAAAGACCATACAAACAACTGAAACTCAAAGTAACTCATATGGACTTATCATTCTCGGGTTAACCTGATGAAGTGGTTAATTTCCATAGGCACTCAAATTCCTTTACAAGCAAAAAAATTAAAATAAGGTAATTAATGCGATTTCGTTTTTTGGGTCTATTGATATTTAATCCTGAAAATAATATTTTGATTAATATAAAATCTACACAAACACTTGTATAACGCCTTATTACATATTATCCGAAAGAGTACATAAGGATGTGTTGAAAATTCGAATATTTTTACAGTTTCCTGTAACTATGTAAACTAACTTGATCTTATCTATCTGGGAGACAGACCTCAAACAGGGATCCTCCTTCCGCCAGTGGGGTGTTACACCAGGGATTTTCTGACGTACGGCCTTCTTCAACGAATTATCAAAGACCTATCCAAACAACTGAAACTCTGAGTAACTTATTTGGACTTATCATTCTCGGGTTTACCTGATGAAGTGGTTTATTTCTATTGACACTAAAATTCCTCTACAAGCAAAAAAAAATAAATGCAGATAATTAATGCAATTCCGGTTTTTGTGTCTGTTGATATTTTATACAGAAAAAAATGTTTTGATAATTATAAAATTTAAACGAACACTTATCTTACGCTTTGTATCAATTTATCCGAACGAATCTAATAGGATGTGTTCAAAGAACGAATTTTGTTAGAGTTTTCTCAAACTAAGCGAATTTTGGTGTAATCTGACATATGTGATTATGACATAAGTGATATGCTCATAATATTATATCATTTCAAGTAAAACTTTATTTAAAATAATATCTGTAATATATACACACAGAGTGTCAGATATATGTTAGAAAATAACTGTATTGTTAATAAATTATTCATGATTTAGATTTAAATCTTTTACGATATAAATTGTTTTTCAAAATTAAGAAAATATATTTAGGGGTTTAGCATTCAATATGAATGCCTATATTCCAGTCCGCTTCTTCACCACCTAGGAGGTAGGACTGCCGGTGTAATTTGATAATGTGGTTTATTTCTATTGACGCTGAATTCCCTCTACAAGCAAAAATATTAAAAGAAGGTAATTAATGCGATTTCGTTTTCTGGGTCTATTGATATTTAATGCAGAAAAAAGTATTTTGATTATTATAAAATTTATACGAGCAATTGTGTTACGTTTTATAGCATATTATCCGAACGAATACATAAGGATGTGTTGAAAAATCGACTTTCTTTAGAGTTACCTGAAACTAAGAGAAATTTGTTAGTGACCTGCAGCTAAGTAAACTAAATTGAACTTATCTGTCTGGGAGAGAAACCTCAAACACTGACCCTCCTTTCGCCAGTGCGGTGTTACTCGTGCTATTGTCTGACGTACGGCCTTCTACGAATTATCAAAGACTATACAAACAACCGAAACTCAAAGTAACTCATTTGGACTTATCATTCTCGGGTTAACCTGATGAAGTGGTTAATTCCCATAGACACTCAAATTCCTCTACAAGCAAAAAAATTAAAAGAAGGTAATTAATGCGATTTCGTTTTTTGGGTCTATTGATATTTAATCCTGAAAATATTATTTTGATTATTATAAAATCTACACAAACACTTGTATAACGCCTTATGACATATTATCCGAACGAGTACATAAGGATGTGTTGAAAATTCGAATTTTTTTACAGTTTCCTGTAACTATGTAAACTAACTTGATCTTATCTATCTGGGAGACAGACCTCAAACAGGGATCCTCCTTCCGCCATTCGGGTGTTACACCTGGGATTTTCTGACGTACGGCTTTCTTCAACGAATTATCAAAGACCTATCCAAACAACTGAAACTCAGAGTAACTTATGTAGATAAAACATCATTCTCGGGTTTACCCGATGAAATGGTTTATTTCTATTGACACTGAAATTCCACTACAAGCAAAAAAATATAAATGCAGATAATTAATGCAATTCCGGTTTTTGTGTCTGTTGATATTTTATACAGAAAAAATGTTTTGGTAATTATAAAATTTAAGCGAACACTTATCTTACGCTTTGTATCAATTTATCCGAACGAATCTATGAGGATCTGTTCAAAAAACGAATTTTGTTAGAGTTATCTCAAACTCAGCGAATTTTGGTGTAATCTGACATATGTGATTATGACATAAGTGATATGCTCATAATATTATATCATTTCAAGTTAAACTTTATTTAAAATAATATCTGTAATATATACACACAGAGTGTCAGATATATGTTAGAAAATAACTGTATTGTTAATAAATTATTCATGATTTAGATTTAAATCTTTTACGATATAAATTGTTTTTCAAAATTAAGAAAATATATTTAGGGGTTTAGCATTCAATATGAATGCCTATATTCCAGTCCGCTTCTTCACCACCTAGGAGGTAGGACTGCCGGTGTAATTTGATAATGTGGTTTATTTCTATTGACGCTGAATTCCCTCTACAAGAAAAAATATTAAAAGGAGGTAATTAATGCGATTTCGTTTTCTGGGTCTATTGATATTTAATGCAGAAAAAAGTATTTTGATTATTATAAAATTTATACGAGCAATTGTGTTACGTTTTATAGCATATTATCCGAACGAATACATAAGGATGTGTTGAAAAATCGACTTTTTTTAGAGTTACCTGAAACTAAGAGAAATTTGTTAGTGACCTGCAACTAAGTAAAATAAATTGAACTTATCTGTCTGGGAGAGAAACCTCAAACACGGACCCTCCATTCGCCAGCGCGGTGTTCCTCCTGCTATTGTCCGACGTACGGCCTTCTACGAATTATCAAAGACCATACAAACAACTAAAACTCAAAGTTACTCATTTGGACTTATCATTCTCGGGTTAACTTGATGAAGTGGTTAATTCCTATAGACACTCAAATTCCTCTACAAGCAAGAAAATTAAAAGAAGGTAATTAATGCGATTTCGTTTTTTGGGTCTATTGATATTTAATCCTGAAAATAATATTTTGATTATTATAAAATCTACACAAACACTTGTAAAACGTCTTATGACATATTATCCGAACGAGTACATAAGGATGTGTTGAAAATTCGAATTTTTATACAGTTTCCTGTAACTATGTAAACTAACTTGATCTTATCTATCTGGGAGACAGACCTCAAACAGGGATCCTCCTTCCGCCAGTGGGGTGTTACACCTGGGATTTTCTGACGTACGGCCTTCTTCAACGAATTATCAAAGACCTATCCAAACAACTGAAACTCTGAGTAACTTATTTGGACTTATCATTCTCGGGTTTACCTGATGAAGTGGTTTATTTCTATTGACACTGAAATTCCTCTACAAGCAAAAAAAAATAAATGCAGATAATTAATGCAATTCCGGTTTTTGTGTCTGTTGATATTTTATACAGAAAAAAATGTTTTGATAATTATAAAATTTAAACGAACACTTATCTTACGCTTTGTATCAATTTATCCGAACGAATCTATTAGGATGTGTTCAAAGAACGAATTTTGTTAGAGTTTTCTCAAACTAAGCGAATTTTGGTGTAACCTGACATATGTGATTATGACATAAGTGATATGCTCATAATATTATATCATTTCAAGTTAAACTTTATTTAAAATAATATCTGTAATATATACACACAGAGTGTCAGATATATGTTAGAAAATAACTGTATTGTTAATAAATTATTCATGATTTAGATTTAAATCTTTTACGATATAAATTGTTTTTCAAAATTAAGAAAATATATTTAGGATTCAATATGAATGCCTATATTCCAGTCCGCTTCTTCACCACCTAGGAGGTAGGACTGCCGGTGTAATTTGATAATGTGGTTTATTTCTATTGACGCTGAATTCCCTCTACAAGCAAAAATATTAAAAGAAGGTAATTAATGCGATTTCGTTTTCTGGGTCTATTGATATTTAATGCAGAAAAAAGTATTTTGATTATTATAAAATTTATACGAGCAATTGTGTTACGTTTTATAGCATATTGTCCGAACGAATACATAAGGATGTGTTGAAAAATCGACTTTCTTTAGAGTTACCTGAAACTAAGAGAAATTTGTTAGTGACCTGCAGCTAAGTAAACTAAATTGAACTTATCTGTTTGGGAGAGAAACCTCAAACACTGACCCTCCTTTCGCCAGTGCGGTGTTACTCCTGCTATTGTCTGACGTACGGCCTTCTACGAATTATCAAAGACTATACAAACAACTGAAAATCAAAGTAACTCATTTGGACTTATCATTCTCGGGTTAACCTGATGAAGTGGTTAATTCCTATAGACACTCAAATTCCTCTTCAAGCAAAAAAATTAAAAGAAGGAAATTAATGCGATTTCGTTTTTTGGGTCTATTGATATTTAATCCTGAAAATAATATTTTGATTATTATAAAATCTACACAAACACTTATAAAACGCCTTATGACATATTATCCGAACGAGTACATAAGGATGTGTTGAAAATTCGAATTTTTTTACAGTTTCCTGTAACTATGTAAACTAACTTGATCTTATCTATCTGGGAGACAGACCTCAAAAAGGGATCCTCCTTCCGCCAGTAGGGTGTTACACCTGGGATTTTCTGACGTACGGCCTTCTTCAACGAATTATCAAAGACCTATCCAAACAACTGAAACTCAGAGTAACTTATTTGAACTTATCATTCTCGGGTTTACCTGATGAAGTGGTTTATTTCTATTGACACTGAAATTCCTCTACAAGCAAAAAAAAATAAATGCAGATAATTAATGCAATTCCGGTTTTTGTGTCTGTTGATATTTTATACAGAAAAGAATGTTTTGATAATTATAAAATTTAAACGAACACTTATCTTATGCTTTGTATCAATTTATCCGAACGAATCTAATAGGATGTGTTCAAAGAACGAATTTTGTTAGAGTTTTCTCAAACTAAGCGAATTTTGGTGTAATCTGACATATGTGATTATGACATAAGTGATATGCTCATAATATTATATCATTTCAAGTAAAACTTTATTTAAAATAAAATCTGTAATATATACACACAGAGTGTCAGATATATGATAGAAAATAACTGTATTGTTAATAAATTATTCATGATTTAGATTTAAATCTTTTACGATATAAAATGTTTTTCAAAATTAAGAAAATATATTTAGGGGTTTAGCATTCAATATGAATGCCTATATTCCAGTCCGCTTCTTCACCACCTAGGAGGTAGGACTGCCGGTGTTATCTGATAATGTGGTTTATTTCTATTGACACTGAAATCCCTCTACAAGGAAAATAATTAAAAGCAGGTAATTAATGCGATTTCGTTTTTTGGGTCTATTGATATTCAATGCAGGAAAGAGTAATTTGATTATTGTAAAATGTATACGAACAATTGTGTTACGCTTTATAACATATTATGCGAACGAATACATAAGGATGTGTTGAAAAATCGACTTTCTTTAGAGTTACCTGAAACTAAGAGAAATTTGTTAGTGACCTGAAACTAAGTAAACTAAATTGAACTTATCTGTCTGGGAGAGAAACCTCAAACACGGATCCTCCTTTCGCCAGCGCGGTGTTCCTCCTGTTATTGTCCGAATTACGGCCTTCTACGAATTATCAAAGACCATACAAACAACTGAAACTCAAAGTAACTCATTTGGACTTATCATTCTCGGGTTAACTTGATGAAGTGGTTAATTCCCATAGACACTCAAATTCCTCTACAAGCAAGAAAATTAAAAGAAGGTAATTAATGCGATTTCGTTTTTTGGGTCTATTGATATTTAATCCTGAAAATAATATTTTGATTATAATAAAATCTACACAAACACTTGTAAAACGTCTTAAGACATATTATCCAAACGAGTACATAAGGATGTGTTGAAAATTCGAATTTTTATACAGTTTCCTGTAACTAAGTAAACTAACTTGATCTTATCTATCTGGGAGACAGACCTCAAACAGGGATCCTCCTTCCGCCAGTGGGGTGTTACACCTGGGATTTTCTGACGTACGGCCTTCTTCAACGAATTATCAAAGACCTATCCAAACAACTGAAACTCAGAGTAACTTATTTGGACTTATCATTCTCGGGTTTACCTGATGAAGTGGTTTATTTCTATTGACACTGAAATTACTCTACAAGCAAAAAAATATAAATGCAGATAATTAATGCAATTCCGGTTTTTGTGTCTGTTGATATTTTATACAGAAAAGAATGTTTTGATAATTATAAAATTTAAACGAACACTTATCTTATGCTTTGTATCAATTTATCCGAACGAATCTATGAGGATGTGTTCAAAAAACGAATTTTGTTATAGTTATCTCAAACTAAGCGAATTTTGGTGTAATCTGACATATGTGATTATGACATAAGTGATATGCTCATAATATTATATCATTTCAAGTAAAACTTTATTTAAAATAATATCTGTAATATATACACACAGAGTGTCAGATATATGTTAGAAAATAACTGTATTGTTAATAAATTATTCATGATTTAGATTTAAATCTTTTACGATATAAAATGTTTTTCAAAATTAAGAAAATATATTTAGGGGTTTAGCATTCAATATGAATTCTTATATTCCAGTCCGCTTCTTCACCACCTAGGAGGTAGGACTGCCGGTATTATTTGATAATGTGGTTTATTTCTAATGACGCTGAATTCCCTCTACAAGCAAAAATATTAAAAGAAGCTAATTAATGCGATTTCGTTTTTTGGGTCTATTGATATTTAATGTGGAAAAGAGTATTTTGATTATTATAAAATTTATACGAGCAATTGTGTTACGTTTTATAGCATATTATCCGAACGAATTCATAAGGATGTGTTGAAAAATCGACTTTCTTTAGAGTTACCTGAAACTAAGAGAAATTTGTTAGTGACCTGCAACTAAGTAAACTAAATTGAACTTATCTGTCTGGGAGAGAAACCTCAAACACGGACCCTCCTTTCGCCAATGCGGTGTTACACCTGCTATTGTCTGACGTACGGCCTTCTACGAATTATCAAAGACCATACAAACAACTGAAACTCAAAGTAACTCATTTGGACTTATCATTCTCGGGTTAACCTGATGAAGTGGTTAATTCCTATAGACACTCAAATTCCTCTACAAGCAAAAAAATTAAAAGAAGGTAATTAATGCGATTTCGTTTTTTGGGTCTATTGATATTTAATCCTGAAAATAATATTTTGATTATTATAAAATCTACACAAACACTTGTAAAACGCCTTATGACATATTATCCGAACGAGTACATAAGGATGAGTTGAAAATTCGAATTTTTTTACAGTTTCCTGTAACTATGTAAACTAACTTGATCTTATCTATCTGGGAGACAGACCTCAAACAGGGATCCTCCTTCCGCCAGTGGGGTGTTACACCTGGGATTTTCTGACGCACGGCCTTCTTCAACGAATTATCAAAGACCTACCCAAACAACTGGAACTCAGAGTAACTTATTTGAAATTATCATTCTCGGGTTTACCTGATGAAGTGGTTTATTTCTATTGACACTGAAATTCCTCTACAAGCAAAAAAAAATAAATGCAGATAATTAATGCAATTCCGGTTTTTGTGTCTGTTGATATTTTATACAGAAAAGAATGTTTTGATAATTATAAAATTTAAACGAACACTTATCTTAAGCTTTGTATCAATTTATCCGAACGAATCTAATAGGATGTGTTCAAAGAACGAATTTTGTTAGAGTTTTCTCAAACTAAGCGAATTTTGGTGTAATCTGACATATGTGATTATGACATAAGTGATATGCTCATAATATTATATCATTTCAAGTAAAACTTTATTTAAAATAAAATCTGTAATATATACACACAGAGTGTCAGATATATGATACAAAATAACTGTATTGTTAATAAATTATTCATGATTTAGATTTAAATCTTTTACGATATAAAATGTTTTTCAAAATTAAGAAATTATATTTAGGGGTTTAGCATTCAATATGAATGCTTATATTCCAGTCCGCTTCTTCACCACCTAGGAGGTAGGACTGCCGGTATTATTTGATAATGTGGTTTATTTCTAATGACACTGAAATCCCTCTACAAGGAAAATAATTAAAAGCAGGTAATTAATGCGATTTCGTTTTTTGGGTCTATGGATATTTAATGCAGGAAAGAGTAATTTGATTATTATAAAATTTATACGAGTAATTGTGTTACGTTTTATAACATATTATCCGAACGAATACATAAGGATGTGTTGAAAAATCGACTTTCTTTAGAGTTACCTGAAACTAAGAGAAATTTGTTAGTGACCTGCAACTAAGTAAACTAAATTGAACTTATCTGTCTGGGAGAGAAACCTCAAACACGGTCCCTCCTTTCGCCAGTACGGCGTTTCTCCTGGTATATTCTGACGTTTCGCCTTCTTCTTCGAATTTTCAATGACCTATTAAAACACCTGAAACTCAGAGTAACTTACTTGGACTTATCTTTATCGGGTTTATTTGATGAAGTGGTTTATTTCTATTGACACTGAAATCCCTCTACAAGCAAAAAAAATAAGTCCACATAATGAAAGCGATTACGTTATTTGTGTCTATAGATATTTTATACAGAAAAAAATATTTTGATAATTATAAAATTTAAACGAACACTTATCTTACGCTTTTTATCAATTTATCCAAACGAATCTGTTAGGATATGTTCAAGAATCGAATTTTTTTAGAGTTATCTGAAACTAAGCGAATTTTGGTATAATCTGAATTATGTTATTATGACATAATTGAGATGCAAATAATATAATATCATTTCAAATTAAACTTTCATTACAATAACCTGTAATATGACACACAGAGTGTCAGATATATGTTAGAAAATAACTGCATTGTTAAAAAGTTATTCATGATTTGGATTTGAATCTTTAAAAATCTTTTTGGGTCTATTGATATTTAATCCAGAAAAGAGTATTTTGATTATTATAAAATTTATACGAATACTTCGCTTTATAACATTTTCTCCGAACGAATCTGTAAGGATGTATTTCAAAATCGAATTTTTTATAGTTATATGAAACTAAGCGAATCTCGGTATAATCTGACATATGTGATTATGACATAAGAGAGATGCTCATAATATAATATCATTTGAAGTTAAACTTTCATTACAAATATATCTGAAATATGACACACCGAAAGTCAGCCCCCACTAAGTTCCGGTCTAAATTGGGTGGCACTTCCCGGCCGTCCATACAGTTACCTTACACCTTTCTGGTAGGTCGGACGGTCTGGGTCCCAACAACAACAACACCGAGAGTCAGATATATGTTAGAAAATAGCATAGTTAATTAGTTATACATGGTTTAGATTTAAATCTTTATAAGATATTATGTGTGTTTAAAAACTATGAAAATGTTTTAGAGGTTTTGCATTCAATATGAATGCTTATATTCCAGTCCGTTTCTTCACCACCTAGGAGGCAGGACTCCCGGTGTTATCTGATAATGAGGTTTATTTCTATTGACACTGAATTCCCTCTACAGGCAAAATAATTAATAGCAGGTAATTAATGCGATGTCCTTATTTATGACTATTGATATTTAATACAGAAAAGAATATTTTTATTATTACAAAATTTATACAAACACTTGTGTTGCACATTATGTCATATTATCCGAAAGAATACATAACGATGTGTTGAAAAATCGAATTTTTTTTTAGTTATCTGAAGCAAAGAGAAAATTGTTAATGACCTGAAACTAAGTAAATTGAATTGAACTTATCTGACAGATATAAGTTAGAAAATAACTGCATTGTTAATAAGTTATACATGATTTAGATTTAAATGTTTATAAGATATTAAGTGTGTTTGAAAATTATGAAATTATTTTTTGAGGTTTTGCATTCAATATGGATGCTTATAAAACAGTCTGCTCCTTCACCACCTCGGAGGTGTATACTCCGATGATAAAAATTAGGTATATCTGCTGTGCATGAAAGCTGATAACAGTGATTGTCCTTTAATGACCACCTAGGTGGTAGAACTTTCGGTGTTAACTAATAATGCGGTTTAATTCTAATGACACTGAAATCCCTCTACAAGCAAAATTTTAAATGCAGGTAATTAATGCGATTCCGTTATTTGTGTCTATTGATATTTAATCCAGAAAAGAACATTTTGATTATTATAAAATTTATACGAATACTTGTGTTACGCTTTATAACATATTATCCAAACGAATCTATACGGATGTTTTGAAAAATCGAATTTTTTTAGAGTTTTCTGAAACTCAGAGAAGTTTGTTAATGACCTGAAACTAAGTAAATTAAATTGAAGTTATCTGTCTGGGAGAGAGACCTCAAACTTGGATCCCACTTTCGCCAGTGCGGTGTTTCTCCTGGTATCTTCTGACGTACGGCCTTCTTCTACGAATTATCAATGACCTATTCATTCACCAGAAACTCAGACTAACTTCCTTGCACTTACTTTATCGGCTTTACCTGATGAAGTGGTTTATTTCTATTAACACTGAAATCCCTCTACAAGCAAAAAAATTAAGGGTACATAATTAAATCGATTACGTTGCTTGTGTCTATTGATATTTTATACAAAAAAAATATTTTGATTATTATAAAATTTAAAGGACACTTATGCATTTTATCAATGTATCCGAACGAATCTATAAGCAAGAGTTGAAAAATCGAATTTTTTTATAGTTATCGGAAACTAAGCGAATTTTGGTGTAATCTGACATATGTGATTATGATATAATGGAGATGCTCATAATATAATATCATTTCAAGTTAAACTTTCTTTACAATAATTTCTTTAAAATGACACACAGAGTGTCAGATATATGTTAGAAAATAACTGCATTGTTAAAAAGTTATTCATGATTTAGATTTAAATCTTAAAGATATAAAGTGTTTTTGAAAATTATGAAAATACATTTAGAGGTTTTGCATTCAATATGAATGCTTATAATCCTGTCCATTTCTTCACCACCTATGAGGTGTATACTCCGATGATAAAATCTTGGTATATCTGCTGTGTATGAAAGCTGATCCCAGTGATTGTTCTTTAATGAATACCTAGGTGGTAGGACTGCCCGTGTTAACTGATAATGCGGTTTATTTCTATTGAGACTGAATTCCCTCTACTAGCAAAAAAAATAAGAGCAGGTAATTAATGCGATTTCGTTTTTTGGGTCTATTGATATTTTATCCAGAGAAGAATATTTTGATTATTATAAAATTTATACGAACACTTGTGGTGCGCCTTATAACATATTATCCGAACGAATACATAAGAATGTGTTGAAAAATCGAATTTTTTAGAATTTCCAGAAACTATGTAATCTAACTTGAACTTATCTGTCTGTGAGACAGACCTCAAACACAAATCCTCCTTTCGCCAGTAGGGTGTTTCTCCTGGTATATTCTGACGAACGGCCTTCTTCAACGAATTATCAAACAACTGAAACTCAAAGTAACTTATTTGGGCTTATCATTCTCGGGTTAACCTGATGAAGTGTTCTATTTCTATTGACACTGAAATTCCTCTACAAGCAAAAAAAATTTATAGCAGATAAATAATGTGATATCGTTTTTGGTGTCTTTTGATATTTATTACAGAAAAGAATATTTTGATTATTATAAAATTTAAACGAACACGTATCTTACGCTTTTTATCAATTTATCCGAACGAATTTAGAAGGGTGTGTTGAAAAATCGATTTTTATTTTAGAGTTATCTGAAACTAAGCGAATTTTGGTATAATCTGACATATGTGATTATAACATAAGTTAGATGCCCATAATATAATATCATTTCAAGTAAAACTTTATTTACAATAGTATCCGTAATATGACACACCGACTGTCACATATATGCTAGAAAATAACTACATTTTAATAAGTTATTCATGATTTAGATTTAAATCTTTATAAGATGTTAAGTGTGTTTGAAAATTATGAAAATATTTATAGAGGTTTTGCATTCAATAGGAATGCTTATATCCCAGTCCGCTTCTTCACCACCTAGGAGGTAGGACTGCCGGTGTTTACTGATAATGTGGTTTATTTCTCTGGACATTGAAATCCCTCTACAAGCAAATAAATTAAAATCAGTTAATTAATGCGATTTCGTTATCTGTGTCTATTGATATTTAATCCAGAAAAGAATATTTTGATTATTATAAAATTTATATTAATACTTGTGTTACGCTTTATAACATATTATCCGAACGAATCTATAAGGACGTTTTGAAAATTCGAAGTTTTTAGAGTTCTTGAAATTAAGATAAATTTGTTAGTAATCTGAAACTAATTAAACTAAATTGCACTTACCTATTTGGGAGAGAGACCTCAATCACGGATCCTCCCTTCGCCAGTGCGGTGTTTCTCCTGGTATTTTCTGACGCTCGGCCTTCTACGAATTATCAATGACCTATTCAAACACCTGAAACTCAGATTAACTTACTTGGACTTATCTTTATCGGGTTTACCTGATGAAGTGTTTTATTTCTTTTGACACTGAAATCCCTCTACAAGCAAAAAAAATAAGAGCTCATAATTAAAGCGATTATGTTATTTGTGTCTATTGATATTTTATACAGGAAAAAATATTTTGATAATTATAAAATTTAAATGAACACTTATCTTACGCTTTTTATAAATTTATCCGAACGAATCTATGAGGATGTGTTCAAAAATCTAATTTTTTAGAGTTATCTGAAACTAAGCTATTATTGGTATAATCTGACATATGTGATTATGACATAAGTTAGATGCTCATAATATAATATCATTTCAAGTTAAACTTTCATTAAAATAATAATATCTGCAATATGACACACCGAGTGTCAGGTATATGTTAGAAAATAACTGCATTTTTAATAAGTTATTCATGATTTAGATTTAAATATTTATAAGACATTAAGTGTGTGCTTGAAAATTATGAAATTTTCTTAGAGATATAGCATTCAATATGAATGCTTATATTCGAGTCCGCTTCTTCACCACCTAGAAAGTAGGACTGCCGGTTTTAGCTAATTGGAAAAGAACAACCTGCCTTTTTTTACGAAATGGCCCTGCAAAAACGCCTAAATTAAAAAAAAGCCATGTATGTTCAAAAATATATCAATTAAAAGCTTATTTTATACGTAATTTTAGATTAGGAATTTAATAAGAACAACTCTATTACTCTAGTACTAACCGTTCTCGAAATATTTGAGATTTTCCACATATAGAATCCACAATATATATTTCCACAACAAATATTTCCACAATATATATTTCCACATAATATATTTCCACGAATAAAATCAGAAATTTAATTAAAAATGCAAATTTAGTATTATTTTGTGCAATTAAACTCGAGTTGCGATTTTCGGCATGATTCCAATGCTTTCCCTGTACACTACTTGTTGTTTCCCTATACACTACTTTGTTTGAATGTGCTATCATTTTTACTTTCCCTGCAATACATGGTAGTGTATAGGGAAAGTATTGGAATCATGCCGAAAATCGCAACTCGAGTTTAATTGCACAAAATAATACTAATATTGCAGGGAATGCAAAAATGATAGCACATTCAATCAAATACACTTGAAAACATTCAGAGAAGTTTTAAAATCTTTTTCGGGAATTATTGGTACATTATATATAAAGAATTTTAAAACAGTTATTGTAGCTGAGTTATATAACAAAATACATTCAAAACCACAGCAAGTACAAAAAAATGTTTTTCCCCGAATTTGCAATACATTATATATAGTAAAGGGATAAACCATTATCCATACACGTTGTCCTTGCGAGTGTATCCAAAGCTGAAACTGATATTTAATTCACATAGCATAAAAACGAAATATTTATTATAAAATATTCAAAATACGATTCGTATAACATACAGAAATACAAAATAATTGTAATGCATATGATTATGTGAAAAAGCATTCATAAAACTATGACATTTGCCGAATGCGTTAATAGGAAATGACAACTGATAGAGTGACGCTATTTTAAAAATCTTTTACGTTGATACTTTTTTTATATAAATCTGTTTACTTACTTCTGCCTACGACAAAGCGCTTCATTTCTTTCCATGTTTTCCAGTTTTAAAATAATGAGAATACTTATTAAATAAATTACTTTTCGGTATTTTCAAACAGAGCGGCTTGGAAATTTATAAGAAATTGATCTCCAAACAATGAAAATGAGCACACAGTATTGTCTGTGAATATTCTTTGTGACGTCACATATTCATTGTTGATTGAAAAATTTTTGTTTAGAATTTCATTATTGCGTAAGAGCATTGTAAGATACCTACAACATTGTTTTACATATATGCTGAACTGAATCACTGTGGTTACGAATTTAAAAAAATCGTGGGCAGCACATGACTTTCCTTATATACTGCAATGAATTTACTACTTTTACTGTTAAAAAATGTTATTCTTATAACAGATACTTTTATTCTTTCCGAAATATTCAATTTTCTTCAATTAGTTGTCATTGTCATTGATGTAACGTTATTTTTATCCATTTGGCGAGATTTTCGTTAATTTGGCAATATTAATAAGTTGCCAAGTTGGCTACATTTCGCCAAAATCTCGCCAAGCGTTATGGACGGAGAGATAAGTTATTCTTACAGAAGATAAATGACAATTGGTGCTCAAATACAAAAGTATTACCTAAAGTATCTTTTCATGTGAATGGAACGAGTAGGATTCACGAGAATGATATCACCGAATTTATCGCATGATATTACATATGAAAAAGGAACATGTTTCTTAAGAGTTCATATTTTTTATTTTACTTGACTTTTTGATGAATTTCTAGGAAAAATGCGCAATATCTCGAGAGCGGTTAATGCTAGCGTCTTACAGTTTGAGCCGTAAGAAAATTAGATAAAAATTACTTAAGAAATGTCTATTTGCGTAACTTTATTAAAGGTTTTGATTTTTTGATGATTTTTTCAGAATTTCACTCGAAAATTTAGGGGGGTTCTGAACATTCGATTGTGTTTAAAAACAATAGACTTCCAGTATTCACAGATTGTGATTTTTGTACCAAATTTCATTCGAATCACTCTATTCGTTCGTGAGATATCGTCTCCACAGACTCACTGACACACACACATACTTTCACACACATACACATACTTTCATACACACACACACACATACTTTCACACACACACACACACACACACACACACACACACACACACACACACACACACACACACACATACTTTCACACACACACACACACACACACACACACATACTTTCACACACACACAGACATCACCTCAAAAATGTTCGATTCGTGATCAGGGTTGCTTGAAGATTTTTAATGTACAAGTGGTAATATTGTGGAAAACTCTCCATGGGAATCTAGTAAAAGCAGATTACGCAGTAATGACGTTACACGTTAGATGAAAGCTTATAACGTGCAGCCTTTTAATACTATCTGACCCGAAATTATGATTTCTGAGGTATAAAGCTAGAGAAAAGTAAAAATAAATAAGAAACAACACAATTTTTATCAGATATATCTACTGAAAAGTGTCTTAGCGCTTGACCCAATAGCCAAACTATTTAATTATACGGGGTTCGACATTGCACAATCAAGCAAATACACTTGAAAACATTCAGAGAAATTAAAAAAAAAAATTCGGGAATTCTTGATACATTATAAATCAACAATTTTAAAACTCAGTTATTGCAGCTGAGTTATATATAAAAAAATCTGATGTGGGCAACACATGACTTTCCTGATATAATGCAATGAATTTACTACTTTTACAGTAAAAAAAATGTTATTCTTATAGTAGATACTTATATTCTTTCCAAGATATTGAATTTTCTTCAATTAGTCGTTATTTTCATTGATTTAGCATCATTTTTTATCAATTTGGCGAGATTTTTGTTAATTTGGAAACAATTAAAAATATCGCTAAGTTGGCGACATTCCGCCAAATTCATCGCCAAAATCTCGCCAAGGAAGGATATGGAATCTCGCCTATGGAAGGATAAATAAGTTATTCTTACAGCAGGTAAATGACTATTGGAGTTCAAATACAAAAGCATTACTCGAAGTATATTTTTTCATGAATGGAACGAGCTAGATCCATGAGAATGATTTCACCAAATTTATCGCATGTTATTACATATGAAAAGTGAACATGTTTCTCAACAGGAAATATTATTTTTTATTTTATATAACTTTTTGAAATTTTTTTTGAAAAATGTGCAATATCTCGAAAACGGTTCATGTTACCGTTCTAAAATTTATGTCAATCGTTTTCTAATAAAAAATTACACAAGAAATGTCTATTTGCGTAACTTTATTAGCGGTTTTGATTTTTTGAGGATTTTTCAAAATTTCACTCGAAAATTTAGGGAGGTTCTGAACATTCGATTACGTATAAAAACAATAGACTTATAGTGTTTACGGATTGTGATTTTTGTACCAAATTTCGTTCGAATCGGTCCATTCGTTCGTCACTTATCGTCTCCACAGACTCACTGACACACACACACACACGCACAGACATCACTTCGAACGTGTTTAATTCGTGATCAGGGATGCTTGGAATGTGCTCTCCCGTCGAAAACTCGAATTGGAATTTTCGACCCCGTCACAATACTTTCCTTGTACATTATGTATATAAGGAAAGTAATATATTCAAAACCACACCAAGTAGTCTTCTCTTGTACAAGAACTTCAGTTTTCACCGAATTTGCAATACATTACATTTCGTAAATGGATGACCCATTATCCATACACGTTGTCTTTGCGAGTTTATCCCAAACTGAAACTGTTATTTACTTCACACAGCATAAAAATCTGATGTGGGCAGCACATAACTTTCCCTGCAGACACAGACTCATATTTTCTTTATTTCTTTAATAATTCATTAAAATGAGTTTAATTGCACAAAATAACACTAAATTTGCATTTTTAATTCAATTTTTGTTTTTATTTGGTAATTGAACATTTTTCCAAAAGTGGCATAACCAAATGCGAAAATCTCAAATATCTCGAGAACGGTTAGTCCTAGAGTAATAAAGTTCTGCATATCTTTTCTCATCAAAAATTACGTATAAAACAAGCATTTAATTGATATATTTGAACATACGTATTTTTTTTTTAGATTTTTGCGATTTTTGAGGGCCATTTCGAAAAGAAAGGCAGGTTGTACTTTTCTTATTAATACCAAAATCTAATCAGCATCAGAGTATCCCACAAGTAACTTATCTGCCAAATTTTGTGAAATTTGGTCAATTAGTATTTTAGCTAGAGTGGATACATGACATTTTTACGGGTCATTTCGTAAAAAAGGCGGGTTCTGTTTTTACGAAACGTACCAAAAACTAATCAGCACCAGGGTCATACCCAAGTGACTTACCTACCAAATTTTATGAAATTTGGTCGATTAGTTTTTGAGTTAGAGTGGATACATACATTGCACAGACGCACAGACAGAGAGACACAGAGACAGACACACACACACAGACGTCACGCTAAAAATAGTTTTTTCATACTCTAGAGGTCTCGAAACGTGTAAATCCGTCGAAAACTCGAGTTGCGATTTTCGACATGATTTCAATACTTTCTGTATACAATACCATGTATTGCAGGGGAAGTAAAATGAAATATTTATTATAAAATATTCAAAATATGATCCATATAATTTGCAAAAATGCAAAATAATTGTAATGCATTTGATTATGTCAAAAAGCAAGGGAGTATAGGATTAAAACATTTGTCGAATGTGCTATTGAAATGGCGGTTAATAAAGTGACGCTAATTTAAAAATCTTTTCGATGATGCTCTTTTATAAAAATTTGTTTACTTACTTCTGCCCCCGATGAAACGCTTCATTTTTTACCAAATTTTCATAGTTTTAAAATAAATTGAGATTACTTATAAAATGATTTTTTTTTTTCAGTATTTTCAAACTAGCGGACTGGAAAAATATAAAAGAAATTTATCTCCAAACAATGTAAATGAACACCTAGTATTGTCTGTGAATGGTCATTGTGACGTCATATATTCATTGTTGATTGCAAAAAAAAAAAATTATTTAGTATTTCATTATCGCGTAAGAGCATTGTAAGAAATTTACAGCATTTGTTTACATACGTGGTGAACCGAATTATTGTAGTTACAAATTTAAATTCTATTTTACAATACTACTTTAAATGCAACGAAACATTTAAATAAAATTCTACCTTTTTTGGCGAAGGTCTATGGATCTATGACACTGTCAAAATCGAATTACGTTGGGACGAATATGCAATGATCTTTGTAGATATTTAAACCATTTAACTTGAGGTTGTTGAACGCGTCTTCCGCATACCAGAAATAGTTTTTAATTGGTTTTATTTTATGTTTTTTTTGTTTTATTTTGTTTTATTTTTTGCAAATTTTCCAAGAAAAAATATAAAAAATCTACATTGTTTTTTTTAGTCCAACTGATCACAATTAAAATCTTTATGATCTATATTAAATAAATGTATTGTGGGTAGCATATAACTTTCCCTGCAGACTTATATCCACGTTCTTTTTATTTCAATTAAATTTAATTAACTTTTAATTCAATTTTCGTTCTCATTTGGTAACTGGACTTATTTTCAAAGATGGTTTAGAGAAAATATGAAAAAAATTAAATATCTCCAGAACGGCTAGTCCTAGTGTAATGGGGTTAGTCTTATTCTTTTCATCGTTAAAAATTACGTATAAAACAAGCATTTAATGGATACATTTGAACATACGTAGATTTCATTTTAGATTTTGTCGAGTTTTGCGGACCATTTTGCAAAAACAAGCATGTTATTTTTTTCCGAATCATACTAAAATCTAATCAGCACCAGAGTGACCCACAAGCAACTTATCTGTCAAATTTTGTGAAATTCGGTCTATTAGTTTTTCAACTAGACTGGATACAGGCTTTCGCGAACCATTTCGCTAAAAAAGGAGGGTTTTTTTTATCCCGAATTGTACCCAAAACTAATCAGCACCAGATTCGCCCACAAGTGACTTACCCACCAAATTTTATGAAATTCGGTCAATTAGTTTTTTAGTTAGAGTGCATACAAAATCTGCACAGACACACACACAGACGTCACGCTAAAATAGTTTTTTCGTATTCTAGAGGTCTCGAAATGCATAGAAAACTCGACTTGCGATTTTCGGCATGATTCCAATACTTTCCCTATACATTACCATGTATTGCAGGGAAAGTAAAAATATTTCCATTGATATCGAGTTTGACAATGTACACCCGAGGGGTGCTAATGACGTCACGATTGTATCGCAGCAAAATTGTATCGCAGCAATTTTTCATTACAGTGATTGAAACTCTTAATTGTCGTGATCATTGAAGCTTTTTATGCATAATTATTTCATATTTTGTCTTATGCTGCCATGTTAGGAATATATAAAATTTTGCATAAATTTCGGAGTTTTTGTTCGAATTTCAAAAATTGGTATATAGTTCTAGATTTTTTATTAACATCGCCGAATAAAACAGTTCATGAAAAACCATTAATATTTGTAGAAGTCGATCTACAGACAAACATCACTCTAAAAACACTGCAAACTGTTCAGGAGGTCTTAAAACATATACAAGCAGCAAATTTTCGAATTCAAAAATTTTCGTGAAAATAATACTTTTACTATATTCACTAATATGATAAGGTAAAAATGAATGGATAGAATTTTTGACCAGAGTTCGATTCCCGTCTCTGCCCGAAACTATCGCCGTGTTCACGCTGAATACTATCACGCTAAACAAGTGGTTCAGTAAGTCCTTCCGATAGGTTTGTGGTAGGGGAGAGAGGGTGCGGTCCCTGAAGATGCTTTCCCCCCTGGGTTCCTGTCTAAATTAGGTGGCACTTTCCGGCCTTCAAAATAGATACCTTACACCTTCGAGCAGGTCGGGCGGTTAGGGTCGAAAAAGAAGATAGTATATTTGAAGTTATTACTAGCCATTCTCGAACTATAAGACATTTTACTTTTCCAGAGTTACTTTAAAACTTTGGAAAGAATTTAGCTGTATTTAGTTTAGAAAGAATTTATTTAGAATTAAAATTATTTAGAATCAACAATTTATTTAGAAATAATTTAGCGATATATATTATTGATAGCTGCAATGCACTTAGAGATTTTCAGGGATATAGAATTTTAAAAAAACGCCCCGTTTTTATGGTCCAGAATTTCGAAATAGGTATATTTCTAGACAAAATCCTGCACAAATCCTGTAATACACCGAAATTTCCAATTGCTATTTTCGATCAACCTCGTTCTATTTTAACCACCTTATAGGACCTTCGATGACCTCTTTATACGACCTTAGACGATCTCATTATACGACTTTCGACCAACCGCATTCTATTTTACGTCCTAATGTCTGTATTTATTAGGGAATGCATGAATTTCATATTATAAAGATGTCATTTACCACGATTGGTGATTACAACACATATCTTTAAGATTTGTAATTTAAAATTTACGATAAATAAAGTTATAGAAGATACATTTTAAGGCTGTCCGGTCAGTATAGGGGGCGTGCTGATAAAGATGGGAAACCTGTTGTGGAAGCATTTTATTTTCAAAGGGGGTGGGGTTGCATCGTATATACTTTATATCCTGGTATATCCACTCAAACCCAGAAATCGCAGCCTCTGAATAACGCGTGGGCACACTGTTCCCCCTCCCCGGCCTGGCCTTCCATGTTCCTGTAGTATGTTCCTAATTACGTGATGGACGTAGATTAACTACTTTACTAGCGGTAAAACTGAGTCTGGGGAATATTCTAATGTAAGATTTATCTTCTTACAGAGAATTGCAAAATAAAGATAATTAAAACCTCTTTCCACCTGTCTGTCATGACCACTTAAACCTCGAGAACGTCTCAAGGCATATGCATATTTTTTTCACTTATTAAGCTTAATAGGGATCATTTTTATGGCAAAAAATATGTCCCATTTCGCTTTAATATAAATATGACAGTGAATATTCAATGATACGTTCTCAAGCTAAAATATGTACTTTAAAAATACGTTATCTAAATGGATGACATTTTTTGAAGCAATAAAAGTAAATTGGCAGAATGCGTTAAATCAGTGGTTATCTTCCTACACCTACTCGCGGAATAATGGGAGTTCAAGCACGTGTTTTGTCTGTCTATAATGACCACTTACAAATTAAAAAACGGCACAAAAATCGATTTAAATCCTGTTTTTATATTTTTTGTTAAATCGAAAGGAGATACCTATTCTGGTTAAAATATTTCAGCTTTTATTTCAGTATTATAGCGAGCAACATCAAGTATTTCAACTAATCTAATTAATGCCGACGGCAGCATCGGGCAGGGGTTAGTACTTGGGTGGGTGACCACCTGGAAACACCGGACGCTGTTGGCACATTTCGAGTGCGGTAGTCCGGTGGTTTGCGCGCTACCACAACTGCCGCCGTGTTCATGCGGAGTACCATCACGTTAGACATGTGAGTCCGTAAATACTTGCGAGAGGATGGTGGTAGGGGATAGAGGGTACGGTCCCTGTGGATGCCTCCCCCACTGGGTTCCGGTCTAAATTGGGTGGCACTTACCGGCCGTCCAAACGGTTACCTTACACTTTTCTGGTAGGTCGGACGGTCAGGATCTCAACAACAACAACTAATCTAATTATAAATAGCCATAAGCACAGGCTTATAATTAAAGAACCATCATGAAATCATACGTCAAAAAAGCTCGTGATTTGAGCTGCATGAAGCATTGAGAAGATCGATACACAAGCAAAAACTTGATGGGATGCAGTTAAAGATGTTACGAACCTAGCTCTCCGACCGGGAATCGAACCCTGGATCTTTGAACTGGCCAACAGACGCTTTACCGTTGAGCGACAAGGGCGAAATTGCAATCGAAGTGGACTCTGTAAAAAATGTACGGATGTGTCAGCGGCTCTTTACTTTCTTAATTCTCTCATTTGTTCAAATGTTTATTTAAACTTCCAAATTTATAACAAAGACGAGAATGAGAACAAACACATTCTTAAATGTAGAAAATTGAAGCCAAATTAGCGAAACTGAGCCAATTTGAGAAGTCCCTCTTCATGTTTTTCTACTCTTCTGTTTCTTTTTGGCTGGGGCGCGCTCAGTCCCGCGACACAACCTACTAGTAAATCTGCAATGTCTGGTATTTTTTCACGCCAAATTTCTAATATTGCTCCTATACCATTCTTTCACTCAGGAGATGCCCATGGTAGGGACGCGGCTTTAAAAATATCCCTGTATTTTCCCCTATGTGTTGAAAATTCTGTGCAATATAGCTTTCGTGAGTCGACTTTCTCCGAAGAAAGGTGTAGTGCTGCCATCTAGTGGCATTTTCATAACTTATTTTTAATAATTCTCGATTTAATTGAACCAAAAATTCAGATTTTTTCAATAGAAATTGTAATAAATCTGTATAACTAAAAAAATGATTTGGGATTTTTACTCAATGGTGTCGCTTGTACTCGCGGCCCCCCAATGGCCGCCACTGCCCACAAGTGACTTATCTACCAAATTTTGTGAAATTCGATCCATTAGTTTTTCAGATAGAATGGATACAAGTTTTTGCTGGCCATTTCGCAAAAAAAAGGCAGGTTCTTTTATCCCGAATCATACCTAAAACTAATCAGCACGAGATTTACCCACAAGTGACTTCCCGACCAAGTTTTGTGAAATTCGGTCCTTATAATTTTGTAGTTACAGTGGATACAAAATCTGTACAAACAGACAGATAGACAGACACACAGACAGTCACACACACAGGCGTCACGCTAAAAATAGTTTTTTCGTATTCTAGATGTCTCGAAACGTGTAGATCCGTCGAAAACTAGAGTTGCGATTTTCGGCATGATTCCAATACTTTCCCTATATATTACTATGCATTGCAGGGTAAGTAATATAAAATGTTTATAAGTAATAAGACTGTGCCAAAGCCATGACATGGCTTTACGATTAAGCAATACAACTGATATTTGAATGACGCGATACAAAATTTATATTAAGTATATAATATTAAAAATACTAGTCATGTTATTTGCAAAAATATAACTATTTCTAAAATATACAGCTATTTCAAAGATGATATCCAATATTCAAATTATCACTTTGTCTACTGTCGTTTCCCAAGAAGCTATTTCCAAACCTTAACGTTATTAAATTTTGTAGAATATAGCTGCACTTACTTCTAGCTTTAGAAAACACGCTTTACACATTTCCAGAACGTCAGAACAACATAAAGGAATCAAATTACTTTCAAAAAGGAGGAGTTTTCAATAATTTCAGGCTAAAAGCTCTAAAATGTATCAGAAAAGGATTTTCAAACAATGACTAAAAACAAAGCTTTGCGATTGGTTTCGGAATTTGATTGTGACGTCCCTGTTTCATTGTTGAAATATTTTTAATAGTTTATTGTCATTGTTCATTGTTGCGACGAGCATTGTAAAATGAGGACGCCATTTGTTTACAAGCACAAAGTCATCAAAACAGCACTGTTTGTTTTAAATTTAAGTTAAACGGCATTTATTATTTTAGAATAGGAAGATGTTTTGGTACTGGTAAACCAATAGAAGTCAAAAATTTATCTAGTACTGTCGCTTCGCATTCTTCGAAATGATTTTGCGTGAATTAAGTCTTGAAAAATAAAACTTCAATAAAATTTAATATATTTATTCGTTGTTTCCACTCTTATTTATTCCATTTAAAATAGATAATAGGGTGTTAATAGTATGGGAACACGTTAACTAATTAATACTTTAAAATCAAAGACAACCAAAACATAGTATAAAAGTATTTTATTAAAATATCCTTTATACTACATATAAAATCCAACTGAAGCACGTATAAAATTACACGAACCTTTCTGGTAGGTTGGACGGTCTGGGTTTTAACAACAACAACAACGACCCATGAATTCAATGATTTAAGGATGCGTTATTCAAATAAACATTCCATTTGAACCAGCAGATCCCATTTGTTTAATGCTCCGCGAAATGTTTTTCAGTTCAAATGTTTCCACAATTTTGAACGTACTCCCAATTTTGATCCTATTGTATTTGATAGTGTTCCTGTTTCATCTTGTCATCCCATTTGTGAATATTATCGCTATGACCTTCTTGCCCTTAAACGTATTCCATTTTCTCAGCTTATATGTCCTACTAGCCGCATTCGACGACCAGCCTGTTCGCTACCCTTCAAAATTCTGACCGTGGCAACTCGCTGGGATTCGTCTGACCATATTACAACTCGCCAATCATCCACAGTCCAGTGTCGATGTTCTTGAGCCCATTGGAGTATCTTCTATTTTGAGGCTGCTGTGATCTAAGGACGTCGCCGAGGTATACGGCTGAATAATTCCATGCGATACAGCTTCCGGCGAAGGATGCGCTCGAAAATAGACGGACCCGGTTCAGCATTAATCTGTGCCGCCAATTGGTCCCTGGTTTGGAAGCGATTAGCGGTAGCCATGCGCCTCACATGCCGACTACCTACCGGGGTTAGTATCATCTTGGGGCCGGCATTGCATCGGCGGGAACTATTTGACAAAAGCCTTGCATATGCATTGTACTTACTGTAGATGCTGGCACATCCAAGAACGCTGCAATCTCTGCAATTTTGTGACCATATTCCCGGTCAAATACGTTGGTCCCCTATTGCCAGTCGGTGATGTCTCGTTTGCGGCCCAATTTCCAACTTTACGAACAGACGAAGCACACTGATCTCAAGGTTTCACAACACGTTCAACCTTCTCCCTCTGTTTGCCTACGCGATGTGCACTGCAGACACGTGATCTGACAGTGTAGGCTCGCGGTAAATGCTGATTTCGTAATATTTTGTCCAGGATGTTTATAAGGGATGTACAAAATTGTATTGTATATAACAAAAGATGAAGGAAACAAGCAGTTTCAAAAACTGATCTACTTCATCAACTCATTCCATTTTCGAAACCGCTTGCTTCCTTTAATATTTTTATATCTATATAATAATTGTATAACGCTTTTTTGTCTTTTTAGACCCTCCAGAAGCCCTGCGGTTACCTAAAATACTGAATCATTGACAAAATCTAACTTTGTCCAATTTGGATTAAGATGACTATTTTCAACTCTAATAGGGCCATACATTATTAAAAAAAATGAAACGTCTTAAAAGAGCTTGGAAATCTTGGAAAGAACATAAAGAGTAGACTATAAGAATAACCCACTTCTTCGTCTGTCCATAACGCTTGACGAGAAATTTTGAGGAATTTCGCCAACTTGGCGACTATTTAATTGTCGCTAAAATCACAAAAATGTCGCCAAATTGATAAAAATGACTCATTTCTTTGGGTGTTAGTTTCCCTGTCTTTGACAGGCTTAAATACCAGTATTATATAATTTCGTATTATTAAATACTAGTATTATAGAATTTCGTAGTATTTTATTCGCACGTACTTTTACAATCATTTTTCGATTGTTTTTGTTGTTTAATAATGTTTGCTTATCTCGTAATGCTTCTGTTCATTGACACATTATAACATATACATTATATTGTGGTTACAGCATAAAACATCCCTCTAAATGTTTTCGGTTCGGCAGTTCAGTCTTTGATTGGATTTACGTTACATCACACAAGGGAAGTATTTCAAAAGGAAAATAAACAGATGTGGGCAGCACATGACTTTAAAATGTAATTAATTTACACATTTTACAGTAATAAAACTAATGTATGAGACCCAAGGTACTGCGTTTTTAACGTTGAATTGCACATTTGGCGATTTTTCGGATGACAACATGTAGAACTATTTCAAAGTATCCAACTAACGTATATTTTGCGCAACTTTAAATAAGCAATTATAAATATTGATAGCATCCTCAATAAGTGACAATATATTGATAGCATCTTCAATAGTTCATATATTAAAATAATTCAATTCTTAATTCATCAATTTGGCGTCATTTTCTTTATTTTAGCGTCTTTTCTTTAATTTAGCGTCATTTTTGCAATTTTGACGATATTTTCGTCAACCTGGGGTAAAATATTGCCCAATTGGTGATATGTCTCTAGATTATTCACAAAGTTCACCAAATACATCAGCAGGTGTTACAAACAGAGAGAAAAGCATTATAAAAAGCATATACCAGAAGGTATGTCCGTCATATGAAGGAAATCTGAATTTGCGAAACATTACTTCCCATTTGGCGTCATTTTTATCAATTTGGCGACATTTTTATCAATTTGGCGACATTTTTGTGATTTTAGCGACAATTAAATAGTCGCCAAGTTGGCGAAATTCCTCTAAATTTCTCGCCAAGCGTTATGGACAGACGAAGAAATGGGTTATTCTTATAGTCCACTCTTTACGTTCTTTCCAAGATAATGAACTAAATTAGTTGTCATTACATTGACGTAGCGTCGGTATTATCAATTTCGCAAATTTTTATCAACTGGGTGACATTTTCGTTAATATGGCAACATTTAAAAAAGTCGGCAAGTTGGCGATATTTTGCAAAAATCGTTGCCAAAATCTCGGCGAGGTTTATGGATGGAGAAATAAGTTATTATTATAGTAGATAAATGGCTCTTAGAGTTCAAATACAAATGTATTACCCAAAGTATATTATCATATGAATGGAACAAGCTAGATCCACAAGAAGGATGTAACCAAATTTATCGCATGATATTACATATGAAAAGTGAACTTATTTCACAATAGTTAATATATTTTATTTCATGTGATTTTTTAATACATTTATTTCAAACATCTGCAATATCTCGAGAACGGTTTACGCTAGCGTTCTAAAGCTTATGTTACCCGTTTTCTAAGGAAAAATGCCATAAGATATGACTATTTGTATAACTTTATTAAAGGTTCTGATTTTTTGATGATTTTTTCAAAATTTAATTCGAAAATTTAGGAGGGTTCCGAACACTCGATTGTGTTTAAATACAATAGGCTTCCAGTATTCACATTGTAATTTTCGTACAAAATTTCGTTTGAATCGCTTTATTCGTTCGTGAGATATCGTCTCCACAGACTCATTTACACCCACACACACACACACATACTTTCACACACACATCACCTCAAAAACGTTCGATACGTATACAGGGATGCTTGAAACGTGCTCTCCTGTCTAAAACTCGAATTCGAATTTTCGACCCCGTCAAAATACTTTCCTTATACATTATACCATGTTGATAATGAAAGTAACAATCACCCGCACATCATCTGCAAATACGGCTTCCAAAAAAGACGGTTGTGTCAGAGAAATATATGGGATTGAAATATGTCAAACTGTTTGGTGATATTTGCTTGAAATAACATAAAAATTCAAAGTGGAGTTGAAATAAGAGAAAACAATATGTATACAATCTTCGAAACTAATATACTTTAAATGCGGCTATCTTAAAGATTATAAGTAAGGTTGAAAACTTCACTTAGCGAGCTAATGAGAAACTACAGCACACAAAATGATACTATTTTTAAAAGCATAGCAGTATTATTCTTACACCAAAATGAATGCACTTACTTCAAAGAAATTCTCCAGACTTTATAAACTATAAAGTATAAGAAGTAATACCTCACACGTTTACAAGTCTTTAATATTTCAACAATAGCTTGAAAATTTATCAGACAATAAGTTACAACAATGTAAAAATATAAACACCTATCATTGGTCGTGAATATTCATTATGACGTCACAGATGCATTGTTGACCACAAACGATTTTGTTTCGTTCTTTCATTATTACGGGTGCGCATTGAAAGATGCGCGAGTCATTTATTTACAAAACATAATTACCAGTAGTTCTGTTTCTTTGAACTAGATTAAGAATAAATAATTTAAAGTTGTAACCAGAAAAGCATATATGTATATATATATATATATATATATATATATACAGGGTGAGTCGAAATTGTTTTTACAAAAGCAGAGGGGCGATAGTGCCCCACCAGACGAACAATAATTACCATGTAACATAGGGTCGCATTGCACCTAGAGAGGCGAAAAGAGTAAAATTAGAAAACGAACCTGTACGTACACCAGTGTTGGGAAAGCGAATAAATGATACCAAACGTTGCACAAACAGATTTATTGTGCAGCGACAAACAGCGACAACACAGCAAGTGCTCAAAGTGGCGATCACGCGTGTCGTTGCACCGTTCAGACCGGCGAAACAATGACTGACGCACCCTCTCGAAGATTCCGGGTGTTGTGTTAATGTGGTCTGCGGCAACAACGATGCGCGCGACGAGATCTTCCGCCGAGTCCACAGGCGTCTCGTACACTAAAGATTTCATGTGGCCCCAGAAGAAAAAGTCCAGTGGATTGAGGTCTGGTGAGCGAGGAGGTCACGCCATAGGTCCGCCACGTCCGATCCAGTCTGCGGGATATGTGGCATTCAAGAAGTTTCGGACCGTGATGGAAAAGTATGCCGGGGCTTCATCGTTCATAAACCACATGTCGCTCTGAATGGGGAGGGAACGGCCTGCAATAAACTGGGCAGAAAGTATTCCAAAAAGATACGGTATGTTGCGCCGGACAAACGGTCTGGCAGGATGTATGGACCGACCAGGTAATCACCAAGCATACCTGTCCTGATGTTCACGGTAAATCGGTGCCGGTGTTTACGATGGGTTATGCAGTGGGGATTACAGGCAGACCACACTTGTTGATTGTGCATGCTGAAAATGCCTACTCAGCTGAACGTTGTCTCATCGCTAAAAAAATCTAATGCAGGCAATCGTGAATCGGTATTCCTCATTCTGAGCATACACTGCACAAAGGCTGCCCGGCGGGGATAATCATCTGGGTGCAAAGATTGCACGTGGTAGGGGTGCATGCGTTCCTCGTGTAAAATACGCCACACCACTTTCTGAGAAACACCCATTTCGTCTGCCACCGCTCGCGTACTGGTGGACGGAGCTGCTGCAAATCTCGTCAGGAGTTGCTCTTTCAGTTCAGGCGTTCGTGCAATTCGCGAACGTCCTGCATTGCTGTTAGCGATGGCGAACGACCCGGTTTCTCGCAGTCGTCGATCGACACTGGCAAAGGTAGGATGACGGGGAATACGACGATTTGGAAACCGCTGCTCGTACAATCTTCGTGCTGCGCATCCATTACCTTTGGCTTCACCGTATGTGAGGTGCATGTCGGCCAATTCCTCGTAGGTGTACTCCGTCATAGCATTCACGCAACGTGTCGGACGATGTTATCACCTATATAACTTGCAGCGTTGAAGTTGTGACGGTTTTTAAAGAGCAACGTGTGCTCTGATTGGACATTGCCGGAACCTACTAGGAGTCAGTTATGATGATACTGCTCCCTGGACATTTATATACGGTACCTAGTCTTTCATTTTAGAATTTGTTGATTTTTGCGAAACATTTTGCAAAATAAGGCAGGTTCTGTTTTCTTTAATCATACCGAAATCTAATCAACACCAGGGTAGCTTATAACCACAAGTAACTTATCTACCAAAATTTGTGAAATTTGGTCATTTAGTTTTAAACTATAGTGGATACAAACTATTTTTGTGGGTCATTTAGCAAAAAGAGGCAGGTTCTTTCATCCCGAATCAAACCAAAATCTAATCAGCACCACGATAACACACAAGTGACTTACTTACCTGTAAAATTTTATAAAATTTGGTCCATTAGTTTTTTGGATTAGAGTAGATACATCTATTGCGCACACATACACACACACACATGCACACATACAGACGCCAAGCCAAAAATATTTTTTGTCGTATTCAGGAGGTCCCAAAACGTGTAGATCCGTCAAAAACTCGAGTTGCAATTTTCAACACAATTCAAATACTTTTCCTATATATTACCATGTATTACAGGGAAAATTACAACTTACTAGGCATCTTAAATTCATATAATAAACATTATATCTTTATTGATATATCAATACACGTATTCTGTTGTATTCACTGACGAATTAAATGTAAAGGAATGACTGCGTTGCATTAGTCTGCATCATATAGCTGAGTGACTAAGTCGTGAATTACACAGTCCGAACTGCATAAGGTAGAAACTTGTAATCTTTCATAAAGGTGAACTTGACCTATAAGTATAATGAAAAAATTCTAAAATCTTGAAGTTTGTTTTTATAAAAATTTATTAATCGCAGAATTTTTGTTCCAAAACTCTTCCATTTTTAATTCGTGGACGTCTAAGTACACAAAATTATTTTTTGTATCATTCTGTGCAGAAAAAATATTCTAAATTTTCTTAACAAACACTATTTGTGTACAGCCAACCATTTCCCTTTCATTGCAATACATGGAAGGTGTTGGAGTCGTTTCGAAAATCGTAATTCGAATTTTCGACCGATCTACACATTGCAAGCACTCCAGAAATCGAAAAATATATTTTTGGCATGACGTCTGTGTGTTTGTTTTTGTGTCTGTCTGTGAAATGTTCTCTAGCTGAAAACCAACTCTAACTGAAAAACTTACTAATCGAAATGCACAAAATTTGGTAGATAAATCACTTTTGGGTTATCCTGGTACTGATTAAATTTTGGTAGGATTTGAATCCCGCTTTTTGGTATGATGTGAAGTCTTCTGTGGTATAATGTGAATCCCACCTTTTTTCCAAAATGGTCAGCAAAAATTATCAACATCTGAGGTAACAGAATACTTATGCTCAAATGTATAAATTAAATCCTTGCTTCAGACGTAATTTTTGACGACAAAAGAATAAGATCAACTTCATGACAATAAGACTAACCATTCTGGAGATAAGATAATTACTTATCACTGATCAAATCTTATGAAGTAATAGAATTTTCTATCTCCTCTTCCGGTAGGGTGGGGGAAACTAGGGATTTTCAAAAAGCTTTTTCAGACATACCAAACGACTTGTCGTTGACGTAGAAGACAATATTCTTGTACATTTATAAAATCCAGACGGGTTATTCATTTCTTCCCCAGGATTAACAGAATGGAGAAAACCGAAAAGTTTTCCCAGAACCCCAGGAGATTTGAACGTTAGAAGGCATAGAGGGCTGAAACGCACTAATATAATATTAACTACTGGACAGAAACTAAGCAAGTTTTCTATAAGAATACTATTTTTGGCGATAAGTTCCATACATTGTTAAAAAATCTGATGTGGGCAACACATGACTTTCCTTATATAATGTAATGAATTTACTACTTTTACAGAAAAAAAATAGGTTTTTCTTATAGTAGATACTAATATTCTTTCCAAGATATTGAATTTTCGACAATTAGTCGTCATTTTCATTGATTTAGCGTCATTTTTATCCATTTGGTGAGATTTTCGTTAATTTGGCAACATTTCAAAAAGTCGCCAAGTTGGCGACATTCCACCAAATTCGTCGCCAAAATATCGCCAAGCGTTATGGACGAAGAAATAAGTTGTTCTTACAGCAGATAAATGACTATTGGCGTCCAAATACAAAAGTATTACTCAAAGTATTTTTTTCATGAATGGAACGAGCTAGATCCGCGAGAATGATGTCACCCAATTTATCGCATGGTATTACAAATGAAAAGTGAATATGTTTCACAATAGGAAATATTTTTTTTTATTTTATATGACTTTTTAATATTTTTTTTGAAAAATGTGCAATATCTCGAGAACGGTTCATGTTAGCGTTCTAAAATTTATGTCAATCGTTTTCTAATGAAAAATTACATAAGAAATGTCTATTTGCGTAACTTTATCAGTGGTTTTGATTTTTTGACGATTTTTTCAAAATTTTATTCGAAAATTTAGGGGGGTTCTGAACATTCGATTACGTATAAAAACAATAGGCTTCCAGTGTTTACGGATTGTGATTTTTGTACCGAATTTGGTTCGAATCGGTTCATTCGTTCGTCACTTATCGTCTCCACAGACTCACTGACACACACACAACACTTCAAAAATGTTTGATTCGTGATCAGGGATGCTTGAAACGTGCTCTCCTGTCGAAAACTCGATTTCGAATTTTCGACCCCGTCACAATACTTTCCTTATACATTATGTATATAAGGAAAGTAACAAAATAAAACTTATTAAATAAAAGTTGCAATTTAATGTTTTAAGAGTTTTAATTTTTTGTCATTGACAGGCCTAACTACTGGTAATATAGTGTTTATCTTAATCAATAGATAAAACCTATCATTTTGTTAGCGAGATTAATTAATAACAAGTTCGAACAGACAATAAATTCGAACAGAGAATAAAAGTTTGAAATAAATATAAGTTCGAATAAAAGTTCGTTATTATGTTAATTAAATATCAAAGTATTTTAATCCATGGGAGATGTCTTAAATACCAATATTTTCTTAGAAGTATGATATATATGAAATTAGCTAATCCTTTATAATTATAATGGACATATGTTGTTCTGTGTCCCATAAAAATTATGCTTCAGTGACGTTAATTTCTCTTAGTATCCAAAGTTCTGAAATAATCATTAGTTTGCTGTCGCAGTCTGTCACTGAAATGTAATGTTATTCTCAGAAGGAAAGTTTAATCACTTTCAAAATGCATTTCAAGGTAATAATCCCTGTATCCCCAAAGACCTTACCATAGTGAAAAGCATCGAAATTAAGTTATTGGATTTCAGATAACAACGATGCAATTAGCGTCTCCATACGACCTAGAATATCCTCGAGCATCATGAATCGAAACCTGATGCGAAATTTTTGAAATTAGAAGCTTAATTTTAATATCCGTTTTCCATATTTTCTCACTATTATAAAATGTGTTGTTCTTATAAAAATAGTAGTGAGTGAAAGTAAGAAATATTCGAATAGCTTGTGTTTTTTCAGTCATCATTATTTTAAAAATCTGATGTGGACAACACATGACTTTCCTTATATAATGTATTGAATTTACTACTTTTACAGTAAAATAAATAGGTTTTTCTTATAGTAGATACTAATATTCTTTCCAAGATATTGAATTTTCTTCAATTAGACGTCATTTTCATTGATTTAGAGTCATTTTTATCTATTTGGCAAGATTTTCGCTAATTTGGCAACACTTCAAAAAGTCGCCAAGTTGGCGACATTCCGCCAAATTCGTCGCCAAAATCTCGCCAAGCGTTATGAACGCAGAAATAAGTTATTCTTACAGCAAATAAATGACTATTAGCGTTCAAATACAAAAGTATTACTCAAAGTATCTTTTTTCATGAATGGAACGAGCTTGATCCAGGAAAATGATGTTACCCAATTTATCGCATGGTATTACATCTGAAAAGTGAACATGTTCCTCAAGAGGAATTTTTTTTTTTATTTTATATGACTTTTTAATAATTTTTTTGAAAAATGTGCAATATCTCGAGAACGGTTCATGTAAGCGTTCTAAAATTTATGTCAATCGTTTTCTAATGAAAAATTACATAAGAAATGTCTATTTGCGTAACTTTATTACTGGTTTTGATTTTTTGACGATTTTTTCAAAATTTCATTCGAAAATTTAGGGGGGTTCTGAACATTCGATTACGTATAAAAACAATAGGCTTCCAGTGTTTACGGATTGTGATTTTTGTACCGAATTTGGTTCGAATCGGTTCATTCGTTCGTCACTTATCGTCTCCACAGACTCACTGACACACACACAACACTTCAAAAATGTTTGATTCGTGATCAGGGATGCTTGAAACGTGCTCTCCTGTCGAAAACTCGATTTCGAATTTTTGACCCCGTCACAATACTTTCCTTATACATTATGTATATAAGGAAAGTAACAAAATAAAACTTATTAAATAAAAGTTGCAATTTAATGTTTTAAGAGTTTTAATTTTTTTGTCATTGACAGGCCTAACTACTAGTAATATAGTGTTTATCTTAATCAATAGATAAAACCTATCATTTTGTTAGCGAGATTAATTAATAACAAGTTCGAACAGACAATAAATTCGAACAGAGAATAAAAGTTTGTAATAAATATAAGTTCGAATAAAAGTTCGTTATTATGTTAATTAAATATCAAAGTATTTTAATCCATGGGAGATGTCTTAAATACCAATATTTTCTTAGAAGTATGATATATATGAAATTAGCTAATCCTTTATAATTATAATGGACATATGTTGTTCTGTGTCCCATAAAAATTATGCTTCAGTGACGTTAATTTCTCTTAGTATCCAAAGTTCTGAAATAATCATTAGTTTGCTGTCGCAGTCTGTCACTGAAATGTAATGTTATTCTCAGAAGGAAAGTTTAATCACTTTCAAAATGCATTTCAAGGTAATAATCCCTGTATCCCCAAAGACCTTACCATAGTGAAAAGCATCGAAATTAAGTTATTGGATTTCAGATAACAACGATGCAATTAGCGTCTCCATACGACCTAGAATATCCTCGAGCATCATGAATCGAAACCTGATGCGAAATTTTTGAAATTAGAAGCTTAATTTTAATATCCGTTTTCCATATTTTCTCACTATTATAAAATGTGTTGTTCTTATAAAAATAGTAGTGAGTGAAAGTAAGAAATATTCGAATAGCTTGTGTTTTTTCAGTCATCATTATTTTAAAAATCTGATGTGGACAACACATGACTTTCCTTATATAATGTATTGAATTTACTACTTTTACAGTAAAATAAATAGGTTTTTCTTATAGTAGATACTAATATTCTTTCCAAGATATTGAATTTTCTTCAATTAGACGTCATTTTCATTGATTTAGAGTCATTTTTATCTATTTGGCAAGATTTTCGCTAATTTGGCAACACTTCAAAAAGTCGCCAAGTTGGCGACATTCCGCCAAATTCGTCGCCAAAATCTCGCCAAGCGTTATGAACGCAGAAATAAGTTATTCTTACAGCAAATAAATGACTATTAGCGTTCAAATACAAAAGTATTACTCAAAGTATCTTTTTTCATGAATGGAACGAGCTTGATCCACGAGAATGATGTTACCCAATTTATTGCATGGTATTACATCTGAAAAGTGAACATGTTCCTCAAGAGGAAATTTTTTTTTTTATTTTATATGACTTTTTAATAATTTTTTTGAAAAATGTGCAATATCTCGAGAACGGTTCATGTAAGCGCTCTAAAATTTATGTCAATCGTTTTCTAATGAAAAATTACATAAGAAATGTCTATTTGCGTAACTTTATTACTGGTTTTGATTTTTTGACGATTTTTTCAAAATTTCATTCGAAAATTTAGGGGGGTTCTGAACATTCGATTACGTATAAAAACAATAGGCTTCCAGTGTTTACGGATTGTGATTTTTGTACCAAATTTGGTTCGAATCGGTCCATTCGTTCGTCAGTTATCGTCTCCACAGGCTCACTGACACACACACACACACACGCATACTTTCACACACACACACACACACATACACACACACAGACATCACTTCAAAAATGTTTGATTCGTGATCAGGGATGCTTGAAACGTGCTCTCCCGTCGAAAACTCGAATTCGAATTTTCGACCCCGTCACAATACTTTCCTTATACATTATGTATATAAGGAAAGTAAAAATAGTAGTGAGTGAAAGTAAGAAATATACGAATAGCTTGTGTTTTTTCAGTCATCATTATTTTCATTTCTTTTTAAGCTTTGGAATAAATACTCAAAAAAATTTTTGTATAATTCTGACAAAGTGTATTACTCTTAGCTTTACTTTTAGCTGTGTTACAAATGTTGCAATATAGAAAGTTATTGGCATGAGGCTGTCAATTGAAATGCGAGTTTCCGCATTCATTTAGAAGTTGTTTCGAACACTGTAAATCACTAATAGAATATTATAATGAGACATATATATGTGTGTGCATGTGTGTTTGTGTTTGTGTATATTTGTGCAATGAACGTATCTACTCCAGTTTCAAAACTAAAAGACAAAAAACAAAATTAACTATATTTGGTAGTTAAATCCCCAATGCAGTACCCTGGTGTTGATTAGATTTGAGAACTATTTAAAATTTTTAAACTGAAATACTTCTAAATAACTTGCAAAGTTAAACACGACAAAATTTAAATAAAGCAAAATGTGCGGAATTTATTAATTAAATGATTTATTTATACGCAACGTTTTATGAAAAAACTAATAAAATAATCCCCACAGCTCTAGAATAAACCATTCCAAGTTATTTGAGTTTTAAGAATTTTGGAGACATGGCGCCATTTTAAAATGTGCTTACTCGCCAAATAAAAAACATATGTTCTTTTAACTGAAATTCATAATTTAAAATGAGTATATATTATGTAAACTTTTTTACGCGATCTAACGAAGCGGTGGCTGTGCTATCAAGACAAGCTTTTCTTCGGGATCGCTCAACTATGGAGTTGTAGGTTCGAGTCCCACCTGCGGGCATGGTAGTCCTGTTGTTGGGCGTAGTGTATTCCAATCCCACTGGTACGCTGGGATAACGTCTTGACGTCTTGTGGCGGCTAAATAATTTCCGATTCTGACCGACTGACTGGATTATAGTCGAATGATTGAATGCATCAAGAGCGCCTGGTCATTAGCAAATAAATAATTTTCACTATCTTGGTGTGCTATGATGTTTAACAATATCAAGAGTTCAATCTTGCTGTCCTAGTTATAAACAGGGTTGAACTGGCCCATCGGCATCGTTGAACTGGCCCATCATTCAACATAATTATCTAATCACTATCACTGGCGGGGAACATTCATGCCTTTCTCAGTGGTACACTTCATGGATCGAACAGGAGCCTTATCATATAAGTCCAGGTCGTCGAACACAAGTTTTTATGGCCGGCACGATGTTAAACAGTCAGGACTTGAGCTGGTCATCTATCACTAGAAGTTCACAAAGGCCAGGTAGGCCAATTTGGGGGTTGGTCCTACCGTCAGGTCGAGCAAGGGCTGCACTTCACATTGTTTCACTATGACCGGCTGGACTGGGCCGCTTTCGTTGGAAGCATTCATTTGAAGTTTTATAGAAATACGAGTTTTTGGTAATGATGTTATTTCTACAGTGTTAAATCGAATGTTTTGTTTACAAATATAATATTAGCTTTTTGATCATCGGTAGAGAAGCGTGATAAAATAATTTGGAGAGACATAAGATCAGGAACCAAAATTCACAAACAATAATATTACTTTCCCTATATACAATAATGCATAAGGAAAGTATTGTAACGGGGTCGAAAATTCGAATTTGAGTTTTCGACGGGAGAGCACATTTCAAGCATCTCTGATTACGAATTGAATAGTTTTGAGGTAACGTCTGTGTGTGTGTGTCAGTGAGTCTGTGGAGGCGATATCTCACGAACGACTGAAGCGATTCGACTGAAATTTGGTACAAAGATTACAATCCTTGAATACTAGAAGCCTATTGTTTTTAAACACAATCGAATGTTCAAAACCCCCCAAATTTTGGAGTGTAATTGTGAAAAAATCATCAAAAAATCAAAACCTTTAATAAAGTTAAGCAAATAGACATTTCTTATGTAATTTTTCCTTAGAAAACGATTGACATAAACTTTAGAACAAACACTAGCATGAACCTTTCTCGTGATATTGCCCATTTTTCAAATAAATTTATCAAAAAATCCGATAAATTGAAAAGATATAATAACTGTTGAAAAACATGTTTTTTTCATATGTACTATCATGCCATAAATTTGGTGACATCATTCTCATGGATGTAACTCGTTCCATTCATGAGAAAAGATACTTTGAGTAATTCTTTTGCATTTGAACGCCAATAGTCATTTATCTGCTATAAGAATAACTTATTTCTACGTCCATAACACTTAGCGAGATTGTGGCGATGAATTTGGTGGAATTTCGCCAACTTGGCGACTTTTTAAATGTTGCCAAATTAACGAAAATCTCGCCAAATGGATAAAAATGACGGTACATCAATGAAAATGACGACTCATAGATGAAAATTGAATATCTTGGAAAGAATATAAGTACCTACTACAAGAATAACTTATTTTTTTTTACTGTAAAAGTAGTAAATTCATGGCATTATGTAAGGAAAATCATGTGCTGCCCACATTATATTTTATTTTAAATTGATGTTTAAAAGATATGCATTAGAAATATACTCAACTCATTTTTTAATTCTCAAACTCTGGAGTATTAACACGCCACTTTTATCCATTTCACACCAGCTTTTGCTAACTGAACAATGACCAGCTTATATACCCTCTGTGGGCCTACGCAACGACTGGGCGGTCAAGGCAAACGTTTCTTCCTGCTCGCTCGGCTACCGGGTTGTGGGTTCGAGTCCCACCTGCGGGCATGAATGTTGTGTTGTTGGGCATAGAGCATGGGCACCACCGTAAATAAACAACCTGCGTGGTATAATGCACAGAAACGTAAGAGCTAAATGGCATAATTTTTACCATATCGTGTAATGGTAAACTGACTATGTTAACAAATAAAATTTGAAACTAAACCCATTAAACATCGAAATGTATCTTTGTGATGAAAATGAGTTATTTAGAATACTTGAATAACAATATTTAAAGATTTCAAAAAAACTCGTGTATATATTTTAATGAAAGTGAATACTTAATTTTACGGTTTATTAAAAATATCCATCAAAGAAGATACATTTAGATATATCCTTCTAAAATTAGAGGTTAAACGATTGTAAGTTTCTGAAGAAACCGTTTTTAATACAGAAATAATGAAAATTTCCATACTGCTAAAAAAACGAGTATTTCGTTTTGGAAACGTAAGGGCAAAATTCCCGTGTGACGTCACGTGCCCATGCTCTATAATATGCTCGGCCCCACTGGTGCACCGGGGAGCGTCTTGTGAAGGCTAAATAATTCACCATTCTGGCCGATTTATAGGCGAATGATTGAATGTATCAAGTACCTGGTCATTAACAAATAAATAAATACCCTCGGTGGAAAAATCTACGTAACTCGGGAAATTCTTTATCTACAAAATTTGATAAGTTTCCATAACGCGCCAAAGCACCGAATTGGTGACATTTCACCAAATTTGTCACGAATGTCAATTAATTTATCTCCGAGTCGAGCGCCCCGGGCCTGTAATTAATATAGGGGTTACATGTAAACGGTGCTTTTCCGTGAAAATCAGCTGCCCGGCATAAAAACATTTACGCGTTCATAACAATATTTATTTCAATCGGTAACAAGGAAGAGTTTGTTGACGAGATCAAGTTAATGAAAAGCTCTACATTGGGCCATGATTTCCCGTTCTATCTGCATCTGTTAATCTGGGAAGAAAGTTATTTGCTGGATACAACTTTTATTTATTTTATTTTATTTTTATTTATTTTATTTATTTATTTTATTTTTATTTATGAATGAAGTCACCAAATTTATCACATGATATTACATATGAAAAGTGAGCATGTTTCACAATAGTTAATATTTTTTATGTGATTTTTTGATACATTTACTTTAAAAATGTGCAATATCTCGAGAACAGTTCGTGCTAGCGCTCTAAAGTTTATGTCCATTGTTTTCTAATGACAAATTGCATCCGAAATGATTATTTGCGTAACTTTATTAAAGGTTCTGATTTTTTTATGATTCTTTCAAAATTTCACTCGAAAATTTAGGAGGGTTCTGAACATTCGATTAATTTTAAAAACTATAGACTTGCAGTATTCACAGAATGTATTTTTGTACGAAATTTCGTTCGAATCGCTCTATTCGCCAGTGAGATATCGTCTCCACAGCCTCACTGACGCACACACACACACACACACAGACATCACCTCAAAAACGTCTGATTCGTGTTCAATGATTCTTAAAGCGTGCTCTCCCGTCGAAAACTTGAATTCGATTTTTCGACCCCATTACAATACTTTCCTACATTATACTATGTATATAAGGAAATTAAAAATGAAGTCAGTCATGCTCGGGATAGGGGCCCCCTAGTGTAAATGGCTTAAGGTTCCAGCTGTGATTTTTTTCTTTTTTTTTTCGTCAGTTGAAGCAGTGGGTATTTTATCAAGCCCTGTATTTTAACATATTTGAAAATATTTTTCAGTGAATCCCCTATGTCTGGCAAGACTTGAAGTAAAACTAGTAAACTAGTATAAAACAAAAAATAACAATCATGCATAAAGCATTGATTATGAAACACTTTCCAACTTCAATGCAATTTTATTTAAACATCTCTAAAATGCGATACATTCCTCAGTAATACTTTTAAAATTATCACAATACTACATTAATTTATTATACTTGAAAACATAAAACTTCATCGAAAAAAATGAACTTCATTCAAATGACGGCATTGAAATATAAATTGCCTGGTTTAAACATCTCTAAAATGCTATATAGTCCTGGGTAATATTTTTAAAATTATCATAATACTACAATAATTTATTATATTTGAAAACTTCATCGAAAACAAATGAAATTTATTCAAATGACGTCATCGAAATATAACATGCCTGGCTCTCTCTATAAAAGTAGCATTTCATTCATTTCATTCATCGCAATACTATTGTTTTGGCATGGACTGCCGTGAAATGAACAACTATGATTCTAAAAGTGGACTGTATTTATTCGATGACTAAACTAATTACAAATGTCTGTTGAAGACCTTCCAACTTACAAAATGCAGCATGATACATGCGTCCAAGTGCGGCTCAAACTATGAACTTCAGTGCGGTCGGACGTTCTGTCTTCCTTTCCATCTGAATGTGATGCGGTCGATGCGATGTGATGCGATCTTTGTGATGCCATCTTGCTATCTTTTCTCACCGTGTCGAGCCTCCGAATATACTTGCCTTACCCTGGGCACTTCGAGATTCGTAGAAATGCGTGCGCCGCGGTATTCAAATTAGCCCGAGGGAGCGCGCGCTATAAGTATTTACGCGAGGACGCGCGATGGGTCTATCACACCCGGTCAGCCGTGTTTGTTAAATAATACTACTGAGAATGTATTTTACCACATTAAATGCATTTTCTATGAAAGCACAGACGCTAAGTGTACACTCAAACCTGTTTTTGTACGGTCTTTTTTGTGCGATTTTATATTTGTGCGATTTTTTTTGTGCGATTTTTTTTTTTGTGCGATTTTTTTTTGTGCGATTTTTTTGTGCGGTATATGAAAATTTCAATCAAATTGGAACATAATTGACAAAGTTATCAATAAAAATAAATTAGTAGGTTTGATCGGCCATTTAGTTTTTCTATGCCAATTCTGAAAGAACTTCAAAATTCCAAAAGGAGCTTCAATCTTGTATATCTGGCTACCGAGACATATACAAGCGTCTAGTGAAACAACAGTCGTCGCAAAAACTGATCACCGACTACATGGTAACTGAAAAAAAAGTCATGAGTGCGAGGTAGTATCTTCAAGTGACGAAAGCGATTTTGAACTAGTTTACCACAAGAAAGTTCGCGTATTGTCAGACTACGAAGGATAATGATTATACGTTTTGAAAAGTTTTGTATGTGTAAAATATTATACACAGTATATATTATATATACTTTATTATATACTTTATTACACAGTACATATTATACATAATATTTTGTATGTGTAAAAATGTTCGCATGTGTATTTTCTAAATCAGATTCCAAAAGGTTTGGCGAGATTCCATGTAGCTACCAAGCCTCGTGTCTTGATTTCGTTTAAAAAAGCAATTCCTAGTTATTTCGTAAGGTTCTGAGTTATTTTCTATGTGAGACTTTTTTTATGCGGTCTTTATTCACCGCATAAAAAAATACTTTTTGATTGTGTTGCGAAAACTATTTTTTATAGCTAGTCGTGAAGTTTTGTGCGATTTTTTTTATGCGTTTTCTTTTATGCGGTCACTATCCACCGCACGAAAATAGGTTTGAGTGTATATTAAAAACAAATAATTTCAAAAAATATTTACAATTTATTCACATGCTTTGCAAATATAAATAGTGTGTTCAGTACAGATATTTTTATCGCACTTAACACAACAAATTGCAGATTTCCTGTCTTTTTTATTTGGACAAGTGTGGCATCTTTTCCTTTAGCCACATTTTTGTACCTTTCTTGATGGCTCAGTAGTCTGACTTGAAGAACAGTGTTCTATCAGTTGTTCTCTCAATTTTCGAGGAAGTTATTGTTGCGTGCTTCTGTTTTGAACATGTTCCTTTATAAGCTCCAAAGCAAGTTCTTTCAAAAATTGTCGCCGACCCTTTGCTGTTATTTGGTTTTTAGGTGACGATAAAAACACACGAGTATTTATAGCTGCTGTGTTTAGTACACGAAAAAAAACACTACCATTGGCCATATTTTGCTTATTCGTGCAGTAGAAAAGTTTGCAGACATTTCATCGACGACATCTACTGCTCCCTTTGTGAGATTATAAAATACTATGGTCTCAGACTTTTTAGCATCGCCAGTTGCTGAGTCTATTGAATCATCATAGTGCATTGTTGACAAAGCGTTTACACATATATTCTTTTTTGGTACATATGAAACTAATGTCATGTGTTTCTGAAAGCCGAACAAAGACGAATACACTTCTCGGTTTTTTCCTGTGATGAATTCCTTAGGTAATTCTCGCTTATTTTTTCTAATTGTTCCCACAAGTGTGATTTTTTTTTCTTTAGAAGGTCTTTAGCCAAATTATAACTTGTATACCAGTTTTCCACTGTAAGGTTTCTTCCAGAATTCGAGAGCTTTTCTGTTATTCTCTTTACGATTTCATCCGCAGAATTATTTAGTTTATACGGAACATCAGGTTACGCGTCTGCATAAATTTCTAAATTCCAGGTATAAAATGTTCTGGAATCCACAAGAGCAAAGATTTTTATACCATATTTTGCAGGTTTGTTAGGAATGTATTGACGAAAAGAATATCGTCCTCTAAAAGTTTCAAGCTTTTCGTCAATTGCTATATATTCACCCACAGTATAACACTTTTGTTCGACATAGTTCGATGGAAAATATCGGGACCTGTTCCATCCATAGCATAGAGATTTTTCACATTTACATGCGACGATTTGTGAAATCCTGCTAAGTACAAAAGACCAATCAACACTTTAATTTCTGTTATTGAAGTTTCTTTGGCATCACGATCTCTCTCAAAATTATGAGCTATAGTCTCTAAATACGTATTTGCGTAAATCACGATATCAATTAGAATACTATCATCAATCAATAGTTGCCACGAATCAATTATCGAACATACGTTTTTTGCGTCACCAATGTTTCCTGGTAATTTTAGTATGATATTGTGAGAAGGAATTCTGACATTTTGCCGATTTTTAATTTTATTCCATTTTGTGCCGTCTTTGTGAACGTATAAGTTTTGAAACAAAATGTCTGTATCTTCATCTTCATCTGTATCGTCGCAAGAATCAATATCTTCCTGTGAAGGAGAATTATGTTCACTAAAATTCTCATCATCATTTATTTCTCCATCCTCATCATTTATTGTTTCTTCACCAGTTGATATATCTCTAAGCATAGTTTCAAGCCTTTTCATTTCAGCCTTGTACGACATATATCGCTTCATTTTACTTCCAAAACTTAAAAAAAAAAATGAACTTAGATCTAAATACACGAACACTCGCGTCGCGTCTGAAAGAACCTAACATCCAAAATACCTACAAAAGTGAAATTTAGGAATGTGGAAATTCCAACCTTCAGAAAGTGGTTGACCTTGAATACAGCTACGGGGGGACCTGGACCACTTTCGAGAAAAGGGGGTGTTTCTACGGTATGGTTTTAGAACGAGGGGGGGGGGGTAGACTAGACCCAGCGCGCGTGCTCCCGGGTTAGAGCAAATTTGCTTATGCAAAAACTCAAGGACTAGAAACAGTGCGTAGACAGCACCAACAATAATAATTTATTTTATTTAAAACTTAAAACCATGGAGGTACAAGTAATTTAACTCTCTATGCTTAAAACTTCATCGGAAAATCGTCTGCTTCTCTGCCTAAAATAAGTGAATGTTTCATTCATATCAGCTATATGTTGCAGACTCTATGAGTTAAATAATTTTGCGTTAAAGAAATGCAGCGATTCTTATACAATTCATTCTACATCTTTTGATATTTACATTCTCCATAAGTGAAAAGTAGGCTTCGTTGTAGAAATAATCAAAGTTGGATGATCATTTAAACTCGACTATATTGTAATTGCGATGTTTCAATATGTAGATGCACAGAATTTAAACAAAAATAAAGCGGTTTTAAGACGGATACAACACTCAATAGGAATTAAAAAGAACTTTAAAAATTACGATTTTGACACAAGATGGATGCCATATTTTATTTTGAAGTGGGTCACGTGATCTCTTCAATAATAGTAACGTAATCTCTCCACATAAAGAGTGTAATTATTATTTTAGATTTTATTTAAAAAACTACTGAATATATTTTGCTGAAATTTTTTTTATATATTTTATGGGATAATTTGAATATTTCATAAAACTTTCGAAGCAATTTATGAATTTTAAATCCGCTTAAAAAATGTTTGAAAAATGAGGTCCCATAGAGTTCAGTGTATTTCGTTTTTTCAACCCGGTTTCAATCCAAAACTAATTGGATGATATTATTTATTTATATTCCCATAGGTCCCACAGACCGTCTGAACAACATACTAAAATTTATTTTTGATAAAATCATTTTTACAACAGTTATCGTGCTAACGGGCAGACATACAGAATGAAAAAAGTCATAAATATTTTTCAACTATGTTATAAAGTGTTAAAAACAACAAACATTGCAAATTTTTTTCACTTCTGAAAATGGCTTCAAAATGTAAAACCATTTTCTTAAATACTTTGATTTTTGGCTGAAACTAAAACTTTGGTCCCCTAAATTTCGGGCTCTCTAAAATTTAAACCCCAAAATAAAAGCCCTTCATTAAATGCTTTTATTTATGAGCGACCCCCTTTTTCATATTTTACGTAAGGTACTAAAATTGCTAGTGACGCTGCTAGAAATATTTCTGCTCTTTATTGTGTAATTTGATTTGTCAACACCTTTTTTCTTATATTTTTATAGAAACATACTCAAAGATTCTATTTCGATTGCACACTACACAATATTTTTTCTTTTCATACCACTAGTGCCTTGGGTACATAAAAACATTTTAATACACTATTATTTATTTTTATGCAATTCCTTTTACGAAGATAAATCATATAGTTTAGAAAAGCAAAAGCTCTTAACATATCGAAAAAGAGCTACCATGATTTTGAAATTCTAAAGCCAGAATATCTTTTAAGGAAACCGCTTTATTTTTTCCCCACAAAAAAATAAACGACGAAATTTAACATGTATTCTATTATATTATATGACAGATAATATTTTTCCCAATATGCTTATTTTTATTCTCAAAAGAATAATCAAAAATACTTATGGACTTACGAAATATAATTTCCGCAATAGACAATGTTTTTATTAATCTGTACATTTGCTCTTGAAATATATTCCAAGAAAATAATTATATAAAATCTTTTATGTCTTTAAAAACTGTAGTCAAAGGAAAACGCGTCATTTCTCCCGTTTTCTAATGGAATTACTAAAATGGTTATTTTAAGAATATGTTATTTATGGCAAAAATGACAAATATTTTACTTGAATTTTACTAAATTAAAACACTTACGTCTCGGAAATTTTTAATTCCTCTTTCGTACATGATATACAGGGCATCAATGAAAGTCATGAATCTGGTCAACAATAATTCGAGAAGTATTTGTTTATCGTATACTTTTTTAATCATGTGCATTGGAAACCCCAATGGCGCTACACGATCACAACAGCCTTCAAGAGACTGACCCCTGTCATTAGCGGGATACGGAGGGCTATCTTGCTTCCTGTTAGAGGCAATGGAAAAAAAAATTAATTACAAAGTCGCAGAACGTTGCAAAATTAGCATTAAGCATATTTGTATCACAGTAAAAGCTTCAAAACACGCCTCTAAATAACGTTTCTAAAAGATATAATTTTATTAATCTGCATGTAGTAGTGTAAATGTAGAAACATTGAAAAACAAGCGGAGAGATCTTATTATAAGAGTGCAAGCAGGCATTGTTGCTGAAGGTGAACATTTTGTATTGTGTGTATGAAGACAATTTTATTCTGCCATATTGTTTAAAGGTTTAATTTTATGGGGATACTGTGTTAGATTATATACACTATTTTTACAGTTCTTTTCTTTCTTTTGCGGGGAGGGGAGGGGAGGGGAGAAAAAATTACCTAGTAATAATTCTCTATGACTTTGGAGTTTACCCCTTTCCCTATGTCTAACAGAGTGCGAAATAGTCCCCGTACCCAGTAAGATTGCCCCATCATGTAACTCCTTTGGGGTTTCCAATACGCCAGCTTCAAAAAGTATACGATAACCCTAATAGTTGATGAATTATTGGCCCGATACATGACTTTTCTGGACACCCTGTACACAATGTGAAAAGTATTCTAAATATATCTATAATTTAAATTCATATTTTTGACATATTTAAATACTTTTGGCATCCTAGTAGAGGAATAAACTGATTTTATAGTGACGTTTGTGAGTGTGTGTGTGCATTTGTGCTCCTGTTTGTGCTCCCAAATCTATTTAATTTTAATAAAATTTTGCATTAGGTAAATTTTGATAACCACGGTGATGCTTACATTTTAGTGAAAATCAGAAAAAGTAAGAAATGGCTATATTTTGTGAAATGGTTTGCAAAAAGTGAAAAATCCGATATAAAATAATAAATAATAATACAAAATAAATAATATAAAATAAATAAAATTACATAAAATAGATAAAATAAATAAATAATATATACAGATAAAGTAAATAAATTATATAAAATTGATATAAAATAAATAATATATATTATAAAATCGTGTATATAGATAGTTAGAAATTACATTGGGAAATATGTGTTCTCCAAGGTTCCTTTCGCTGCCCCCCCCCTTTTCTCGCCAGAAAATCCTGAAATAAACACTTACTCTGTACGTGTTGCCTTTATGCACGGAGAATATTAAGGCTGTGAAAATGAAAATTTTACTTCCATTACGTCATTTTCAAGATATACCCGATTTGTAGAATTTTATCGAATTACCGCCATCTCTCTATATTAAGAACAAGAAAGATCAATCGTGCTTAAAGCATTGATTATGAAACACTTTCCAACTTCAATGCAATTTTATTTAAACATGTCTAAAATGCAATACATTCCTCAGTAATATTTTAAAACTTATCACAATTCTACATTAATTTATTATATTTGAAAACTTAAACCTTCATCGAAACAAATGAACTTCATTCAAATGGTGGTATTGAAATATAAATTGCTTGGTTTAAACATCTCTAAAATGTGATACATTCATCAGCAAATAATTTTAGAATTATCATAATACTACGATAATTTATTATATTTGAAAACTTCATCGAAAACAACTGAAATTCATTCAAATGACGTCATAGAAAAATAACAAGCCTGGCTCTGTCTATAAAAGCAGCATTTCATTCATAAATAATTCCCCATTCATGTCATTCATCACAATACTATAATAATTTATTTTATTTAAAAATTAAGACCATGGAGTTACAAGTAATTAAACTCTATGCGTAAAACTTCATCGAAAAAAATCGTCCTTCTCTTTGTAAAATCAATGAATATTTCATTCATATCAGCTACGCAGACTCCATGAACTAAATGATTTTGTTTTAAAGAAATACAGAAATTCTAATACAACTCATTCTACATATTTTGCTGTTTACATTTTACATAGGTGAAAAATAGGCTTCGTTGTAGAAATAATCAAATTTAGATGAGCATTTAAACTCAAATATATTGCAATTGCATTGTTTCAGTATGTAGATGCACAGAAGCAAAAATAAAGTGGTTTTAGGAGGGATACAACACTCAATATGAATTAAAAAGTACTTTAAAATCACGATTTTGAGACAAGATGGATGCAATATATCATTTTGAAGTGGGTCACGTGATCTTTTCATATCGTGGTCACGTGATCGCTTCATATAAGTGGTGTTATTATGATTTTAATTTTTATTAAAAAAAACTACTGAATATATTTCGCTGAATTTTTTTTATATATTTTATGGAACAATTTGAATATAACCTAAAAATTTCGAAGCAATTTTTGAATTTTAAATCCGCTTAAAAATTTTTTGAAAAATTATGTCCCATAGCGCTCAATGTATTTCATTTTTTCAACCCGTGTTCAATCCAAAACTAATTGGGTGATATTATTCATTTATATTCCCATAGGTCCTACAGACCGTCTGAACAACACACTAAAATTTCATTTTGATTAAGTCATTTTTACGGCAGTTAGCGTGCTAACGGACAGACAGACAGACAGACAAACAGAATGAACAAAGTCATAAACACTTTTCAACTTTGTGCCAAAGTGTTAAAAATCAGAGTGTAAGAGTATTTTTTACACTTTATTAGAAACAAACAACAAAATTCAGTTCACAAATTTTACACGTGTACTAATATGAACCCGTAGATGTGAAAGATGGGGTTAGAATTTGTATTTAAGCCTTAGTTAATTTAATATTGAATAATAAAATTTAGTATTGCCAGTATGGAAAAGATTTAGCGGGTCGAACCGACTTCCAACTTCTCTGTGATTGGTTATTGGCAGAAACGTCACAAAAATGACTGAATCATTGAAAAAGTTAAAACTTTGAACGTATATATATTTAATTCTAGACTACACTACAACTTTAGATCATATACTTGAGCTTCACATTAGTGGCCGCGACAGGAGGGTAGAGTTTACAAATAGGTTGCAAAAAGTATGTGTGCTCATAATTTTCCAACAAACACACCAACAATACTATATCGAAAGCGACTTTTGAATGTAAACTAACTTTGTGGTCATCTGTTATTCCGACAGTTAGGATATTAAAAAAAAATCGAAATATTTCTTCACCTACACGGTTATAACAATCTTCATCAATTAACAATGGTTAATCATAATTACTAATTCAATAGATTTCTTAAAAAGCTTGATGAACTCCCCGGGGTTGGCGAACGTAGAGTTCAGGAACGCAACCTTCAGGCTTAAAATTACGCGAAGCCGCTAGGTAAAACAAGAAATTATTTACAAACTAAACATGTCTGCAAGTTAAATAAAATACAGTTTCATGAAATATATACAATTACATGAAAACGTTTTAGTGGACCATTTTTCATATTTTGTAGAATTCTTTTTACGAAGATAAATCATAGAATTTATAGAAAAACCAGAAGCACTCAAAACATCAAATATGTTGCAATTCTAATACTTCCACAATTTCTTCAGAAGCAGCTTTATTTTGTTCCAAATAAAATACTCAACGCAATTTGACATGTATTTCATGATACTAGAGGATTTGTTTTTTTACAAAATATTTATTTTTATTTTCAGGATTTAGGCTTTTAAGAGTAAAAAAAATATGAATTATGGTATGTTCTTTACGAGAAACACTAAGTATATTTCTATCCGGATTTCTACTCTTGATAAATAAGAAACTTACAATGAAGTCAGAAAATATATAATGAGTTGGCAAATATGAAGTGATGGCACTTTAGAAGTTTCATTTGTTATTGAAGATAATTAAATACGTATTTTAAAAATTTTCACTAAAATAGCACACATTTTATTTGTTGTATTCAAACACTTGTTTCGGACGTTTTTATTTGTAAAGTCTCTAGATACTCCAATAACTTTGCAGGGAAATGTCTATATATTTTACATTGACCATGCCCCATCAAATGAAAAGGATTGCAGCGCCCCTAGTACAGAATTAACAATAAAGGTTAATCATGCATAAAATATTGATTATGAAACACTTTTCAACTGAAATGCAAATTTATTTAAACATCTCTAGAATGCGATACATCCAGTGGTGATATTTTTAAAATTATCATAGTACAATATTTGGAAACTTAAAACTTCATCAAAAAAGCCAATGCTATACAATCGTTTCCTTCTCTATGTAAAATCAAAGAATATTCCATTCACATCATTTATATTCCAGACTACAGAGCAAAATAATTCTACGTAAAAAAATTCAGCATTTCTTATATAACTCATCTTACAATCGCTTGTTTTGTTTACATTTTGCATACGTTAAAATTGGCTTCTTTGTAGAAATAAGCAAAATTTAATGATCATTTAAAATAAAAAATATTGTATTTGCGTAAGCACAGAATTTAGAAACACAGATGATATGCAAAAATAAAGCGGTTTTAGGGCGGATGAAACACTAAATATAAATAAAGATCAGTCATGCATAAAGCATTGATTATAAAACACTATTCAACTGTAACTATTCAACTGTATTTAAACATCTCTAAAATACGACTCATTCAGCGGCTATAGTATTTTAATTATCACATAACTACAATAATCTATTTAACTTGGAAAATTAAAACCATGGAAGTAAAAGTAAGTTCTAACTCCATGCTTAAAACTGCATTCAGACTTTATTCAAATGATGTCATCGAAATATAAATCGTCTGGCTGCTCTCTATGTAAAATTAGTGAGTATTTCGGTCATACACTTTAACTCTAGACTCCAGAGTTGAATAATTTTGCGTGAAAAAAAATCACCAATTCTTATGCAACTCATCTTACAATCTTTTGTTTACATATTACATTCATTACAGTTAGGCTTCGTTGTAGAAGTAATTAAAGTTTAATGATCATTTAAACTCAAAAATATCGTAACTGCGTTGGCGCAGAATATAGATGCACAAGAAAAACGCAAAAATAAAGCGGTTTTAGGACGAAAGCAATACACATATAAATTTATAAGATCCTTAAGAATTACGATCTTGACACATCGAAAAAAAATGAATGGAAATATTTTATTTTACAATGAGTCAGATGATCTTTATTTATTAAAAAGAACGTTGGAAATCACGATTTTAGCACAAGATGGATGCCATATTTCATTTTGAAGTGGGTCACATGACTTCATCCTATAATATGGGTGTCATTATTATTTTAATTTTTATTTAATAAACTTCCGAACATATTTTGCTGAACTTTTTTTTCATATATTTTAATGGAATAATTTGAATATTTCCTAAAATTTTCGAATCAGTTTGCGAATTTTAAATGCGCTTAAAATATGTTTGAAAAATTAAGTCCCGTACGGTTTAATGTATTTCATTTTTTCAACCCGAGTTCAATCCAAAACTAATTGGGTGATATTATTTATTCATTTACAGTCCCATATGTACCGCAAACCGTCTCAACAACATACTAAAATTTCATTTTGATAAAGTCATTTTTAAGGCAGTTATCGTGCTAACAGACAGACAGACAAAATAAACAAAGTCATAAACACTTTTCAACAATGTTGTAAAGTGTTAAAACGTTAGTACGACGCATTTATAGTTGGTAATAACTTTATTCCAAGCAAGTGTTTCCGGTGTTATTTGAACACGATTACTTAGATCCAAGTACATAAATTCAAATTATATAAACGGTTTTATCAGTGTGCTTATTTGTAAAATTGAAGTACTATTTAATATATTATTTTAAAAATTTTGAATATATAAACATAGTTTATGTTTATTTGAATGTGTTCCTTGCATTTTAAATGAATCACAGAGCTGTTTTGTTTTCTAGATGTGAAGTGTTCTAAAAGTAACACACAGCGCCGCAACTAGGGTTACAGGAAGGACATCCCTATATGGAGGTAAAAGTAAGAAGTTATATAAAGTATGGAGTTATTAACAAAACGCCAATATCGCGTGAAACAATAATTCAAGTTGTGATGGGATGAGATAAGTAGTTCTGCATTGAATGCATATCTATGGCGAAAGGCATAAAATATTTATTTAAATCGTCATTTTTTGAAAATAAATTATTAGCGAATGAAAAGTAGGAAAACAATAAAGAATATTCCTACGCATACACAATTAAACCTTTCAAATTATTTTATATCTACATTTTCTATACTCTATTCTACAACTATAAAAATATACCAATTAATTATACTCATAATTAGGAAATCCTTAAATTAAGAATAATCAAAAATATATATACTAATACTACGCCTTTCTGTTGCGTTAACTATCAATATTAGCTGCTTTACAAGCACTAGCGGCACCTAAGTATAATTCATAAAGCATTATGGCATTTCCAAGCCTTTCATCCATAGGAGATTTATCTCCTTTTTACTTGCCCTGCAATACATGGTAATGTATAGGGAAAGTATTGGAATCATGCCGAAAATCGCAACTCGAGTTTTCGACGGATCTACACGTTTCGAGACCTCTAGAATACGAAAAAACTATTTTTAGCGTGACGTCTGTGTGTGTGTCTGTGTGTCTGTCTGTGCAGAAATTGTATCCACTGTAACTAAAAAAGTAATTGACCGAATTCCATAAAATTTGGTAGGTAAGTCACTTGTGGGCGAATCTGGTGCTGATTAGTTTTGGGTATGATTCAGGATAAAAGAACCCGCCATTTTTTGCAATATGGCCCGCAAAAGCTTGTATCCACTCTAGCTGAAAATCTAATGGACCGAATTTCACAAAATTTGGTAGATAAGTCGCTTGTGGGTCACCCTGGTGCTGATTAGATTTTGGTACGGTTCGGAAAAAAATAACCAGCCTTTTTTGCAAAATGGCCCGCAAAAATTGACAAAATCTAAAATAAAAAACTACGTATGCTGAAATCTATATATTAAATGCTTGTTTTATACGTAATTTTTAACGAAGAAAAGAATAAGGCTAACCCCATTACACTAGGACTAGCCGTTCTCGAGATATTTTTGTTTTTTGTTTTTTTCTCTACGCCACCTTTGAAAATGAATCCAGTTACCAAATGAGAACGAAAATTGAATAATTAGTGCAATAAATTTAATTAAAATAAGAGAATGTATATATAAGTCTGCAGAGAAAGTCATGTGCTGCTCACATCAGATTTTTACTTTCCCTGCAATACATAGTAATGTATAGGGACAGTATTGGAATTATGTAGAAAATCGCAACTCGAGTTTTCGACGGATCTACACATTTCAAGACCTCTAGAATACGAAAAAACCATTTTAGCGTGACGTCTGTGTGTGTGTCTGTGTGTCTGCCTGACTGTCTGTCTGTGCAGATGTTGTATCCACTCTAACTAGAAAATTAATAGTCCGAATTTCACAAAATTTGGTAGGTAAGTCACTTGTGGGCCATTCTGGTGCTGATTAGTTTTGGGTACGATTCGAGACCCGCCTGTTTTGCGAAATGGCCCACAAACGTTTGTATCCACTCTAGCTGAAAAACTAATGGACCGAATTTCACAAAAATCGGTAGATGAGTCACATATAGGTCACCCTGGTGCTGATTAGATTTTGCTACGATACGAAAAAAAAATAACCTGCCTTTTTTTGCGGAATGACCCGCAAAAATTGTCAAAATCTAAAATAAAAAACTACGTATGCTCAAATATATCCACTAAATGCTTGTTTAATACGTAATTTTTAACGAAGAAAAGAATAAGACCAACCCCATTACACTAGGACTAGCCGTTCTCGAGATATTTTTGTTTTTTTCGTTTTTTCTCTACGCCACCTTTGAAAAGACGTCCAGTTATCAAATGAGAACGAAAATTGAATTAAAAGTGAATTAAATGTAATTAAAATAAAGACAACGTGAATAAAAGTCTGCAGAGAAAGTTATGTGCTGTCCACATCAGATTTTTCTAACTCCATGGATTATACCCTACCAGCCGCCGTATCGGCGACGCAACCATTGATGAGGCACATAGGAAAAGAGGCGCAGTCAAAGTTACTTCGTAACTAACGACAGAGTATCTACTGCCCCGACAGCACAATATTACTGTATTCTAACTACTACTACTCCTTAATTTGACACATTTTTAACACTTACAACATAGTTGGAAAGTGTTGTGACTTTGTTCATTCTGTCTGTCTGTCCGTCCGTTAGTACGATAACTGCCGTAAAAATGACTTTATCAAAATGAAATTTTAGTATGTTGTTCAGACGGTCTGTCGGACCTATGGGAATGTAAATTAATAATAATAATGTCAGTTTTGGATTGAACCCGGGTTCAAAAATGAAATACTTTGAACCCTATGGAACCTATTGTTTCAAACATTTTTTAAAATTCACAAATTGTTGCAAAAGTTTTAGGAAATACTCAAATTATCCCATAAAATATATAAAAAAATCTCAGCAAAATATATTCAGTAGATTTTTAAATAAAAACTAAAATAATAATTACACCCTTTATATGAAGAGATCAGGCGACCTACTTCAAAATAAAGTATGGCATCCATCTTGTTGAAGACCCAGACCGTCCGACTCGTCCAGAGGACTTAGAGTAACTAGTTGGACGGCCGGGGCATCCATCATATAAAGTATGGCATCCATCTTGTGTCAAAATCGTGATTTTTAAAGTTCTTTTTATTTCATATTCAGTGTTGAATCTGTCCTAAAACCGCTGTATTTTTGCTTAAATTATGTGCATCTACATACTGAAACGACGAAATTACAATATATTTGAGTTTAAATGATCATCCAACTTTGATTATTTCTACAACGAAGCCTAATTTTCGCTTATGGAAAATGTAAATACCGAAAGATGTAGAATGAGTTGTATAAAAATTCCTGCATTTTTTAACGTAAAATTATTTAGCTCATGGAGTCTGCAATATAGCTGATATGAATTAAGCATTCATTGACACAGAGATTTTATTTAACAACTTAAACCGATTTTTTCGATAAAGTTTTAAGCATAGTGTTAAATTACTTGTACCTCCATGGTTTGAAGTTTTTAAATAAAATAAATTATGATATTATTATGATGAATGAAATGAATGGAAAAAGTTAATGAATGAAATGCTGCTTTTATATAGAGAGCCAGGCGTATTATATTTCGATGACTTCATTTGAATAAATTTCACTTGTTTTCGATGAAGTTTTCAAATATAATAAATTATTGTAGTATTATGATAATATTAAAAATATTACCGAGGGATGTATCGCATTTTAGAGATGTTTAAACCAGGCAATTTATATTTCAATGCCATCATTTGAATGAAGTTCATTTTTTTCGATGAAGTTTTAAGTTTTCAAATATAATAAATTAATATATTATTGCGATAATTTTAAAAATATTACCGAGGAATGTATCGCATTTTAGAGATGTTTAAATAAAATTGCATTGAAGTTGGAAAGTGTTTCATAATCGATGCTTTATGCACGATTGATCTTTCTTGTTTTAATATTTTCATATATCAGCTAATTTTATCATATTCTGCTACATCTTATCTTTAAAGACTAAAACTTTTAGATTGAGCTAACGAAGGCCATGCACCCGAATTGCATGCCCCCGCACTCTTATTAAGGGCTTATTACTCCCGCCAAATAAGTTTCTTTTCTGTCTTTGTTCTAAACGGCCATGTCATAAAGGCGTATTTTCAAGAATTCACTTATGTGCTGGAGCAATTTTCAGAATTTTCCATCTTAAATCCAAACGCAACGCCGAGTTCAATTTCTTGTGAAAATTATACCCGACAATGTTTCAATATTGTTTTAAAACTGAAAACTGGATATAATTTCAAATATGTGTTCCCTTTATGTTTTATTTTGTGCTTTTAAATTTAAATTAATGTATTATGGATAATGTATGAAAGAAAAAAAAACGGACGAGTATGCAGGGAAAGTCATGTTATGCTCATATCAAAAATATGGAGAGAAAAGAACTATTTACAATTTCGCCGAATTTGTGTATTTTAAATAACTTTCATTCTTCAAGCAAGCATTAATTAGTATCACTTGGTCGTGTTGATTTTGCAATTCTGCAGCACCATTTTAAATTTATAATTATCGGTGTTTACGAGACAAACGTTAATTACTTTAGAAAAGTAATTAGCTCTTCAAAGGAAGTGCTTAATTCTTAACCTTCCGATAATTTAAAACTGATTACTTGTTTACTCATTCGGTATAATGATTGATAAATAAGAGAAATATAAAATCACGGGAATAAAAATAGTGCAGTTAGTTATTGCATTCCTTACACACATAGTAGTATCACGAAACTATTGTGATGGGGTCGAAAATTTGAATTCCGAGTCTTCAACGGAAAAGCCCTTTCAAATGAGTACGTACCTATGTGTATGTGCTTGAAAACGCATGTGTATGTGTACACACACAATGTATGCTTGTGAGTGAGTGAGTGAGTGTGTACGTGTCTCTCTCTGTGTGTGTATGTTTGGCGCTACTATATATATACTGCTCACAGCTGAAATCGCAACACCATGAAGAAATTGATATATCCTTATGAAATTTACAGAATATAATTGTAACATGGAAATGCGCAAATGATCAAAAAATCATACCTGGAAAGTGAAAGCATGGAACTTTATTGATATTAGATCAATATGGAATAGGCTCATCGTAAGCAGCTATGCAGGATTGAATACGCCGAGGCATCCCGTCAATGAGATGGTCAATGGTGTGCTGATGAATGGCATTCCACACAACATGCAATTGGGCTTGTAACTGAACATGGTTTGCTGGAATTGGAAGTTCTCTTAATCGGCGACCCATGATGTCCCAGATATGTTCAATTTGTGACAAATCCGGTGAATATACTGGCTAAGGCAGGATATTACAACCTTATAGACTGTTCATAGTTACCCGTGCAGTATGTAGACTGGCAATATCCTGCTGAAAAAGCAATCTAGGACTGGTTGACAGATATGACTGTACCACAGGTCTCACAATGTCAGAAACGTGTCGTTGTCTGTGATACTGCCAGAAACATGGAACAAAAGTGTTCCTCCACCAAATGTTATACCACTCCAAACTACAATCACATAGCTCAGGCGCTTTCGAACATTAGCATGCCCTTCAACAGTGACGAAATAAATGTATTACTTCTCCACTAAAGAAGTGCATGATAATGTCCGAAAGGGCTTTGGCTATATAATTGTGTACGTCAGCCGATTTTAATAAAGGATTTTTTAACGACTTATTTGGTTGTCTTTAATTTTACAGTTTATTGGTTGACGTGTTTACCATGCTGTTTAATTAAGAAAATTTAGTATATTTTATTACTAGGCATGATGGTAAAAAAACGCAGTTAGTGTGCCCATCCATTCTCGAAATACTGGCTGAAAGAATGTTAGAACAAAAGATTTATCAGTTTATAAATTTTTCGAACAGAATTCTAAGATTGTATATTATTTACATGACTTAAAGAATTATGTCATTTCAGATTTTGTTGATTTTTGAACGTCATTTCAACCCAAAAGGCCAGTTCTTTTTTTCCCAAACAAATCAAAAATTGAATCAGCACTAAGGCAACATTAATGATTTTACTACCAAATTTTATGATACCTCATTGGATAGTTTTTAAGCTATTATAGATACACTAGCCGCCTTTGGCGACCAGCCTGTTCGCTACCCTTGAAAATTCTGACCGTGGCAAACTCATTGGCGCGACCTACCAGAAAGGTGTAAGGTAACTGCTTGGAAGGCCAGGAAGTGCCACACAATTTAAACCGGAACCCAATGGGGGAGGCATCCAAAGAGACCGTACCCTCCTTCCCCTACCACAAACCTCTCGGAAAGACTTGCAGTCCCACACGTTTAACGTGATCGTACTCCGCGTGAACACGGCTGCAGTTTTGGCAATGGCGGGAATCGAACCCGGGCCTACCGAGTGAAATTCCCGCGCGCTAACCACTGAGCTACCGTGCCATCCGCGACAATCTCCATAACTTTATTTTTATTCGGCAATTTTGGGAATCGAACCCGGGCCTACCAAGTGCAAATCCCGCGCACTAACCACTGGGGTACTTCACACTCCGCGATATTCTTCATAACTTATTTTTTATTCACCCAATTTAGACCGGAACCAAGTGGGAGAAGCATCCACAGGGACCGTACCCTTCTTCCCCTACCACCAACCTCTCGGAAGGACTTACAGACCCACATGTTTAACGTGATCGTACTCCGCGTAAACACGGCGGCAATTTTGGGAATCGAACCCGGGCCTGGTAACTGGTTGGACGGCCAGGATGTGCCACCCAATTTAGACCGGAACCCAGTGGGGGAGGCATCCACAGGGAACGTACCCTCCTTCCCCTACCACCAACCTCTCGGAAAAACATACGGACCCATATGTTTAACGTGATCGTACTCCATGTCAGTGGCGGAAATCGAACCCGGGCCTACCGCGTGCAATTCCCGCGCGCTAACCACTGGGCTACTTCGCCCTCCGCGACAATCTCCATAACTTTCTTTTTATTCACCCAATTTAGACCGTACCCTCCTTCCCCTACCACCAACCTCTCGGAAGGACTCACGAACCCACATGTTTAACGTGATCGTACTCTGCGTGAACGTGGCGTAAGTTTTGGCAGTGGCGGGAATCGAACCCGGGCCTACTGAGTGCAATTCCCGCGCGCTAACCACTGGGCTGCCGCGCCCTCCGCGACAATCTCCATAACTTTCTACATATTCACCCAATTTAGACGGGAACCCAGTGGGGGAGGCATCCACAGGGGCCGTATCCTCCTTCCCCTACCACCAACTTCTCGGAAGGACTTACGGACCCACATATTTAACGTGATCGTATTCCACGTAAACACGGTGGCAGTTTTGGCAGTGGCGGGAATCGAACCCGGGCCTACCGCTAACTTCCCGCGCGCTAATTTTCAATTTAAAATGACCATATGCTTAATTCCATCATCCTCATTCCATTGTTTCATTGTTCCATCATTTAAAATATCCATAAAATTAAAATATCCAAAAGTTAAAATATACATTTAAAAAATCCAGATCGTCCCATCATTTAAAATATAAATATAATAATTTATATAGAGCAAAGGCGCTCTATTCAGAACCGTGACGTCACCTCCACCTTGACGTCCCCACCCACCACCTTCCCTGCTTCAGCGGGGGAGAAACGAAGCGGTACGCCGAGCGGAACGCTGAGAAATATAAAATCATGACGTCTTTAAAATTGCCATCCTGAAGGCAATTTTCATTATTTCTGGACCAGATTGGACTTGTAAGAATGCCAGATGTTTGACCTTTCTGAAAATGTAAATTATTAGTCGAAATTATGAGTACTTTTCACGATGCGAGAATTTAAAAACCAAAAATCGTTTTCTTGAGCAAAAAGTGACTTTTGTTTTAAAATCTTTAAAAAATATTAGAAATCGAAATTCAGATTTGAAATTAATATATTTTTACTCGAAATTCTCTGCCCTTTCCGATGGTGTAATTTGTTTTTTTCTACGATGTCTGGATCGTGGAGAAAAAAGGGCAAAAAGGGCAAAAAACGGTCGAAATCGCATAAAACATTAAATAAATAAAAAAATAATTAAAATTTTAAAAATCGGTTTTCACGTGTCCCCTTCCCTCCCCCCCGGGTCTCCGATTGCCAAATTTCGTAGCTCTCCGACGCGCGGTCGCGAAACGTATAGTGTATAAGACAGACACACAGACAGACAGACACACAGATATTGCCTTTTATTATATACTAGCCGCCTTTGGCGACCAGCCTGTTCGCTACCCTTGAAAATTCTGACCGTGGCAAATTCTGATCGTTGCAAACTCGTTGGTGCGAACTACCAGAAAGGTGTAAGGTAACTGTTTGGACGGCCAGGAAGTGCCACCCAATTTAGACCGGAACTCAGTGGGGGAGGCATCCACAGGAACCGTACCCTCCTTCCCCTACCACCAACCTCTCGGAATTACTTACGGTCCCACATGTTTAACGTGATCGTACTCCGCGTGAACACGGCGGCAGTTTCGGCAGTGGCGGGAATCGAACCCGGGCCTACCAAGTGCAGTTCCTGCGCGTAACCACTTGGCTACCGTGCCCTCCGCAACAAACTCCATAACCTTCTTTTTATTTACCCAATTTAGACCGGAACCCAGTGTGGAAGGCATCCATAGGGACCGTACCCTCCTTCCCCTACCACAAACCTCTCGGAAGGACTTACGAACGCACATGTTTAACGTGATCGTACTCCGCGTGAACACGGCAGCAGTTTTGACAGTGGGGGGAATGGAACCCGGGCCTACCGAGTGCAATTCCCGCGCGCTAACCACTGGGCTACTGCGTCCTCCGCGACAATCTCCATAACTTTCTTTTTATTCACCCAATTTAGACCGGAACCCAGTGGGGGAGGCATCCACAGGGACCGTACCCTCCTTCCCCTACCACCAACCTCTCGGAAGGACTTACGGACCCACATGTTTAACGTGATCGTATTCCGCCTGAACACGGCGGCTGTTTAGGTAGTGGCGGGAATCGAACCCGGGCCTACTGCTAACTTCCCGCGCTCTAATTTACAATTTAAAATGACCATAAGCTAAGCTCTTAATTCCATCAACCTCATTCCATCGTTCCATCATTTAAAATACCCATAAAATTAAAATATCCATCGTTCCATCATTTAAAATATCCATAAAATTAAAATATCCATTTACAATATCCACAAATTAAAATATCTATTTAAAATATCCATTTAAAAATCCATATCGTTCCATCATTTAAAATATAGATATAATAATTTCTACAATACATATGCTAAGCTCTTAACTCATTTAAAACCGGAAGCACGGGAAACGGAAAACAAACTCTAATTCGGTGTTTTATTGTCCCATCCATCGCTATGCATATTCAGAACCGTGACGTCACCTCCACCTAGACACAAACCGGCGCCATTGAAACGCCTGCTTGGGGGGAAACCGGTGATGGGAAATGGGAACTTCTTTCGCCCGCCGATAAATTTTAAAATCATGACTTCTTTAAAATTCCGATCCAGGGGCCAATTTTAGTTATTTCTTGACCAGATTGGACTTGTAAGAATGCCAGATGTTTGGCCTTTCTAAAAATGTAAATTATTAGTCGAAATTATGAGTACTTTTCACGATGCGAGAATTTAAAAACCAAAAATCGTTTTCTTGAGCAAAAAGTGACTTTTGTTTTAAAATCTTTAAAAAATATTAAAATCAAAATTCAGATTTGAAATTGATATATTTTTACTCGAAATTCTCTGCTCTTTCCGATGGTGTAATTTGTTTTTTTCTACGACGTCTGGATCGTGGAGAAAAAAGGGCAAAAAGGCAAAAAACGGTCGAAATCGCATAAAACATTAAATAAATAAAAAAATAATTAAAATTTTAAAAATCGGTTTTCACGTGTCCCCTTCCCTCCCCCTCGGGTCTCCGATTGCCAAATTTCGTAGCTCTCCGACGCGCGGTCGCGAAACGTACAGTGTATAAGACAGACAGACATTGCCTTTTATTATATAGACTAGCCGCCTTTGGCGACCAGCCTGTTCGCTACCCTTGAAAATTCTGACCGAGGCAAATTCTAACCGTGGCACACTCGCTGGCGCGACCTACCAGAAGGAACGACCTACCAGGAAGTGCCACCCAATTTAGACAGGAACTCAGTGGGGGAGGCATCCACAGGGACCGTACCCTCCTTCCCCTACAACCAACCTCTCGGAAGGACTTACGGTCCCGCATGTTTAACGTGATCGTACTCCGCCTGAACACGGCGGCAGTTTTGGCAGTGGCGGGAATCGAACCCGGACCTACCTAGTGCAAATCCCGCGCGCTAACCACTGGGCTACCGCGCCCTCCGCGACAATCTCCATAACCTTCTTTTTATTCACCCAATTTAGACCGGAACCCAGTAGGGGAGGCATCCACAGGGTCCGTACCCTCCTTCCTCTACCAACAACCTCTCGGAAGGACTTACGGATCCACATGTTTAACGTGATCGTACTCCACGTGAAAATGGCAGCAGTTTTGGCAGTGGCGGCAATCGAACCCTAGCCTACCGAGTGCAATTCCCGCGCGCCAACCACTGGGCTACCGCGTCCTCCGCGACAATCTCCATAACCTTCTTTTTATTCACCCAATTTAGACCGGAACCCAGTGGGAAAGTCATCCACAGGGTGCGTACCCTCCTTCCTCTACCACCAACCTCTCGGAAGGACTTACGGACCCACATGTTTAACGTGATCGTACTCCGCGTGAACACGGCAGCAGTTTTGTCAGTGGAGGGAATCGAACCCGGGCCTACCGAGTGAAATTCCCGCACGCTAACCACTGGGCTACCGCGCCCTCCGCGACAATCTCCATAACTTTCTTTTTATTCACCCAATTTGGACCAGGACCCAGTGGGGGAGGCATCCACAGAGACCGTACCCTCCTTTCCCTGCCACCAACCTCTCGGAAGGAATTATCGACCCATATGTTTAAGGTGATCGTACTCCGCATCAGTGGCGGGAATCGAACCCAGGCCTACCGAGTGCAATTCTTGCGCGCTAATTTAAATTTATAACGACCATATGCTAGGCTCTTAATTCCACCATCCTCGTTCCATCGTTCCATCATTTAAAATAGCCATAAAATTAAAATATCCATTTAAAATATCTATAAATTAAAATATCCATAAATTAAAATAACCATTTAAAATAAAAAAATCAACCATATCGTTCCACCAATCCATAAATATAATAATTTCAAATACATCACCACAATTCAAACCACCATAATTCAATCATTTAAATTATTTAAAATATCCATTTAAAAATATCCATTTAAAATATCATATAAATATAATAATTTCGCCCGATGTATACAACACTTATGCTCGTAATTCAGTTAAAACCGAAAGCGCGGTCTCCATGGAGACGGGGAAGAAATTAATGCGGATGGGAAGAAAATGCCGTTGAGAAACTGAGCCGGTAGCCGACAAATTTAAAATCATGGCGTCTTTAAAATTGCCATCCTGAAGACAATTTTCATTATTTCTGGACCAGATTGGACTTGCAAGAATGCCAGATGTTTGACCTTTCTGAAAATGTAAATTATTAGTCGAAATTATGAGTACTTTTCACGATGCGAGAATTTAAAAACCAAAAATCGTTTTCTTGAGCAAAAAATGACTTTTGTTTTAAAATCTTTAAAAAATATTAGAAATCGAAATGGAGATTTGAAATTGATATATTTTTACTCGCAATTGTCTGCTCTTTCCGATGGTGTGAGTTGTTTTTTTCTACGACGTCTGGATCGTGGAGAAAAAAGGGCAAAAAGGGCAAAAAAAGGTCGAAATCGCATAAAACATTAAATAAATAAAAAAATAATTAGAATTTTGAAAATCGGTTTTCACGTGTCCCCTTCCCTCCCCCCCGGGTCTCCGATTGCCAAATTTCGTAGCTCTCCGACGCGCGGTCGCGAAACGTATAGTGTATAAGACAGACACACAGACACACACACACACACACACACACACAGATATTGCCTTTTATTATTTAAGACTAGCCGCCTTTGGCGACCAGCCTGTTCGCTACCCTTGAAAATTCTGACCGTGGCAAACTCGTTGGCGCGACCTACCAGAAAGGTGTAAGGTAACTGCTTGGAAGGCCAGGAAGTGCCACACAATTTAGACCGGAACCCAATGGGGGAGGCATCCAAAGAGACCGTACCCTCCTTCCCCTACCACAAACCTCTCGGAAGGACTTGCAGTCCCACACGTTTAACGTGATCGTACTCCGCGTGAACACGGCTGCAGTTTTGGCAATGGCGGGAATCGAACCCGGGCCTACCGAGTGAAATTCCCGCGCGCTAACCACTGGGCTACCGTGCCATCCGCGACAATCTCCATAACTTTATTTTTATTCGGCAATTTTGGGAATCGAACCCGGGCCTACCAATTGCAAATCCCGCGCACTAACCACTGGGGTACTTCACCCTCCGCGATATTCTTCATAACTTATTTTTTATTCACCCAATTTCGACCGGAACCAAGTGGGAGAAGCATCCACAGGGACCGTACCCTTCTTCCCCTACCACCAACCTCTCGGAAGGACTTACAGACCCACATGTTTAACGTGATCGTACTCCGCGTAAACACGGCGGCAATTTTGGGAATCGAACCCGGGCCTACCGAGTGCAATTTCCGCGCGCTAACCATTGGGCTACTTTGCCCTACGCGACAATCTCCATAACTTTCTTTTTATTCATCCAATTTAGACCGTACCCTCCTTCCCCTACCATCAACTTCTCGGAAGGACTCACGGACCCACATGTTTAACGTGCTCGTACTCCGCGTAAACACGGCGGCAATTTTGGGAATCGAACCCGGGCCTGGTAACTGGTTGGACGGCCAGGATGTGCCACCCAATTTAGACCGGAACCCAGTGGGGGAGGCATCCACAGGGAACGTACCCTCCTTCCCCTACCACCAACCTCTCGGAAAAACATACGGACCCATATGTTTAACGTGATCGTACTCCATGTCAGTGGCGGAAATCGAACCCGGGCCTACCGCGTGCAATTCCCGCGCGCTAACCACTGGGCTACTTCGCCCTCCGCGACAATCTCCATAACTTTCTTTTTATTCACCCAATTTAGACCGTACCCTCCTTCCCCTACCACCAACCTCTCGGAAGGACTCACGAACCCACATGTTTAACGTGATCGTACTCTGCGTGAACGTGGCGTAAGTTTTGGCAGTGGCGGGAATCGAACCCGGGCCTACTGAGTGCAATTCCCGCGCGCTAACCACTGGGCTGCCGCGCCCTCCGCGACAATCTCCATAACTTTCTACATATTCACCCAATTTAGACGGGAACCCAGTGGGGGAGGCATCCACAGGGGCCGTATCCTCCTTCCCCTACCACCAACCTCTCGGAAGGACTTACGGACCCACATATTTAACGTGATCGTATTCCACGTAAACACGGCATCAGTTTTGGCAGTGGCGGGAATCGAACCCGGGCCTACCGCTAACTTCCCGCGCGCTAATTTGCAATTTAAAATGACCATATGCTTAATTCCATCATCCTCATTCCATTGTTTCATTGTTCCATCATTTAAAATATCCATAAAATTAAAATATCCAAAAGTTGAAATATACATTTAAAAAATCCAGATCGTCCCATCATTTAAAATATAAATATAATAATTTATATAGAGCAAAGGCGCTCTATTCAGAACCGTGACGTCACCTCCACCTTGACGTCCCCACCCACCAACTTCCCTGCTTCAGCGGGGGAGAAACGAAGCGGTACGCCGAGTGGAACGCCGAGAAATATAAAATCATGACGTCTTTAAAATTGCCATCCTGAAGGCAATTTTCATTATTTCTGGACCAGATTGGACTTGTAAGAATGCCAGATGTTTGACCTGTCTGAAAATGTAAATTATTAGTCGAAATTATGAGTACTTTTCACGATGCGAGAACTTAAAAACCAAAAATCGTTTTCTTGAGCAAAAAGTGACTTTTGTTTTAAAATCTTTAAAAAATATTAGAAATCGAAATTCAGATTTGAAATTAATATATTTTTACTCGAAATTCTCTGCCCTTTCCGATGGTGTAATTTGTTTTTTTCTACGATGTCTGGATCGTGGAGAAAAAAGGGCAAAAAACGGTCGAAATCGCATAAAACATTAAATAAATAAAAAAATAATTAAAATTTTAAAAATCGGTTTTCACGTGTCCCCTTCCCTCCCCCCCGGGTCTCCGATTGCCAAATTTCGTAGCTCTCCGACGCGCGGTCGCGAAACGTATAGTGTATAAGACAGACACACAGACAGACAGACACACAGACATTGCCTTTTATTATATACTAGCCGCCTTTGGCGACCAGCCTGTTCGCTACCCTTGAAAATTCTGACCGTGGCAAACTCGTTGGCGCGACCTACCAGAAAGGTGTAAGGTAACTGCTTGGAAGGCCAGGAAGTGCCACACAATTTAGACCGGAACCCAATGGGGGAGGCATCCAAAGAGACCGTACCCTCCTTCCCCTACCACAAACCTCTCGGAAGGACTTGCAGTCCCACACGTTTAACGTGATCGTACTCCGCGTGAACACGGCTGCAGTTTTGGCAATGGCGGGAATCGAACCCGGGCCTACCGAGTGAAATTCCCGCGCGCTAACCACTGGGCTACCGTGCCATCCGCGACAATCTCCATAACTTTATTTTTATTCGGCAATTTTGGGAATCGAACCCGGGCCTACCAAGTGCAAATCCCGCGCACTAACCACTGGGGTACTTCACCCTCCGCGATATTCTTCATAACTTATTTTTTATTCACCCAATTTAGACCGGAACCAAGTGGGAGAAGCATCCACAGGGACCGTACCCTTCTTCCCCTACCACCAACCTCTCGGAAGGACTTACAGACCCACATGTTTAACGTGATCGTACTCCGCGTAAACACGGCGGAAATTTTGGGAATCGAACCCGGGCCTACCGAGTGCAATTTCCGCGCGCTAACCATTGGGCTACTTTGCCCTACGCGACAATCTCCATAACTTTCTTTTTATTCATCCAATTTAGACCGTACCCTCCTTCCCCTACCATCAACTTCTCGGAAGGACTCACGGACCCACATGTTTAACGTGCTCGTACTCCGCGTAAACACGGCGGCAATTTTGGGAATCGAACCCGGGCCTGGTAACTGGTTGGACGGCCAGGATGTGCCACCCAATTTAGACCGGAACCCAGTGGGGGAGGCATCCACAGGGAACGTACCCTCCTTCCCCTACCACCAACCTCTCGGAAAAACATACGGACCCATATGTTTAACGTGATCGTACTCCATGTCAGTGGCGGAAATCGAACCCGGGCCTACCGCGTGCAATGCCCGCGCGCTAACCACTGGGCTACTTCGCCCTCCGCGACAATCTCCATAACTTTCTTTTTATTCACCCAATTTAAACCGTACCCTCCTTCCCCTACCACCAACCTCTCGGAAGGACTCATGAACCCACATGTTTAACGTGATCGTACTCTGCGTGAACGTGGCGTAAGTTTTGGCAGTGGCGGGAATCGAACCCGGGCCTACTGAGTGCAATTCCCGCGCGCTAACCACTGGGCTGCCGCGCCCTCCGCGACAATCTCCATAACTTTCTACATATTCACCCAATTTAGACGGGAACCCAGTGGGGGAGGCATCCACAGGGGCCGTATCCTCCTTCCCCTACCACCAACCTCTCGGAAGGACTTACGGACCCACATATTTAACGTGATCGTATTCCACGTAAACACGGCGGCAGTTTTGGCAGTGGCGGGAATCGAACCCGGGCCTACCGCTAACTTCCCGCGCGCTAATTTGCAATTTAAAATGACCATATGCTTAATTCCATCATCCTCATTCCATTGTTTCATTGTTCCATCATTTAAAATATCCATAAAATTAAAATATCCAAAAGTTAAAATATACATTTAAAAAATCCAGATCGTCCCATCATTTAAAATATAAATATAATAATTTATATAGAGCAAAGGCGCTCTATTCAGAACCGTGACGTCACCTCCACCTTGACGTCCCCACCCACCACCTTCCCTGCTTCAGCGGGGGAGAAACGAAGCGGTACGCCGAGCGGAACGCCGAGAAATATAAAATCATGACGTCTTTAAAATTGCCATCCTGAAGGCAATTTTCATTATTTCTGGACCAGATTGGACTTGTAAGAATGCCAGATGTTTGACCTTTCTGAAAATGTAAATTATTAGTCGAAATTATGAGTACTTTTCACGATGCGAGAATTTAAAAACCAAAAATCGTTTTCTTGAGCAAAAAGTGACTTTTGTTTTAAAATCTTTAAAAAATATTAGAAATCGAAATTCAGATTTGAAATTGATATATTTTTACTCGAAATTCTCTGCTCTTTCCGGTGGTGTAATTTGTTTTTTTCTACGATGTCTGGATAGTGGAGAAAAAAGGGCAAAAAGGGCAAAAAACGGTCGAAATCGCATAAAACATTAAATAAATAAAAAAATAATTAAAATTTTAAAAATCGGTTTTCACGTGTCCCTTTCCCTCCCCCCCGGGTCTCCGATTGCCAAATTTCGTAGCTCTCCGACGCGCGGTCGCGAAACGTATAGTGTATAAGACAGACACACAGACATTGCCTTTTATTATATAGAAGATACATTTTACTAAAACACAGAAGCTACATTAAAGCAGTTTATGCATGTTCTTATCTAGAATGCCTCAGAATAATAATTAAAAGTTAACTTATTCTCCCTCAATCACATAGTTGACGGTCAGCGTTAACGGGTGTATGTGATAAAGTAATATAAAAGTTTTTAATAATTATTTATTTTTAGATGAAAAGAAAAGTAGTAGCTAAAATTCAAATTAGATATATTATTACGCATTCCTTTAACTTATTTCTTTATTTTCCTAAACCTTAACATGTATTGTAGGAAAAGTTACAATAAATGATAAAAGTAAATATCTCTTCCAGAGTTAACTACAATGACATTCAACAAAAAACAGATGGAGGCCTGAATTTGTCGACATAGAACAACGGCTTTCTTCACGCTGCGTAGTGGGTAATATCAGGATCACAGAGTCAACGCAAACATGTCACAATATGAACGCATATATCTTCGAAACAAATTATTGTAGCGTAAGAAATAATACACCATTAGATAGATTATGGAATCCGATGTATAACAAAATATGTTTCAACCTCTTAATCTTTCGATATAGTAGAGATAAAAATTTAGGCTAAATTTCTCGTGATTTTGTTTAACGATACGTCGTTTCAAGGTTGATAACGAGTGTATAGATGACCTCAGCCCCCGAAATCCATACCTGGCGGTTAACGTTAACGGATATATGTGATATATCAATATAAGTTTTCAGTTTTTATTTATTTTTAAAAGAAAAAATAATTGGTGGATAAAATTCAAAATCACTGCAAAAATCCAGAGAAAATTAATATAAGTACAGATAAAATTTAAGTAAACAAAGAAACAGGAGAATGAGAGCAATCCAAAAAATCTGATGTGGGCAGCACATGACTTTCCTTGCAGACTTATATCCACGTTTTTTTTATTTTAATTAAATTTAATTCACTTTTAATTAAATTTTCGATCTCATTTAGTAACTGCACTTATTTTCAAAGGTGGCGTAGAGAAATACGTAAAAACTAAAATATCTCGAGAACGGCTAGTCCTAGTGTAATGAGGTTGGTCTTATTCTTTTCTTCGTTAAAAATTACGTACAAAACAAGCTTTTAATGGATATATTTGAGCGTACGTAGTTTCTTATTTTAAATTTTGAAGATTTTTGCGGGCCATTTTGCAAAAAAAGGCAGGTTATTTTCTTTCGAATCGTACCAAAATCTAATCAGCACCAGGGTGTCCCACAAGCGACTTATCTACTAAATTTTGTGAAATTAGGTCCATTAAATTTTTAGCTAGAGTGGATACAAGCTTTTGCGGACCATTTCGCAAAAAAAAGGCGGGTTCTTTTATCCCCAATCGTACCCAAAACTAATCAGCACCAGATTCGCCCACAAGTGTCTTACCTACCAAATTTTATGAAAATCGGTCAATTAGTTTTTTAGTTATAGTGGATACAAAATCTGCACAGACAGACAGACAGACACACAGACAGACAGACACACAGACAGACACACAGACACACACACAGACGTCGCGCTAAAATAGTTTTTTCGTATTCTAGAGGTCTCGAAACGTGTAGTTTCGTCGAAAACTCGAGTTATGATTTTCGGCATGATTCTAATACTTTCCCTATACATTACCATGTATTGCAGGGAAAGTAAAAAGGTCACAGGAATATAGGGAGCGTTAAAATTCGGAAAAGCCAGGAAGCGCTTTACTGGAGTTCCGACTCTAGATCCACAATCTTCCACTTCAACTACACAAATTGAGCCTAAACTGCAAACAAAAACAAACAGATGGTAACCGATATCAATAATCAAATATAGAGATAGTGCCATGACATAGTGACATTTAAATGTTGCAGATTCAGGCACAGTTGCTACTGTGCCCCTTTGATTTCTTAATCTGAATAATGTTTATGGCCGACGTATGCAACTGAAATCGGAGTTCCCGAGTTTTACCAAATATATAAACAGAAATAAAAACTTGTTTTGTCAGAAATAGGGTACGATATGTGAACATGAAAAAAAATCCCTATTTTAATGTTTTGAGCTATTATTTCTCTAGCCAGTTTTCGTTTTAATTTGCTTATTTCCACTTAAAATATCTTCTACTTAGAGATAAATATAAATTGTGAGTCACAAAATTAATCAGTAAGAATTCCAGTATCTACAACGGTATTTTTCTTACAGAACCACATAGCTTTCGAGCAATCGTTTTGTCAAGTTGAAGAAAATTGAAAACTTTCCAGCTTTGAAGTAAGGGAGTAATTTGTAGCCCTTTAAAGCCCTTATAAGTATATATAATTAGATTTCGGATCGACGGTGGTTTAACTTGAACCAAATACTGTAAAATTTTCTACGCGCTGTCAAGCTTGCATAGATTTAATATTCTTTCGATACAAAAAAATTAAGTTTCTTCAATTAAGTGTCCGTTTCCAGTCACCATAGGCCATATTATCAGTTGAAAACGAAACAAGTGAGCCTGAAAACAACGAATAAACTTATACGTATGGTAAACACGTCTAAAAATATTTTAAATATTTTCTATCAAAGATTATAAAATTAGTAAGTTGCCTTTGTTTAAAAACACCATCTTGGCGTACTCGAAAATTTACATTCTAGATTGCCATAATGCTTTCAGACATCATAACGTCCATCATCAGTGGCAATGTTAGAAAAAATGGCAGATATGGGTATTTACACAACACGAAATCGTGAATACAAAATTCGCATATTGTAAATTGATAAAACATATACTAAAATTATCATGAATTACAAATAAGTACATAAATAATTCAAGCAACGATAATTTATTTAATTTACAAAACATGTAAGTGTAATGTAACATGTACATGTAATTTAATTACATGTTTTGTAAATTGAGTTATTGTTGCTTGAATAATTTATGTAATTTATGATAATTTTAGTATCGGGTCATCTGATTTACTATATGCAAATTTTGTATTTACAATTTCGGGTTGAATAAAAGCTGATGTCTGTCAGTTCTTTAACATTGCCACTGATGATAGACGTTATGATACCTGAAAGCACTATGCTAAGATGTAAATTTTCTAAGATGTAAATGTTCGTGTACGTCAAGGATTATTGCTCGGCTCCATCGGACTAGACCCTATGCCAAATTTTCATTATCTACAACGCCCTCCTTTCCAAACAAGAAACCATATTATAAAGACGATCGTTAAAGTTTTATTCCCTGTTGATTTGCCTTGCTTTACGATCGAGCGGAAGTAAAGCATACAACAATCTGCAAGTAAAGATTGAAATCAATATCGTAAATCAAAGTATACTTCAATGCGTAGATAAAAATTTCGTACATAATAAGCAGAGTTACATCCCAAAAATATATTAAAAAACTCTTATATGAGTAGCACACGGATTTTCCTACTCCCTGCAAAAAATATCCTTTTTCCGATTGCTATCACGACAGTGGCGTAACTAATATTAAGCGCGGCTAATATTAGTTACGCCACTTTCGGCGTAGCTAATACACCGACACGCTAACTCTACTCTCAATGGGTTTCTCTGTTTCTTGAACTCATAAGAGCCCAACCCGTTGCAAGTTGGGATATTTGTGGCGCCAATTTTAACAAGACAATTTTTCCTCGAAAATTTTATTGAATAGAAAAGTATTTTATTGTTATTATAACAATTATATGTATTATGTTGTTAAGATTCATTAAACTGATGTTTACAATAAATACGAAAACAATTTTGCACAAAATATCCGTTACTTGTAAAAAAAAAATAATAATAAAATGTCTATTAAAATAATAACATATAAATAAATAATAAAATATAAATAAAAATATAATGAATAATAAAATATAAATAAATATATAATAAATAATAAAATATGAATAAAAAAATGTCTTTAAAGTTTGAAAAACGTGGGCTATATCAAACACGAGATGAAAGTCAGGATGAGGCCAAAAGCGTACGTATGCATCTAAAGGTGGTTGCATTTAGCACTTTTTTCATTTAGCACACAGCTGGGAATAGCACAAAAACTGTAAACGGTTTGAGGTTCTAGCAGTTTTTTTTTTTAAATATAAGCTGAAGTAGTAACTGTTTTAACACATTTGAAAATAATTTCATTCACCTATGGATGATAAAAATCTAAGTAAAACTAGTGAAGATTGAATTGACGTCGTCCTGACTCTCGTCTTGTGTTTGATAAGGCCTACGTTTTTCAACAACGAAGATCAAACGAAAACACAGACGAATTAAAAAAAAATAGTAAAAAATTTAAATTTTTTCACTTATGAAAATGACACCCGAAAATAGAAGCATTTTCTTGAGTACTTCTATTTGGAAGGAGGAAGGTTTCAGTTTTTTCAAATGTCAAGGGGGAAAATGATGGAGAAGGTGGAATGGAGTTAACATTTTGGGGCTTCCAAAATTTAAGCCCCCCATAGGAACATTTTCTTAAATGGTTTTATTTTTGTTCTTGGGCGGGGGGGGGGGGGGGAAGGCAAAACAAAAATTTGAGGAGATATTTTACATATTTCACTTAAACGATCAAAATTCCTAGCCAGTCCGCAGATAAAAGCTTTGTACATAATTACAATATAAGTAAAATATCAGCAATGTACTTAAAATCTTATATGAGCAGCACAAAACTTTTCCTACTTATTGCAATCTTATATTTTCTTCCCTAGAACAACCACTGTAAATATTAAAACTATCAAGTATTAATAATGTTGAAAATATAAAAGAAATGTTAATGCCTTATTAATTTTATATGATTATTCAACAAGTCATTTTGCTGATTCGCTCCAATTTACAAACAGGAGGTAATTTCAGTCCTATAGTAAGGACTTTAAGCTTAGGGATTAAACCTTTTGCAGTTCATAGAAACTCCCTTACGGGTAGAATAGTGTTTGCTAATTTAGGAAATCTGTGGTTAGACGTTTTCTTGTCCAGGAAATTATGATGTTCCCTTATGAAAACAATTGATATTTACGAAAAGTAAAGCTTTCTTCATCAGCAATGAAACATAAAAAACATGCCTTATAATACACACACCCTTACATGTCAGCATATCTGTTGTAAAATTTGTATCAATTGTGAGGACACGCATACACTGGCGAGAAACATTTTACTGGGAACCAAATATTGTCTTTCAGAGAATTAACTGCGAAGCAAAACCCCTGCTTATGAAACAACAGGAAAAGATACACCCATTATTTTTTCTTTCCATAAAATATCTCTTCCCACCCTAAACAAGAGAAAATTATGAGGAGGATTGTAAACCTTAAATCCTTTTGGCTTTATCTTGTTTTATATAGGAGAGTAAAATGAGCAGTCATCCATAACAGATAAGATTCGAGAATATGTTTTAAAGCAGAGTATGGTACAGCAAAAACACAAAAATAAAAAAATAATTAGAAAATTAATATATTAGAACATGAATACTAATATATATATATATATATATATATATATATATATATATATATATATATATATATATAATATATATATATATATATAATATATATATATATATATATCACCCACAGGGGACTTGCCTACCATGAGAGGACCCTATCATTATGAAATTCGGTCAATTAGTTTCGTTAGAGTGGATACATACATTGCACAGACAGACACACAAAAACATACACAGACGGCACGCTGAAAATGGTTTATTCGTCTTCTAAATGTGTTAAAACGTGTAGATCCATCAAAAATCCGAGTTGCGATTTTTGACACGATTCCAATACTTTCCTTATACACTGAATGCAGGGAACGTAAAAAATGGGTAAATCTCAAACTATTCGAAGCTGTAATAACAGCATTCATAGTCACAAAAGGGAGATTTCCCAAAGTTGAAAATTGTACTCTTTGTACAGCAATCAGCTAACGTGTACCGTTTTTGTACCTTCTAGCTCGATTTAGTATGGAATTTCTAATAACTGGTACAGCTGGCTCCCTTCGTAACTACAGAGTTACCCACAATTTCGTCACATAACACGAATTTTTGTAACTGGTGCAGTTATCAGTTATTTCGTGCTGAAGAACACTGAAAATGCGAAACCGGTGCGTTCGAACCTATTTTTTAAACACTAATATTGTCTGAGAACGACAAGTACGTGTATATATATCTCTATATCTCACAATGAATAAACATCTCAAAGAAAAAGGCGCTCGTTGAGCTCAGAACTTGCTTCAAGGGGTTGTTTCCAAAATAAGAACAGATATACGCAGATTCTGAGAGTTTGAATTTGACCTTCGCAGTCTGCTACAGCAGAAACTCAATATTTTTACTTTATCATACTGTGTAATACAGCGTAGAGAAAGAATTAATTTTAAGAAAATTTTCAAGTTCGAAATTTTGATGGCAATATATGTTTTAAGATCTCCTGAATATGTTTTGACTAGTTTTGCAGTGATGTCTGTGTTCGTTTCTTTTGTGTACACAATAGCGGTCACAAATATTAATGGATTTTCTCGAAAATTTATACCCGGCTTTGTCATCAAAAAATCTAGAACTAGATTGAATTTTTATTAATTCGAATAAAAACTGGCAAAATTAATTCGAAATTGTATATTTTTTAACATGCAGCATAGGACTAAATTTGACATAATAACGCATAAAAGGGTTCATGTATGGCTTAATGCTCACGAGACTTAATAGTTTCAATCCTATTTGCGAAAGATAATTGCGACACGATTTTTTTTGTTCAGTATGTCATTAACCCCCCCCCCCCTAGGTGGGGGAAATTGCCCCCTGGGGGGTACGTTGTGGAGTATAGTATCAAGCGAAAGATTTTTTCAAGTCCTTCAAAATGAAGGATAACATGCTATAATTGTAATCAACTGGACCCACGATATTGATTTTTCAAAAGAAATTTGAAAAATTTGAAAAAAAAAAATTAAAAATGGATTCTTGTACGAGAAAATCGAGTTGAGCCACATTTAATTTAATTTTTTAAGTGCCAGCTGCATAGTCGGACTAAACCTATCAGTTATGCTTGAAGTTCACGAAATTGTGCTACAAATCAAATAATTTTCTGATATTGAAAAAAATATTAAAATTAGATCCTGGATTACGATATCGGGTACTCCTTACTGACGCGTATAATAAAAGTGTGAAACTAATTCGTGGATGGTGTTATATGCAATGGCAACGCAATCGGACCCAAGTAATCTATACCGTCATTCTCAGAGAGGCAGCGTCTTCAAACGGGACAAGAATCCCAACATTTTTTTATGATCCATAAAATCTACCACTCCCTTCCCTGAACAAGAGCAGTTTATGAAAAGGATCGTAAAACCTTAATTCCGTGTTGGCTGTCTTGTTTTACGATGGAAAGGAAAAGTCTTTACAACAATTGGCAGATATGAATTAAAACCGATATCATAAAGCTGTGCATTCAGCAGTAAACAGATAAAACTTAATATCAGTAACCAAGACATTTTTTACTTTTTATCCAAAATAAATAATGATATATATATACTACAGAAAAAAAATTATGTATACGCTTGTAAAGCATTACATGGTATGTTTGGGAATATGTAGGAGGCAGCGGAACTGAGCGCCAACCCAAGATGCTATCAGTTCTATTCCGGTTACGACTGACTGTAAAATTTATGCAGAATAATATCTAGTGTTCTGCACAGACTTTATTAATTGTAAATAATTCATAAAAGAACAGTAGTTTGAAAACATTCATTATTATCAATAGCCTGGCTTATTATGTTTAAAGGGCATCATTTTTGGTTTTAAGACCACCATATCTATATGTATATTGATAAAGGCAGTGTTCTCTTAATGTGTCACGACTCGGTAATAAAAGTGTCTAAAAATAAATTATTAAAAAACAATTACTAGAAATTAAATACATTTGTATTGTGCATACATTTGTATTGTATAACGCAATATGAAAGGAAAGCTGGAGAGAGAGGAAAGAGAGAGGCGAGTGGAGAGAGAGGGGAAGAGAGAGAGGCGTGGGGAGAGAGAGGAGGAGAGAATAAAATTTAGATTAATTTAACAAAACCCTTGACACACAATAATTCAGGCAAATATTTAACTCCTTTTGTAGTCTCCAAAACTAATTAAACTGTTTACAGAAATAATTTAAAATAAGCGATAAAGTATCAATTCGAGGAGGTTCATCCGGAATCCTTTAAATCGGAAAACACTAATTAAATTTAAGAAAAAATTCTTAGTAGCACAAATTAAATATCGGAAATTTCATTTCCTGTTTAGATTATACACTTACAAAACACTCTTGAAGTAACTCAAGTTTTTGATAATTTATGATAAAGATACTCGATTCAATTGATTCAAAAATCCCGATTACTCTTATAAATTAAATGCCTAATGGTAAATGAAAAAAAATCTGATGTGGGCAACACATGACTTTCCTTATATAATGTAATGAATTTACTACTTTTACAGTAAAGAAAAAATAGGTATTTCTTATAGTAGATATTAATATTATTTCCAAGATATTGAATTTTCATTGATTTAACGTCATTTTTATCCATTTGGCGAGATTTTCGTTAATTTGGCAACATTTCTAAAAGTCGCCACGTTGGCGACATTCCGCCAAAGTCGTTGCCAAAATCTCGCCAAGCGTTATGAACTAAGAAATAAGTTATTCTTACAGCAGATAAATTACTATTGGCGCTCAAATACAAAAGTATTACTCAAAGTATCTTTTTTCATGAATGGAACGAGCTAGATGCACGAGAATGCTGTCACCCAATTTATCGCATGGTAGTACATATGAAAAGTGAACATGTTTCTCAATAGGAAATATTTTTTTTTTATTTTATATGACTTTTTGATAATTTTTTTTGGAAAATGTGCAATATCTCGAGAACGGTTCATGCTAGCGTTCTAAAATTTATGTCAATCGTTTTATAATAAAAAATTACATAAGAAATACCTATTTGCGTGACTTTATTAGTGGTTTTGAATTTTTGACGATTTTTTCAAAATTTTATTCAAAAATTTAGGGGGGGGGGGTTGAACATTCGATTGCGTATAAAAACAATAGGCTTCCAGTGTTTACGGATTGTGATTTTTGTACCACATTTGGTTCGAATCGGTCCATTCGTTCGCCAGTTATCTTCTCCACAGACTCACTGACACACACACACACACAAACTTTCACGCACACACACACACAGACATCACTTCAAAAATGTTTGATTCGTGATCAGGGATGCTTGAAACGTGCTCTCCCGTCGAAAACTCGAATTCGAATTTTCGACCCCGTCACAATACTTTCCTTATACATTATGTATATAAGGAAAGTAATATTTCATGTAGATATCTGTTGTGACAAATCGCAACACTTTTATTTGTTAGTTAATTCCATTTATAATCATTAAATATTTTTATTTATTTTAATTTTAATTATTTAAATGTTTATATTTAATTCTTATTTTAAATTATACTTTTCTAAATTACATTATCCTAAATTATCATATTCAAAATTGCTTTTATTACTTTCCTTATATACATAATGTATAAAGAAAGTATTGTGACGGCTTCGAATTCGAGTTTTCGACGGGAGAGCACGGTTCAAGCATCCCTGATCACGAATCGAATATTTTTGAGGTGATGTCTGTGTGTGTGTGTGTGTGTGTGTGAAAGTATGTGTGTGTGTGTGTGTGTCAGTGAGTCTGTAGAGACGATATCTCACGAACGAATGGAGCGAATCGAATTAAATTTGGTACAAAAATCACAATCCATGAATACTGGAAGCCTATTGTTTTAAAACACAATCGAATGTTTAGAACCCCCCTAAATTTTCAAGTGAAATTTTGAAAAAATCATTGAAAAATCAAAACCTTTAATAAAGTTACGCAAATAGATATTTCTTATGTAATTTTCCTTAAAAAACGATTGACATAAACCTTAGAATGCTACGTTGACATAAACTTTACGATTGACATAAACTTTAGAATGCTAATGAACCGTTCTCGAGATATTGCACATTTTTCAAATACATTTATCAAAATATCCATAAATTAAAAAAATATATTAACTGTTGAGAAACATGTTCACTTTTCATATGCAGTATCATGCGATAAATTTGGTGACATTATTCTCGTGTATCTAACTCGTTCCATTCACGAGAAAAGATACTTTGAGTAATACTTTTGTATTTGAACGCCAATAGTCATTTATCTGATGTAAGAATAACTTATTTCTCCGTCTATAACGCTTGGTGAGATTTTGACGACGAATTTATCGGAATGTCGCAAACTTGGCGACATTTTTAAATGTTGCCAAATTAACGAAAATCTCGCCAAATGGATACAAGTGACGCTAAATCAATGAAAATGACGACTAATTGAAGATAATTCAATATCTTGGAAGAAATATAAGTATCTACTATAAGAATAACATTTTTTAACTGTAAAAGTAGTAAATTCATTGCATTATATAAGAAAAGTCATGTGCTGCCCACATCAGATTTTTTTTTAATTTCATCAATATGTCAATTGTTATGAAGCATAACATTTAATTGCTCATTTATTTGCACGAAATGAAAATACGTTTCATGCCTCGGGTTAGTCCCTGGAATGAAAGCCGGGCGGCAGTAGCAATTACTCAATGTAAGTAATGTGTATAGTATATTGCTGTAGCAATGCCTCCTCACAGACAAGATGTGGCTGATGTGAGGCCATGGTTTGAAGGCACTTGACAGTGGTTGTAAATGTTCATAAAAGAGAGCTTGTAACAAATGTCGAATTGTAAAACTACGAATCTCTAGAAATTTATAGCCCCTGTCAGGTGTTGCTCACATCTATGCCCAGTCCAGGACCTCCCGGCTGTGGGAATCCCTCCGGTCATTATTTTCTATTGGGATGCATAAAAAATGAGGGTCACTTCGCAAGCCAGTAAAATTAGTCGAAATTAGAACCACCCTTTCCTCGCATAGAAGTGAAATACCGAATGAGAAGACGAGGAGACTTCCACCCTAATTTTTGTTCCTCCCTCTTCAAAATCTGAAGGGACTCAACTTTAAAATGCAAAAATTAGACTCAATTCTGATTTTGTGATTAAAGGTCTGCAAGTGTAGCTGTGCACTCGTTGGAAGATCGATTCGAAAATTGTTATGCATTTTTTTAGGCACGGTATTTGTCGCCACTTTCGAGCGGCAGTCCCATGTCAATAGTACGAAACCAGCGCATTTTATACCTTGCTACGAGTACATACACTCAAGGGTAGCGCGTAACCACACTCGACTATTCAGCAAATTAAGTCTATGGCCGCACTAAGCCAAATCAAACTAGGACGGAACCAGACCGAGAGTTGCATACTTCGGGCGGTGGCGATCATTGAAGCAGCGAGGAAGTCGCCACTTGCTACGCAGTACCTCACAGCTCTGAATATAGACGGCGTAGTGTGGGCTACCCTGTGGACCCTTTAACTGCATTTAAGTCGTGGCAACTGTGTGGACTACAAGAACGGAATCGATTGCTCAGTGTACATCTCACTTCACAGACGAGTGTACATGGAGAGTGTTTGCGGGGAGTCAATCCTGGGCCCCTATGCAGTGTACGACACGCGTCAGCTGAGTGCGTCAGCCGTCATTGGTACTGGCTGTATGAGAAAACAACCACAAGTTATTCGGGATATGATCAAATTGGCAGTGGCCTGCACGTAGTTCCTAGACTTCAAGGTATCGCTGGGCTAAACCGTGTAGCGAACTGTGATCACCTAATCCGCAATGGTATCCCTAGAATTCAGTAATATCTCCAATAAACCGTGAATCCTTACGAACAGTGTTTTATTGAATACCGAGACCTCTTAGACTGTCCCCTGTGGGAACCCCTGTGGGATTATCCCCTGTGGGATTACAAGGCATCTCACCTGGGAGAAGGTATCGTAATATTTAAGTTCAATTGTGATGTAAAGTGTTATTTGTGTCTTAATATAATCAAAGTGTCAGTGTAAAATTTAAGCTGTAGAACGTCTCCGCGCTACAAAACTGGTATTTAAAAAAATTAATGGGAAATTTAATAGCAAATATATTAATTAGCCCGTGCATCCCGAGGTCAAGCTTGGTATATTTGAGTTTAGTGTAACCGTGTTTATTATATTATTATTATTGACAATGTTGAATATTTTATGTGTTAATAAATGTGTTAGTTGACACAAAATTGACTGGTTAATTTAGTGTAAACGCATTGTACGTTGATCTTTAAAATCCCACTATACTTTTACAGGTTCAACTGGGGGACACTATGGTAGTAGTGTATTTATGTAAATTTCATCTCACTACATCAATTGTTCCATTTTTCTAAATTTAATTGTAAGTACACTGCTTTACACGTCTTTCATTCTCACGTGGTCGTGAATGCTTTCGACTTGAGAACGGTTGCAGCGCACTCTTCCGCCAATTGACCAATCTTAATGTCCGGTTGAGAGAGTTTTTGGTATGGATCACTTGATCTGGTTTTTCTCTCCTTTTGTGGTTGAAACCTTGAGACACCTCTAAATTCGGTTAGTCGGGCTTTTTCGACTCTTTCTACCAGTGGCTTAAGGGGACGGTGGACGTTGAAATTATTTTTATTTATTTATTGACTTAGAAACGTGAAAATTTGTATAAATATTTCTCTTAACATTACTATATACAATACCATTATTTGTTTTTCAATTTTGTACTTTTTTTTTAATTTAATTTTTTTTTAACGAAAATTTGAAAATGCTCCTTGCGTGCCATTTATTCACATTTTTGATTCATTTTACATTTTTATCACTCAAAAACACATTATGAACAAATTTGGGTATTCATTTTCATTGGGCATATTTTGTGTTCACAGCTTGGAACATTTACAAAAGAAACTTGTTGTTGTTGACACCCAGACCGTCCGACCTACCAGAAAGGTGTAAGGTAACAGTTTGGACGGTCGGGAAGTGCCACCCAATTTAGACCGGAACCCAGTGGGGGAGGCATCCACAGGGACCGTACCCTCCTTCCCCTACCACCAACCTCTCAGAAGGACTTTCGGACCCACATGTTTAACGTGATCGTACTCCGCATGAACACGGCGGCAGTTTTGGCAGCGGCTGGAATCGAACACGGGCCTACCGAGTGCAACTCCAGCGCGCTAACCAATGGGCTACCGCGCCCCAAAAGAAACTTGTGTTTCAATTGTCCGTTTTATTACTAGAACTCATTCAAAGATTTATAATATATTATCACAGAAGAGAAATCCATTTCTATTTCAGAAAACTGTACAAACTTCATAATATAATTGCCAATGGAAATGCAGCGAAATTTAAGAACAAAATTTCGCTGTTGTATTTGTTGGTTAACGATATTGTCTTCATCACATTAATATTCATAAAGATTCATAAATTGAAAATTCATCGCTTTCATGGTATCTTCGAGATGACTACAATTTTGGGTGCATTATCTCCTCCTTTTCCAACTATTTGTGCATATTTATCTGAGTTTCTGTTAACATGAAGCACAACCAGTTCAGTTTTCGCTGTAATATTCTTTAGCCTATGCTATACCCTCAAAGTTCTATTAAATGAATTGAGGAAAGAAATTCGGATGTCAACAGATATTGAGCAACTAATCTATGTTTACAGCGAAGCAATGGACCTGATCAAATCTATTAACGCAAAACTGCAACTCTTGCTGCTGAACTTCTGCGCAGTCGCCCTTGAATGGGTGTTTTATCAATCATACGTCTTCGTGTTTACAACCGAAAATTCAAACTTAACTGCAGCGTTTCGTTTTGGTGCTCTCGTACTGGTTACTTTTCACTTTTTTATTGTGTGCATTTCAGCTTCTTCCGTCACAAACGCTGCTAATGAGGTGAAAGACACTATTTACGACGTCACTGGGGGTGTCAAAGATTTATCCTCAAAATCAGCGATCGTTTTGTGTGATTTAAACTCCTCAACACCATCGTCATAGGCAAAAATCTCATTCTGGCTGCTGTTAGAAATCTCCTCACGTATGGAATATTGAATGCTACTTTTAATTCAAAAGTACCTGATGGCAAAATGAACTAGAAAAACTTTCTTTTATTAGAAGTTAATAATTTTAAGATACATGTCAAAACCCTTGAGAAGGAGCCTTTGTATGGAGGCAGATCATTTTTGACAGAACAATTAAGCATTTTTTTCTGTTCTGCATGCTTATTTCGTACAATTGTACAAATTTATGAAACACCGAAACTGACAACTTCAGATCCTTAAATGGAAGTCCTTAGTGAACTCCTAACCCCTCTGGAGTTCGATGCTGAATCCGTATCAATCAGTAATCAGCTACGTTTTATGGCTAATCCTACAAAATATTTATTCAATGAATTTGTTAAACCATTAGTAAAAAAACACCCCGAAATTGAATTCTTTAGTGAACCTCCATACCTGCTCCAGAATTAAATGCTTAATTCATATGCTTTATTCAGTCATCATCTAAGCTTCATTTATGCCAATCTAAAGAAACAAATGTGTAATGTTTTTTTAATTGGAAGTGAAATTCCTTAGTGAACCCACTATTTTCCACCGGAATTGTATGCTGAATCCATATCAGTCATAATCTAAGCTGTATTTATGGCACATCCCGAGAAATATATGTTTCAAGAAAGGTGCAAATTTTGAATCGGAAACGACTTCTCCGGAACGTAAAGTAGAAATCATTAGTAAGTCGTTTTTCAACTCTAGAATTTAATTCTGAATCCATACCAGTCATTACCTATTCATTATCTATATCTAATCTTGAGAAATAGATATTTAAAGGTAAATTTTCGAACTAGGTGCATAAAAGAACCTCCAATATAAGATGCTAAATCCATATCTACCATCTAAGCTTTAACTATAACCAAAGAAAAATAGATGTATCGAGTAAAATGAAAATTTTTGAAGCAAAAATAAAAACATTTTATAAACTTGTCATTATCCACCAGAATTTAATACTTGAATAGAATTCAAGAAATATGCAAATTTTGAATCGAAGTCACATCACCAGAAAATAAAATGGAAATCATAATCACTTTCTCCCCTCTTGAATTTGATGCACAATCCATTTCATTCATTATCTACTCACTATCTACAGCTAATTCTGAGAAATAGATGTTTCAGGGAAAAGCTTAAAACTGGGAGTGGAAAAGAAACTGGAAGAGAACATTCTTAGTGAACTACCCTATCCCCTCCGGAATATGAAGCTAAATTGATATTTATCATCTAAGCTCTAACTCTAACTAGCGAAATTAGATGCTTCAAGTAAAATGAAAAATTTTGAAGCAAAAGTAGAAATCCACTTGTCATTTCCCTCCAGAATTTAATTGTTGAATACAAATTTAGTTATCATCTATAAGCTCTATCTGTAGCAACTTCTGAGAACAATATGTTACAAGAAAAGAAAATTCGCAAACAATAGTATGGCAAAAACTTTACCAACGACAACATTGAAAATACCATTCTGAACACAAATTCGCCTCTCTTTTATTTTTTGTAATATGTCTGAAAAGAAATTATTGCGATAAGACAAAGACGTCGATTCTCGTTTCTTGACGGATCAACAAGAGCTTGAAATATTGATACATTTATTTGGATATACTATCGATAATTTGAAATATTAATGCATTTCTTTGGATATACTATCGATATTTTAAAATATTGATACATTTCTTTTGATATACTATCAATACTTTGAAATATTGATGCATTTCTTTGAATATACCATCGATACTTCAAGATATTGATACATTTCTTTAGATATACTATCGATACTTTGAAATATTGATGCATTTCTTTGGACATACTATCCATACTTTGAAATATTGATGCATTTCTTTGGATATACTATCGATACTTTGAAATATTGGTGCATTTCTTTGGATATACTATCGATACTTTGAAATATTGATGTATTTCTTTGGATATACTATTGATACTTTGAAATATTGATGCGTTTCTTTGGATATGCTATCGATACTTTGAAATCTTGGTGCATTTCTTTGGCAATACTATCGATACTTTGAAATATTGATGCATTTCTTTGGATATACTATCGATACTACTTTGAAATATTGGTGCATTTCTTTGGATATACTATCGATACTTTAAAACATTGATGTATTTCTTTGGATATACTATCGATACTTTGAAATATTGATGCATTTCTTTGGATATACTATTGATACATTTCATGCATCGACACTCTTTCATGCATCGACTACTTTCATGCAGACGATACCAATGCTTTTATGTCTCATTTTACAACAACTAAAATTAATAATATGTTAGCCAATCTAATATTTATTTTGGAATATTTTTACTTTAAGGTTTCATACATTCGATGAATTAGCTTGTACAAAATACGATATTTTCATTAAATGTCGAATATTTGAATAAGTTTACAATTTATTATAAAAGGAATTCGATGCTGCAATTAACATTTTGAATTTTAATTTACATATCAGAACATTGTTAATGAATAGAAAAATTGTGATTTTATTATATTAATTTCCAATTTACAGTATACAGGGTGAGTCGGAATTGTTTTTACAAAAGCAGATGGGTGATAGTACCCCACCAGACGAGCAATAATTACCATGGAACAAAGAGTTGCACTCTGAGAGGCAGAAAAGAGGCACGTCGAACCGCGCGAGAATGACGCAGTCAGCGCCTCGGACGTCATTGTGTACCTGCCTACGTAGTATCTCCTACGCCTGACACGAACGCAGTTACCGTATGCAAATGTCCAGGGAGCAGAATCAGCACAACTGGCTCCCAGTAGGTTCCGGCGATAGCCAATCAGAGCACACGTTGCTCTTTAAAAACCGGCACAACTTCAACGCTGCAAGTTATTCCCGTGATAACATCGTCCGACACGTTGCGTGAATGCTATGGCGGAGTACACCTACGAGGAATTGGCCGAAATGCACCAATGCACCTCACATACGGTGAAGCCAAAGGGAATGGACGTACAGCACGAAGATTGTACGAGTATCGGTTTCCAACGCGACGTATTCCCAGTCATCCTACCTTTGCCAGTGTCGATCGTATGCACCCCTACCACGTGCAACAGGTGCAGTCTTTGCACCCAGATGATTATCCCCGCCGGGCAGTCTTTGTGCAGTGGATGCTCGGGATGAGGAATACCGATCCACGATTGCCTGCATTAGTTTCATTTAGCGATGAGGCAACATTGAGCAGAGAAGGCATTTTCAACATGCACAATCAACACCTGTGGTCTGCCTGTAATCCCCACTGCACAACACATCGTAAACACCAGCACCGATTTACAGTGAACATCTGGACAGGTATCCTTGGTGATTACCTGGTAGGCTCGTACATCCTGCCAGACCGTTTGTCCGGCGCAACATACGGTATCATTTTGGAACACGTGCTGCCCAGTTTATTGCAGGCCGTTCAGCTCCCCATCCAGAGCGACATGTGGTTTATGCACGATGGAGCCCCGGCACACTTTTCCATCATGGTCCGGAACTTCTTGAATGCCACATATCCCGCACGCTGGATCGGACGTGGCGGACCTGTGGCGTGGCCTCCTCGCTCACCAGACCTCAACCCACTGGACTTTTTCTTCTGGGGCCACATGAAATCTTTAGTGTACTAGACGCCTGTGGACTCGGCGGAAGATCTCGTTGCGCGCATCGTTGTTGCCGCAGACCACATTAACACAACACCCGGAATCTTCGAGAGGGTTCGTCAGTCATTGCTTCACCAGTGTGAACGGTGCAACGACACGCGTGGTCGCCACTTTGAGCACTTGCTGTAAGTGTGTCGCTGCACAATAAATCTATTTGTGTAATGTTTGGTATTGTTCATTCGCTTTCCCAACACTGGTGTACGTGCAGGTTTGTATTCTAATTTTACTCTTTTCTGCCTCTCTGAGTGCAATGCGACCCTATGTTCCATGGTAATTATTGTTTGTCTGGTGGGGTACTATCACCCCTCTGCTTTTGTAAAAACAATTCGGACTCACTCTGTATATGATTATATGTTTGTTAAGACAAAGATGTTTTCACGGACAGAATATTAATGAAATATTTTATAATATGCTTTTGGTACAAAATTGCGTAACAATTTCTTTGCAAGGAGATATTCTCACAATAATAAATAGCACTCTTTTTAAAAATTTGTTGATACAAAATTTTTGGTGGATATAATACACTTAATGCATTATTATAATTTTATCATTTTTAGTATTTATATTTATATAAAACTGATTCTAAATTAAACCTAGATTACATGTCTACGGAAAATATCATGTTGGTAATTGAAAGCTTTTCATCGTTCTTAAGAAGATGTTTTTGAATAAGTGCATAAAGGCGTAAAGAAAATTAAATATATGAAGAATCAATGAGAAAAATCTTCTATCTTAATCCAATTTAACTTTAATATAGATTATAAATTTCCATATAGAATATAGCTTTAACCTTTAATAGAATCTGTTTCTTCATAGAAAATATCTTTATATTCACTGGAATATTTGTACAATTCCTAATTTTAATGACAAATATAAAGTAAATAATTAAAAATAAGTTAGAAAAAGAAAATGCGTCTGTCTATTAAAATCATAAATTTTAGAACACGCACCAGAAACGTGTCAGAAGACATGCAACAATAAAAATAATTGCGCCTGTTAGTGTCAAATTGGAAATAAAGTTCAAAGCATTAATATTTAATATAAGTGGAATAGTAAATTAAGAATGATTCTTTGTTTTCAAATACTTTGACGTGTTTATGAATATTATTCATTGATTAATCAATGGAATTTTATTGATTACGAATTCTTTATTGGAAGCTAAAATGTATTTTAAAAACAGTATATACATTTGTCTTTATATTTACAGGTTGCAGTTTAGTGCAGATCCTTGTTCTGTAATAGCTCTTCTGCAAAAGTCACACATGATGGTTTGAAAATTATATCGTTGATATTGATTAAGATTGATAACTGTTAAATTGATCGTTGATAGTTTTTTCGTAGGAAATTATACAATTTATTTTAAGAAAAAGAACTGCTCTTTGAACTACGATTATAAATTTCGATGCTTAATAAGCATTTATCATTGATCTGGTTGTTTATTCACACTCAAATTAAAGGCGCAGTAATGTATTCAAACTTTTGCTATCTCAATTTCTTATTTTCGATCAAATCATAATGTTTTAACATTTATTGCTTTTTGAACCACCAAAAAAACTTCAAACACCAATATGATGTTCCATAGAAATCAAAGACAATTATGTAAAGTTAAATCCATAAAACATCAAAACTATGTACAAAATGCAGAAAATACCTATAATATTTTAAATATTTATTTGTGGATGCATGGTGTTGGTTTTACAAGAGACCTGAAGTGGAATATTTCCCATAATATTGTGGTATCATTTTTACTTCTACTTATTCTTGATGGAAATAGAATATACTGCATATTTTTTGTTCACAGCTTGGGCAATTTACAAAAGAAACAGCTGTTCCAAATGTCCGTTTTATTACTAGAACTTATGCAAAGACTTCTACTATATTGTCACAGAAGAGAAATACATTTCTATTTCAGAAAGCTGTACAAACTCCATAATATAATTGCCACTGAATATGCAGCGAAATTTAAGAACAAAATTTTGATGTATTTGTTCGTTAACGATATTGTCATCATTACATTAATACTCATAAAATTTCATAAATTGAAAAATTCATCCATGTCATGGTATCTTGGAGATGACTACTATTTTGGGTACATATCTCCTCCTTTTTCGACTATTTGTGCATATTTATCTGAGATTCTGGTAACGTGGAGCACAAGCAGTCCAGCTTTTGCTATAATATTCATTAGCCTATGCTATACCCTCAAAGTTGTATTAAATGAATTAGAGAAAGAAGTTCGGATTTCAACAGATATTGACAAACTAATCTATGTTTACAGTAAAGTAACGGATCTGATCAAATCTATCAACAAAAAACTGCAGCCCTTGATGCTGAACTTCTGCGTAGTCGCCCTTGCATGGGTGTTTTTCGAATCGTACGTCTTGGTGTTTACAGCCGGAAATTCAATTTTAACTACAGTGTTTCGTTTAGGTGCTCTTTTACTTGCTGCTTTAAGTTTTTTTATTGTGTGCATTTCGGCTTCTTCCGTCACCAACGCTGCTAGTGAGGTGAAAGACACTATTTACGACGTGCACTGGGGTTGTCAAAGATTTGTTCTCAAAGTCAGCGATCGTTTTGTGGGATTTAAACTCCTCGACACCATTGTGATTGACAAAAATCTCATTCTGGCGGCTGTTGGAAATCTCCTCACGTATGGAATATTGATTGCTACTTTTAATGCAAAAGTATCTGATGGCAAAACAAACTAGTACAACATACTTTTTAGGCGTTAATAATTTTCAGATATAGTGCAATAAATTTAAGAAGGAGACTTCGCAAATATTTTTTGACTGAATTATTAATAGTTTTTTAATACATTTTGCATACTTATTTCATAGAGTAATACGAATTTTCGAAAGACTGTGAATGTGGCATTTCCAGAATCAAACCCTTAATGAACCCCTACCCTTTCTGTAACTCGATGATGAATTTATATCAATCAATAATCCGCTAAGGCCTATGACTATTCCTGAAAAATATGTTTTTCATGGACTTTTAAAAGCGTAAGTGAAAACAACTCGGAAATAGAATTGTGTAGTGAACCTCCCTATCTCCTCTCTAAATTAATTATATCAGTCAGCATTTCAGCTGTATGTCATACTAGAGAAATAGATGCTTAAAAACATTTTTGGGATTGGAAGTTGAAACCCAGACCGTCCGACCTACCAGAAAGGTGTAAGGTAACTGTTTGGACGGTCGGTATGGGATTGGAAGTGGAAATCTTTAGTGAACTCATTATTTTCCCTCCGGGATTATATGCTGAATCCACATCAGTCATCATTTAAGCTATATCTATAGGAAATCACGAGAAATTGATGTTTAAAGAAAGATGTAAATTTGAAATCGGATGCCACACCTCCATAAAGTAAAGTGGAAATCCCGTTCCCCCTACTTGTTTAATGCACAAACCATATGAGTCATTATTTATTCACTATCTATAGCTAATCCTTAAAATTAGATGTTTCAAGAAAATTTTTAAACTTGAAGTGGAAAAGAAACCGGAAGAGAAAATTCTTAGTGAAGTACCTTAAGTCCCCCAGAATTTAATGCTCTATTCATATCTATAATCTAGGCTCTACCAATAATCAATAAAAATAGGTGTTTCAAGTAAAAGGAAAATTCTTGAAGCAAAGGTGGAAATCCTCCTGTCATTTCCTTCCAGAATTTAATACTTGAATACAAAATCAGTCATCTACAAGCTCTATCTATAGCAAATTCTGAGAAATAGACTTTTCAAGAAAACAAATAATAATTCGCAAACTATAGTATGGCAAATGGTTTGAAATCAACGGCGTTGAAAACGCCAGTCTGAACACAAATTCACTTCAATTTTGTCTTTTTGTAATACGTCTAATAAGAAAGTTATGTGATAAGACAGAGGAAGTCTACTCTTGTATCTTGACGGATCAAGTAGGGCTCCAAAAATATCGATATTTTGAATTATTTATTGATACACTTTATTTGATGTACTGTCGATACCTTGGAAGTATTATTACATTTCTTTCAATATACTATTTATACTTCAATGTATTGCATAATAGAATCGATACATTTCTTTTTTATATACTATAGATACTTTTTAGGTTTTGACACACGTTTTAGACGAAACTATTAATTTTATATCTCATTTCCTGCTACAGTGTGAAAACTACGGTCTTGAATAATCCGAAAATTATTTTTGCATGACTTCACTTTACTATAAGGTTTTGTACATTCGGTGAATTAGCTAGTACATAACAAAATATCTCCCTTAAATATGAAATGTTTGATTAAAACCAGAATTTATTGCAAAAAAAAAAATTATGCTGTAATTACTATTTTGATTATAATTTGCATATTAAATGATTGTTAGTGGAAGGAAAAAAAATTGATTATAATATATTAATTAACCATGTACAGTGTGTATGATTTTATGTTTGTTAAGACAAAGGCATTTTCACAGACAAAATATACATGCAAATACGTATAATATTTTATGATATGATTTTGATAAAATCGTATGTGATTTACCGTCACATTAATTTACTTTGTAAACAAAATTCTGCAAATCCTTTTTTTTTCATAAATGGCGTGTTTATGTCAATAAAACAAAGTTAAAAGCAAAATTGTATATTCTCAAATTTTAAAAAATGTAGTTTTTATTTTGTTTACACTTTTGAACAATAGTTTTGATCACAAGTTTTCTGAAATATATGAAGGACTAGCAGCATACCCGTTCTTCGTACGGAGTATATAATATAAAGAAACTTATAATTCGCAATCATGTGCAAATTCTGTTAAAATATTAAGTTTATTGCTCCTAAAGAGAAGTTTAAGAATATTTGATCTCACTATGCAAAATTATCTTCAGGGGTAGATCTGAAGAAAAAAACATTCTGACCCCTTTTGTAAGCACATTTACAAAAAGAAAAAGGAATTGAATATACAACCCCGTACTACTTATATTGTCGTAGATTAGAAAATATGCCCATGTGTTAGTAAAAGATTACCCGTATTACAATATGAGACTCAAAAATCTTTGCCAAAATAAAAGAGATGACGTAATAAATTGAAAATATCAATATTCCCGTACTCTTAATACCAGAAGGTCGCAATTGATTCCAATAGATGGCAATATATATCAAAACATATGCCAATATACCTGTACTAATATTCTCGTAGAATAGAAGATATACCCCTGTATTTGTAGAATATTACTCGTACAACGTACAATATGTGAGTTTCAACAGTCTTTGTCAATATAAAACAAATGCATAATAACTTGAAAATATAAATAATCCCTGAATCAATAATCCCCAAAAATATCAATAATAATAACGTTTAAACCTGAAGACCGTAATTGATATTAGCCAGTCGAAAATGCTATAAGAAAAATCAAATAGTTCTTTTCTAAAATATATTTTTATATTCATTTATTTATTATTCAAATCGAAAAAATATTAATTAAAATTAACAGACAGATTTAATTTAATTGCGTTTCTGAGCAACATGATACAAGATAGAATCTTCCTCATAAACTGCGAAATTAAATAACCATTTTGATTTTTTTATACTTTTCATTGTTCAGTAAAAGCTTGTGAAAATTAAACCTTGGAGATAGATTTCCCATTTAAATCATGTTTCAAACAATCATGTTTTCAGAAAGTGACTAATTAGCGCAAAAAATCTCCCATCAAACTCAGATATAAAGTTTTTATTCACTTTCAAACGATTTTTAAACTTTTCGTTTGAATAAACCTTGGAATTAGAGTAGAACTCCTTGGAAAAAGTTTCGTTTTTCATTAATATCTCAACAACCCCTCGTCTTAGATACTCGAAACTTGGGCTTAATTTATGGGGGCTATTTCAAGGCTATCCACAAAATTTCATCAAACTCGATTCAGCCGTTCTCCCGTGATGCCGGGGCAAGCAGACAGACAGATTTTCAATTTTATTTATATAGATTAGCAGCATACCCGTTCTTCGTACGGAGTATATAATATAAAGAAATTTATAATTCGCAATCATGTGCAAATTCTGTTAAAATATTAAATTTATTGCTAATAAAGAGAAGTTTAAGAATATCTGTTCTCACTATGCAAAATTATATTCACGGGCAGATCTGAAGAATAAAGCATCCTGGCCCCTTTTGTAAGTAAATTTGCAAAAAAAAAAGGAATTGAATCAATATATGCAACCCCGTACTACTTATATTGTCGCCGATTAGAAAATATGTCAGTGTGTTAGTAGAAGCTTACCCGTATTGCAATATGAGTCTCAAAAATATTTACCAAATTAAAAAAGATGACGTAATAAATTGAAAGTATCAAAAATCCCCGTAATTTTAATACCAGAAGGTCGTAATTGATTCCAATATATGCCAATATATATCAAAATATATGTCAATATACCTGTACTACTTATATTCTCGTAGATTAGAAGATATACCCATGCATTTGTAGAAGATTACTCGTACAACGTACTATATATGGGTTTCAACAATTTTTGTCATAATAAAACAATTCCATAATAATTTGAAAATATCAATAATCCCTGAATCAACAGTCCCCGAAAATACCAATAATAATGATGTTTAAATCTGAAGACCGTAATTGATGTTATCTTGTCAAAAATGCAATGTCAATAAAATTTATTTTATATACATATTTTTATTATTCAAATCGAAAAAGATTTAATAACAATCGTATGCCGCATAACATATTGGGTCCGTTGCTAAGCGACATGATATCATTTGCTTCAAATAAATTGATAGAAATCATATCATCTGAATAATGCAATCTCCATGGAAGGTTTGGCGACATTTTCGTCAATTTAGCGATAACTTAAAAAATCGCCAAATTTATCGCCAAGTGGGACTGTAGAACTGATAGTCCCATTTTGCGACAAATTGACGAAACATCATCACAATACTATCCCCTACTTCCCGGCCGTCCAAACAGTTACCTTACACCTTTCTGGTAGGTCGGACGGTCTGGGTCTCAACAACAATACTATCCCCTAACAAAACACAATTCATTTCATTTATTAAGCGCGATTTTATCAATTTCATGATATTTTTATGGATTTAAAAATATTTTTACCAATTTGATGATATTAAAAAAATTCCTTAAATGTGTTACTAAGTAGGATAGATGGACTGACCGACAAATGCTACAGAAACATCATTTCAGTACTCTATTCTTAAAAAACAAATTTAATTTCATTGATTTGGGCCATTTTTATCAATTTGGAGACATTTCCACTAATTTGATAAAGTTTAAGAAAAGTTACCAAGTTATTTAGAGATATTCCGCTGAATTCGTAGCTCTGAATTTGCAGATCTGAAGAATAAAATATCCTGATCCCGTTTGTATATACTAAATGAAAACACTAAAATTGTATTAGAAGATACATACACCCGTTCTACTCTTTTTCTGCTTCAACAGTCGGCTAAATGAGTTTATTGGGTAAACACAATATATGAGTTTATTAGCTAAACACAATATATGAGCTTGAAACCTCTTTGCTTAAATAAATGAAAGTGATGTACGCAGTCCGCAATATATATAATTAAAATAACAATCAAACCGTTCATTTATAAAATATATTTTTACATCCATTTATTTATTATACAAATAGAAAAAATAATAATAAATATTACCAACACATTTAATTTCATTCCATTGCCGAACAACATGATATAAGATGGAATCTTCCTCATAAAATGTGAAATTAAATAGCCATTTTGATTTCTTTATACTTTTCATCGTTGAGTAAAAATTTGTGAAAGATGAACCATGGAGGTAGATTTTTCCATTTAAATTCATGTTTCAAACAATTCATGCTTTCCTAAAGTGACTAATTAATGCAAAAATCCTGCACCAAACTCGGAAATAAAGTTTTACTTCATTTTGGCGTTTTAAACAAACGATTTTCATCCTTTCCGTTTGGATAAACCACGGAGTTGGAGAGTAGATCTCCTAAGAAAAAGTTCCGTTTTTCATTAATATCTCAACAACCCCTGGTCTTAGAAACTCGAAACTTGGACAAAATTTATGGGGGGCTATTTCAAGGCTATCCACTAAATTTCATTAAATTCGGTTCAGCCGTTTTCCCGTGATGATGAGACAAACGAAAATTTCGTTTTTTACTAATATCTCGAGAACCACTGGTCGTAAAAACTCAAAACACGGACTAAATTTTAAGTGGGGCTATTTCTAGGCTACCCACAAAATTTCATCAAATTCGGTTCAGCCGTTCTCCCGTGATGATGGGAAAAACAGACAGACAGATAGACAGACAGACAGATTTTCATTTTTATTTATATAGATATGCTTATAATATTGCCCAATTTTTATAAATTTCTTGTTAAAAAAATTTTGGTAGATATAGTACAGCTTTAATTCAATATTTGATTATTTTAAATATTTATATTTCTACAAAACCTATTCTAAATTGAACCTTGATTACACTTCTAGGACTATATTATGTTGGTAATTGAACGCTTTTTGCAATGCTTTAGGTAGTTATCTTTGAATAGGTGTATAAAGGCATAAAGAAAATTAGATATATGAAGAATCAATGAGAAAAATCGTCTTTATTAATGAAATTTTACATTAATAAAGATTATAAGGTTTCATGTGGACCATAACTTTATTCTTTAATAAAACATATTTGTGTATTTTGTTAATAAAATATGAATTTATTAGCAGAAACATATGAATGTATTTTGTTAATAAAATATAAGCTTTATTCTTATTTAAAATATAATTTGTTTATAGAATATAGATTTATTATTTTATGGAATATATTTTGTTTGCAGAATACAGATTTATTCTTTAATAGAATATATTTTGTTCATAGAATAAATTTTTATTCTTTAATAGTCTATATTTTGTTTATATAATATAGCTTTTTCTTCAATATAATATAGTTTGTTCATAGAATATAGAGGTAATATTATTATATGTACATTAAATTGTGAATAATTTGGACAAAGAAAGAAATCACATTTAATTTTAGAGATATTAAATTACCGCCAAGTTAACAATATTGAACCAAATTTGTCATCAATTGCCGATTTTGCTTAGCAAGTCACCAAATTTGCTGCTAAATGAAAGAAAGCCAGACGAACAGTTGGAGTTAGTGGCTTTTCTTATATATAATTTTTATCATACATATAATTTCTTTTTGAAATACCTGATTAAATTTATAATATGATAACATATCTCGTGATACTGAATGTTTCCTTTTAACAGTTGTTATCATAAAAATGTTATAATTGATGTTATTTATAATAGTCTAACAAAACATCCAACTTTAACGACATGGAAGTTTTCAATCAAAAATATAAAAAAATATTCTTATTATTAGTAAATAATTTGATATTTTATTCGCATTTTCATCCACAATTTCAAAAGATTTCGTAATGTTAAAAAATTTTAATCATAACAACTCGGTTGTAATAATTCAATCATTCACGACTGAATTAAGTAAGTGGAATAAAAGGAGATTAGACGATTTCGATTAACTATTTATACAAGGCTAATAATTAGATTAAATGGCAATAAGCATTTCCATTTTTTGTTTCTTCAAGAATTTCGAAATTTTTTTATTTGTGGGGACAAATAGGATAAAATAGGATTCTCATCAGCTTCTTACATTCCCTACAATACATTATATATGTAAAGTATTATGATTGACAAAACTAAGAACAAAACGTTTTTAAAAAAACGAAAGGTCTTTTATTTAACATCCTAAAAGACGTACAGAAATTGTTAAAATCTGCCAGAGCGTTTTCGGACGTATATACGCCTTTCATAAGTGGCTACATGAGTAGTAAAAGCATGGAATGCTTATATATATATAGACCATTTTAAAACAAATTTACATAAAATATAAAATGATAAATGAACTTACTAAAATAATACGAGAAATATACACTGAAATTACATAATAAGTTTAAACGCTTACGAATTTTAAAACATTACAAGAAAAGAACTAATAAAAAATTTTAGAAAAACGTCAAGCATGATATTCCTGAGAATGACGTCACAAGAAACTTTTAAGAGATTTGAATTGCATAGAGTCGAGAATGAATCGATAAGCATAACTTAAAATTTGAACAGGATCAAAATTACAAATGGATTCACGATAAATATAAATACACAGGGATTCATAAAGAAGAATATTACGTGGATTGTTACAACGAACCAAAAAGAAAGTTTTTTCAAAAACGGGAAGAAATTTATCATTAGCCACATATTGAGCAAGAGCCGTAGAAAGTTTACCAGATTTGACATCGCGAGCATGTTCTACTAAACGGATGCCAACAGTACGTTTTGTACTACCAATGCAAAATTTATAGTCACCAGCAGGGGATAACAGGGGAACGACATACACCCCAGCAAAGCTTTTAAAGTCATCAAAATTTCCAAGTTTATCGGATCGAATACGATTAAATAAAGTGGCAATATTAGAGTGAGCGGGTTTTAAACCAAATTCATGGCAGAAACTCATAAAAGGACAGAAAATCCTAGGAAGGTAAGGAACACTAGATTTATGGACTAAACGATCTTTAATAGCAACAAGTTCAGTATTAACTTGAGTGAATTTAAGACGAACGTGGGCGAAGATCTTATGTATAAATTTAAAAGAATAAGCAGCCTCATGGTCAAGTTTAAAAATAGAATTAATTTCATCAATTAAAGCGGGGATAGAAGCGCAAACATTAAATGCGCAATTAAAATATACGTTAAAAGAAGCTTTTTTAGAGGATACAGGATGGAAAGAATTAGCGGGGATACAGGAGTTAGTAAAAGTGGATTTACGGAAAACGGAAGTATGAAACCCAAAATCAGAACGGTAGACCAGAACATCAAGGAAAGGCAAGGGACAGTTAGATTCATGCTCAACAGTAAAATTAATCGAAGGGTAGAAATCATTAACTTTATCCAAAAGATGAAGGAGATCATTTAAATCACGATCCCAGATAATAAAAACATCATTCACGTAACGGCACCAAAGGATAGGTTTAATTGCTAAAGAAGGGAAAATCTCATTATCGAGCTCCTGCAAAACGGCCTCGGACAAAACACCAGATAAAGGGCTACCCGTAGGGGCGTCAGAAGTTTGTAAGACAATAGCGTCACGGAAAGCAAAGTAATTTGTTTCCGCAATAATATTCAAAGCAGAAGTGATTGCGTCGATAGTGGGGATTTTACATTGGTGACTACGAAGTTTTTTGGCAATAATATCAATAGCAATGTTAACAGGGATACTAGGGAAAAGGTAAACGACATCAAAACTATGGAGAGTACTATTAGGATTAAATTTAGTTTAAAAAGTAAATTGATGAAATTTTCAGTAGTGCTGATGGAAAAACTATGATTACCAAATTACGGTTTTAAGAAATGGGCAAGGGATTTCTCTAAAAAATAAGTAGGTCCTGTACATTTAGAACCAATAGGGCGCATGGGGTGATTTAATTTGTGAAGTTTTATTTGAACAAACATTTTAAGGAGGTGATTTGAAGTGCAAAAAACGGCAGATTTAATACTGAGAGGAATATCTGTGCATATGGATAGATAAAACAGGATTGTTTTTTAAGTTCCAGGACTCCAGAATTACAAACTGAATGGGAATTGATTGTATGTTTTTACCACGTGTGTGTGTTTAGGAAACTTTTTGAAACTTTTTAATTTTTTTAGAGGGGAAAGGGATATTGAATTCCCCCCCCCCCACACACACACATAAATAGACCTTTGGTATGCTTAATTTGTTGCATGGCTCTTAATGTACTAAAAATTATTAGTTTTATCTATTTTTATATCATACATGTCCAAAGTTTGCATCAAATTTTATGTCAACATATATGTTTGCAGATACTTTTCATTTTTATTTTCCTCTTTGTAAATATTTGAACATTGAGCACAAAACTAATCATTTACATATGTACAAAATAGTTCAGTTACTATCTGCTATTTTACCTTTCGTTCCCAGAAAAGTCATTTGAAATGTAGTTTGCAGAAATGGGTCAAAATCGATCCAAATTAAATTATCACATTTCCATTGAAAAAAAAATTTATTAAAATACAACATATATATTTTAACATTTTAAAATGTTTTTCTGTTGATAAATTTTAACTTACCAGTTTTGTCTGAAACACTGATATCATTAAAGCAAAATTCATGGACAAGTAGTTTTGTTTTTGAGCATGCAGCTAGGGTGTGAAACTGCAGAACAATATTTGGGAATCATTGCCTTAGCTGCGGAATTGAGAATTCGGAAATAAAATCCATCGTAGGCCAAGTACAGGTCGCCACCATAATTTTGTATTTTACACTAAAAATTCATTCATTAATTTTATTTATATTTTGCAATATTTATACCATTCTAAAACTTCATTACGATACACATGCGTTTGTAATACACAAAAACATTTAATATTGTAACCATGAGGAAATATATAAATTATAGATATGATTTTAAAATGAGTAAAATAAGAGCGTAAACATTAAGTTGATTTAAAATGGAAGTTGATTACTTCATACAAATCACATGAATAGGAAAGACATCAGATGGACTACAGGAAAGGGATAGAACATATAGAATAATTATGTAGAACATAAAATACAAGATCAGGAACAGGAAGATGTAACATAACAGAGCACAGTAACAAACAGGGTTGTGTGAGTGGGTGCCTCAAACCTTCGACGCTTGCTCTATTCTAATGTCGAGTCTGATACCAACATAAATAGGAATTAATATTTTTTTTGTTTCCAATGGCGGGTACAAAAGACAAACTGAAGCCAAACAACAGAACAAGAGAACAGTAACAAAAGGCAACAGAAGAAAGTCTATGGTCCCATTCGGTCCCTTGCTTCCCTTGCTTTCCACATAGGTGCAGCGGAGAGCGCAGGACAGCGTTGCAGGTGAGAATAGTCCATGGGTTCCCGAAGGCTGCAGAGCATGCAACAAGGGTCGTCAAGTATATTTATGCGATGTAAATGCCCGGCGAGGCAGTCATGACCAGTAGCGAGACGGAATTCTCCTACGGCTTTTTTCCTAGGCCAGTCAGAAGGATAGTTTTTCCACCAGAGTTTGTGGGAATTCCTTTCTGAAAGCCCTTTTTCCAAATTATTCTTAAAAATCGATTTAATGATTGACTTTACATAATGATAAGGGATTTCATCAATATTAGTTTGAATAATCGCTGACCCGTTTTTGGCCAGTCGATCTGCTGTTTCGTTACCCTCTATACCGCAGTGGACTGGAATCCACTGCAGGCAAATAATCTTATTCCTGTTGGACAAAAAACTCAGGAGAGATTGGCAATTCTTAATGGCTGCAGAGCACGGGGCTCTAGTAGAATTAATTGCCTGCAAGGCGGCTCTTGGGTCGGACAAAATTACTACTCTGGAAAAACGATCTCAGTGACACTGGAGCTGAGAGAGGGCAATACGCATGGCCTCAATTTCGCCATCAAAAGCAGTTCTATATCTCCCCACTGGAGAATAGATAGCAAAAGAGTCACAGTAAACATTTGCTCCAGAATTAATGCTGTTATCCACACGAAATCCGTCCGTGGAAAACCCAGGCCGTCCGACTCATCCAGAGGACTTGAGCAGCTATTTGGACGACCGGACGAGATCCGTCCGTGTAAATCCAGAGCCAATCACTTTCAGGATATAAAGTGTTAATAGTCTCATAAGCCAGAATCCGCAATATCAAGTCATTTGTGTTGTTTTTAAGAACAGGCTAATTGAGTTCGGTACAGACACGAAATCCCTTATTTGCACTTGGATCAAGTGACTGTGGTAGTTGTTCGGGTCTGAAATATAGCAATTAATATTTAATATTTCATATTAATAGATATTTTATTGGTAAATATTTGATGTTTTTTCCTTAAATTTATTTCATAAAAACTATTAAAAAAATTAAATATTCCAATATAAAATTACTTTTAAATAGATTTATTTAGAGGTCTGCATATTTTTACTGACTCTGACTCCGAATCAAACAAAATATGATAATAGAATGTGAAGCATAAAACTGCTTCGAGGATATATTGGATCTTCTTCATCAGTGCCAACAAATATAAAGTCAAAAATATCAAATTGGCACAAATAGAAGGACCGATGTGGTATATATACTCAAGATGATGCATTCACTATTAGAAAACAGAAAACTAAAGAAGGATTCTGGATTCTAGAAAGTCAGTCAAATAACATAGATCTAACACACAAGCTGGATTGTTCAAAGACATTACAAAAATGTCCCAACTAGATGAGGCAAGACACAACCTGGCGAAAGCAATTCCAAATGTAACTGAAGGGATCCAAAAGGTTAAAAAATAAATATAAAGAAAAATGGTACAATTACAAGACACCTAACAAGATAGTAAAAACAAAAGTTACTGAACAAATCATTAGCTAAAATACTCTTCTCAAATATGAAAGGTCGAAAATCCAGAACATAAGCTTTTCTGCTAGCCCTAAGGCATGAGCAGAAATTTGAATGGCCGGGGAATGTGAAAGGTGTAAAAGAGGTATATAAGTCAAGATTTCAAATTAAAAAACATTTTTGTATAATACTAGTGGAATAAAACTGATACCAGTGGACTAAACTGTCAATGCAAATGATTATAGGGCTCATGCAGCAACGCATTGTGTAACACTTGAAATGACTCGTGTTTTCACTCACAGGCAATTGGAACTAGATTGTCTGCTTTGTTACTGCAAGTTCCGCACAAAAATGCCTTTGAGATGTACTCGACGGAGCTATGAACAATTGTTGGATTTAGATAAAGGTAGCGTCATAAGCCTCAGGGAAGTTAGTTGGTTCAATAGACGTATCATTTGCCATCTTGGTCGGAGTGATATGATAGTTGACAGCAGTAAATCAGAAATGGCGGACGTAACTGCCGCAGAGATTTGATACACCTGAGACTGACAACTGCTCTAGAGGATCGTACAGTCAGGAAATAAGACACGTACACGCCAATGGCATCGTTATCAGCCATTTTAAGGCATTTGCCATTCTCCATGCATCTTGTATCAAGAGATATGATTGGCAGAAAGTGGAATTAAGTGTCGACATCCGTTAAGGCACCTACCACTGACCCCTCATAGGCAGAGCTGTCTGGATTGGTGCCGAGCTTAGTTAGACTGCACAGTGTCTGATTGGAGGCATGCAATCTTTAGCAATGAATCCCGCTTCTATCTGTGCAGATGACTGCTACGTACGTATCCATCCGGCCTACCACAAGATGTAAGGTATCTATCTCTTTAGACGGCCGGAACAACATCACCTAATTTAGACAGACACCCTGTGCAGACGGTATTCACAGGGACCGTACCCTCTTTCCCTACCACCGACCTCTCAGAAAAACTTATGGACCCACATATTTCACATGCCGCACTCGACATGAACTGTTTGGGCAGAGCTGGGATCGTCCAGTTCATCGGAATGTAATCACCGTGCCTTTACCATTGAGCTGTCCCACTTCCGTTGCATATGTGTATGGAGGAGGACTGGCCAGCTTCCCTATCCCACATTTGTTGTCAAATGGTACGCGACTATCACACGTGGTGCGACAGTCCGAGGAGCTATATTGTGAGACAGCCAATCTCTAGTTATGCTGCAAGCTAATCTGGCAGCTCGCTTGTATGCCAACGATATTCTGCAGCAGATTGTTCTGCCTATACTTTCACGTTGCCAGGTTCCATTTACCAACAAAACAATGCTTGACCGCATACTGCACAACTTTCTCAACAATGCTTTTGGGGATTTAATATGCTGTCATGGCCATCCGGATTCCCAGACCTATCACTAATAGAATACGTCTGCAACATGGACGGCAATTACAACCTTCTCATAATATCACTGAATTAGTTGAGTAATTGCAATATTTGTGCAGGGGAATATTCCGTAGAGGGGTATGAGCAACTTTATTGATTCTATGGTGCATGGAATATCGGCTTATATAGCTTCCAAATAGAGGATTTACTAAGTACTGAAATGTCATCTGGTTGCCACTATTTCTTAATAAAATGTTTTTTACTCCCAAATTATAATCATTTGTTATCTCCTCAAACGATACTTGCATGCCGAATTTCGAGGCTGTAGTTCAATTTCTTATGGGTACATGTATTTTTTTGCAACAGTGTGTATTTGTTTATGCAATAATAACGTAATGAGCATTCACTCTTGCAAAGTTAGGCTTAATTTATAACCTTTAAGCTACAGATGTTGGGATTGTAATATCATCACATCCATCCATCATTTAATGCGCTTCTGAATGCGCAGTTTGTAGCTCAATGTCTCATATTTTTTAATGCGCATATTGTATTATTTCTTTTTCATGATTTTCATATAGTCTTTTTACATAAATTGTAATATCCTTATTAAAGATGTACACATTTGCGCAATTTAGGAAGGTAATACTACATGAATACAATAACACCAAGATGTGAAAAATAAATAAATTTGGTCTACATACTTAAAATAAAAATATAAACAGACAAAAAATCAATATATGTCTTATTCCAACTATGTCAGAAACTTTTTCTAAATTTACTATTAGTTTCCTAGTTATTTTCAAACTGAGACACCTAGTCTTACAACTAAAATGCTTCTTTTAAAATCTAAATATATATCTTGAGAAAAATCCTTGATGTTTAAATAGACAATACACAAGCCTAACTCTAATGTGTATAATTAATTGTGTAATAATCTGTAACATGTGCAATTGCTTCATTTTTAAAGATATTTATGATTTTGCTGACTTTTTAGAAACATCGTGAAAGTAACATGAAAAAGATGATAGTGGAGTCATGGAACTGTTCGAATTATCATATGGAGCCTAGGATATGGCAAAGTGTGCTTTCAATAGATCCTGTGGCCTGCTAATAGTGATCAAAGAGCCTACTGTATAGCAGTCTGTTTATAACATTTGTTGTATTTCAACATTGAGGGCAATACATCCGTACAGCCTAGATCTCTCTTTTTGTGATTTCCAGTCCACAACACCACTTCAATCCACTAGAAAAGAACCTAAAAGGACATGGTTTCTAGTTGGATAATAACATGAAACAGGTTGTATTAGATGTTTGTATACAACAGATATTTACCACAATGGCATCTTCGACGATGTTAGTCATTGGGACAATTATCTTAAAATATACAAAAATTACTTTTAAATATATTTAACCTATCTGAACTGACTCCAAATGAAAACTATTTGAATAAAAATATATGGTTTGATACTCCTTGAACTTTATTTTTGAATAAAATTTGTAGTTTCTCTTTTTCAGGCATGTTTCAGATGCTTTTCAATTTAAGTATAAGTTATGTGATATTTTTAAATAAAGTATCTGCTTCAAAGACTTGCGCGGAGGTCAATATTTTGATTCTCAAACAGTAGATACTATAATTTTTATGTACACTACATGTATACATAATTGAAAAATTAAAAAGTCATTAATGATGGAAGAATTACTTTCAGAAAATCTGAATTTTATTTATTCCATGAAGCAAAATTTGTTTTTGCAGAAGCTGTTTCAGATTGAGAAAATGGAATGCATAGATAATTTCTTAGTTTTTCATTAAATAAGCAATATATATGTCTCATATACAAATACTGATATTTAACTATTGAGGATAATATAAACAAAATATCACAAAAATATAAACCTAATAATTTATGATTTCCAAAATGGTACCGGTATAGGTAAGTTCTCTGAATCAAGAAAAGTTGGGAATATCTCATATTACTGACTTCTCCAAAAGATTCTTCATTGAGCTAACACGCATAAAAAAATGGCATCATCATTGAAAAGTAAAATTTATATATGGGGAATGAATTCCCTAATCCAAAATTGAGTTTATGCAATTATCACCTTATGTCATTTTGAATAAAGTTTAAATAAGCAAGCATTTTAAGCAGAAAACAAATATGTATTTTAATTTTATTTCAGAGTGTATTGTTTTTTCACATTTTATATATTAAATATAAATATAACATGAGATTTTATTTTATATTAGTCTATTATAAACTGAAAAAATTAAAATTAAATTAATTAATTTCTGATAAAACTTGTGCCATATAAAGGGTATATAAAGTGTATGTGTGATAACAGGATTCTTAGTTGAGTATCTTTAGTGGACAAATCAAAATATACTTTATGGTTTAAAAAAGACAACTGACAGAGTTATCAAAAATTTCAATTACATGTAAATAAAAATATAAATATAACTTGTAAAATATTCTTAACGTTACCACTCTCATTTCGTTTTAAAAAGCTATTTATAATGTCTTTATTTGATAGCTTATTACTGAAAATTTTGTGAAATACAACTTTAAATTATCTTATTTACAAAGTTAAAACGAAACTGATATTTTTTTATTGTGTCCTCTGCTGTCGGGATTATAGAATGAATGCCTGACCATAGGCCTAAATATAGATCTAACATTGAAACAATTTTTGAGTGACATTGATAGCTAAAACGTCTGACCTCAGTCTAACTAGTTCAGAAGTAGATTTTAAAATGGCACTAGAGGAAGATTAAAACATTCATATATAGGTGTAGTTTGGGGAGTCAGTCTTTACATATGTGTTTAAGACTGGCGGGGACAGCAAAGGGTGATTATTATTCAACTTCTGAAGTTTTCCTTATTACTTGAAGTGAGTTTAGCTAGGTAAATGTAATTTAATAAGATTGAAGGGTCCTATACACTCCTAAAAGCTTAAATTTGGAAATATAAAATATATTGATTTTTCTGTATATGGTCAGTGGTATTTACACTAGTATATTGATTGAATTACATATGAATGATGTTTTAATTTGAAACTTGGAACATACGTTCCTATAAGGGAATGGCGATCCCTTTCTTCAGGGATCGCCAGGAAGCAAATTAGAGAAACTGAAAACAATGTGCAAAATTCTGTAACGAATAGAATATGAATACAAAAAAAAAAGCACCAAACACAAGATACATTTTATGAATAACATTTCAAATGTAATTATTAGTTGATTTTTTTCTTTTAGAATTTAAAATGTTATTTAACATACAGATCATAAAAGTTACATTCTTCTAAATGGTGCTTTTTGCTTGAAAATATTTGCTTAATCGTATTTTCATGTTACTCGTATATTAAGAGGATATTTTCCTTCCAACTACTGTTTTCGGTTTCTCCATGCTAGCCTATGGAAAATAGTACTAAATCTCATTTGATTTTTAGGATTTTTCCCGCTGCATTTTGTAAAGCATAGATGCTAAAAAGAGGAAAATTTGCACTTTCTTAAAAAAACTGATGAAATAAACAGAGAAGTGTTTCTGAAATTTCTGTAAAATTAATACTATGTTAAAAAATATTAGAAATGTATCTAGCTACTCTATCGAATTTTGTAACACCTATCCTTTAAAATAATAACAGCGAAAATTCCCCAAAACTGACATAGACCGAGATATAATTGTTCCCCATAGGCTAGCATGACGTTATATTTCGCTACATATTCCCTTTATTTGCGTTAACTTTCGTTACATACTCGTTCGTCTCTTTTGCATAACCTTTCGCTATATTTTCGTTTCTTCAGCGTCCGTTCCGTTACGTTTTCTTTTCTTTAGCTCTGTTTCGTTTCTATATTTCGTTGCATATTCGCTTTACTTGCTTTAACTTTCGTTATATACTCGTTTCTTTTGCGTAGTCGTTCGCTATATTTTCGTTTCCTTTGCATCCGTTCCATTACTTTGTCATTTTTTTTTGCGCTACTTATCGTTATCGTGTAAATCTCCATACAAAAGTAATGTGTGGAAAACGAAAAAGTAACATTTAAAAATTGGTTGCAAAACAGTGGAAACGCCGAGACAAATTTTCGTTTTTACTTCATTACGTATTCAACGAAATAAAAAAGCAACTGGGTTTCGATTTTTCAACGAATTAAAAACGGAAGTGCGCTAGTTGGAACTTTTATAGATTTAAATAAAATAGTTGAATACTTCGTAATTTAAATGATAAAAATAAAATACATTGAAAATAAGTTAAAAAAAGAAAATGCAATTACCTATAAAGATCATGCATTTTAAAACAAGCACCAGAAACTTGTCAGAAAACATGCATCAATAAATATTATTGGGCGTGTTAATGTCAAATTAGAAACCAAATTCAACACATTAATATTTAATAGCAGTGGAATATTAACTTAAGGATAATTATATGTAATCAAATGCTTTATTATGTTTATGAAAAGTTGTTATTGATTAATCAATGAGTTTTTATTGATTACGAACTATTTATTGAAAGCTAACAATGTATTTATAACACGGTATATACATTTATCTCCATGTTTACAGGTCGCAGTTTAGTGCAGATGTTTGTTCTGTAACCGCTCTTCTGAAAATGTCACACATAATGCTTGAAAACTATATCATTGATACTGATCAAATGTAGCAGTATTTTGTCCATAGGAAATTATAAAATGTATGTAAGAAAAATAACTGCTTTTTAATCTATGCTTATAAATTTTGATGCTTAATCAGTATTTAGCAATAATCTTCTAAGAATACACTAATATTGAACACGTAGTTATGTATGCAACGTTTTTTTATATTATGTAAGTAAATGTTTCAAGATATATCCATTGCATCAATCAAACTGAATGTTCTGAAAATTACAAATTGAACTAAAAAATGTTCATCATGATCTGTGGTAAACGATCAAATAATACCTTATATTTATGCAAACATTTGTTATTTGAATCTTTTATTATCAACCAAATCTTAATGCTTTGGCATTTGTTAATATTTGAGCCACCATAATAAACGCTTTGGACATCAAGATGATTTTCCACATCCATCAAAGATAATTCTGTGAAGTTTAACCTATGAAAGATCAAAACTATGCGCAAAATGCAGAAAATAACTACAATATTTTAAATATTTATTTGTGTATGCATGGCGTCGGTTTTACAGGAGACATGAAGTGGAATGTTTCTCACAACATGCTGATATCATTGGTAATTCTAATTCTTGATGGAAATAGAATATACTGCATGGTTTTTGTTCACAGCTTGGACAATTTACAAAAGAAACAGCTGTTTCAAATGTCCGTTTCATTACTAGAACTAATGCAAAGATTTCTACTATATTGTCATAGAAGATGAATAAATTTCCATTTCAGAAAGCGGCACAAACTTCATAATATAATTGCCACTGAAAATGCAGCTAAATTTAAAAACAAAATTTTCGTTACTATATTGTCATTGTATGTTCGTTAACTATATTGTCATCATTACATTAATACTCTTAAAGTTTTATATCATAAAATATGGCTGTTGGAAACATATGCTGTTGTAAATCTCCTTACGTATGGAATATTAATCACTACTTTTAATTCAAAAGTATCTGATGGCCAAACAAAACTAGAACAACATACTTTTGTTAGAAGTTAATAATTTTCAGATACAGGTCAAAAAACTTGAGAAGGAGCCTTTGTACTGTGGCAAATCATTTTTGACAGAACTTTTAAGCATTTTTATTCTATTCTGCATACTTATTTCGTACAGTTGAATGAATTTTCTTACAACCGGAAGTAACATCTTCAGAACCGTAAATGGAAGTTCTTAGTAAACCCCTCACCCTTCTGAAATTCGATGTTGTATCCGTATCAATCAGTAACCAGCTACATTTTATGTCTGATCCTGAGAAATAGATTTTCAGCGAATTTTTTAAACCAGAAGTAAAAAAACCCGGAAATGGAATTCTTTAGTGAACCTTCCTATCAGCTCTACCTATAACCAAAGAAGCTCTATCTATAACCAAAGAAGCTCTATAACCAAAGAAAAATAGATGTTTCAAGTATAATGAAAATGTTTGAAGCAAAAATGGAAAGAAACCCTTCATAAACCTGTCATTTTCCTCTAGAATTTAATACTTCAATTCAAGAAATATGTACATTGTGAATCGAAGTCACACCTCCAGGAAATGAAGTGAAAATCATAATCCCTCTTCCCACTCTTGAATTTGATGCACATTCCATCTCAGACATGATATATTCACTATCTACAGCTAATTCTGAGAAATAGATGTTTCAGGGAAAATTTTAAACTAGGAGTGGAAATAAAACCGGAAGAGAAAATTCTTAATGAACTATCCTATCTACCCCAGAATTTGATGCAAAATTCATATTTATCATCTAAGCTCTATAACCAATGGAAATAGACATTTCAAGTAAAATAAAAATTTTTGAAGCAAAAGTGGAAATCCACCTGTCAGAATTTAATACTTGAATTCAAATTCAGTCATCGTCTCTAAGCTCTATCTATAGCAAATTCGGAGAACAAGATGTTCGAAGAAAAGGAAACTCGCAATAGTATGACAAAAAGTTTACCACCGACGACGTTTAAAATGCCATTCTGAACACAAGTTCGCTTCACTTCTACTTTTTTTAATGCGTATGAAAAGAAAGTATTGTGATAAGACAGAGGAGTCGACTCTGATTTCTTGACGGATCAGTAAGGGTATTGATACATTTCTTTATGATGTATTGAAGTAATGAAGTATTAATACATTTTTTTATATACTATCAGTACTTTGAAATATTGATGCTTTTCTTTCGATATGTTATCGATAATCCCATGCATTGACACGCTTTTCAGACGATACCGATACTTTTATATCACATTTTCCTGCTATAGATTGATAACTACAGCTAAAATTAATGACATTTTGGCCAGTCTGAAATTTAATTCGGCATATTTTCACTTTATTATAAGGTTTCGTACATTCGATGAATTAATTACCTTGTGCATAACAAGATATTTGCATTAAATGTCGAGTATTTGAATAAGTTCATAATTTATTGCAAAATTAATTCCATGCTGTTACAAAATTTGTTACAAAATTTTTGGTAGATATATTACACCTTTAAACCAATATTATAAATTAATCATTTTAAATATTTTCTATTAAAATGATTCCAAGTTAAGCCTAGATTATATTTCTACGGACAATATCATGTTGGAAATTGAACCCTTTTTATAATTTTTAAGTAGATGCTTTTGATTAAGTATATAAAGGCGTAAATAAAATTAGATATATGAAGAATAACTGAGAAAAATCTTCTGTCTTATTTCCATTCTACATTAATAAAGATTATAAATTTTCATGTACAGTATAGCTTTATCCTGTACTAGAACGTATTTCTTCATAGAATATCGCTTAATATTCACTGAAATATTTGTACACTACCTAATTTAAATGCCACAAATAAAATAAATTAAATAGTATGAAATAGTTATATTAAAAACAGGTTAGAAAAAGAAAATGCAACTGCCTATTACAATCATATATTTTAGGTCACGCCCCAGAAACGTGTCAGAAGACATGCAACAATAAAAATAATTGCGCGTGTTAGTGTTAAATTAGACATACAGTTCAACACATTAATATTTAATACAAGTGGAATAGTAAATTAAGAATAATTCCATGTTTTCAAATAATTTGTCGTGTTTATGAATATTGTTCATTGATTAATCAATGGAATTTTATTGATTATGAATTCTTTATTGAAAGCTAAAAAAATGTATTTTAAAAACTGTATATACACATGTCATAATGTTTAGAAGTTGTAGTTTAGTGCAGATGCTTGTTCTCTAACAGCTCTTCAGGAAAAGTCACACATGAAGCTGGAGAATTATATCGTTGCATTGATTAGGGTTGATAACTATCAAACTGATAGTTAATAAGTTTTTCTTGCGAAATTATAAAATTTATTTTAAGAAAAAGGATTGCTCTTTGAACTATGATTATAAATTTCGATGCTTAATCAGTATTTATCATTGATCTGGTTGTTTGATTGACACTGAAATTGAAGGCGCAGTAATGTATGCAAACTTTTGTTATCTCAATTTTATCTTCGACAAAATCATAATGTTTTAACATTTAATGCTTTTTGAACAACAAAAAATAAATGCTTCCTTAAACATCAAAATGATGTCTCATAGCCATCAAGGACAATTATTCAAAGTTAAATCTGTAAAACATCAGAACTATGTACAAACTGCAGAAAATAACTACAATATTTTAAATATTTATTTGTGGATGCATGGCATCGGTTTTACAAGAGACCTGAAGTGGAATACTTCCCATAACATGGTAATATCATTTATACTTCTACTTATTTTTGATGGAAATAGAATATACTACATATTTTTTGTTCACAGCTTGGTCAATTTACATAAAAAACAGCTGTTTGAAATGTCCGTTTTATTATTAGAACTAATGCAAAGATTTCTGCTATATTATCACAGAAGAGGAATACATTTCTATTTCAGAAAATTGTACAAACTTCATAATATAATAGCCACTGAAAATGCAGTGAGATTTAAGAACAAAATTGTGATGTATTTGTTCGTTAACGATATTGTCCTCATTACAATAATACTCATAAAGTTTCAGAAATTGACAAATTCATCCATTTCATGGTACCTTGGAGATGAGTACTATTTTGGGTACATATCTCCTCCTTTTTCGACTATTTGTGCGTATTTATCTGAGTTTCTGTTGGCATGGAGCACAAACAGTCCAGCTTTTGCTGTAATATTTTTTAGCCTTTGTTATACCCTCAAAGTTTTATTACATGAATTGAGGAAAGAAATTCGGATGTCAACAGATATTGACAAACTAATCTATGTTTACAGCGAAGCAACGGATCTGATCAAATTTATTAACACAAAACTGCAACCCTTGTTGCTGAACTTCTGCGTAGTCGCCCTTGCATGGGTGTTTTATCAATCATACGTCTTAGTGTTTACAACCGGAAATTCAAACATATCTACAGCGTTTCGTTTAGGTGCTCTCATCCTGATTGCTTTTCATTTTTTAATTGTGTGCATTTCAGCTTCTTCTGTCACCAACGCTGCTAGTGAGGTGAAAGACACTATTTACGACGTGCACTGGGGATGTCAAAGATTTGTTCTCAAAGTCAGCGATTGTTTTGTGGGATTTAAACTCCTCGACACCATCGTCATTGACAAAAATTTCATTCTGGCTGCTATTGGAAATCTCCTCACGTATGGAATATTGATCGCTACATTTAATTCAAAAGTATCTGATGGCAAAACAAACTAGTACAACATACTTTTTAGAAGTTGCTAATTTTCAGATGTAGTGCAAAAAATTTAAGAAGGCGCCTTCGCAAATCACTTTTGACGGAATTATTAAGCATTTTTATTCTATTTTGCATACTTAATTTATACTGTAATATGAATTTGAAAATGACTGCTTGTGACATCTCTAGTATTGAATTCTTAATGAACCCCAACTCCTCTGAAAGCCGATACTGAATCCATATCAGTCAATAATCCGTTAAGCTCTATAGCTTATTCTGGGAAATATGTTTTAATGAACTTTTTAAACGGTAAGTGAAAATAATTGGGAATGGGAAAACTTTAATGAACCTCCCTGTCTCCTCAAAAAATTAATGATGTCAGACAGCATCAAAGCTTTGTCTAAGCCAATCTAGAAAAACACAAATTTAAAAACAATTTTGTGATTGGAAGTGGAAATCCTGAGTGACCTCATTATTTTCCTCCAGAATTGTATGCTGAATTATATCAGTCATCATCCAAGCTATATCTATAACAATTCCCGAGAAATAGATGATTAAAGAAATATGTTAATTTTCAATCGGAAATTACGCCTCCATAAAGTAAAGTACTAGAATCACCATCCTTTTTCCACCTCTTGTTTGATGCACAAACCAGATGAGTCATTATTTATTCACTATCAATAGCTCATCCTTAGAAATATATGTTAAAAGGAAATTTTTAATCTTAGAGTGGAAAAGAAGCTGGAAGAGAACATTCTTAGTGAAGTACCTTAAGTCCCCCAGAATTTAATGCTATATTCATATCTATAATCTATGCTCTAACTATAACCAATGAAAGTTGACGTATCAAGGAAAATGAACATTTTTGAAGTAGAGGTGGAAATACACCTGTCATTTCACTCCAGAATTTAATACTTGAATACAAATTCAGTCATCTTCAAGCTCTATCTATAGTAAATTCTGAGAAATAGATGTTTCAAGAAAAAAAATAGTAATTCGCAAACAATAGTATGGCAAAATATTTGCCATACGACGTTGAGAGCGCCATCCTGAACACAATTTCGCTTCAATTTTACCATTTTGTAATAAGTTTAATAAGAAAATATTGTGATAAGACAGAGTTGACGACTCATTCCTTGACGGATGAACAAGTGCATGAAGTATTGATACATTTCATTCGATATACTATCAGTACTCTAAAATATTGTTGCCTTTTTTCATATACTATCAATACTTTTCATGCACTGACACTCTTTTCAGGCAATACCGAGACTTTTATATCTCATTTTCCTGATATAAGTTGATAACTACAGCTAAAATTAATGAAATTTTGGAAAATCTGAAATTTATTTTGGGATATTTTCACTTTAAGGTTTCGTACATTCGATGAATTAGCTTGTACATAACAAGATATTTTCATTAAATGTCGAATATTTGAATAAGTTCACAATTAATTGCAAAACGAATTCGATGCTTCAATAAACATTTTGAAATTTTATTTACATATAAAAGATTGTTAGTGGATCGAAAAAGAAAAATCTGATGTGGGCAGCACACGACTTTCCCTGCAGACATATATACACGTTCTCTTTATTTTAATTAAATTTAATTCACTATTAATTCAATTTTCGTTCGCATTTGTTAACTGGAATCATTTTCAAAGGTGGCTTAGGGAAAAAACGAAAAAACAAAAATATCTCCAGAACGGCTAGTCCTAGTGTAATGGGGTTGGTCTTATTCTTTTCTTCGTTAAAAATTACGTATAAAATAAGAATTTAATGGGTATATTTCAGCATACCTAGTTTTTCATTTTAGATTTTGTCGATTTTTGAGGGCCATTTTGCCCAAAAAGACAAAAAGGCAAGTTATTTTTTTCTGAATCGTACCAAAATCTAATCAGCACCAGGGTGACTAACAAGCGACTTATCTACCAAATTTTGTGAAATTCGGTCCATTAGATTTTCAGCTAGAGTGGATACAAGCTTTTGCGGGCCATTTCACAAAAAAAGCAGGTTCTTTTATCCCGAATCGTACTCAAAACTAATCAGCACCAGAATCGCCCACAAATGACTTACTTACCAAATTTTATGAAATTCGGTCCATTAGTTTAGTTGTTAAAAATTGTTGGTAGATATATTATACCATTACTAAATTTTATAATTTGACCATTTTAAGTATTTATATTTCTATTCTATAAAATGACTCTAAATTAAACCTAGATTATATTTCTACGGACAATATCATGTTGGAAATTGAACCCTTTTTATAATTTTTAAGTAGACGTTTTTGAATAAGTGTATAAAGGCGTAAAGAAAATTAGATATATGAAGAATAAACGAAAAAATCTTCTATCTTAATTTAATTCTACATTAATTAAGATTAAAAATTTTCATGTACAATATAGCTTTATCCTTCACTAAAACACAGTTCTTCACAGAATATCGCTTTATATTCACTGAAATATTTGACACCTCCTAATTTAAATGACAAAGATAAAATTAAAAATAAATTAGAAAAAGTAAATGCAACTGCCTATTACAATCATATATTTTAGACCACGCAACAGAAACGTGTCTGATGACATGCACCAATAAAAAATAATTGCGCGAGTTAGCGTCAAATTAGACATTTAGTTCAACACATTAATATTTAATACAAATGGAATAGTAAATTAAAAATAATTATATGTTTTCAAATAATTTGTCGTGTTTATGAAAGTTGTTCATTGATTAATCAATGGGATTTTATTGATTATGAATTCTTTATTAAAAGCTAAAAAAATGTATTTTAAAAACAGTATATACATTTGTCTTAATGTTTACAGGTTTTAGTTTAGTGCAGATCCTTGCTCTGTAAGAGCTATTTTGCAAAAGTCACACATGAAGCTTGAGATTTATATCGTTGACATTGGTTAGGATTGATAACTATTAAACTGATAGTTGATATTTTTTTCATGCGAAATTATAAAATTTCTTTTAAGAAAAAAGATTGCTCTTTGAACTATGATTATAAATTTCGATGCTTAATCAGTAATTATCATTGATGTGGTTCCTTTAATGACACTGAAATTTAAGGAAAAGTAACGTATGCAAACTTTTGTTATCTCACTTCTTTCTTCGACAAAATCATAATGTTTTAACATTTATTGCTTTTTAAATCACCCCAAAAAATGCTTTAAACATCAAAATGATGTCTCATAGATATCAAGGACAGTTATGTAAAGTTAAATCTATAAAACATCAAAACTATGTACAAACTGCAGAAAATAACTATAATATTTTAAATATTTATTTGTGGATACATGGTGTTGGTTTTACAAGAGGCCTGAAGTGGAATACATCCCATAACATGTTGATATCATTTGTACTTCTACTTATTTTTGATGGAAATAGAATATACTACATATTTTTTGTTCACAGCTTGGTCAATTTACAAAAGAAACAACTATTTCAAATGTCTGTTTTATTATTAGAACTCATGCAAAGATTTCTGCTATATTGTCACAGAAGAGGAATACATTTCTATTTCAGAAAGCTGTACAAACTTCATAATATAATTGCCACTGAAAATGCAGCGAGATATAAGAGCAAAATTTTAATGTATTTGTTCGTTAACGATATTGTCCTCATTACAGTAATACTCATAAAGTTTCATAAATTGGCAAATTCATCCCTTTTATGGTATCTTAGAGATGACTACTATTTTGGGTATATATCTCCCCCTTTTCCGACTATTTGTGCATATTTATCTGAGTTTCTGCTTGCATGGAGCACAAGCAGTCTAGCATTTGCTGTAATATTCTTTAGCCTATGCTTTACCCTCAAAGTTCTATTAGATGAATTGAGGAAAGAAATTCGTTTATCAACAGATATTGACAAACTAATCTATGTTTACAGCGAAGCAACGGATCTGATCAAATTTATTAACACAAAACTGCAACCCTTGTTGCTGAACTTCTGCGTAGTTGCCCTTGCATGGGTGTTTTATCAATCATACGTCTTAGTGTTTACAACCGGAAATTCAAACGTAACTACAGCGTTTCGTTTAGGTGCTCTCATCCTGATTGCTTTTCATTTTTTTATTGTGTGCATTTCAGCTTCTTCCGTCACCAACGCTGCTAGTGAGGTGAAAGACACTATTTACGACGTGCACTGGGGTTGTCAAAGATTTGTCCTCAAAGTCAGCGATCGTTTCGTGGGATTCAAACTCCTCGACACCATCGTCATTGATAAAAATCTCATTCTGGCTGCTATTGGAAATCTCCTCACGTATGGAATATTGATCGCTACATTTAATTCAAAAGTATCTGATGGCCAAACAAACTAAAACAACATACTTTTGTTAGACGCTACAAATTTTCAGATATATTGCAAAAACTTTAAGAAGGAGACTTCGTAAATCATTTTTGACGGAATTATTAAGCATTTTTATTATATTTTGCATACTTATTTCATACAGTAATACGAAATCGCGAAAGACTCGATGTGAAATCTGCAGAATCGAATCCTTAGGGAACCCCAACTCCTCTGAATTTTTATGCTGAATCTATATCAGTAAATAATCGGCTAAGCTCTATGGATAAACCTCGGAAATACGTTTTTAATGGACTTTTCAAGCCGCAACTGAAAACAACTCGGAAATAGAATTCTTTAGTGAACCTCCTTATCTCTTCTAAAAATTAATGATGTCATTCAGCATCTAAGCTTTGTCTATGCCAATCTAGAAAAACAGAAGTTTAAAAACAATTTTGTGATTGAAAGTGGAAATCCTGAGTGACCTCATTACTTTCCTCCAGAATTGTATGCTGAATTATATCAGTCATCATCCAAGCTATATCTATAACAATTCCCGAGAAATAGATGATTAAAGAAAGATGTAAATTTTTAATCGGAAGTCACACTTCCATAAAGTAAAGTAGAATCGCCATCCTTTTTCCACCTCTTGTTTGATGCCAAACCAGATAAGTCATTATTTATTCACTATCTATAGCTCATTCTTAGAAATAGATGTTTCAAGGAAATTTTTAAACTCAGAGTGGTAAAGAAGCTGGAAGAGAAAATTCGTAGAGAAGTACTCTAACTTACTCAGAATTTAATGCCATATTCATATCTATAATCTATGCTCTAACTAAAACCAATGAAAGGGTGATGTATCAAGTAAAATGAAAATTTTTGAAGCAGAGGTGGAAATACACCAGTCATTTCACTCCAGAATTTAATACTTGAATACAAATTCAGTCATCTACAAGCTCTATCTATTATAGTAAATTCTGAGAAATAGATGTTTCAAGAAAAAAAAGTAATTCGCAAACAATAGTATGGCAAAATGTTTGCCACCAACGACGTTGAGAACGCCATCCTGAACACAATTTACCTTCAATTTTACCATTTTATAATAAGTTTAATAAGAAAATATTGTGATAAGACAGAGTTGACGACTCATTCCTTGACGGATGAACAAGTGCATGAAGTATTGATGCATTTCTTTCGATATACTATCAATACTTTTCATGCATCGACACTCTTTCCAGGCAATACCGAGGCTTTTATATCTCATTTTCCTGCTATAGGTTGATAACAACAGCTAAAATTAATGAAATTTTGGAAAATCTGAAATTTATTTTGGCATATTTTCACTTTATTATAAGGTTTCGTACATTCGAAGAATTAGCTTGTACATAACAAGATACTTTCATTAAATGTCGAATATTTGAATAAGTTCACAATTAATTGCAAAACGAATTCAATGCTTCAATAAACATTTTGAATTTTTATTTACATATAAAAGATTGTTAGTGTATCGTAAAAGAAAAATTGTGAATTTATTATATTACTTCCCAATTTACAGGGTGTATGCCAATTTGCATGTTAAGACAGAGACGTTTTCACTGACAAATTATTAATGCATTATTTCATAATATGCTTTTGTTATAAAATTATGGGGAAATGTGCCTGCATGCCTATATTTTTCACAAATATTGCCATTTTTTCTTAAATTTGTTGTTAAGCATTGTTGGTAGATATATTACACCTTTACTGAAATTTTATAATTTGATCATTTTAAGTATTTGTATTTCTATTCTATAAAATGATTCTAAATTAAACCTAGATTATATTTCTACGGACAATATCATGTTGGTAATTGAACGCTTTTTATAATTTTTAAAAATACGTTTTGAATAAGTATATGAAGGCGTAAAGAAAATTAGATATATGAAGAATAAATGACAAAAATCTTCTATCTTAATTTTTTTTTCAAATGGCCAGGCACTTTGACCTTCGTCATTCGCCTTTATTACAGCGGCCAGAGTGTGAACCATTTAGCCGTTCATTAACGTTGCCCCAGGTGCACCAGAGGGGGCGGATCACACTGCGCCCACAACACAAACATCCATGACTTACGTGGGGCTCGAACCCACAACGTGGCGGTCGATTTCTATCTTAATTTAATTCTACATTAAAAAATATTATAAATTTTCATGTACAATATAGCTTTATCCTTCACTAAAACATAGTTCTTCATAGAATATCGCTTCATATTCACTGAAATATTTGTACACCTTCTAATTTAAATGACAAAGATAAAATAAATTAAAAATAAATTCGAAAAAATAAATGCAACTGCCTATTACAATCATATATTTTAGATCACGCACCAGAAACGTGTCAGATGACATGCACCAATGAAAATATTTGCGAGTGTTAGTGTCAAATTAGACATTAAGTTCAACACATTAATATTTAATACAAATGGAATAGTAAATTAAGAATAATTATATGTTTTCAAATAATTTGTCGTGTTTATGAAAATTGTTCATTGATTAATCAATGGGATCTTATTGATTATGAATTCTTTATTAAAAGCTAAAAAAATGTATTTTAAAAACAGTATATACATTTGTCTTAATGTTTACAGGTTTTAGTTTAGTGCAGATCCTTGTTCTGTAAGAGTTCTTCTGGAAAAGTCAGACATGAAGCTTCAGATTTATATCGTTAACATTAATTAGGATTGATAACTATCAAACTGATAGTTGATATTTTTTTCATGCGAAATTATAAAATTTATTTTAAGAAAAGTGATTGCTCTTTGAACTATGATTATAAATTTCGATGCTTAATCAGTAATTATCATTGATCTGGTTGCTTTAATGACATTGAAATTTAAGGCGCAATAATGCATGCAAACTTTTATTATCTCACTTCGACAAAATCATAACGTTTTAACATTTATTGCTTTTTGAACAACCAAAAAATGCTTTAAACATCAAAATGATGTCTCATAGATATCAAGGACAGTTATGTAGAGTTAAATCTATAAAACATCAAAACTATGTACAAACTGCAGAAAATAACTATAATATTTTAAATATTTATTTGTGAATACATGGGGTTGGTTTTACAAGAGGCCTGAAATGGAATACATCCCAAAACATGGTGATATCATTTGTACTTCTACTTATTTTTGATGGAAATAGAATATGCTACATATTTTTTGTTCACAGCTTGGTCAATTTACAAAAGAAACAGCTATTTCAAATGTCCGTTTTATTATTAGAACTAATGCAAAGATTTCTGCTATATTGTCACAGAAGAGGAATACATTTCTATTTCAGAAAGCTGTACAAACTTCATAATATAATTGCCACTGAAAATGCAGCGAGATTTAAGAACAAAATTTTAATGTATTTGTTCGTTAACGATATTGTCCTCATTACAGTAATACTCATAAAGTTTCATAAATTGGCAAATTCATCCCTTTCATGGTATCTTAGAGAAGACTACTATTTTGGGTATATATCTCCTCCTTTTTCGACTATTTGTGCATATTTATCTGAGTTTCTGTTGGCATGGAGCACAAGCAGTCTAGCATTTGCTGTAATATTCTTTTGCCTATGCTATACCCTCAAAGTTCTATTAAATGAATTGAGGAAAGAAATTCGTATATCAACAGATATTGACAAACTAATCTATGTTTACAGCGAAGCAACGGATCTGATCAAATTTATTAACACAAAACTGCAACCGTTGTTGCTGAACTTCTGCGTAGTCGCCCTTGCATGGGTGTTTTATCAATCATACGTCTTAATGTTTACAACCGGAAATTCAAACGCAACTACAGCGTTTCGTTTAGGTGCTCTCATCCTGATTGCTTTTGATTTTTTTATTGTGTGCATTTCATCTTCTTCCGTCACCAACGCTGCTAGTGAGGTGAAAGACACTATTTACGACGTGCACTGGGGTTGTCAAAGATTTGTCCTCAAAGTCAGCGATCGTTTCGTGGGATTTAAACTCCTCGACACCATCGTCATTGACAAAAATCTCATTCTGGCTGCTATTGGAAATCTCCTCACGTATGGAATATTGATCGCTACATTTAATTCAAAAGTATCTGATGGCCAAACAAACTAAAACAACATACTTTTGTTAGAAGTCACTAATTTTTAGATATATTGCAAAAACATTAAGAAGGAGCCTTCGTAAATAATTTTTGACCGAAGTATTAATCATTTTTATTCTATTTTGCATACTTTTTTCATACAGTAATACGAATTTGCAAAGACTGGATGTGACATCTCCAGAATGGAATTCTTAGTGAACCCCAACCCCTCTGAAATTCTATGTTGAATCTATATCAGTCAATAATCCGCTAAGCTCTATAGATAATCCTCGAAAGTATGTTTTCAATGTACTTTTTAAACCGTAACTGAAAACAACTCGGAAATAGAATTCTTTAGTGAACCTCCTTATCTCTTCTAAAAATTAATGATATCAGTTAGCATCTATGCTTTATCTATGCCAATCTAGAAAAACAGAAGTTTAAAAACAATTTTGGAATTGGAAGTGGAAGTTCTTAGTAAACTCATTATTTTCCTCCCGAATTGTATGCTGAATACGTATCAGTCATCATCTAAGCTATATCTATATCAGTTCCCGAGAAATAGATGTTTGAAGAAAGATGTAAATTTTGAATCTGAAGTTATAACTCCAGAAAGTAAAGAGGAAATCGCAATCCCTTTCTCTCCCTCTTAAATTTGATGCACAAACCATATCATTCATTAATTATTCACTATCTATAGCTAATCCTTAGAAATAGAAGTTTCAAAGAAATTTTTTAAATTTGGAGTGGAAAATAATCCGGAAGAGAAAATTCTTAGTGAACTAATGCTGAATTTAATGCTAATATCATATCTATATTCTAAGCTCTAATTATAACCAATGATAGTAGATGTTTCAAATAAAATGAAAAGTTTTGAAGCAAATGTGAAAATCCGCCTGTCATATCCCTCGAAAATTTAATTCTTGAATACAAATTCAGTAATCTATAAGCTCTATCTATAGCAAATTTTGAGAAATGGCTATTTCAAGGAAAAAAATAATTTGCAAATATTATTATGATAAAATATTTACCACCAACGACGTTGAGAACCCCATTCTGAACACAAATTCGTTGCACTTTTACCTTTTTGTAATACGTCTAAAAAAGAAAGTATTGTGCTAAGACAAAGGAGTCGAATTTTATTTTTTAACAGAACTAATAGGGCTCAAAATATCGATACTTTGGAAGTATTGATACATTCCTTTCGATACACTTTCAATACTTTGAAGTGTTGATGCATTTCATTTTATAGACTATCGATACTTTTTAAGTTTCAACACAAGGTTTAGATGATACAGTTATTTTGTATCTCATTTCATGCTAAAGCTTTATAACTGCGGTTAACGTTTTGACGACGAATTAGCTTGTACATAACAAAATATTTTCATTAAATGTCAAATATATGATTAAGACCACAATTTATTGCAAAAATCGTTTTATGCTGTAATTACAATTTTGATTTTTTATTTGCTGATTAAGATCGTTAGTGGATGGAAAAAGACAAGTTTTGATTTTATTATATTAATTAACCATGTACAGTGTGTATGGTAGTATGTTTATTAAGACAATAACATGTTCACTGACAAAATATTCATACAAATACGTATAATATTTAATATGCGTTTGATAAAATCGTGTGTGATTTACCATAGCGCTAAGTAAATCATACCGGTATCAAAATTCTACAGTTTATTTTTTTTTCATAAATGACGCGATTTACCATAACGCTAAGTAAATCATACCGGTATCAAAATTCTACAGTTTATTTTTTTTTTCATAAATGACGTGATTTACCATAACGCTAAGTAAATCATACCGGTATCAAAATTCTACAGATTATTTTTTTTTCATAAATGACGTGTTTATGTCAATAAAACAAAGTTGAAAGTAAAATGTATATTCTCACATTTTAGGAGATTTAGTTTTTCATTTGGTGTATACTTTTGAACACAAGTTTTCAGAAATATATGAAGGACTCATGATTTTTATCAAGTATGTCCATGTTTGTATTATAACAGCATTACCCTTTTTTATTAATATCTTGTTAAAAAATTTTTGGTAGATATAGTACACCTTTAAACCACTATTTGATAATTATGAATATTTATATTTCTACTAAACCAATTCTAATTTAAACCTAGCTTACACTTCAAAGGACATGTTGGTAATTGACTTTTGCAATATTTTAGGTAGATGTCTTTGAATAGGTGTATAAAGACATAAAGAAAATTAGATATATAAAAAATCTGTGAGAAAAATCTTCTTTCTTAATTTTACATTAATAAAGATTATAAATATTCATGTAGAATATAGCTTTATTCTTTAACAGAACATACTTCTTTAACAGAACATACTCTTCATGGAATATAGATTCATTCTGAAATTGAATGTAGTTTGTTAATAGAATGTAAGCTTTATTCTTACTTAAAATATATGTTCTTTATAGAATATAGATTTATTATTTAATAGAATATATTTTGTTTACAGAATACAACTTTATTCTTTAATAGAATGTATTTTGTTCATAGAATATAATTTTATTCCTTGAAAATATATTTGTATTATTAACACAATTTATTTTGTTTGTATAATATAAAAACTTTTTCTTCGATATACTGTAATTTATGTATAGAATATAGCGGTAATGTTATTACATTTACATTGAATTGTGAATAATTTGGACAACGAAAGAAATTACATTTAATTTTTAGAGATATTAAATTACCGCCAACTTGGCATCAAACCGCCAACTTGGCTTTCCTCTCAAGGAATCCAAGTTAACAATATTGCACCAAAATTGTCATCAATTGTCGATTCTGATTCGCAAGTCACCAAACTTGCTGCCAAATGAAAGAAAGCCAGACGAACAGAAAGTTATTGGCTGTTCTTATATATTATATATGTAACATCATTTTGAAATACATGATTAAATTTGCAATATAATAACATGTTTTCTGATACAGAACGTTTCTGTTTCAACAGTTGTTATCATAATAATGTTATAATTGATATTACTACTTATAATAGTCTAACAAACTATCCACCGTTAACGATATGCAAGTTTTCAATCAATAAAATAAAAAAAAATATTCATATTATTTGTAAATAATTCGATATTTTATTCGTATTTTTACCCACAACTTCATCAGTATCCACACTTTCAAAAAAAATTTCGTAATCTTAGAAATTTTTAATTTCTACAACTTGATTCTAATAATTCACGACTAAATTGAGTGGAATAAAAGGAGATTAGACAATTTCGATTAACTATTTATAGGAAGCTATTAATTAGATTAAATGGTAATGGACATTTGAAATTTTTTTTCTTCAAAAATTTCGAAACTTTGATTTCTGGGGAAAATAGGATAAAATAGGATTCGCATCAGCTTCTTACTTTCCCTACGACATATAATGAATATAGGATATAATGCGATTCGCAAATATTGAAACGCGGTTCTAGCAGTAAGTATGGACGGGGCCGGAGGAGAAGCCAATGTGAAACGAAACGTAAAACCCATACGTCACTTCGCTTACTCTACATAATTTTTCTTTCTTTACGCTATAATATTATTATGATTATTATGCTGGATATAATTTGAACCGAAGTGTCAATCAAATATGTATTATATTTTAATATGTATAATAACGCATTTTTCCTTTTACCAGTAATCTAACATTATTTCAAGATTATTTTATATTAAATTCAAGTATTATTTACAAAAATATCAAATTATTATCAATCATGCATAAGCGTTCACTCTAAAAGAGTGAATATTTTGTTAAATGTCAGAAAGGCTAGATGAACACAATGGCGTTTTCACTATTTATAAAATCTCAGCAAACTTTCTAGTGTTTTTCTAGCTGAAAATATTTTTAAAGATATCTATCTATGTAAAAATTATATTTCATGTGCAACTGATCAATTATTTGCCAATCTTTATAACAATTCATACCAGCACCTTTTTACACAAACCACCCCATGTGCCTGGTAATAAATAGTTATAAAATGCAGGCATACACAACTGTATATACTTTATGTATTTTAATTAATTTTGTATGTACTTTTGGACAAACTTTCATCCAGCAAGCTATGTTTTGTAGAAATAAGTAATTTTGCTGCGATTTTCATTTTCTGCTATCATTTATATTAAACAAGACTTGGCCCAGCTTTGAAATAATCAATGAGTTGTGCATTGATTTTATTGAATAACTTTTGCACACGTCAAGGGTTTGTTTGAAAAGTTAACTGAATGGACATCTCAGTTAACAATTGTTTATCGGTTATCAGGTCACAGAAAAAACAGTATTGTTATTTTGCACAGTTTTAGCCAGCATTTCAAGCAAAACAAATATCATGTGACCACATAATACCGATGACTGAAGAAAATCCTTAGTCATTCTGGTTATAACTGGATTGTGACCGAAAAATGTTTTCAAACAGCAGTGGTTACGAAAAAGGTTTTCAAAGCTCTGGTTATGACTGGTGGTCACCTGTCATTATCGCAGAAACTTTTAAAATATGTCCCAAATATTATCAATTTTAGTTAGATTTTGTCCAGTGGCGTGTGGTCCATAGAAGCAATGCTTACCAAAAATCAGTTTAAAAACAATCTGAGGTGGACAGCATATGACTTTCCTTATATAATGCAATGAATTTACTACCTTTACAGTAAAAAAAATAGAATATTTTTATAGCAGATATTCTTTCCAAGATATTGAATTTTCGTCAATGAGTCGTCATTTACATTGATTTAGCGTCATTTTTATCCATTTGGCGAGTTTTTCGTTAATTTAGCAACATTTAAAAAAGTCGCCAAGTTGGCAAGATTCCACCAAATTCCTCGCCAAAATCTCGACATGTTTTATGGACGAAGAAATAAGTTATTCTTACAGCAGAAAAATGACTATTGGCGTTCAAATACAAAAGTATTACTCAAAGTATATTTTTTCCTGAATGGAACAAGCTAGATTCACCAGAATGATGTCACCCAATTTATCGCATAGTATTACATATGAAAAATGAACATATTTCGCAATAGAAAATATTTTTTTTTCTTTTATATGACTTTTTGATATTTTTTTGTTAATGTACAATATCTCGAGAACAGTTCATGTTAGCGTTTTAAAAATTTATGTCAATCGTTTTCTAATGAAAAATTACATAAGAAATGTCTATTTGCATAACTTTATTAGAGGTTTTGATTTTTTGACGATTTTTCCAAAATTTCACTCGAAGATGTAGGGGGGGGGTGTTCTAAACATTCAATTGCGTATAAAAACAATAGGCTTCCAGTACTTACGGATTGTAATTTTTGTACCAAATTTCGTTCAAATCGGCCCAGTCGTTCGTCAGTTATCGTTTCCACAGATTCACTGACATACACACACACACACAAACACACACAAACATACAGACACAGACATCACTTCAAAAATGTTCGATTCGTGATCAGGGATGCTTGAAACGTGCTCTCCCGTTGAAAACTCAAATTCGAATTTTGGACCCGTCACAATATTTTCCTTATACATTATTGTATATAACGAAAGTAAAAATGATTTTTTTTTACCATAAAATCTCAGCGAATTTGTATTTGTGAAACGGTGATTGATGATAGATCATTGGTCACCAAGCTCAAATTGAACTTCCCGATATCAATGTTGCATTGCGTGCTTACGATGTCAGTGCCAGAAGAAAAGTCTAATTAGCAAAAAGTAGTCTAAAGAGAGAAGCAATCTGTCAATTTTTTATTTATATGTCATAATGTATCATCTAATAGCAAAGGTATAAGCTTTCTGTTGTATCCTACAAAGCTTTCTTTAAATGTGAGAAATAAGAACTCTTAATTTCCACGAAAATGTCGTTAATGCGTTTGCAAAACAGTAGAAGATTGGAATTTATGTACAAATAAGTTCAACAGTACGGTCAACCCTCCCATAACGGGATTAATTTATTACCCCGTTATATGGAAAACGCTTTATAAGAAACTCAGATAAGTGCAAATCAGATTAATTCGTATCATGTTAAAATGAAAACCGCATACCGCGCTGTATGAACACCACGTTATAAAAAACTCAATTAGCACAAAATGGAACAATTCTTTCCACGTTATATGAAAACTGCATTAAGTTAAACTCAAAACATAAATCAGGCTGATTCGTTCTACGTTATATAAAACTGCATTTTTAGAGTGCCATGTTATGATGAATATGGTTATGAAATATAAGTTTATAAATAGAAGAGGTAATATTATGTTCACATATTTCGAATTATTTTTATTAAGACTTCAAACAAGGAAATTGAATAAACAATGTGATATATAAACTTTATAACTTTTTTCCCAACAAAAATCCTATTAACCTTCATCATTGCAATTAAATATCAGTGGTCTAATTCTTTTCCTTTTAATGTCCTCTTCACTTTCCATATCTTCATTTTCGTTTTCAAATGTAGTTTTATTTTGTAACTCTACCAAAATCTCTCTATAATGAGCAATTTCTTAATTCTCTTTTAAATTTTGCACTTTCAACTGTTGAAGGATTATTTTTAATAAAGCAATTTTCGAATCTTTTACCCAAACTCTGAACACTTTTCACATTATTTAAACTGAAATTTGAAACCCATTCTTTACCGATATTTTCGTCTACCAATGCATTTGAGGTGAATGCATTCATTTTTTTACAGGAGATTTCCCTGATAACTGAAACTGAAAAATGGTGATGTACGTCGATGAAAAAACAGGGGAATTCCCCATTAATTGCAAACGTTAAAGTGTAATAGAAAAATTCATGGTATAGGGAGACTGCTTAAGGTAATTGAGTTGTATTATAGAGAAATCGCGTTATAAGACTATTGCGTTATATGGAAACCGCGTTTTATGAGTACTGCGTTATGGGAGGGCTGTCGCAATTTTTGCTCCGCATTATATGGAAACCGCAGTATGAAAGTATCGCGTTATAGGAGGGTTGGCTGTAATATATATTTCTTATTATTACAGCCAGAATTAAATGCTGTGCTTTCCTAATGAAAAATATGGCTGCATACAACTGATTTTATCATTTCATTTAAAAATCAATGCAATAACCTTGAGCGTTTATAAATGTAACATGTGATAATTTTGTTTTAAGTTTTTATAAGGAGTTAATTTTGCAGAAATATTTTATTTATTTTAGTTTTATGACTGACAAGGGAGATGGCGTCTTTACAATTAATTTGAGATCAAATTACTCTTATTACTTTCCTTATATACATAATGTATAAGGAAAGTATTGTGACGGGGTCGAAAATTCGAATTCGAGTTTTCGACGGGAGAGCACGTTTCAAGCATCCCTGATCACGAATCAAACATTTTTGGAGTGATGTCTGTGTGTGTGTATGTGTGTGTGTGAAAGTATGTGTGTGTGTGTGTGTGTCAGTGAGTCTGTGGAGACGATAACTGACGAGCGAATGGACCGATTCGAACCAAATTTGGTACAAAAATCACAATTCATAAACACTGGAAGCCCATTGTTTTTATACGCAATCGAATGTTCAGAACCCCTTAAATTTTGGAATGAAATTTTGAAAAAATCGTCAAAATATCAAAACCGCTAATAAAGTTACGCAAGTAGACATTTCTTATGTAATTTTCCATTAGAAAATGATTGGCATAAATTTTAGAACGCTAACATGAACCGTTCTCAAGATATTGCATATTTTTCAAAAAAATTATCAAAAAGTCATATAAAATGAAAAAAAAATATTTCCTATTGAGAAACATGGTCACTTTTCAAATGTAATACCATACGATAAATTTAGTGACATCATTCTCGTGGATCTAGCTCATTCCATTCATGAAAAAAGATACTTTGAGTAATACGTTTGTATTTAAACGCCAATAATCATTTGTCTGCTGTAAGAATAACATATTTCTTCGTCCATAACGCTTGGCGAAATTTTGGCGACGAATTTGGCGGAATGTCGTCAACTTGGCGACTTTTTGAAATGTTACCAAATAGATAAAAATGACGCTAAATTAATGAAAATGACGACTAATTGTCGAAAACTCAATATCTTGGAAGGAATATTAGTATCTACTATAAGAAAAACCTATTTTTTTTTTACTATAAGAGTAGTAAATTCATTACATTATATAAGGAAAGTCATGTGTTGCCCACATCAGATTTTTTTAATTATATATTATCCAAAATAAACGGATAAAACATTCTTTGTGTAAAAAAACAAAGTATTATTACTTCGTCTGATCAAGCTATGCGTCAAACGGGATTTTCAACAGAGCCATCTCTCTGTCTACAAACGTCGGAAGATTTTCCATTGAAAATGGAACTAAGAAGAGACATAGTTGTTTATAACAACGGCATTTACAAGTCTCTGTATTAAGGTTAAGGTAAAAAATTCTTATGGAAACTAAATCAATCTTAATTGTAATATACGAATACACATTTTTAACACATTTGGAAATTTTCTTAATAGAATTTTATCAAGTGAAAAGGTAAAGCTTGGAAAGTGATCTATTTATTTTCTTATATATTTTCCTTGATTTTTAAATTTAAGTTAAATGGAGTTTTCCATGTATTTTATTTTCCTGCATATAATGCAATAAATTTGTAAATGTCATTAATTTATTACTTTCTTTATATACACAATGTATAAGGAAAGTATTGTGACAGGGGTCGAAAATTCGAATTCGAGTTTTCGACGGGAGAGCGCGTTTCAAGCATCTTTTATCACGAATCAAACATTTTTGAAGTGATGTCTGTGTCTGTGTGTGTGTGTGTGTGTGTGAGCCTGTGGAGACAATAACTGACGAACGAATGGACCGATTCGAACAAAATTTGATACAAAATTTACAATCCGTAAACACTGGAAGCCTATTGTTTTTATACGCAATCGAATGTTCAGAACCCTCCTAAATATACGAGTGAAATTTTGAAAAAAACGTCAAAAAATCAAAACCACTAATAAAGTTACGCAAATAGACATTTCTTATGTAATTTTTCATTAAAAATCGATTAACATAAATTTTAGAACGCTAACATAAACAGTTCTCGAGATATTGCACATTTTTCAAAAAAATTATCATAAGTCATATAAAATAAAAAATATATATTTCCTATCGAGAAACATATTCACTTTTCATATGTAATACCATGCGATAAATTGGGTGACATCATTCTCGTGGATCTAGCTCGTTCCATTCATTAGAAAAGATACTTCGAGTAAAACTTTTGTATTTGAACGCCAATAGTCATTTATCTGCTATAAGAATAATTTATTTCTCCGTCAGTAAAGCTTGGCGAGATTTTGGCGACGAATTTGGTGGAATATCGCCAACTTGGCGACTTTTTGAAATGTTGTCAAATTAACGAAAATCTCGCCAAATGGATTAAAATGACGCTAAATCAATGAAAATGACGACTAATTGTCGAAAATTCAATATCTTGGAAAGAATATAAGTATCTACTATAAGAAAACCTATTTTTTTACTGTAAAAGTAATAAATTCATTGCATTATATAAGAAAAGTCATGTGTTGCCCACATCAGATTTTTTCAATTGTAATTCAGTTATTACAGAGAAATTACCAAAAATAGTCCTGCATATCTCTCAAACTGCAGCGGAGTAAAGAGGTGAGAGAGAGAGATCACTTGTTTGGTAGCAAAGCGTTACTAGCAAAGCACGATCACGTAATGTTAGCGTAGCGAACTTTTAACAGGAAAGCACCATCGTAAAAATGTATCGCATTATTCATTCCGACACATTCTTTCCGTTTTCTTTATATCCTCAAAAAAATCTGATGTGGGCAGCACATGACTTTCCTTATATAATGTAATGAATTTATTACTGTTACAGTTAAAATAAAAAGTTATTCTTATAGTAGATACTTATTTTCTTTCCAAGATATTGAATTTTCGTCAATAAGTCGTCATTTTCATTGATTTAGCGTTATTTTTATCCATTTGGCTAGTTTTTCGTTAATTTAGCAACATTTAAAAAAGTCGCCAAGTTGGCGACATTCTGCCAAATTCGTCGCAAAATCTCGCTAAGCGTTATGAACGGAAAAATAAGTTATTCTTACAGCAGATAAATGACTATTGGCGTTCAAATACAAAAGTATTGCTCAAAGTATCTTTTTTCATGAATGGAAAGAGCTAGATCCACGAGAATGTGGTCACCAAATTTATCGCATGGTATTACATATGAAAAGTGAACATGTTTCTCAATAAGAAATATTTTTTTATATTATATGATTTTTTGATAATTTTTTCGAAAAAAAGTGCAATATCTCGAGAATGGTTCATGTTAACGTTCTAAAATTTATGTCAATCGTTTTCTAATGAAAATTTACATAAGAAATGTCTATTTGCGTAAGTTTATTACAGGTTTCAATTTTTTGACGATTTTTTCAAAATTTCACTCGAAAATTTAGGGGGTTCTGAACATTGGATTGCTTAGAAAAACAATAGGCTTCCAGTGTTTACGGATTGTAACTTTTGTACCAAATTTCGTTCGAATCGCTCCATTCGTTCGTCAGTTATCGTCTCCACAGACTCATTGACACACACACACACACAGACATCACTTTAAAAATGTTCGATTCGTGATCAGGGATGCTTGAAACGTGCTCTCTCTCGTCGAAAACTCGAATTCGAATTTTGGATCCCGTCACAATACTTTCCTTATACATTACTGTATATAAGGAAAATAACTAGTAGTACGTACTAATGCCGTCAGAGTCAGCTGACTAAAACTTGCATAACATTTTGCACTACCACCTCTTTCCTCCCTGAAAATCTGCATATTTACTACAATGCACCACTGCGTATACGAGACATGATTGCTAAAATGTTTGATAAAATGTTTGATAGGTGTAAATGTGAATGTAAAATGTGATGTCAATATCAAAATTCATGTAAAGTATGAACTTTTTGTACTTCCTATGCCCATTTCACTCCAAAAATGAACCTTACAAAGCCCTCCCTCGGGGGCAAACACCGAACTATATTTACTTTCCTTATTTACATAATGTATAAGGAAAGTATTGTGACGGGGTCGAAAATTCGAATTCGAGTTTTCGACGGGAGAGCACGTTCCAAGCATCCCTGATCACGAATCAAACATTTTTGAAATGATGTCTGTGTGTGTGAAAGTATGTATGTGTGTGTGAAAGTATGTGTGTGTGTGTGTGTGTGTCAGTGATGTCTGTGTGTGTGTGTGTGTGTGTGTGTGAAAGTATGTGTGTGTGTGTGTGTGTGTGAAAGTATGTGTGTGCGTGTGTGTGTGTCTGAGACTGTGGAAACGATATCTCACGAACGAATGGAGCGATTTGAATGAAATTTAGTACAAAAATCACAATCCGTAAACACTGAAAGCCTATTGTTTTTATACGCAATCGAATGTTCAGAATCACCTAAATTTTCGAGTGAAATTTTGAAAAAATCATCAAAAATTCAAAACAATAGACATTTCTTATGTAATTTGTCATTAGAAAACGATTGACATAAATTTTAAAACGCTAACCGGAACCGTTCTCGAGATATTGCACATTTTTCAAAAAAATTATCAAAATGTCATATAAAGTAAAAAAAATATTTCCTATCGAGAAACATGTTCACTTTTCATATGTAATACCATGCGATAAATTGGGTGATATCATTCTCGTGGATCTAGCTCGTTCCATTCATGAAAAAAGATGCTTTGTGTAATACTTTTGTATTTGAATGCCAATAGTCATTTATCTGCTGTATGAATAACTTATTCCTTCATCCATAACGCTTGACGAGATTTTGGCGACGAATTTGGTGGAATGTCGCCAACTTGGCGACTTTTTTAAATGTTGCAAAATTAACGAAAAACTAGCTAAATGGATAAAAATGACGCTAAATCAGAGATGACTCATTGAGGATGAGGATATGGAAAATGACTACTCATTGACGAAAACTCAATATCTTGGAAAGAATATAAACAACAACTATAAAAATAATCTATCTTGTTACTGTAAAAGTAGTAAATTCATTGCATTCTATAAGGAAAGTCATGCGCTGCTCACATCAGATTTTTTTTAAATCAAAACCTTATGATTTAAATAGTATTCACTGCAAATTTGATTGAGATTGGTCCGACAGTTTTCGCACTATCTCTAAACACCTCTGCTTTAATTATAGGTCGAAAGAAAGACGGAGTCGAAAGAAAGATGGGGTCGGCTATTCAAGGTTGAAGAGCACATAACAAACGCTAAATAGAGCATCAATGCTGTTGTTGCAATCGGAAATCGACCAATTATGCTAAATTTTCCCTGACTTATAGCCATGACGTGCGCATTAAATGAAAAATATTGACGATCCATGAACTTAAACGTAATTATTTTACACAATTACGTAGGATATATGGTAATCGAATATGTTTAGGAAAATATGAATAGCGAATATTAGACGCAAATTAGCAAATTTCTGTTGTAATGACACTCCTGCATATTGCATAATTTATGAAGCGCACATAATGTGCCACTATCATTTAAGCATAACATCAATGCGAAAAATCGGCATGAATAACAGATAAAACTCTAATATCAAAATGAGAAGAAAGAAAGCAAGAACTCGATTCAAATTCTGATTACACGCACTTCACAGAGCTATAAATTTTTGCTTATTGTTTATCACGTTTAGTTTTTTAAGATATAAGCATTACAAACATGAAAAACGTAAAATTTTTAATACTTTTTCAAAGTGACAAGACGATTACTCGCAAACTATAAGACCTGTTTTCAGAAATAAATATAGATTTTAATGCTAAATTTCCACAAACATAATTTGGTCAGTTACCATTTATATCTATATTTTATAATTTCATAAATATTTCAAGTGAATGCATGAAAAATGAAAAAAAAAACTTGTTCGATAGGTACATTTTTAAATCGTTTTCGAACAAACGGAGATCTGACCAAAATTTTATTATATACACTTATAGGACTTTTAAAGAGCTACAAATTCTTATATATTGCTTAAAGCTAACTCTTTTAGTTTTTGAGATATAATCATGACAATCCTGCAAACTGTAAATCTTCAATCTTCTTCAACTTGACAAGACGATTATACTCAAAAACTATAGGAGCGTTTTTTTATAATATAGATGTTAATACTAAATTTTCTAGTACACATTTTAGTCGTTTACTATTTATATCTATATTTTATAGTTTGCTATATATGTAGAGTGAAAATTAGAAAAATGAAAAATTCACTCGCTAGGAAAGCTATATTTTAAAGTTAAAAATATTAAAATATCGAAATTATTTCTATATAAAGAACCTGGATCCTATTTCCAACAAAGACTGGAAGATAATTTATATTTTTATCTATTATTTTATTTTTCAGGGTTATAAGCATTCAAACTGTTTTCTTACCATTAGATGTTATTCACAACAAAGAACTGTTTCTGAAATACAGTTTGATGAAAATGTCTGGCGGATAATTCATAAACAAAATAAACATGATACCGAGCGTGACAGGATAGAAATAATAGCATATTCTTAACTATCCTAACTATATTACCGTCAGTTAAAGGAAGGATCTGCGATTGCAGAAATACCAATATTTCACTTAATCATTTGTTAAAAAACCTGATTTGGGCAGAACATGACTTTCCCTACATCAAGAGTATGAATTCCTCCAAGGCGACAGGGATTTTTAAAAAAAAATCTAACTTCATTCTCAAAGATATTGAATCCTCATCAATTTGACGCTATTTTCATTAACTGACGTCACATTTACCCATATCGCGTTCTTCAGTTTGGCGACATTTTCAAAAGTATTCAAGTTAGTGATATTTCACAAAGTTCGTCGCCACAATCGTCAAATTGTCGCTAAATTTGTAGCCAAATTTGTCGCGCAGCGTTACATATAGACAAGCAGACGAGAGAGGTTTTCACTACATTAACCGATGATTTGAGTTCTAATCAAAAGAAGATCCACAAAGTATTGCTCAAATTAGATCCACAAAAATGATATTAGTAAATTTGTCCCATACTTTTGCATATGGAATATTAACCTATTCAATAATACTTATTTCTATTATAATTTGTACCAATTTTTTTGAGAAATTTATTTGAGAAATGGACAATCTCTCGAAAAAGGTTTATATTAGCGTTCTAAAAATTTTGTCATTCGTTTTGTAACAAACAATTACGTATGACTTAATTGGTTATTTCACATTATTCAAGGTCCTTATATTTTAAGGATTTTTACTTTCCTTATATACATAATGTACAAGGAAAATATTGTGACGGGGTCGAAAATTCGAATTCAAGTTTTCGACGGGAGAGCACATTTCAAGCATCCCTGATCACGAATCGAACATTTTTGAAGTGATGTCTGTGTGTGTGTGTGTGTGTGTGTGTGTGAAAGTATGTGTGTGCGTGTGTGTGTGTCTGAGACTGTGGAAACGATATCTCACGAACGAATGGAGCGATTTGAATGAAATTTAGTACAAAAATCACAATCCGTAAATACTGGAAGCGTGTTGTTTTAAAATGCAATCGAATGTTCAGAACTCCCCTAAATTTTCAAGTGAAACTTTGAAAAAATCATCAAAAAATCAAAACCTTTAATAAAGTTACGCAAATAGACATTTCTTATGTAATTTTTCCTTAGAAAACGATTGATATAAACTTTAAAACGCTAGCATAAACTGTTCTTGAGATATTGCACATTTTTCAAATAAATTTATCAAAAAATTCCATAAATTAAAAAAAAAAATTTAACTATTAAGAAACATGTTCACTTTTCATATGTAATATCATCCGATAAATCGGGTGACATCTTTCTCGTAGATCTAACTCGTTCCATTCACGAGAAAATATACTTTGAGTAATACTTTTGTATTTGAATGCCAATAGTCATTTATCTGCTGTAGGAATAACGTATTTCTCAGCCATAACACTTGGCGAGATTTTAGCGACGAATTTAGCGGAATGTTTCCAACTTGGCGACATTTTTAAATGTTGCCAAATTAACGAAAATCTCGCCAAATGGATAAAAATGACCCTAAATTAATGAAAATGACGTCTCATTGAAGAAAATTCAATATCTTGGAAAGAATATAAGTATCTACTATAAGAATAACATTTATTTTAACTGTAAAAGTAGTAAATTAATTGCATTATATAAGGAAAGTCATGTGGTGCGCACATGAGAATTTTTTAAAAATGGATTCTAATAAGACTGTCTTTTGAACATTCGATCTCGTGTAAAATCAATAGAATTTTGTGCTTCAAAGACTCGAATTTGAATTTACGATTCCGTCACAATACTTTCCCTACATCTTATACTGTATATTTTGGGAAAATGATAACTCTTAACATATTTGTTCGTTAAAACAAAAACGCATTCAGTTATTATTTAGAACTAGTCTGACTGCACTTACTTGCAATGACAATTCCAATATATATAGACAACAATTAACTTACATCCATATTTCCAGTATTCAAGTCATATCCAAGATATTTGGAGCAAAATCGAAATTCCTCAAAACATTCTAAAGTTTCTAATTCTTAAATAGCAATATGTAGTTTCTTAAAAGGAGAAAGTTTAATATTAATGTTGATAGAACATCACGTCCTTACAAAATAAAATTCCAACCCCTCGTCTTTCCACTGTATAATATCCTCATTATATTTTTTCTACATGTTTAGTCCATAAATTCTAGTCATGATCTTAGTTTAAATCACAGCCTGTTTTTGTTATGTACCATTCTAAATACAAATTCAGCTCTTTAATATAAATAAAAATCATTTCCTTAACTGTATTTAATATAATATTATTATATTAAATGTTATATAATATTTCTTATCGCTCTTCCTCATCACCTCAATTCCCTATTACCGCATTTCCTCATCGCATGCACTTTCCTCAATTCTATTTTGATATAAAACATATTAATGCGACAAACCACATTCACTAAAAATGATATTTTTTATCTAAATGCTTCGTCATGTAAGATATCAATAAATCATGTTTGAATATTTCTCAATCTAAGAACCCCCCCCCCTCCCCCTTTTGGTTGTATGACCACATCAGATATTTTTTTTTACAATATCACTCTAAATATCACTTAAATATATACTTCTTAACGTCTAAACTCTACATGTATTTAAAACACCTCTAGTTATAATTAATTCATCGTCATTTACTAAAATTTACACAAAGCACATAGGATTTTCATAGTCAACATCGAACAATACATTATAAGCTTGATAGTTACTGAAAAACATCCAGGCAACCCTAAAATCGAAATTTCATCTTCAAAATTCTGGTCTAGCGAGCAAGAATCAGCCTGATGTTAATCCTATGAAATCCAATCTCAGCTATTACCTACTACCCATCTGCTGTCCCCTTCAAATTCTTCTACTATGTTTATAGTCCATATACCAATTCAATTTAAAAAAACTATCAATGGTACTCGTTGTCGGAGGGACGAAAGATAGCCTCATTTCTTCATTTCATGTCAATGACAGTTTGTAAAATATTTAACTGGTACAGAGAAGTCAATCCCAAGATCCACTTTGTACAAAATTGAAAGTCCACAAAACTTTCAAAATTTTTCTTTCTTAAATGACATTTTGTTGGTCCTTTAAAAATGAAAAGTTTAAAGTTATTGTCAGTTGAACGGTACACGCCATTTCAAAGAAACTCTCAATGGTATTCGTTGTCATGGTGATGGAAAAGACCTTTCTCTCTTCATTTCATGTCATTAGTGGTTTCCAAATCTTTTAAATGGTATAGAGAACATATCTAGGTTCTGATTCAATAACAAGACATTTCACTCTGAACAAAATCGAGAATCCTTTCAACTTTTCCTTTCAATAAGATTTTAGGTCTTGAAAGGCATTTTGGGTTCTTTTCAAAAGAGATAGCTTCAAATTATTGTTATTAGAACACTACATATGCAGTTAAGGAAACTATACGTGAGGGTAGTCTTTGTAATGGTGACGAAAAACAGCCTTTGTCAATTCATTTTATGTCAATTCTAAACTAATCTAGTGTTTATTACTCACTTAAATATTTCCAAAACTTTTAAATGGTATAGAAAATTATCCAGATTCTGAATCAATCACAAGATAATTCATTTTGAACAAAATTGAAAGTTGTTCTCAAAATTTTTTAACGGTTTTTAAATGACATTCTATACTTCCTACCAAAGGTGAAAGATTAAACTTATTGGTAATAGAACGGTGGTTGTCAATTTAAAGGAGCTCTTAATGACATTCATTGTCACAGTCGCAGAAAAGCTATATTTCTTCATTTCATGCCATTCATAGTTTCTAAAACTTTTAAATGATGTAAAGAATATTTCACAGTTCTGAGTCAACCACAAGTCACTCCATATTAAGCAAAATCAGAAAGCCTCAAAATTTTCTAAAGCTTTTATTCGTAAATAACATTTTGCTGTTCATTTTAAAGAAGAAGGTTTATAGAACGGTGCTTGCGTAGTTAAGAAAGCCCATAATTGTATTATTTGCCATGTTGACATGAAAGGTCATCGTCTTTTGTTCGTGTCAATGGCAGTTTCTAAAACTTTTAAATGATGTAAAGAACGTTTTTATATTCTGAGTCAACCACAAGTCACTCACTTCACTTTAAACAAAATCAGAAATCCTCCCAACTTTCTAAAACTAATTATTCGTAAGTAATATTTAATAGTTAACTTTAAAGAAGAAAGTTCACATTATTGTTAATAGAACGGTACTTGTTTAGTAAAAGAAGATCTTACTGTCATTCTTTGTCGTCGTAATAAAAAAGTGTCTTTTCCTTTTGTATCATTGACAATTTCTAAATGGTGTAAAGAACGTTTCCGGGTTCCGAGTCAATAACAAGTCACTTCAGATTAAACAAAATCAGAAATCCTCAAAACTTTTTAAAGCTTTTATTTCGTAAATAGCATTTTGCAGTTCATATTAAAGAAGAAAGTCCATAGAACGGCACTTGAATAGCTAAAGAAGCTCTTAATGGTATTCGTTGTCATGGTGACATAAAAGGTCGTTGTCTTTTGTTTCTTGTCATTGACAGTTTCTAAAACTTTTAAATGGGGCAAAGAACTTTTCCGGGTTCTAAGTCACACAAGTCACTTCACATTAAACAGAAAATTCTCAAAGCTTTCTAAAGCTTTCATTTGGTAAACAATATTTTGCAGTTCATTTTAAAGATCATAGGACAGTACTTTCCTAGTTAAAGAGGCTCAAATGGTATTCGTTTTCATGGTCACATAAAATACCATCGTCGTTTTTTTTAGTGCCATTGACAGTTTCTCAAACTTTTAGATGGTGTAAAGAACGTTTTTGGGTTCTGGCTCAACAAAAAATCTCTTCACTATAAACAAAATCAGAAATTCTCAAAAATTTCTAAATCTTTTCGTTAATAACATTTGGTAGTTCATTTTAAAGAAACAGTTCAAAATTACCATTATTACAACGGTACTTGCCTAGTAAAAGAAATTCTTAATGATATTCGTTGTCATGGCAAGATAAAAGGTATATTTTCATTTTTTGTCACTGACAATTTCTAAAGCTTTTTTGGTATATAAAACGTTTTCAGGTTCTGAGACAATCCCAGGTCACTTCACTTTAAACTGAAAGTCTTCATAAAGCTTTCAATTCTTTAATACCATTTTGTAGTTCCCTTAGAAAGAGAAAGAATAAAATTATTATTGAGAGAACGATACATGCCAACTCAAAGACTTTCTCAATGGTATTCGGTCTCATAGTGAGAAAAGGTCCACCGCCTTTTCATTCCATGCCATTGATAATTTCTAAAACTTTTAAATTGTATAGAGAACGTGTCCAGGTTTTCTTTGTTAGTCATAGGTCACTTCACTTTAAACTAAATAGAAAGTTCTCCCAACTTTCTAAAATTTTAAGATCTTGTATGACATTTTAGTGTTCGTTTAAATGGGGAAAATTTCATTAGTAGCAAGATGTAAATTATCATATGAAACATTTTGATTTTTCCCCATTGGATTTATAAGTAAGTTTTCATTTCAGTTTGCTTACATATATACTATTCAATACCTTCAATTTGTCACAAACTCATGAGAACACGATTTAAGAAGAACATCTAAATTCTGTTTCTGTCTAGCATGTATGTCTTGACATGCATGTCATAATATCATTGGTCTCTAATTCGTATAAATAATCAGTGTGTGGGTGTTCCTCTTTAACACTTTCCAACGTAGTTGAAGAGTGTTTATGATTTTGTTCATTCTGTCTATCTGTCTGTCTGTCAGCACGATATCAGCCGAAAAAATGACTTTATCAAAATGAAATTTTAGTATGTTGTTAAAACGGTCTGTGGAATATACGGGAATGTAAATTAATAATATCACTCAATCAGTTTTGGATTGAACCCGGGATAAAAAGTGATTCAATAAGTGATTCAATTCTAATGTGTGTATGAATAAATAAAGACACAATGGAATTGACGTTAAATTAGTATTATGTAAATTAAAATTATGTGCTTTTGGCATTTTATTAGTCTAAAGAATAGGTCTTATTCATGCTCATGGGCAAAATTTTCAGCAAAATGCTATCAATATTGAATTTATATTCCGTGAAGTAAATGACTATTGGCGAATTCTGTGACGTTAAACAAAATCAATTACAAATCTTCTCACATAAATGAAATGCACTAGATTGACGAGACAGGTGTTGACAGATTTAATGTATAATGCTGTGTATGAAAAGCAAGCATATTCGACGATAATTACAACATTTTCAATCCCATGTAATTTTCACTTTCCCTGCAATACATGGTAATGTATAGGGAAAGTATTGAAATCATATCGAAAATCGCAACACGAGTTTTCGACGGATCTACACGTTTCAAGACCTCTAGAATACGAAAAAAACCATATTTAGCGTGACGTCTGTGTGTGTGTCTGTGTGTCTGTATAAGACCAACCCCATTACACTAGGACTAGCCGTTCTCGAGATATATTAGTTTTTTTTCTTATTTTCTCCACCTTTGAAAATAAGTCCAGTTATCAAATGAGAACTAAAATTGAATTAAAATGAATTAAATTTAATTGAAATAAAGATAACGTTGATATAAGTCTGCAGGGAAAGTCATGTGCTGCCCACTTCAGATATTTTTAGTTATGTAATATAGCAAATGAGCAATAACTACGGTTTATAATAATGTTTTAAAGTTTGTACCAATCGCTTTCTAATAAAAACTATGCATGAAATGATTATTTAATTGACGCGAATAAAAGTTCTGATTTATCATTCATTTTTACTTTCCCTGCAATACATGTATAGGGAAAGTATTGGAATCATACCGAAAATCACAACTCGAGTTTTCGACGGATCTACACGTTTCGAGACCTCTAGAATACGAAAAAACCATTTTTAGCGTGACGTCTGTGTGTGTGTCTGTGTGTCTGTGTGTCCGTCTGTCTGTGTGTCTGTCTGTCTGTGTGTCTGTCTGTCTGTCTGTCTGTGCAGATTTTGTATCCACTGTAACTAAAAAACTAATGGACCGAATTTCACAAAATTTGGTAGGTAAGTCACTTGTAGGCGAGTCTGGTGCTGATTAGTTTTGAGTAAGATTCTCGATAAAAGAACCCGCCTATTTTTGCGAAATGGCCCGCAAAAGCTTGTATCCACTCTAACTGAAAAACTAATGGATCGAATTTCACAATATTCGGTAGATGAGTCATTTCTGGGTTACTCTGGTGCTGATTAGATTTTGGTATGATTCGGAAAAAAATAACCTGCCTTTTTTTGCAGAATGGCTCGCAATAATCGTCAAAATCTAAATTGAAGAACTAGGTATACTCAAATATATCCAATGAATGCTCGTTTAATACGTATTTTTAACGACGAAAAGAATAAGACCCACCCCATTACACAAGGACTAGCCGTTTTCGAGATATTTTAGTTTTTCGTATTTTTTCTACGCCACCTTTGAAAATAAGCCCGGTTACCGAATGAGAACGAAAATTAAATTAAAAGCGAAATAAATTTAATTAAAATAAAGAGAACGTGAATATAAGTCTGCAGGGAAAGTCATGTGATGCCCACATCAGATTTTTACTTCCCTTGCAATACATGATAATGTATGGGGAAAGTATTGGAATCATGCCGAAAATCGCAACTCGAGTTTTCGACGGATCTACACGTTTCGAGACCTCTAGAATGCGAAAAAACCATTTTTAACGTGACGTCTGTGTGTGTGTCTGTCTGTCTGTCTGTCTGTGTGTCTGTCTGTGCAATGTATGTATCCACTCTAACTCAAAAACTAATGGATCGAATTCCATAAAATTTGGTAGGTAAGTCACTTGGGTATGACCCTGGTGCTGATTAGTTTTTGGTACGATTCGTAAAAACAAAACCCGCCTTTTTGTGCGAAATGGCCCGTAGAAATTTCATGTATCCACTCTATCTAAAATACTAACTGACCAAATTTCACAAAATTTGGTAGATAAGTCACTTGTAGGATGATCTAGTGCTGATTAGATTTTGGTACGATTCGGAAAGGAACAACCTGCCTTTTTTAGCGAAATGGCCCTCAAAAATCGCAAAAATCTAAAATAAAAAAACTACGTATGCTCAAATATATCCATTAAATACTTGTTTTATACGTAATGGTTAACGAAGAAAAAAATAAGACCAACTCCATTACACTAGGACTAGCCGTTCTCGAGATATTTTAGTTTTTTCGTATTTTCTCTACGCCACCTTTGAAAATAGGTTCAGTTACCAAATGAGAACGAAATTGAATTCAAAGTGAATTAAATTGAAATAAAATAAAGAGAACGTGGATATAAGTCTGCAGGGAAAGTCCTGTGTTGCCCACATCATATTTTTACTTTCCCTGCAATGCATGGTAATGTATAGGGAAAGTATTGGAATCATGCCGAAAATCGCAACTCGAGTTTACGACGGATCTACACGTTTCAAGACCTCTAGAATACGAAAAAACCATTTTTAGCGTGACGTCTGTGTGTGTGTCTGTGTGTCTGTCTGTCTGTGTGTCTGTGTGTCTGTCTGTGCAGATATTGTATCCACTCTAACTAAAAAACTAATAGACCGAATTTCACAAAATTTGGTAGGTAAGTCACTTGTGAGCGAGTCTGATGCTGATTAGTTTTGGGTACGATTTGGAATAAAAAAACCCGCCTTTTTTTTTGCGAAATGGCCCTCAAAAGTTTTTATCCCCTCTAACTGAAAAACTACTGGACCGAATTTCACAAAATTCGGTAGATAAGTCACTTGTGGGTTACTCTGGTGCTGATTAGATTTTGGTACGATTCGGAAAAAAATAACCTGCCTTTTTTTGCAAAATGGCCCGCAAAAATCGTCAAAATCTAAATTAAAGAACTAGGTATACTCAAATATATCCATTAAATGCTCCTTTAATACGTAATTTTCAACGACAAAAATAATTTGACCAACCCCATTACACTAGGACTAGCCATTCTCGAGATATTTTAGTTTTCCGTATTTTCTCTACGCCACCTTTGCAAATAAGTCCGGTTACCGAATGAGAAAGACACTTGAATTAAAAGTGAAATAAAATTAATTAAAATAAAGAGAATGTGGATATAAGTCTGCAGGGAAAGACATGTGCTGTCCACATCAGATTTTTACTTTCCCTGCAATACATGGTAATGTATAGGGAAAGTATTGGAATCATGTCGAAAATCGCAAGTCGAGTTTTCGACGGATCTACACGTTTCAAGACCACTAGAATACGACAAAACCATTTTTAGCGTGACGTCTGTGTGTGTGTCTAGGTGTCTGTGTGTCTGTCTGTGTGTCTGTCTGTCTGTGTGTCTGTCTGTCTGTGCAGATTTTGTATCCACTCTAACTAAAAACTAATGGACCGAATTTCACCAAATTTGGTAGGTAAGTCACTTGTGAACGAGTCTGGTGCTGTTTATTTTTGGGTACAATTTGGAATAAAAGAACCCGCCTTTTTTTTGCGAAATGGCCCGCAAATCTTGTATCCACTCTAACTGAAAAATTACTGTAGATGAGTCACGGTAGATGAGTCACTTGTGGGTTACCCTGGTGCTGATTCGATTTTAGTACGATTCGGATAAAAATAACCTGCCTTTTTTTGCAAAATGGCCCGCAAAAATCGTCAAAATCTAAACTAAAGAACTAGGTATACTCAAATATATCCATTAAAAGCTCGTTTAATACGTAATTTTTAACGACGAAAATAATAAGACCAACCGCATTACACTGGGACTAGCCGTTCTCGAGATATTTCAGTTTTTCGTATTTTCTCTAGGCCACATTTGAAAATAAGTCCGGTTACCGAATGAGAACAAAAATTGAATTAAAAGTGGAATAAATTTAATTAAAATAAGGAGAACGTGGACATAAGTCTGCAGGAAAAATCATGTGCTGCCCACATCAGATTTTTTTACTTTCCCTGCAATACATGGTAATGTATAGGGATCATGTCGAAAATCGTAACTCGAGAATGTCTTAATGAATCGTCTTAATGAATTTAACATTAAATAATAAATAAAAGTCCTTAAATGTATTTTATATTTAAAAGTATAACTTATAGATTTCTTATCGCCACATCTACTCTAACTCAAAAGTAATAAACCGAATTTCATAAAATTTGGGCTGTAAGTCACTTGTATGTGACCCTGGTGCTGATTAGTTTTGGGTACTATTCGGAATAAACCAACCCGCCTTTTTTTTTGCGAAATGGCCCTCAAAAATTGCATGTATTCACTGTAACTGAAAAACTAATTGATCAAATTTTACAAAATTTGGTACATAAGTAACTTGTGGGTCACGCTGGTGCTGATTAGATTTTGATACGATTTGAAAGAGAAAAATCCTGCATTTTTTACGAAATGGCTCGCAAAAATTGTATATTTCCTCTCTAACTCAACTAATCAACTAAATTTCATAAAATTTGGTAGATAAGTCACTTGTGGTCGACGCTGGTGCTGTATAGATTTTAGTACGATTCGGAAAAGCACAACCTGCCTTTTTTTTAAAAATGGCCCGCAAAAATTCCATGTTTCCACACTAGCTAAAATACTAATTTACCAAATTTCACAAAATTTGGTAGATAAGTTACTTGTGGGACACTCTGGTGCTGATTAAATTTTGGTACAATTCAGAAAAGAACAACCTGCCTTTTTTTACGAAATAGCCCACAAAAATCGGCAAAATCTAAGAAAAAAAGACTGTATATTCTCAAATATATCAATTAAATTCTTGTTTTATACGCAATTTTTGACGACGAAAAAATATAACACAGTCCATTATGCCCGGCCACACACTTAGCTGCATTAAACCTTCGGGTCTGTCGTGTGGTCTGGGTTTTCAACATTTCAACGCTCCATTATGCTTTAGGACTAACCGTTCTCAAGATATTTGACATTTCTTGCATTTTTGTTACGCCGATTTTGGGAAAATATCCAATTACCGAATAAAAACGAAAATTGAATTAAAAAAGCAAATTTTCTGTTATTTGGAGTAATTAAACTCAATCTAACTAATTAGTAAAGAAATAAAGAAAATATGAATTTGAGTCTGCAGGGAAAGTCCTGTGCTGCCCACATCAGATTTTTAAACACGGTTGAAAGTTAGGAAATCATCCGATTGCATTTAAAATCAATAGGATTTCAGCATTCACTGGAACCCCATTTATTATAATAATCATACCAATTTTTTTTTTCGAAACGCTTAATTTCTACATATCTAAGTGCGGTTTTACCACTAGATGGGCAAAATATCACGCACAGCATCAGATCAGTATCAAATTCTAAACTTCAATTCAGCTACGGTCTTGCATTCTTAAGTTCATAAATAACTAAATATTTGTTTTCAGTGTATAATTTACCATTATCGATAAAATGGTAATACTTTACTAATATGGATAAACTTACAGATTATTTAAACAGAAAATGTTTATTTCGAAATTATATTTTCAATGAAAGGGAACAGTGCTTTTCTTCTATTGAAAATATGCCCTTGCGTGACGTATTCCCTTTGTTGCTGACAATTTTGAAAAGATGAACGAATCTCCAAACTAACTTTAAATGGATTATATTTAAATGAGACGTATATATATACAACAATAAAATTTGAGCCATGTAATGTAAATATTTATCAAACATTATCGTGTTTTTAACTATTTCTTTAGATGGTTTTCATCTACATGGTTTTCATCACAGTATTGTAGATTTTTCCAATAGGCAGAAGGAAAAAAACATTCAACTAGTAGATATATGCTTATTTGTTACTGACGTCATATGAAATCCTTCTATTATGCACACATCGTGTATGCGCATGCGCGCTGTATACATAATCTGTGACAACATAATCTGAAAAAAATTAGCATTGGCATCACCAAGGAGCATTGTAGAATGTATTTGAAATAAGCATATTGTTTGGACATATCCTTTGGTTCGAGCTACATAATAATAATGCGATTTCGAATAATTGGATGAATGTCCGTTTACTAAGGCATGAATAAGTTTTTATAAAGCACAGAAATATTGAAGGAAATTAACTATTAAATGCACAACGTCGATAGACAAACATCGCTAAACAACTATAATAAACTTATTATTTGTTTATTCCTCGGGGTCAGAGTGAATGATGATTGCATAGTGAAGAAGCGAGTTCAATTATTTGAATGACTAAACTTTATTAAAGCAGAAATAAACGTTCATAAAACATAAACATTTGGAGAAAATAAAAATATGTTTCAATAAATAATATCGATATACAAACGTATCGATAACAACTGTGAAAAACTCGTTTTCCAACTAGGAACTGAACCATGGATTCCTGGCAGATATCGTAATGCTCTTCATATTGAGCCACAGGAATAATATTATTTTCTTCTATTGTTAAAGTTGATATAGTTGAAGCATAGTATATGCAAGTGAAGATATATTGTGGTATGCTCTGTAAATTATATGAGTAAAAGCTGTATTATTATTGGTGTTGAAAGTTCTCATCCAGTACATTTTATGATAAAACGAAAACGCGACCATTCAACAAAAAAAACAAGCTTTTCTTTTTCACGAAATAATTTTCTCATTCACTGCTAAAAGAAAATTGAAAGTATTATCCTCTAAAGAATGAAATGTTCCATAAGATGAAGCACTTTTCCCGGAACTCTTAAAACACCATATGGTGTAAACAGGTAAATCTCGTTGTATAATACTTCGTATTGTACAAATATTGAGCTTATCAAGAGATAGATAGCCGTGCTAAAAGCATATTGGTTTGAAGTTATGTAACAAACTAATGCAGATAATTAAATGTTTGTCGTGATTACTTTGATTTTAAAATATAGTCATTTAGTTTCTTACCATTGATAAAAATCCAGATGACCAATAACGTAGAAAATGATTATATTGTTTTAATAGTTATTTTTTGTTATGGCAGTAAATAGAAAAACATTTTTCCGCTATATGCCAACAGAGATTCATGTTACTTAAGATAGTTTCATGTATAATTCTTTTCTGGTAGATAATGCCTTGCTATGTTGTGGTATATTATTTAATTTTATCATCTGAACATTCAATTGTAAAACATTCTTACTAGTTCTGAATATAGTGGGACCTTACAAAATACGAGTATAATCAAGTCATCTGTATTTCCACATCCAATAGCATAAAGCTGCATCATTTTAGTGATATTTATGAAGTTATGTAAGTATCAACAATATTTTTCCATTGAAAATCAATCGTATGCAATAATTGTTTAGTGTAAAGGAAAACAGGAAATTGCACGACCTCTCACCCATTTCAGAGGCAATAACTGTCTTTATCAATAAGGGATATATAACAGTTTTGTATATATTTCCTTTGCATAAAATTTTAAACAACATAAGGATATTCAAAATAATATTTTCAAGAGTCTACTTTTTACACTGAGAACTACAGGATTAAATATATGAGCGAATATTTTTTTTTAATTTTATTGAAGAAAATGTATTTGAATGTAGAGGAAGACGTTGTTCCCAAAAGAGATGAACCAATTTCTTATACACCAGCTTTCACACGACTGCGGGACTGCACAGAGAAAATTGAGAGCACCTTTTCTCCCTTAAATACTTACCTTTGGTTACATGGTATAGGCTACACTAAAAGTTATCAACTCACATGTAGATACTTCACAATGTTTACTATATCCATGATTTTAACTCTTCTTTTTGATGGCAATGTTATTTACACGCAATACATTGCTCTTACACAATCGCCTTCAATTCACCAAACAGTT